>OX291540.1:14352062-14977062 GCA_946406115.1 Apoda limacodes
AACCACATATTCTGGAATTTTATTGTAGAAAAATATACTTTGTATTGCGAAAGAGCTATGTACCTTCTGAGGACGACATTTTGGAACTACCAATTTTTACTTATTCCTTGTATTAACACTGTGGAGGTCACTATTTTTAGCAAATAAGTGACAATTTTGGCGTACATACTAAGTTAAAATATCAATTTCCCTAAATAGTTCCCTAAGAGAAATTTGAGGTCCTAATTTATAAATTGACCGTACTGCTCTCTCTTTTGCAAAATAAAGACTGTATCAATATCAGCTGCCTTACCCCAAAGCAAAATGCCATAAGACATGGCGGAATGGAAATAGCTAAAGTAGACCAAGCGAGCAGTGTCAACATCTGTAAGCTGCCTAACTTTCCTAACTGCATAGGCAGCTGAACTGAGTTTTCCTGCAAGAACTGAATTGTGGGGGTTCCACTGCAGCCTTTTGTCTAATGTAATACCTAGAAACACTGTTGAGTCTAATAGTTCTATTTCTTCTCCGTTTAGGGATAATTTTGTAGTTATGTTTCTGACATTTGGCATCATAAATTTTAAGCACTTAGTCTTTTTCGCATTAAGAAGTAAATTATTTGCCGTAAACCACTGAAGAACCTTGGAAAGCGCACTACTTACGTCGTCAAAATTAGTTTTATTTCTGTCAACTTTAAATAAAAGAGATGTGTCATCAGCAAATAGTACAATCTTGCACAGCTTCTCCACAAAGAAAGGCAAGTCATTTATGTAAATTAAAAATAGAAAAGGACCTAAAATAGAACCTTGAAGAACTCCTAATTTTACTTCAGAGCCATTGGATTTTACTTGATTGATTTGAACCTTCTGCATTCTACTACTCAAATATGAGCGGATAAGCTCAAGAGCCAAATCTGCAATACCATAATGACTCAGTTTCCGTATAAGAGTTTCATGTTGCACGCAGTCGAATGCCTTTGATAGATCACAGAAGATACCAATAGCATTTTGTGACTGTTCCCAAGCAGCAAATATATGCTGTATAAGGGCAACATCTGCGTCAGTTGTGGAACATTACCTTTTGTAAAACCAAACTGTTGAGGATGAAGTAATCCATTTAAGTTAAAATGTCTAAGCATCTGATTGAACATAATTTTTTCAAAAATTTTGCTTAAGGCAGGCAGTATAGAGATAGGTCTAAAATTATTAGGATCATCTTTACTTCCACTTTTAAAAAGTGGTATTATTTTACTATATTTCATTAAGTCTGGGAATATCCCTTCGTCAACACACTTATTAAATATTATGGCTAAGATTGGTGCTATAATATCAATAATTCCGCTAAGGACTTTGACTGATATACCCCATAGGTCATAAGTTTTTTTCTGAGTTAGTAATTTAAATGTCTTTATGATGTCTTCAGAGGTAACATACTCAAATTTAAATATAGCCTTGCATTTATTTACATTACATTTTAAAAGTAACTCTGATTCTAATGGAGAGTAATTTAATGCATTAGTTGTAATTGTAGGCATTTCAGTAAAATATTTCTCAAAAGAGTTAGCGACATCAAGATCTGAATCAATTATTTTTGAATTTACAGTAAGTGAATAATGATTGTCACGCGGTTTAATTTTTCCTGTTTCACTATTTATTACATTCCATGTGGCCTTTATTTTATTATCAGAATTTTTAATTTTATTACTTAAATGTATTGATTTTGCAACCCTGCATACTTTTTAAATGTTTTTGAATAAATTTTGACATAGTTGGTGAATGTGGGACTGTGGTTATATTGTTTCATTTTATACAACTCATACAACCTAGTTCGACTTCAGTGTATTCCTACAGTAGCCCAGTCCTTGAATTTCATTTTATTATTTGGCCTAAAAGTTTTTACTTTAAACACTTGCTTGAACTCATTACTTAAGAAATCAAAAAAAATATTATAAAGATTATTAGCATTATCATGCATGAAATGTAAAAATGGAATTTTCTTTTCAATATTAACTTTAAAATTGTTTAATCGAGCAGCGGTCACAGGTCTACAAGTTACAAGTTGAGATTTTTTTTTATAGTTGTGTAGAATTTTTATTATTTGACCACAGTGATCGGACGGCAAATTGTTAATAATAGATTTATCTTTTACTTCAACGTTACAGAAAATATTATCTAAACATCACCACAAACAATAACTGACTTTTTAGAATGACAATTTTTTTTTAGAACTTGTTCCATTACAGACTCAAAAGAATTATAATTTGCAGAAGGGGGGCGATACACACAAAGTATAATATAATTCTTAAGTTCTATACAAGACAATTCTATTATGCGTTCAAGTGAGAGGCTAACTATATCCTTTCGGTCTTTACACTGTATATTATTATTAACAATTATTAATGAACCCCCTCGAATAGCATTTTTTCAAATAAAGGCACAGGACAAATAATGATTGGGGAAACTAAACATTAATTCATGTTTACTTAGCCAATGCTCAGTTACACATAACATATTATGACTTTTTAAAAATAATTCTATTTCCAATTCCTTGCCAGAAATGCCTTGTATATTTTGATGAACAATGTTAAAAAAACAGGCATTGTCTGTTGTCAAAGATCTCAGTTTAAAGTATGATTTAAAATAGAAACTGACAGGGTGCAGCTAATAACATCAGCACTATAAGACATAGCACTAACGCTAGAGAGGTCAATAGACTCCTTAATACTACTTAAATCTAAATCATGTATATTGGAACCTAACAATGTAGCCATTTCTCGTCTACATTTCATAGACATTGACATACCAGCCGGTGTCGGTCTAAAATTATAAATAAATTTATTTATGTCTAAATATAAAATTGCATCGCTATGACGATGAGTCAAGTTGTACAGATGTACATTCATGTCCAATATATGCCTATTTAGTTTAACAGTGGAGCTTGAAGAATATGGAAAACCGCTTATTATAAACTTACATCTTGTTTTATTGTGTAACTCCAACAAGGTACCTACTCCCTGTATGATGTCATTCTTCTTTAATAATGAGCCATCACCAAACATTATGACAATTGTTGTAGTGCTATTTAGTTCACTGACAGGTATGTTATTGACAATTTGACCAAAGGAAACACCTGGTGTACAAATGTTTGTTAGCGAATGTTTTAACCGGTTGCTAAGAAGTAAACCAAAGCCTTTGCCGAGTTTATCTGAGATTAAAATTGTTCTGTTGGGCAGCTGCTGATTGGAGACCAACTGATTGTTTAGCGGGTTTGGCCCTAGGATGTTACCAGATGAAACATTGATATAATGTTTTGTGACTTGGGTTGTAAAGAGGACCGAGATGATAGAGCACACATACAAGAGTAATTATTCACTAATGAATCGAATCTATCCGCATTATATTTTGTACCAGCAACCAGCTCATTTAAATCCAAAATATGTTCATTTATTTCATTCTTTGCATATCATACTTTTTACTTATTTCATTTAAAGAAATCTGCAAACCTTGTATATTATTTTGTAAATGGTTTGTCTCACTATCATGTATAGGCCTACTTTGCTTCAGTTTTACAAAAACTAATATTAATTTACTAATTATTTTAATTTTTATTTCTTTAAAAGTGTGTACTTATGCAAACTTCTATGGTGTTTGATTAATTTTTTGTTTTTTTTTATCAATTTGTTCAATTTAAGCATTTTTTAAATTGTTTATGACTAAAAACAGTTGCTGAGGAGTGACATGGTATGGAGGAATTTGATTTGGTAAGATCAATTGTTGTTATAGGGTTGCGGTTAATGTTAGTGAGTGAATTGCTTGCTATCAACTCATCAAACAGATTATGAGCATCAGCTGCCATGAGACTCTTTTTTTCGCCCTCAAGTTGACAATTTAACTGTTGACTATCAAAAAGTTCTTCTTCAAGCTCCACAATATGCTTTAAAGCTTGTTCATGGGTGGCCATACATTGCTTAAAACTATCAATAATATCCTGCAGACTGTCACATTGCCCTAGCATATCTACATATTTTAAATGCAAATTGGCTAATTCACTTTTGAGTTCTGTGTTGTTTTTTATAATGTTCATTGCTTCTTCCTCAGCATCTTCCCATTCTTGTAGTAATTTATCACACAGATCTTTTGACATCCTGAGCTCCTTAAGAGCCACCTTCAGCTTTTCTTCAACACTCTGAAGTACAGCCTTGCGAGTCATCATCTTGACTTTGATGTGTGATCTATGAAAAATAGAAATAGAAGTGGATCACTGTCAGAAGATCACTGGTTCATTGGTTAATTGTTTCGTAATAGCTGATATGATTTACCTATTACGTTTATTAATAAGAAATTATATTTGTAACAACTTTGATTCGATAGCCAAAAGATTACCTACTTACTTATAGGTTAGATTAATTAATTTAAGTAAGATAAATGCAATAAGTAAGTTTTAAAATGTGTATGACAACTATAACATGATTTTGAAACGATTTTCTCCCCGGGAAACGATTATTTTTCCAAATCCTTTCCAGTGACAGTTGACCGGTACGGGTTGACGCTGAACAGGCTGATATTCTACAGTTTTTACACGCAGAGCACCAAACTTTTATTTACACCATAAATTAATATTTTTATTGGGTAATTCTTTACTTTCCAAGAACGCTTGGTTTTTACGGAATAAAAATTTCTATTGATAGAATACCACATTTATATACGAAGATGAAATTCAGAAACTCTCGGAGGACACTAGTTTTTCCGGAAAAAAATAAATAAATTTCATACAAAAACAGCCATTATACAACAATAAATATCTACAAAAACAAAATACATGAGAAAATAAAATAACAAGTTTTTTTTTTTAAAACGCTATGTTGTCAGTATTTAACAATCGAATACTTACTCTGTACAGTAATAATCGATAAAAAATAGGCCGGCGAAGTGCCAGAAACAAATTGTTCTAATTTAGAATTGTTTCATATTCAAAAAAACAACGTTGACAATACTTACCAGCCTAAAGAAAAATACCCATACGGCAACCCACTTTGGAACATGAAACCTTGCGCGCGAAACCAAGCGGAGCACATGAAAGTTAGCGCGCGAAGCCGAGCGGAGCCGTGACTATACTAAATAAGTAGAAATTGGTTGCCGTGACTATACTAAATAAGTAGAAATTGGTTCTGGCGCTCGCCGACCGCTGCCGCGGCACGCTCCGCTCGGCTTCGCGCGCTAACTTTCATGTGCTCCGCTTGGTTTCGCGCACAAGTTTTCATGTTCCAAAGTGGGTCGCCAGAACCAATTTCTACTTATTTAGTATAGTCACGGCAACCCACTTTGGAACATGAACACTTGCGCGCGAAGCCAAGCGGAGCACATGAAAATTAGCGCGCGAAACCGAGCGAAGCGTGCCGCGGCAGCGGCCGGCGAGCGCCAAAACCAACTTGTACTATAACCAAATTACAAAAATCTAAACCCTTATAAACATAAACTCGTCATACCTGCCTGTCCATATAAAATAAATCTAATGAAATTTTAATAATTCTCATTCTTCGGAACACTAACTTGATGCATGAATGACTCGCACTTGACCGGTTTTTAGGGGTTCCGCACCTAAAAAGGAACCCTTATAGGATCACTTTGTTATTTATCTCTCTGTTTGTCTGTCAAGACCCTTTTTCTCAGGAATGCGTAAAGGTATCAAGTTGAAATTAATATCAAATACTAAGGTCTACGGTCCCTTGCAGCTGTAAAAAAATCAAGCTTCTATGTCAAAAATACAGCCAAAATACGGCAATTTTTGTAGCATATTTTGGCATTCACAAATAAATCAAAACCTATGGGGTACTTCCCGCTGTCCTAGAATCATGAAATTTCACGCAAAGCAAGGTCTTACAGCAAAAATAGGAAATTCGTTAATTTGTCGTTATAACACATTAAAAAAAGTTTGACAAGAACCATTTACTCAAGAACGCGTGGAGGTATCAAGTTAAAATTAATATCAAATGTTAAAGTCTACGGTCACTTAAAGTTAAGTTGTTAATGCAATAAAAAAAAATGCTCATAATACGGTTATTTTTGTCGTATATTTCGCCACAAATGAATAAAACCTATGGGTTACTTTCTGTAGACCTAGATCATGAAATTTAGCAAGAAGAAATGCCATGTAGCACAGACAAAGGAAAAAATCTAAAATTTGTAAATTTGTTGTAACGTTCATCACAAAAAATAATACTTTTTTTTTTTTTGGATTATAAACTTATTATTTTGCAGCTGGTAAACAAAACGTGACCTATGTTGATATATTGGTACAACAGTCTTCCAACGGCAAAGTAAAGTTTGTCCTTCAATACAGTTTACCTTTTACGGAACCCTCGATGCGCGAGTCTGACTAGTACTTGACTGTTTTTTTATTTTACTTAAGAGCTCCCACAACAATCACTACAAGTTTAAAGCTTGTATGTATTACTGTAGAGCAAAAACAACTAAAACGTGTTTTTCTCGTAAGGACCTTAATTTTACTTTCTGAAATTTTTTTAACTGTAGTTTTTTCCGTTGGGTACGAAGTCTTAAAAAGAAAAGTTTAACTTACTGAAATATGAGAATGTTTATACAAATTTTTACAACTGAGTTTGGTTTTTAGGGGATGATTTTCCAAAAACAGTGAAATATGTCAATTTTTATTTTCAACTTAAAGGCCAAATACCAAATTTAAGAGATTTAGCTTTTAAATGTTATAACAGGACCTTCCGCGCAAAATTTCAAGTATCTAGATCTAGACCCAGTAGTTTGAGCTGTGCAATGATATCAGTCAGTCAGTCCTTTAGTTAATTATTTTATAGCAGATGTTACAAAAAAGCAGAACTAGCGGTTATCCCCAGCAATGTTAAGAGTATATAACCATTTGACGCAATACAAAGGTTCAAATTCCAAACTTGAAAAAAAAAATATAAAAACACAACTGAAGTGACAACCCTAAATTCAGCGTCGTATATTCTGTCATACCTTCTTCTAAGTGGTTACATACTTTTAAGGCTGTCTGGTAATGCTGGATCAGTACCTCTACTTTGTTACTTCAGTTCGTGTAATCGCAGGGTAAAGATAAACAAAATAGTAGAGGGCAGCGCCATCTTTTGGTAAATGTTTAATTTAAATTATGAATAGCTGACAGTGCCCTCTACCTTTTCAGGAAACATTTTCAAATTAATACAATATGATGGGCCATAGCTAAGGAAAAAGTGTTTACAAGAAACGTAGAGGGTGCTGTTTGTGGGTGTATCAAGCAATATTTAAAGGGTGTATTGCGATAAAATTAAGGACGAAAACGTAATAAAAATGAAAAGAAACACTATAGGTAGGTAGGACCAAGACGCCCTTGGTAAGGGTCACGCAAGAAAACTAATCTATGACTATTATTAACGCGGGTACCTACTAAGTGCCATGGTTACTGTACTTACTACTCGTTACTTGTCCACGGTATATTGCAAACTTGTTTTGGTTTATCTAGTATCAATAAAGAAACAAATAATTCTAACCAGGCTAAGATTATGCTGTGTTTGTTACTTGCAAGTTGAATTGACACTTTTTATGCTTTTTAGGGTTTTTTAATCAAACAAAGAACCTTCTAATAGTTTCACCTTGTCGTCCAGTATGTATGCCACGTTTTTAGGGTTTTTTTACCTACCTTGATCTTAGATGATTGAACTATCTACATATAATAAGTTTCTACGGAACCCTCGGTGCGCGATCCAGACTCGCACTTAGCCAGTTTTTTTTATTCAGAAACTTAATGACTATATTGCTGAAATTGGTGATGATGTTTGGTACTATATGTAAAGTAAAGGTGAAAAAAAATGCCAGGTCCTCACAATAATTTTAAAGGTTATATACTATATATCATTTTATATTTTTTTATATAATATATATTATTTATGTTATAGACCGTTTTTGTAAGTAGGTTATGATCCATTTTAAATATTAGGCTCCAAAGCCACAATTTTTGGTTTGGATCGTGACAGATGGCCTATGTTCTTGATCAGAATTACTCCTCTCAGACACTAAATTACACGAATAAGGTGAAGAACTTGAAAATGTCAAAATACTTCCGTCTTAAAATAGTCCACGGGAATTAGGTAAAAACGTGTAAGTGACCAATAAAATTAAACATATCTCAAATTGTCGGTTTTGAGTTGCCGAAAAAAATTTCACTTGTTAATTGAGAGTATATACTTATTTATAATATATACTTTGTTGCACAAAAATGAGACAGACAAATAAATTAAAAACAAAATGAAAATCACAATATTGGCGGTCTTATCGATAATAAGCGATTTTCCAGACAACCTAAGGAAATTTCAAAGTGAATACGGGGAGACAGGAAGTGAAGGTGATATATTTATGTGATGCCATGTCAATATATATGACAATAAATAAATACATACAATAATAGTTTTTTAATAATATATACTCGGTTTAAATAAAGGAAAGATAATCAATCAGTATTCAGTTTAATAGTGATGTAGTTTGCGCACTTCTTATATTCAAAGGCAGAGCGTTCCAAAGTTTGAACGTGTGGACTGTAAAATAGTCATAATGATAGTGTCTTATATGTGTGGGGATTTTTAAAAACGAGCTTGTGAAAACCCATTTGCTGTAGAAGTCAGATATTGGAAGCGCTCTTTTAAGCATGATAGGGCTGATAGATAGAATAGAACTTTATACACCAGGCATAGAATATGCGTATGTAGAGTACATAAGTATATAAATATAGGTATATATATTTTAATTTTAATTTTTTTATTTTTTTACTTTTGGACTTTAGCGCTGAAATTTGATAAGTGTATAAAAACTATATTTTTGTGGAAACTTTCCATCAGAATTTTCCATTGTCTTGTTTTCATATTTTTTCCTTCCTTTTGTTAGTTGCCTCTTCCTTTCTTTAATATTTTTTAAGTTCTTTTAATTTTTGCCTTTTAATCTCTTTTTAACTATTTTCTCTTTTGATGTCGGTTCTTTTTTATTCTCCCGTTCCCTACCGCTTTCTACACTTCTCTTCTTCTTCATTCGTTACCATTTTCTTTCTTTAACTGCTTTTCGCTCCGTTCCATTTCTTTTGCTTCCTTTTGATCTCTTCTGCTCCTTCTTATTTTCTTAAGCTTTTTTGCACCCCCTTTAACTTCTTTTTTCTTTTACTGATCCCATTTCAATCCTCCTTTTGTCGATTTTAATTAATATAGTACTATTTTAATCTTTCCACTTGTAAAGGAGCAAAAGGGAGATGGGCAAGTGAAATGATTAGAATCGAGCTCTTGCCTTTTGCTTCTTTTGTTTCCTTTTACTTCTTTCGCTTTATTGCGTTCCCTTTCACTCCTTACACCTTCTTTTGCTCTCTTTTTCCTCCCTTTTGTCTCTCTGGATATCTTTTGTTCCTGTTTCCTCTCAGCGCCTATGTACCAGTCGCTTTCTTCAACTGATTTACCCTCTGTCACTTTCCTTTTCTTAATTTCCGCTCTCTTTTACTTTATCCTTGCCTTTTAGCTCCTTTGCAATACCTTATGCTCCTTTTAATTTTTCCTTTCGCTCTCTACATCCCCTTTTCTTTTCTTCCACTCCCTTTCACTTCATTTTGCTACTTACAGCTTACATTTAGTCCTTTTAAATCCTTTTTGCAGCCTTTCACCCCCTTTCGCTCCCTTTCTCTTTTGTTGCTTGCAACTCATTTTAATTTCTATATACTACTTTTGCTCATTTGCTCCTCTTCGGTCCCTACCGCTCTATTACTCTACCTTTACCCTTTTCTCCGCTTCTTCCACTCCCTTTACCTATTTCAATATCTTTCACTCTATTTTATTCTTTTTCACTTTCATACCTCTCTTTGCCTCCCTTCTGCTCTCATTTGCCTCCTCTCCGCCCTCTTTTTCGTTCCCTTCCATTAATTTCATTTTAATTTATTTGACTTTTCTTACAATTTCTAATTAATACAGTTAGATTACAAATTGCTAACAGATACTTAAAAAGCAAACGATACCCTCCGTGGGTACCAAAGCGCACGCCGCACCCAAAATATTAACTAATGTATAAAACTGTGATCATAAATTTTCCTGCCAAGATTGATGGTTTCGGCAGGCACTCTGAAGTAAATAAAGGTGACGTACGTGGAAACTAAAGTGGTGCCTGACCTTATGCCTTGGTTTAATAATATATATGTATACAGATAGAGATGTAAAACGTGTATTATACCGTGGTAGGATATGATATAATATTAATCCGAGTTCATTCATCCAAAAACTGGATAAACTCGTAAAATGAAAGTTTGTATGTATGGATGGATGTTTGTTACTTAATCACGCTTCAACTACTGGACGGATCGGGATAGAACTTGGCATACATATAGATTAGATCCTGGAATAGCATACAGGCTACTTTTTATCCCTAAAAATTCAAAAGTTCCTGCGCGAATAACTATAACAGAGTTAAACGAACTATTGGTGCACCTATAGCATTTCATTAGTATAACTATAGAAGTACTATAGATATAGAAGACCATGCCGGAAATCTCCATAACGCAGCGGGAGGTTCGGCGGGCGTTGCTTTCTCTAGGCGTTCATAAGTCGAGTGGGCCAGACGGTATACCAGCAGTGGTGCTTAAGCAGTGTGCTCCTGAGTTATCTCCTGTACTCACGCGCCTCTTCGCGCTTTCCTACCACACTAGGCAATTTCCGTCTTCATGGAAGACTGCGAATGTGCACCCGGTGCCCAAAAAAGGCGATAGCTCAGATAAATCGAATTACAGGCCTATCGCTATTACCTCTCTCCTCTGCAAGGTGATGGAGCGTGTGATCAACACACAGCTTCTAAGATACCTAGAAGTACACGACCTGGACAGTGACCGTCAATATGGATTTCGCCACGGTCGCTCGACTGGTGACCTTCTAGTGTATCTCACACACCGATGGATACTAGCCATTGAGAGTCAAGGGGAGGCAATGGCATGTAGCCTGAACATAGCGAAGACGTTCGATCGGGTCTGGCACCGGGGTCTTCTATCAAAGTTGGGGAGTGCCCGAGGGTTTGTGCAAATGGGTGGCTAGCTTTTTGTCCGGCAGACGCATACGAACCGTAGTTGACGGTAGTTTTTTAATGCTGGTGTCCCGCAAGGCTCTGTGCTGTCTCCTACGTTGTTTCTACTGCATATCAATGACATGTTGGACATCAACAACATACATTGCTATGCAGATGACAGTACTGGAGACGCTTATTATACGGGTCGTGCAAACATCCCTCGTTCCTTTGTGGAGGAAAACCGCGGAGAACTCGTGTCTCAAAACGAGACCACACTGTCCAAGGTCTCTGACTGGGGACGGGTAAACTTGGTCCCACAATTCCAGAACACTCCCCTCTCCATCTCCAAGAGCATTGGGATCCTTGGTGTCGACATCTCCAGCGATGTTCAGTTCCGAGATAATTTACAAGATAAGGTGAAGCTGGCGCCCAAAAAACTTAGTGTACTCAACAGAGCGAAGCAGTGCTTCACGTCGGGGCAAAGTTTGTTACTTTACAAGTCGCAAGTTCGGCCCCATATGGAGTACTGCTGCCATCTCTGGGCGGGTGTGCCCGAATACCAGCTTGGCCCTTTTGACTCGGTTCAACGACGGGCTGTGAGAATTGTCGACGAATCCAAACTCACTTGCGGTATCGAGCCCTAATGTCTGAGGAGAGACTTTGCCTCACTGTGTGTGTTCTACCGCTTGTACAATGGGTTGTGTTCTGAGAAATTGTTCGAAATGATGCCCACGGCTACTTTCTACCATCGCACCGCTCGCCATCGGCAGGGAATTCATTCTCATACTTTAGAACCTAAATGGTCGCGTACAGTGCGGTTTCAGAGAAACTTCCTCCCGCGAACGCTTAAGTTGTAGAATGAGCTCCGTGCCAAGGTTTTCTGCAAGGACTACAGTATGGAGTTCTTCAAGAAAGAAATTATTAGATTTCTGAAGGGTCGGCAACGCGCAAGTGATACCCCTGGTGTTGCAAGCGTCCATAGGCTACGGTGACCGCTTACCATCAGGCGGACCGTAAGCTTGTTTGCACCTTAGTGGTATAAAAATAAAATAAAAAATTAATTAATTAATTGGAGTTAATAAAAGAGTTCCACGCCGATAATCAAATTTAGAGCGGGCGGGGCCGCTGGCAAAGTCTAGTACTAAATATAACATCAACAGAACTTTGTTATGTGTTATTGTTGATCCTCTGTTATTGTGGATAATAAATTATATCTTTGAGCTTTTACTTGTAGTTCAATTACTTTCCATTCAAATATCAAAAAAGGTTTTTATGAACTATGTTAAACTTCGACTTTAAACTCCCCCTTTTCTAATTCTTGCTAGTGCTTCAGAGTGAGGATAATGCCGAACCTAAAAATCTAAAGTTTTAATTTAAACAAAATGCCGTCCAACTACAACTCTTTTGGTGATTGCTGTGATTCAAAAGAGACGTAGTATACCTAACCATCGATGTGAAAATCATGTTTCACCTAGCTTACGTAATAGACGGACTAAGATCGTATAAAATGCGATTCCTTGATTGCACTGTATTAAGCAGAATCTAAATTTTTGCTGTGGTTAAGCAGAGATCGGCAATGGGCGCTGACGTCACTGCTCGCCCATAAGACATCGTGTCGTAAACATAATCACTGCATACCGTATTATAGGGTTTAATTTTATTGCCGCTCTTGTTGTGAGGGTAATGTGGAATCGATGACAATTTAGACTTTATGTGGTGAAACTGGGTCAAGTTCATATTAAATAAAAAAATACCGATTGTAGGAAGAAGAATGATTATTTTTAGATTTTTATTTTTGCAATATATTTGTCATGCAAATAATGCAAAATACTATATATTATATTTAAGTCAAAGTCAAAGATAAAATTTTTTTATTCAAATTAGGATTTTACAATCACTTTTGAATCATCAAAGTTATGAAATAATATTTTTTGAAATCCGGTTCACAATGTTGTTGATTTTTACCGAGAAGTATCCCGCAAAAAACTCGATAGTTACTCTTAAAAAAAAAATCTTAAAAACTACAAACACAATCAATGTTTTAAATAAAAATTTTAAGCCGTACAATTTTAAAATATTTCCATTTTAATTTGGTTTACCTATGCATCCTGTAATTGAGCATCTTCAGTCCCACGTATTTTTATCATTTACATAGTCTGAAATATTGTAGTATGCTTTCTTACAAAGTAGTTGTGTGGTAAAAGATTTAAATTAACTTATTGATAGCTTTTGAATGTTAATGGGAACTTTGTTGTAAAAGTGTACACATTGCCTCATAAAAGAGTTACTTATTTTGCACCAACAACTTATTTTTACTTCTAGTATTTACTTTGTGAACGTCACTTTTCTTGCTGAAACTATTGATATTTTAAAGTACATATAAAAGATTTTCATATATGTACTGCGACGCTAAAGTTAAAATATTTACTTCCTATCCCTCAGAGATATCCTAGATCCTAATTTATAAATAGCACGAATTGCCCGTTTTTGTAACAGAAATATTGTTTTTACATCAGCAGCGCTACTCCACAACAGGATACCATATGTCATTAAACTATGGAAATAGCTAAAATTTTTTTTTACAGTGTTGACATCGGTTAATTGTCTTATTTTCTTGATCGCATTCACAACAGAGCTAAGTTTTTTGCCTAACTTATGAATTTAAGGACCCCATTGAAGTTGGAGTCCAGCGTTATGCCAAGAAAGACTGTTGAACCAACAAGTTGTAATTGCTCGCCATTAATTTTAATACATGTTTGTATCTGACTAACATTTGGTTATGTAAATTTAACACATTTGGTGTTTTTCTCATTAAGTAACAAATTATTAGCCTAAAACCAATTTACAATTTTAGAAATGGCATTACTTAATTCATTATAACATGCCTGTCGTCTCTTAACTTTAAAAAGTAAAGAAGTGTCATCAGCAAATAAGACAATGTCATGGTTTTTTACATGATATGGGAGATCATTAATGTAAATAAGAATAGAAAAGGACCTAAAATTGAGCCCTGAGGGACTCCCATAGTGACCGCTGACCCCGGAGATCTTTCACCGTTGACATCTATTTTCTGTACTCTGCTGCTTATGTAGGAGAAATGGTTGAGAGCTGTGCCTCTAATACCATAGTGATGTAGCTTCCTGATGAGATTTATATGTTGGACACAGTCAAATGCCTTAGATAAATCACAAGACACTCCAAGAGCTTCATGCGAATCCTCCCAGGCGTTAAATATATTTTTTCTCAGTGCCACTCTCGCATCGGTTGTGGAACGGCCTTTCATAAAGCCAAACTGTTTACTACTAAGTAGGTCATTACTACAGAAATGGCTTAACATTTGACAAAGTATGATTTTTTCAAAAACTTTACGGAGTACAGGTAGTATTGAAATAAGCCGAAAATATTTAGGATCTGTTGAACTACCTGATTTAAAAAGCGTATAATAACTATCTTGTCCGTAAGACGTGTTGTTTGCCCTTCGCCTTGTTAATGCGCTCCAGCGCCAACTGATTACAACAGAGGGTAAACATTATGTACTAGTTTGTCGTGAAAATCAATAATCTCGCAGCTTTAAGTTTCTGCTCCGCTCAAGATTCTACTCTTTAACAATAGAATAATCCTTCATTACTCTCAAGATTTGGTTCTTTTACTTGTTTTAATTTCTACAATTTTATATCTTTAAAAAATAAGTTCAAAATTTATAACCCGGCTACTGAATAACCACGCTCCAAATATTATGAAATAAGAAAATATTCGCATCTGAAATTGTTTTATACAAACGTATTTATCATGTATTAAATAAACAACTTACACCTAATATATTTTAATGTATTTAATAAATTCCAAGTGATGTTTAGAGAATAGCCGTGGGGCAGCTCCCAGCTAATGTCATAATTATTACTCATGTTTGGTTTTTTACATAATTTTAACATGTGTTTGGTTTAAATTAATTATTCCCAATTATCAGGTCCATGCAAGCAAAGCCGCAAGCACTAAAGGTAATAAACGGAACCCTATTACTAAGACTCCGCTGTCCGTCCGTCCGTCTGTCACCAGGCTGTATCTCATCAACTGTGATGGTTAAACTGTTGAAATTTTCACAGATGAATTTCTGTTGTCGCTAAAACAACAAATACTAAAAAACAGAATAAAATAAATATTTGGGGCTTTTTTGCTCTATATTGATAACGGCAACAGGAAGACGCTTAAAATATTCACAGAATATTAAGTTATATAGTCACTTTAAAAATAAATAATAAAATAAAATAAAACGAATATTTAACGGGGGCTCCCATACAACAAACCTGATTTTTTGTCCGTTTTATAAATAATGGTACGGAACCCTTTGTGCGCGAGTCCGACTCTCACTTGGTCGATTTTTTTTAATACCCTGTTGGGTATTGTAATGCAGTTTTTAAGCTGTGACTCAAACACACAAGTACGAAAGTCTTGGTGCGGAGCCTGACTAATACATGAACTTTTTTTTCTATATCATTCATATGCACATACACACTGATATATATGCATGTCATATAGTAAACCATGTCAACAAACAAACTAGCTGTTTCATCTAGAAGTTATTTAGTTCAATAGATTTTATGGCTTTCACCCCGAAATAGGGAGGCTTTCTCGAATGTAGTCTGATTAGAGGGCGATTGTACAAATTACCCTCTTGCCCATGACCTTCAAGGGCAGAAGAGATATTCTGCTCAGGTCTGGGGTTCAAAGAACTTATTTTTTCAAACTAAATTAGTTGACTGTATTTTACTAATATGGTCAAAGACCCCAGAATCTAGTACAAAAAGTATTTATTATGTTTGTCTCCGTTGCTCCAGATAAATAGAAAGTATTTCTTATCATTCTTTGTACCTATAGCCTAAAATTAAGTTTATAGGACGAGGTAAAGGAAAAGTGCACTGTGAAAATTATTTCTCTACATTTCCCACGATTTCTCGATGAGAACAACCAATATCTGATGTTTTTCCGTTTTCTGAGTCAAAAAATCAAGCTAATAAAATACTTAGCCAAGACGTGATGGAATTATCTGCGGGGCAATACGTTCCTTTGGTAAATCTTGATCGGAATAGAAGTATACTATGTTATTCCCAATCAAACTACGTTTGTGCCAAAGATCGGGTTAATAAGGTGTTGCGTCCAACAAACAGACTTTCGTATTTATGTATTTGTTAGGATTTATTACGGGCACTTTCTAGGAAAATTATAATATTCAGTTAAAAATATCAGAAAATAGTCTCTACGGACACTACTTACGTCTAATAAAATAAAGTTATCGTTCTCGGGTCGCAACAGATTTCGATTCGGGCCACAAACGGCCCGCAGGCTGCAGTTTGACGATCACTGTCCAAACGCGTCTAATAGTATCTCGCAGTCACGCGAGTCCATACGCGCTAGTCAAAATTAGCCTCAACTAATTTGAACAAGCTAGTTAGTCAATTGTGCAATTACATTTTATGTTTGTAAGTAGGCTATTTATAATATATTTTATACAGTTTTAAAAGTATTTTGTCATTTAAAAAACATGTTATTTTGAAAGATATTGAATACGAATTTTATCTACATAAGGTATGTGTCTTTCTGGGATCTAATATGGTTGTCTTGCAATGCAATAGTAAAACTTTTTCTTTATTTTCCTAGCTCCTAGCTCAGTAATTGATATAGTATTTTTTGGGTTATGGATTACATTTCATTATGTATGAACACCTATACTTTTACAGCCGATACTTTATATGTATCGTGTACATGAGGTTATAACCATCAATAAAGCCTACGAACTATTTGCTAAGACAGGTCAAAAGAACGTCGCGTCGGCTGTAAGGATAAAATATCCGGGAAAGGAAGGAAGCATAGAAAAAGTTTTGTTTCCTCGCTTTCGTTTCTTTTCCGTTCCAGCTTCTTACCAGCCATTGTTCCACTGCAAGTAAGTAGCATATAGGAAAATCACATAGTTCTGTAGAGTGTTCAAAACTACGGACAGGAACAACGCAAGCGTTAAAAAGGCGGTAACTGAAGGATCAGGGGGCACTCAACCACCGAAGGAAGTTATGCGGCGTTTTCAGGTGGCATTAATAAGTGATCCTGGAATAACCCGTCTTTGGAATTTGATTTTCTCGCTTGGAAGAAAAGTACCAGGAAGACTCGAATGTAATGTTGTCAGCCTCTGTGACTCGGTGCAAAGTCGGTATTTAAAGACTTTCAGATTGCAATAAAATTTAGAAATAATATTTTTAAATTGTGTAAAAAATATCACATTATAATTAGGTAAAGAAGTTAATTCATGATAAGATAAAAGATGTGTGAAAATCTCACGTTTAAAATACTTGTAAGTATGTTAACACATTTGAAAAGTTAGTTTGTAATAAAAAAAAACCTGTTTAAAACTGTGTGAACAATCTCACATTAGAAATAGCTTTTACACCTGAAAGAATAGTCCAAACTAAGGTTTACGTCAATGAACAGAGCATTTTTCGGATCTCGATTCATTGCCGTGTTTATAATGTTGGCCGTATCTAATAGGTGCTCGGCCGCTGACGGTGGCGTTGAATAATACTGGAGTATTTTAGTAATATCACGAATACGACCGGTCTACGTAAACGCCGGCGAGTCTGCCAGAAGGAACGCATGTCGTTGTGTGGGTGACAGTCAAAGAATATGGAAATCGCATAAGTGACATACTTTTAATTTTAATAATGGATTAGCAGCAGTTTATGTTTTCGGATTAAATAAGTAGCGTGGAAAGAGGGAGGAAAGTGGAGTATGGTAAAAAGAAACAGAGTGCTAAATCGAAACAACGTTCGCGGGTACAAATAAAAAAACCTAAAATATTTAACATAACTAATTTTCCACATTAACTCACAATTCCACTTTTTTTTTTTACCATATAAAAGGATATCCGCCGTAATAATTCGTACTCTGTGCAAATTTAAACCTTCTACTTATGACAGTGCAAAATATAGGTCGTACAGTAAGACGAAAGATATTGCGTAGGTTTTTTTTTTTTTTTTTTATACCACTAAGGTGGCAAACAAGCCTACGGTCCGCCTGATGGTAAGCGGTCACCGTAGCCTATCGACGCTTGCAACACCAGGGGCATCACTCGCGCGTTGCCGACCCTTCAAAAATTCAATAACTTCTTTCTTGAAAAACCCCATACCTACTGTAGTCCTTAGAGCCACCCAAGCGTTTGCGGGAGGAAGTTTCTCTGAAACATTATGAGACTCTTTAGATACTGTACCATGTTCCTAAAATTAAGACTCAATAACAGTATTTTTCTGCTCCTGTAGGTTCCTAATATAGTATATGCTAAATAAAGTAGCAATTTTTAAATTCTATAGCAATAAATATAGGTACCTACTTAGATATTATATTAAATTAATATATTAGTACTTAAATATACACTTAAGGCTAGTATTTAACTGTAAATCAAAAAATCTTCCCTTTTTTAAAAAAAAGAACCCATACTTAATCAAAATACTGATTTCACAGCAAAATAGTTATCTCAAAATATTATTATTTTAGCAACAATTGAAGTTGGTCACGCATCGCTATTAATTGAAAAGCGGAGATTTTTTATGAAAGCAGATCTAAAAGTAACTAGCTCACACTAAACTTTGTAATTCGATTTTGTTAAAACATACTTTCAAAATTTTTAATGCATAAGGCAATTTCTTTAAGTGAAATACCATTTTATCTTGTTAATAACCTAATTATTCACTACCACTAAGTAAGATCTAAGAAAAAACCTAAACTAATATATTGAGCCACTAGCTTTTACCCGCTGTTTCATCCGCCCTGAATTCAGATATCATTGTAGGATTTCAACGGCAACTCCTCAATTATGGAAAAAGAACTGACTCATGTTTGACGTTTTCAAGTAGCCTATGTCCTTCCCCGGGACTCAAATTATCTCTATCATTTATAATTTTTATCATCGACGCAATCGTGTCGTTTAAAAACCGTTCTTATAAGCAGTTAACATCGTTTAGAATCGAGTTCCAGCGATCCAGATGTAGCAGTTAAAACAAAGTTTTTTTCGTGTGTCCTGAACACGAACCTCGGCGTAGGCATATGACATGCCTTTTAAAGTAGATGTAATATTTGGCCCGCCCAATCGTTTTCCGCCCGCCCTACGATAATCTTTGCCCGAATCCTTCATCTGCGCATGTGTGTGTGGCGCCGTAAACCCGCCGATTCTAACCTAAATTCAAATTTCGGGCTACACTTTCCGCGGCCGCGCGCCTAGCCAGCGCTTCTAATAAGTTTAAAAATATTTTTTTCGGCCACTGAAACTGAATCAGAGTTACAAGTTTTTTTTAGACATATTAGTTTTCTTAAGAATGTGTTTGAATTTGGGAATTATGTTTAAATATAGTCTTAGTACGTCAGAATCGAGACCTACTGCAGACGCAAAGCTCGAGGTATTTTGGTGACAAATCTTAGTGACCTCGAACTGTATTTATTTTGGATTACTGTGAAGCTCATTCTTGAAATGAACAGAATTTAGGAGGTTTATTTGATTGTGAAATGTAGTGCAACTTTATTTAGTGTGATAAAGCAAAGAGTGCCTGGTAAGAACTTATACTTTATAATTAAATCTGTTATCTTAAGTTCTATTTATAATTTCGTAATCAAACCTTGTGTCGAGTTTTAAAACTTTAAATACCAAAAACAATAACTGTACTATTTGAAAAGTTTATTTCAGTTAGCTTTATGCTGCATTATTACAGTTTTTATTTAATTTTGACATTTATTAGACTGGTATTTTCCTTTTTTTTAATTTTTTAAATTTGCCTCGAATATATACCCGCTGTAAAGGTTTCACACGCATATCGCACAAGGATAATTTTTTAAAGACTTATTTTTAGAAAGGAAAAATGTTTTAATCATAAGTGATATATTTTTACAAGTTAACACGAGGATACTTGGATATTTCACATACCTACTAACTAAGCCATGGAAAACTAGCTTTAATTACAGGTCAAGTATCATACAAAACTTTTAGGGCATGATGACGCATGTATTCCGTAGCATTCGGTTCGGTAGGAACCTTTTAAAAGTAAATTAATTACAATTTATATTCCAACAATATCGATGAATATTTGCCCAAGCTGTTGACTGATTTTGTCGCTGCATTTAAACCTGTTTAGTTAAAATGTTATATACCATGTTATAAGTTACTTATAGGTACATTTAGGTTTAGTCATATTCACCTAGTTGTGGCCAGCAGAGATTGGTCTAGCCCACATCGTGAAGTGGCTTAGTTAAAAATAGACAACAGTATGTCTCACTTAGGCCAGTCATATCTTATAATTCGATTAGTAAAATAAAAACCTTTCAGTAGATCTGGTGCTGAAGTCTTTTATATGACAGTTTCCTTAGCTTGTCCTTTTATACGGAATTTGCTACATACAGTTTACGATTGTCCTTCATGTTTTATTAAATCACTATAAACAGGCAAACATCGAAAAGTTATTCAGCAAAATTTTAAATTTAAGTCGGCTACAAATTAGTGATAGCCACGATATTTCGGCAACGCCTAGTTTTGGCCTAGATGGTGGTTTATGTACGTAGGATAATAAGCCGATTTACTGGCCATCGTCTGTTGTCGACCACCTTTACTTTGATATCTAAATAATAAGAAAAAACGCCATTAACGCCAATCGCCCCTCCGATACTCTGATTATTTTTAGTTTGATATTGTCAATCCATTTGATCTTGAAACAAAATCGATGTGCATGTGTGTCGTACAAAATAAATATGCATACAGTCGAATTGAGAACCTCCTCCTTTTTTTTGAAGTTGGTTAAAAAATAGCGAGTTAGGACCATTGAATTGGAATTACTGATGACGATTATGTTGCCAATAGCTTTAAAAGAACCGTGGTTTGTGTCAGATGTATTGTTTTGTGAATACATAAACTCCATTTTTAGAATAATATCATTGCTGCCAAACAGAATAGCAAAATTAACAAAGTGGTGTTCTCGACGAGGTGGCCAAAAACGAAACAAGCTTAATATTTTCTTCACCACTTCTTTTTGTTTTTGTTAAACATATCTTTTGAATGTATGTATTTATTTCTGGTCCTATAATTTTATGATTGCAATTACATCTGCCTTTTTGGTTACCGTGAACTGACAAATATCGTTCGTGTTCTGCAACCGTTTATCAGCGATTGTAATACGTTGGCAGAAAATCTTAATTCGTCTTATATCGTCTTAATTCGAATCGACCATTGACCAACATTTTAGTTTTTATTTAGATTGAGATAAGAGAAAAATCTTGACCTATAACCTAAACCTTACCTGAAGATAAAATATCTAAACTGCCAAATTTAATGCTCACAAAATTAAATATTTATAGTGGATTAACCGGTTGATATCTTCACGGCTATAAAGTAAAATATCAAAATCGGGAACTAATAAGTATATTTCTACAGAACCAATCAATTTTATATTAGTTTGGTCAAAGTTTCGTAAAAAATGTTGACTTTACTTTTTTCAAACAATAGTATAGTAAAATAATAGTTAAAACTGGCGCTACATTCTGAGGAATCGTTTGTTATAGTCGTTGAAAACTCCAATTTACCAGTAACTCAATTTATCCTACTAAGTACAGGAAATTGATATAAGTAGATCAAGAATTTTTGAATTAGTAAATAAACTGAATTATTATTAAAACGTGCAAGAAAGATGGCGCCAGTATTATTTTTTGTGGCGTCAGTAATAATAAATGTTTATTTCAAGCCTTGAAGTGTTCCATAAAGACTACCATATCGAATACCAGCAGCGCCTCAACAATATCTTAGAGGCATTCAGGACAATCATGAATATTTATTAGGGGGAAGTAGGAAGGCAGTGACTAGTGTTTATTTGACTCCGAACACCCTCTTTCCCCAGTTTCCGTCGATATCTAGCTAGCTTAAGTGATTGTATCCGTCGTCGCTCTAAGTATATTACAGTAGATACTAGAAAGGTTAATTGGTTGTACTTTGAGAGAGTGTAAATAAATTTGTCTGTACAATATTTTTTAAAGATTTTAAAAAGTATCAATAATACAAAATTTAACAAATAACTTGATCAGAATATGTTTCTTATATTGATCTTTTTTTTTGGATTACAATTAATTTAACAAAAATGAAACTGTATAAAATCTATTCGATGGTTATTTCGAATTATAACTTAAACATTAAGTAGATAAAAATAATGCACATGTTAGGTAATGAATTAATTGTATATACGTAATATCAGAATTAATATTGATAACATCGAATTCAAGTGTTATGATACTTCAAGTCAAAATGTGTTCCTCTTTTATAGAAAGAAGAAAAAAAAAACGCTTCATTCTTTTAGTTTAGTCACTTCTTCAGCCACTGTTTTATTTACTCAAAATGATTTAATTATTTTTAAGTTTCTTAAAGTGTCCGGTAATGTATTTTATATTTTAGGACCCACTGCAGGCTCAGTCTTAGCGATTTTGTTTAGTCTATAATTAGTGTTATAGAGGTTTTAACCTATTTGGTAGTAGTTATAATTTTAGAATGGCCCCCTTACATATTTGGCGAAATCATGAATATGATGCAAGTGCAATATATTTTTTTTTAAATGTTCTTTGGCGAATGTACCATATTTAGTAAAATGGCTACTATTCTAGACTAAGCACAAAACATGCACTGCTCAGTTTAGTATATACTGCGTGAATGTAGAGTTTCCATTTTAAGGCTGAATCTAAGTTGATTTCGAGGAATTTAATGTGAGACGCTTCCTGTATAGCTTCATTATTTATAAAAACTGATAATGCAAGCGGTGGTCTACTCCCGAGGTTAAAATGTAATATCTGAGTTTAGATAGAGTTTATAAAGACATTATTCACATCCGTCAATAGAAATAAATAAAAATAAAAACATTGTAACAGTAATAAAAAAAATTTAACAGTTATAAAAAAATACTTAGTAACACAGCACATTTGCCACAGTACCGATTTAACCACTAAACCTAGGAAATTGTAATTTTACTAATAAGAAGGCAACCCACATTTGCCATAGTACAGATCCAACCATTAGATCTAGAAAATTAATATTTTACTAATAGCAAGGCAACTACTGACAAAGGAATCATTTAATCCATACTGTCTAAAATGGCGCTGGTATACTAATGCAGCGTGGGGAGGAAAACTGATTCTGTGTATGAAATAATTAGGAGATTCACTTAATATTTTCAATAAGTAATTATAAATATGAACATATTTTCATTAATAGGTAGTTGTTTAATGTTTTTTATACAGGTTGGAATATCAGGGAAAGTTCAAAAGCCTTGGCATGAATATACTGAAGATTACACTGACGTCAATATAATAGAGACACGAATTTAATATTTACGCCTTTTTTATGGCGTCATTTAAATACCAGTTGCTTGACAAACTTACTGATTCAGCTGTAAGAAAATAACCGAAGTACTTATTATGAAAAGATTTAGTATCCAGTGGCGGTGTAAGTGGATGAAAATGTATTTTTGTTGGTATGAAGGTAGTTTTCCCCTCGATCGGCTCAGCGGCGCGTAGCTGTAGTGGTATAGCTCTGGATTCACCGATGGGGTACTTTACAGGGCATTGCACTCTCTTGTATCGTGAGAGATATTAGTCATACCACACCAATCGATCTACACAGTACGAGTTTATAGATAAAATAAATCAGTTTCTCAATTGTGCATAAGTCGGTTTCAGCTTCGGCGGAGCCTACTTCTAATTTATTAAAACATTTGACGTACGCGATTTATTATTCTTAAAGTGAAAACAGCTGATCTAACTATTCAAAAACACATTTTGGTTTATTTTATTAGGCCCGATAGAAAGTATGGAGTTATGTAGTTTACATATCTTTAAAAACATGAATGGCAAAGCTCTTACGTTTAAGGAGGTCCTTGATTAATTTTTTTGTTGTTTACTAAATAAATATTTTTTATTTGCAGTATATTTCACGTGTCATGGATTTCATAAGATAAAAATTTCTTATGGTAGGGTATCTCACGTGTCGTTCGCACGTGTCATGTATTTATGAACATTTGTTCTGGCAGTATATCTCACGTGTCATGTACTCTTATTTTCACTACGCGTGCCCAGCATAGCTAACGATGTCTTCATACTCTGGTATTTAATATGGACCTGCTTTATTTAATTTCATCATAACTTCGCTAAGTTTAGTCTGCTAACGAGTTTTAATATTTATTTATATATAAATATACAGTACAGTGCGGTTTCAAAAAAAACTTCCTCCGGCGAACGCTCGGGTTGTAGAATGAGCTCCCTGACAAAGTTTTCAGTATGGGGTTCTTTTCTAAGAAGTTATTAGATATTTGAAGGGAACGCTCGAGTGATGCCCCAGGTGTCCATAGGCTGCGGTGACCGAATACCATCAGGCGGACCGCAAGCTTTTTTGTCACCTTGGTGGTATGTACAATGTATATATATATATTTAAACAAGCCAAGTGTGTGTCGTACAAACGATGGGACAGGTTGGGAATGATTGCGGATATCTGTAAACAAATTGTGAAAAAGTTTCGTTTAAAGTGCAATTATTGTTTTTTTTTTTAGAACACGTGATGAAACAAGAGGAGGGGGGATTTTCCCTCAAATTTTTTTAACTTCGATAGCTAATAACCGTAAAATATTTTAAATTGTCCCTGAAATAATTTTTAAAACTCTGAAATCAGACACATCTCATGATACTCATGAACAATGGTATGCGTGAATTTTTTTTTTTTATACTTCGGTTCAATGTAGGCTTAGAGAACTACCGCAGTTTAAATGAGACATCTGTCATCTGAAAATCGATGCAAAACCGGCTGAATTATAAGTCTATATGTTCTTTTGGTTCCATTAATGCCATTTGGCTACGAAACTCCGAAAGTAGGAAATTATTAGTATTAAATTTTATCGATATTTTTAATAACCCTAGTACAGTTAATATATAAGATAAGATTTTCTTCGCATGGAAAAATAAAAAGGGGTTTATGAACAATTTTTTGAACTATTATATCGCACTGGTTAAAAAGTAGACTATGTCTTGCCCTCCACAACTATTCTTATTCAAAATATCATGGATACTTGTGCACATGAATTAATATACGTTACGAAACATAAAAAAACTAACATATTTTAAATAAAACTAACTCGCTTACGCATAATATGAGCTCAGAGCAATAATTAGATACAGAGGTCCAAAAGGCGTCTAAGCATAGCAATCGTGCCGTAAGTGCCGAGCAAAGGGCGACCCCAACTATGCTCAGTATTATGTGGACGTTCCCATTCTGTGATATTAATTAGGATTTCGTATTATGGATGGCGCCACAGCTTCGTGTTTCTACTAATCTTATTTAGTATTAGTATCGTGGTTCTGTTGAACGATGTAGGGTCATTTCATTTGGTAAGTAGGGCTTCAGCCTTAAGGGGCAAATAAAGGCAACATCACACATATGCGGAGTCACTAACATTTATGAGTTTTATTATGTATAGACATTTATGTGATTGTCAGAAAGTATCTAAGTATATTTAAAAGATATGCTATCTGATTTAAGTTTACATTTTATTGAAGCGTTTACAAAATTAAATACATACGTAATTTCGATAGCTGGTTTAATTAAGCAACTTTCGTCACTATGTGTTATCGCCACTATCGGTTATAAAATTTTATTGTATCGTGAATATGATTTCTGTGAAAATTAATCGAATGAATTTGCGAAAGTGAATGTGACATTAATAAAGTATAAATTAATGAAGAAAATTTTATGAAGCGAATTTGATAAAGCGAATTTCATATGATGAATTTTATGAGGGAGTTTCGCAAAGCGAATGAAATAAATACAGCGATTTGAACAAAGCGACTTTGATAAACCTTTTCATAAAAGTTATCAAGAGCACATTTTTAGAAGTATCATCGATATAAACATGGAATGGAAATTTACGGTAATAGTTTGATATAATGATCAGCATTATTTCGTGGGCATCTCCTGTTGAACTAAGCCCTCCATTATTATATTTTCAACTAGGCCCGGCTTGAGCCGTCTCGTAGTCCGTGGAAAATATGTAATACATGACCTAAAGGGTGCTAACGGACCCCTATTACTAAGCCTGCGCTGTCTGTCTGTCTATTCGCTGGGCCTATAAAGGGCTCTATCTTTTAGACCGTTTACTGAATATGGATCACACTTGGATCCACCGTTGCGATCCATAGGTGGATTCATGAATAGTTGTTTCTCTTCTTTAATCCAATGTTGATGTGATCTATCTACATCATTATATTTTCATTTACAATAAAAACTGGTTAAGCGCGAGTCAGGCCTGTGCATTCTGTGGTGGTACTGAACCCTCGGTGCTTAAGTCCGACTTGCACTTGGGCAAACCAGCCAATCTTGATAATTGTACTTTAATCGGTAAATAATTAATCTTACTTAGAATCTAAATGGTCACGCGCTGTGTGGTTTAAGATGAACTTCCTCGTGCGCTTAGGTTGTGGCATAAGAATTCAGAAACAATACACGTTATGGTTATGGAATGAGCTCTCTGCCACGGTTTTCTCTTGAAACTACAGTATGGGGTTATTTAAGAAGGGAATGATTAGATTATATTTCATTTTTTTGTGGATAAGAACAAAATCGTGAACAAACTATAATAAATGTTGATTGTAATTTGGGATAATGCCACGACGGCCCGCATGCTTTTTGTCACCTTAGTGGTCTTTAAAATCAAAAAATCTTCCAAAAAAAAACAAAGTAATTGTATTTTTTTATAAATTTTTAAGTCTTTACCTGAAAATAAAACTATAATCGTTGATTGAACCGCACTTAACGCAAAAAATGATTTCAATAAAACAAAGAAAAAGTAATTCTAGAAATGGAAAAGCTTTAGCAATCTATGTAGGTGTGTTATCTTATCTGATATTATATTTGCTGAAGGACGGACCCGATCGATGGGAATTGGTACTTTCCCTAGGCTTGTTACAGTTACGGTTTGTATTGGCAGGAGTTTACTATCATATTCTTGTAATCCCCATTGTATTTATAAATCAATTGACACAACTTTGGGCACAAATAAAATAAACTTTTGACAAACAAAAAACCAAAATCATTTTTTTTTAAATTAAAAAAATTAGTTCTTGAAGCTGATATTTGAACAACGAGTTTTTTGCACTTGCTATTGGATGCCAGTAGCCAAGTTATACTTATTATTACTCTAAAAATTTGGCTTTCGACTTCAAAGCGGAAAATAACATGTAGTTGGACGGACGGAATGTCAGCTTTAGGGCTTTATTTTTTTTTACTGCTTCTATTCAGCAGTTCAATTAAAATAGTGTAATTGACATTTCGGCCAAGTATTTGGCTAAACAACCTGCTTCTATTAAGCAGTGGAGTACTTTGACATGTTATACAATTTTCTTAATTGGGCAGAAAACTCATTAGACGAACAGACATAAATGAAACAAGGAATGAAGGGTTTTGGGTAACGGAACCCTCAAATCGTCAAATGGGATAAAAGAAGTACAATTATACAATTATATTTACGTAATAATACGGTACCTTCAGATGGTTCGAAATCTAAATTGGATCAGCTGTTAACTACACTAGGTTTTAACAACGAATGCAATAGAAATAGATAATACGGAACGTGTGAAACAGAAAGAGATATATATAGAAAGACATGTGACTAAATCAAATTACGACAATTGTCTTAAGCCGCATCAGTTTTTGCGTGCTAGAACGATATCTATTTCTTCTAATACATACATTATTTACTCTGATTGTTTATTATATTAAATCTTTAAAAAGTAAGGCTAATATTAGTTTTTGACCACCTTCGAGCTCCATAATTCCAACACCTAATATCGAAACCATATGACTTTAATGTAAACTTTTAACGTTCTTTAGGTCTACTCCCTGTCCTTATCGTAAAAATTTCATAACACCATTTATTTATATTAAATTTTAAACTTTGATACTAAATTTCATCCCCTACAATCAAAAACTATTTACACACCTATGGATTTCCTCTATAGATTTGGTGATTGATAGGTCAATCAGTGATATTTCGTTTTTAACAAAAATACTTTATATACGTGACATACAAGGTATAACTCTGTATGTATATATATATATACATAAACTAGCTGAATATCACAACCACTACTTCCCCTTTTTATGGGGTAGTTTCAAAATTCTTTGGTATTGGATAATAACGTCACGAAGGAAATTTACTGTCCAAATTTCATGTAAGTAGCTTAACCGCTGACAGCTCGGTGTTAATGAATCAGCTAGTCAATTAGGGCATAATGTTCTACACATTATTGAAAAATCAATGCTACACGTCGAAGAATTGGTAAGCAGTGTACAACCTATCTAAACATATTGTACACAGTAAGTCGAAGCCAACACAATCCATTGCATGATGCAAGTTTGTACATTATTATCCGGTAGATAATATAAGAATAACATCCAACTCTCGTGTCGAAAGCTCCATCCAATCCAATTCCGATACCCTTTTATTGCTGATTGCTTTTAACGAAAGTCAATGTACCGACGTCTGAAGACTACGGCCTGCGTCAACAATTTGGAGAATCACATTTCTGCAATATAGACTTCGTCGCGTCGGAAACGACTTGATAAAAAATAACTATATATTTTTTATCTCTTTTCTACAGTAATCGGGTTCAAATACAATAGTTAGTTAATAGAAATAAAGGTAAACTTTCAGT
This sequence comes from Apoda limacodes, assembly GCA_946406115.1. Lineage (NCBI taxonomy): Eukaryota > Metazoa > Arthropoda > Insecta > Lepidoptera > Limacodidae > Apoda > Apoda limacodes. The sequence goes on from OX291540.1 coordinate 14,380,842, forward strand.
GCACTTGCGTTGTTTGTCTTAATTGAATAAGTGAAAAGTAAATATAGTATAATTATAAATATTCTCTTAATCAATTTATTAGAGTAGGTTTCTGGCAAAAGACCATTTGGAAATTGGATGACCCTATTATTTTCAATATCTCAACAACTTCAACTTCAATATAATCAGCTTTTTGTTACTCTTTTGTAAAGAAATACATTTAATTACTATTATGTACTAACAGAACCTACAAAAACTTGTACAACTACAACAACTTGGTTGAACAAAAATAAACTGACCTGAGTTGAGTAAGTAAGAACTAAAACTCACTTTGAGTTTGCGAGTGTCATAATATCTTAATTTTTTTTTTGGTTTTTAACCTTAATATAAAAATATTTTTTGGTTGTCTTGCCTTAGAAGCTTCATTGTTTTATATCACCAAGATAGACCTAAGTATTTTATTTTAGTTTTACCGTCATCTTTACGCGTTCCTGAGAAAAAGGGACTTTACAGATATACACTTTTTTATGTGAACTATAAATTGATGGTTTTGGATTTTTTCCTCTATTTGTGCTATGAACCCTTACTTTTTGCTTTTATTAGTAATATTTAATATTAATTAAATAAAATACTAAATACCTCTTCGCGTTCCTGAGAAAAAGGGTCTTAACAGACAGATAGACGGACATCAAAGTGATCCTATAAGGGTTTCGTTTTTGCCTTAAGAGGCAAGGAACCCTAAAACCCGTATTGTCACCGAGTTTTGAGCTTTCCTGAAAATGTCAGTAGTAAGTGTAATGTAGGTACTTAAACAAAACAATACCGAAACAAACGGTACTACTGCCTACATTATATATAATAGATAAACATAGATAACTATAAAGACAGCCACTACTTAACTATTTATCTTGTAGCTGTACAACAAACACAGTATGCGGTAAAAGCTTTTGGGTGTTCCATGTATAACGATGACATGTTCAGTCGAACGTCATGGAGCGTGATTTTTTTGTCTTTGTTTCTATGTAAGAACAATCCTGCAAAAATGTGTCAAAAAAACTGATGTAGTATATAGGTCAATACTTATCTATATATTTATTTATAGTGCTACAGTTTGTAGTAAATACTATAAATACTAAATCAAATTTATTATATCGGGTTTGATTTTAGGGGTCAATGAATTCGGTTCAATGTCCAGATGTTATAAGAATTTTGTTGTTATTAACCAATGTTTATGGTTAGTGTTAAGGAAGGGTGTGAAGATCGTTGTTGTTTGTACAAATGTCAGACTAGCCAACTTTAAATAATGTAATTCCGAAGTGCAACAGTTCACTGACCCCAACGTCAAATGAACCGCAATAAAAACTTACATGGAAACAAATACTTGCGTTTTTTAACTATTCCCTCCGATAGATGTCGTCTTTTTTGTTTTGTTGTTTTTATGTTTTTTTTAGTTTGGATTTAGTTGTAGAAACCTTTTTATTTATATTGTAATAAAATAGTATATTGTTCTAAGAAACCTTAAAGCCCAGTATTACTCAACGAAAGAGATCAAAAGAATCTAATGATTAATTATGATGCAGATAATTATCTTAATTTGGACAAGCGTGATCGTCAAAAGTAGTAAGACCCGAAGACCGTTGTTTTAAATAAGTAGTAAACCCAGTTGTTTAAAACGTACGTCAGAGTAATAAAGTAAACAATAGTATACAAATAAGCGTAAAATAAAATAGTCAAGATTATAAATATAGCTAAACCTATGATCATAATTAATGCCTACATTTGATTTTTCACTATTTCTAAAGTCAGTACAAAACCTAAATAACGCAAATACTAAAACTAAAGGATACAGGTACTAAAGAGTTATATGATTTTTGGTCCTTCCTACACAAAGGAAAACTAATTTAGGCTACTTCCACGATTGAAAGTAAAATACATACGAATGGTAACTCCATTCGTTTTGTAGAGTGGGAACTAGGTAGCTAAGCGTTCAGGACTTGCGACCTGAAAGTAGGTTTAAGGGGCGCCCCTTTACGATGCTAGCTTACCAGCCAAAATAGTAAAACCCTACTAACGCCGCTAAGGATGGACATGGATTATACATAGTAATTATTGTATCTCTTAGCAGACCTAGTTCTTTAGTGGGCTATATGATTATTATGGCTGATGTAATCTTAGTTCCCACTTCTACTTTTATAGAAGATTTATCTTTACCTAGCTGAAAATGTCCTAGAAACAAGGTCTGTTATTATATTTCTTCTTACTGAGGTGATTTTTTTTCTTTCTCCTATAAATTTCTAACCGGCAAAAGCGGGCCCGTCATTTGGATGTTTTAACATTAATTTAGATATTTTTAAAACACAACCTAAAGCATTTCACAACGAACATACAATATTTTCACTGTAACTTCTAATATAAAGTATTTACTAACCAGTAATGGTGGTACAATCTGACTGTAGTTTAACCCCACGTGGTAGCTTCCAGTGACACACAAGCGTAGACTATGATTTCCTCCTTCTCGGGCAGCGTTACGTCAATTTTAACGACGGCAATTGAATGCCATGACCATGCACTTTTATCACCACTAACCCCTCTCTAACAATACTTAGAGTACTATACTACAAGACAACTCATAGGTCATATTTAATTATACATAACCAATGTCCTTAACACACAATTCACGCTTAACACTCAAATATGTCACAAGAATGTCTTGACCCATTGTATATTTTGAGCAAAATCCTACCAATATTTCTCAATAATGTAATAAGCTATATTAAACCTAATATAGTACTATGCCATTACTACTATGGAACTGGCTCCTTATCCTATCACACGTCTCTTACTCCTCTATTTTTCGAATATTTTCCTTAATACAACCTAACATAATAAATAAAGATTGTTTATTTATTTTCCTATAAAATCACCTATTGACACGTCAACACATAGATATACCTTCTACTCAGTGTAACGTAAGCTATGCTCTACAATTACTTTAATCTCACCTCGTATCGTATCGTATTGTATCGTATCACATTTTAACATGTGTAATCCGCACTTTCATCTTTTCATTAACCTAATTTCCTCTTACTTTTTATTCGTCCTATAGAGTTAAACATTTTTTACCCATCACAAAAAAGTGCACAACGCCGCTAAAGACGTTTTCACTTCAAAATTATAACAGCCGTGGCATTATGGTTTCCGTCTTGAGAATTTTTATGGCGTGGCATTATGGTTTCCGTTTGACGCGAGTTTATCATTTTTTACCAATCACAAAAACAAACCGAATGTAAATAAATCTGAAGCGAGTCCCGTTTTAAGAAATTTTCTATGAATTTTCGATCAGGACACGTTTAACACGCGAGTTTAACATTTTTTACCAATAACAAAAAAAGTGCATAACGCCGCTAAAGAAGTTCATTAAAAAGAATCTCCCGTGGTACTACTAGGCACGTTGGTACTACTACGGAAAAAAACATTCTACTAGTACTACTACTACTACTAAAAAGCGCTTTGGACGGGTCATTTCGCGACAGTTGTGTTGGAAGACAAAAGGACAGGTACTGCAGATTGGTATATATATTAAGAATTGTTTGCCAGCGTCTTAAAGGCTCCCAAGACGATTCAAAATGCTTGTCATGCACGTGAATTCTTTTTATATAGGGACTGACTGACTATGAGACCCCCTTGATAAATGTGCACAGCGGCGATAGCGATTAATTATAGAAATGTCCTTACCTGACCATATAAAAAAGATATTTTTTATATAACTTAAGTTGAAATGTAGCTAAATATCTTCTAAACACACCACTCTATCGTATCATAGTCAATTATATTTATCTATCCACTTCTTTGGTATATCACATCATAATGTACGTTGGATTTATAAACCCAAATACTTATGCTTTTGGTATTTTATTTTCATGTCATATTGATGCTGCCTGAATGCTACTTAACCAATTATAATGTTATAAATTGGCAATACTAGAAAACTATAAAAATCTAACTGTATGCCGCGCCATCTGCATAATTTATACAAAATAAAAAGTTGACTATTTAATAAAATAATCTTTGGTTTTGCAGACAGCTGACAATATTTTCCTTTACTTATTTATTTAGATGGTTGTGGACATCATGGTTTTTGGTGAAAAACTCTATTCTGTTATACTGTGCCGTAGGTACAAAAAGACACCTTTGCGTGTCCAACAACATTCGAATTGCGTTTATGGATATATAAACAGAGGTATTAGAACATATATAGAATATGTAGAATATGTAGAATATGTAGAATATGTAGAATATGTAGAATATGTAAAAAAAATCTTTTGTTAAATTTGCCACAATGAGATTTAAAGGACTTAACTAGGCAAAATATATTTAAAAAAAAACCTGTTTTTGTTATGTAGAAAAGCTTGGTTAAAAAATTCAGGCGTGTTTAAAAATATTACGTTAACGCTGAGAAACGTTTATCCTAATTTTATGTTATGCCAGAAATAAAGTTATCATGTTTATTTTCTTCTTCAACAAGATAAAATGATTCGCGTCGCCTGGATACTTTCCAAAATATTTCGTTTACATAAGGAAATAAAATCTTCATATTATGTAATAAAAATAAAGTTCCGATAGATTGTTCTCTTTCTGTCTCTTTCTTCTCTTCATAAGATATCTTATCTCTTCATCTGACTGTTTTTCTTTTTCTAATCTGTAAGTATTAATCTAAGTATTAAATCAGATTAGGCGCAACAGACTTATCTGACCTAGTATGTTCGCTAGTGTCATGTAAGCTTTTTCTTTATATACATTTCGTAGGCATTGCTCTGTACTATTTCTACGACTAATTTTGTAGTACCCTTTTAATCCACAATTTGGGGTCCGTTGTAGTTTTCTACGTAGAAATTAAGATCTCTTAATAGATTATATTTCTGTAATTAAATAAAAAAGGCTTTATTGACAACTATAGCTTAGGTGCAAAAACAAATAAAAATTATTTTGTGATTATTTATTTTATAGCTGCAACAAACGTATTAATTAAATACATACTTACCTAGGTAGTTATTTTTTGCATTATAACTTTGTCCACGTATTTTACGAAAATCTAAAACCAAATACATTATGAAACCCAATTTAAACCTGCCCTGTTACCACCTATCACGCAGACGCAAGGAAAAAGGCATATATGTACCTAGCCACTGGTTAACACTTCGTTTTGGGAAATTGAAACCGTAACGTAAATACATACATATAAATGTAGATTATTATGATTATCACTATAGTGCTCTAGAACATCGAAATCCGTTCTTAAGTCTATAAATACAACACCATCAAGCGCTGTGATTGTAGGTCGTCGTTCTATTTGTGGTCGTTTGAAATAGGGACTTGTGGTGTTGTGGTACCTACGAGAATTCTATGGTATTTAGCAACTTTTTAGGCTTTTGTAGAACGAAAATGTAAAAGGTAGCAATATATATACACATATACACTTCCTTGTTCGTTTGCCTGTTTGTCTGTCAAGACCTTTTCCTCGAAAACACGCGGAGGTATCAACACTAAAATTTCTTGTAGCTGTATAATGAAACCACTTACTCAACGCAATAAAAAAATCATACATTAAAGCCGCATGTTTTAACACTAGCAAGTAAATTAAAAATAGGATACTTCCCGTTGACCTAGTATATACTATAACACTAAGTTTAGAAGTATCAATTCAATAAGCGTTTAAGTTGCGTTGGCAGTATTCTTATGTAAATAAAAATTTTAAAATTATCAAAAAATATCAAAAACTGACCGAGATATAGACAATCAAAGATTTTGGAAAATGCCGGACTCGTAAAACGAGCAAAACGGATGACCGTCCATCGGTTGACGTCACAGTGCATAAGACCCGCCCCGCGTGTAAGCATTTTAGATAGAGTTTCGGCTCGCAGTGTGCATTGAATACATTATATACATTTTTATAAGTATTTAATCCAATAGTGTAAATTTTAGGTGTTTTACGTAATAAGTAAAGAATATTTATTTCGTAATATAGCTATTTATGCTACTTTTATGAAATGAAGGTATTTTGTACATGGCGTTAGTGCAAAAATACCAATGAATTTTGTGCAGTTGCATACACGATTTTATCTACAAGTGATAAATAAAACACATTAAGGAAACATGAATAAAAAAAACAAAAAAAAATGATTTTGAACATTGCTAGATTCTCGCCGCTTACAAAAATTTTCTAGCTTTTTTTCATATAAATACCTGAATTTAGTTTATTACTTGCTATAATAGCTATAATAATAATAATTTTGGACATATCACACAGCGCCATCTGGTCCTTAACTAAGCCAAGCTCGTATAATGAAAACGGGGCAACGGATAAAAATACTTATATACTTTTCTTTTGTTAATACATACAAATCATACATAAATACACCCAGACTCAAGACAAACACATTTTTTTATCACGTTAATGTTTGTCCAGTGCAGGAATCGAAGCCACACCCTCTGGACAGCACAGGGGCATAGATAAACAGTGCAATTAGAGGGTAAAATCCAAAAAAATATTATTTCACAAAAAACAATATATCTCTCTATCTGTATATCAAGAACCTTGAACATTGACCAAGAATTATGAAATTTGACAAGAAGCAAGGTCTCACAGCACAAGTTGCCTGAAAAGCCCTAAAATTGTTTATTTGTAATCATATCACATACATTTTTTTTTGTCATTACAAAGTTACATTTGCAATTGGAGGATTAACTATGACCTGTGTAATATTTTTTATATTTACACAGCGACTTTTACGATGTATAGGATATTTTTTTATCCTATACATACCGTATAAAAACAACGATGGTAATGTGCAGCGATTAAGATTATCCGACGATATACGAATTGTGTTCTTGATAGTATGATTGTATCCCATTTTACTACTGGTAGTAAGTACTGACGGAATTTCCCCACCAGTGGTCGATTGGGACAAGTATCACATTAAAATCTGGATGATTGATTTTTTAAGTAAGTACTTTGTTTTTGCTTTCTTATCAAAGCAGAATTTTGCAGGACTACCCAAACCTAAAACAAAGTTAATAAATAACAACAAAAAAACATTTATCCGACGAAAAACGAAACTAGTATATTGACTTTCCTAATTTATGAAATTTAAATGGGTTTTTATATTTTTATCATTCGTTTGCAACTAAGGTACTTATATATTTTTCAAAAACAAACAAACAAAAAAACAAACTCTTCAGCTTCATTATATTGGTATAGATATGAACCGGCCGTGTTTAAACGATGATTCATTAAAACAAACGCTACTATCTACATAGTCGAAGAGTTGAGCAACAAATTTATTACTGAAAATAAATTAGTACAGACATGTTTTATCTTTGTATACGTGCGTACCTACGTAGGAGAGCTCGTACATTCTTTTACATCAGCACATAAATAAGGTGTATTCCCAGATAGTCTTTTAGAAAAGAATTGATTTAGGAAGGTCATTTATTTTGAACTAGTTGATGTAAATTATGGTTCCTGTACCACTATATAATATGTATGTAACCGATCGCAAATTAGATACAGTTATTATGTAAAGCACAAAGCTAAGCTATGAGGTACAAAGAAAATTGACCATTTATCGGTAGTTGTCAGTATTTATATATTTATATGACTTCTACAAACATACAGATTTACAAATGAGAATCTAAATTTTACCACTTAAACTTTTAAATAAAATAAAATATAACTTATAGAAACAGGACTCGATACGATGTTATTATTAGTTCTTTGTATTTTAGTTGTATATGCAATAAAACAATAATTATAATGCAGCGTAAAGCGCTATCATTTTAATAGCTCTTGATTTATTAGCTTATTATATTTTACCATTCTAATAAACTGTTTGGCAGCAACTACCACACAAGCAACTTTTCTGAGTTTGGACACCATATTGGATCCGCCATCTTAAATTAAAAAATCTTTAACCTTATAGAACTCAGTTTGCCATCTCTAGGTGGGTAAACCCGTATACCAGCTTGGCTCTTTTGACCCAGTTCAACGACAAGAATTGTCGACTATCTCAAACTCATAAGTAATATCGACCTTTTTGTCCTGTGGGTGTTACTGCTTGTATAATACGTTGGGTTCTGAGTTCGTTTGGAATAAAGCACACGATAACTTTTTACATCGCACCGGCTTGCTATTGCCAGAAAAAATTATCCTTACACTTTAGAACTTAGATGTTCTGGGAACTGCTTGGGGGACCCTTTACATCATACACGAAGAAAGTTTACATTATATATAAAGTAGGTATTAAGTGAAACAAGGAAAAGAAGTATTGAATTAATGATTCTAATTAGTGTCTAGTTGAACTACGGGCAATGTAACTCGACCGTAGTCCAACTAATAGAACAAAAAATGGAACTGTAGGTAATGCTAGTTGCCTGCAGTTCTACTGGCAGAACCACGGATAAAAAACATTGCCAAACTACAAATTGAACTACGCAGTGGGATCACGGGCAAAGAAGCCGGCTACTCTCGTCATCTAACGACAACATCGACCTCAGTACAAGTTGAAGTGGCGAAATATAAACGTCGATGTAAATATAAACAAAGGAAATGAACCCTGCCGCAATCTAAATAAGGCTTGAACTACATGCATCTGGAATCTCTCCGACCGGAAAAAAAATGGCTCAGGACTAGCCCGGATCAAATCCGTCGCTGAAACAAACATTTGAAGCAACCGTAGGACGCTCTTGTTTCTCCGGACGCCTGGTCCGTTATTTTTCCGCATAAATGGGCGGAGCTTATCTAGCTCAGTCGGCTGCCAGCACTTGCGTTGAATAGTTGTCGAGACACTTTTTGTTAAAAATTAAAACCTTATCTTTTGTTGAGATTTTTTTGTGTAGCTGTGGTCGCTAATAATAAAAATCGACGATTTTAGTTTTTGTAGATGCGCACACGTTATATCAGGAATGACTCTATCATCATTTGTTCGGAAGCGCCCGGAACGAGTTATCGTACGTTACGTTATTGATAGGCTGCGCTCATTCACGCTGAAAAACAACAGACCGGGCGTCTGGAGAAACAAAAGGATAAATAAATTCAGATCGAATGATTCCGGATGCTATGTATTCGATGTACAGAAAATTCAAATGTTCGTTTGAGAGACGGATTAATGTAATCCGGAGCCGTTTTTTTCCGGACGGATAGATTCCGGATGCAAGAAGTTCGAGCCTAAAAGTAAATTAATGTTTGTCTTGATAATAATAACTATTCCTGGCAGCTAGCGATCGTAAAACAACACGTTTGGTCAACATATTTACAGAAATCATCAACACTACACAAGTGAAATGTTTAATAATGCTATTCTACTCTAGATGGCAGTACTTGTCGTGAAGCCAGGCAATATAAATCTTACACATTCAAGTTATTACTATTTTGCATAGTTAATTTCTAAAGGAAGACGGGCGACAAGCTAAATCCAACCCAGCACACTCATACTTTTTTTTAATACCACTTAGGTGGCAAACAAGCTCACGGTCCGCCTGGTGGTAAGCGGTCACAGTAAACTATGGACAATTGCAACACCAGGGGTATCAATCGCGTCTCGTCGTTGTCTCCTTCAACAACTTAACACAATCTAAACGTATTATTAGCAATGGTTTGATGCAGCGAAATATACTTACACAGAGCTAACTGACGAATTGACAGATTCAAATTGGCAAATTTTTAAGCCGTCCGTAGCCAAATGGTAAAAAAACGGAACCCTTATGGATTCGTCATGTCTGTTCTGTCTGTCTGTCAGTCCGTATGTCACAGCCACTTTTTTCCGAAACTATAAGAATTATACCGTTGAAACTTGGAAAGTAGATGTATTCTGTAAACCGCATTAAGATTTTCACACAAAAATAGAAAAAAAAAAACAATAAATTTTGGGGGTTCCCCATACTTAGAACTGAAACTCAAAAATTTTTTTTTCATGAAACCTATACGTGTGGGGTAACTATGGATAGGTCTTTTAAAATGATATTGAGGTTTCTGATATAATTTTTTTCTGAACTGATATATTCTACTACTGATATATAAATCAAATACAAAGAATTGACAGAATTGGACCACTGTGTATAAATTGTGTTGTCATACATAAATTTAATGTACGCCTTGACTTGAGAACCTTTTGTTTCCTTTTGTTTTCTGTTTGTTGCCAATCACGATTATGCAAAACTGAATAAGTTCAAACGAAAATATTTTGAACCAAATCGGTCAATTTTGGAGAAGTTAAACAAAAAACGTAGGTTTTAACTTAAACAAGCCTAGTTCGCTACGAGAACGTTCACTAGTAGTAAGTAAAATTCGATCTAGTTGGCCACTCCACTTTCAAAACTTTAAAGGCACTAATAGTAAATTGTTCACCGACGAGTATAAGTGACCTATTACTAACGAGGGTGTAGTTTGAGGCCCGAAGCAATAGTAACCACACACGAGGTAGGAATCACATCTTACCCCGAGTGATACATAGCCACGCTTTGCACGGGGAAGGTTTTTGAGAAATAAAAATTGGTCAAGCATACGCTGGGGTTTCTGAATTAGTACAACCCTTTAAAATACGTGGCGCGCCAGTTGTTTTAAAAAAGTGTAACTAGCTACATCAAATTTATTCTGAATAAAATAAAATGAAAGTGGCCAGTAACAGTTTTGGAACACTTTATTAGAAAAATGTTCACATATATTAATTAACACAGGTAGTGTTGTTCAATATTTGGACGCATTTTCCGTTCTTTGGTTTATTTTTAGAAAGTTTTTTATGCAACCCGCTGAGCAGGTAAGTAATAAAGCATGTCTGCAAAGACGTTCTTTTCACTATTCTTTCTGATATGTATGAAGGTTCTTACCGAGCCGGTGTAGTGTATAAAGTATTTTTATTATAGGTATTGTATAGTAAACTCAAGTATTACTTTAGGGGAGTTACTTACTTAGCTTACTGTCTGAGACATAAGTGAATGAGACACTTTAGTCTATTTTAAGACATTTGAGTGAGTGCCAAAAGATGTAGAAAATTTATCGATCGGATATTACTGACGTTCTCGTTTATCGAAAATGCAACGTGAATATTTTCAATCAAAGTGCGAGTTTCATAACACTACACTGTAAGCCAACGATGATGAACGACAGAAGCTTGGAGATCTTGTAACGAGGACATAAACGATACATTAGTAGAGCGTGACGTGTCGTAACATGAAATAAAATGACGTGGTGGGCGCGGTGCAGAAACGAACACACTCAATTACTACAACACTTTAAACGTTTTATTTTACTCTAAATCACATTGCTTTAAGCACTTATTTTACGGCTTTTCTCGTAGGAAGGTATAAAGTTTTACCTTCTTTTGAACCGATCCCATAAGTCAAAACTGTATAATATACTGTTTTGTTTTATAACAGTACAACGTTTTAGCTGTGACTTCACAGCATTGTTTTATATATATATATATATATATTTTATATTTTATTGTGTTGAAAAGGTCAACTCACCTATCTAGCTACCTAGATAGGTGAGTTGACCTTTTATGAATAATAAAGTGTTGTTAATAAACTACTGGAACGTAAGCTTCGAGCAGGCCACCTCGCTGGTTGAACCGATAACCGATGGGAAAGAAAGGTTCTCGAGTGAAAACTACAGATGCAGCGTGAGACGACCTCCTACAAAGTGGAGAGACGACCTGGTTAGAGCCGCAGGGAACCGATGAGCGCGGGCATCTCAGGAGCGGCCGTTGTGGAGACATATGGGGATGGCCTACGTTCAGCAGTGGATGTCTTCTGGCTGAAACAAACGACCTTGCACCGCGTCTGCTGTGCGGAGCTAGGTTCGGTTTTTGCTCTTAGGCTATGGAACGCTATAAAGGCCAAAACGTAGACAATGTATTATTACAAGATCCCAGAGCAATCTGACATAACTTATTTTCACATAGATGAAACCTTAGTTTCTTCGTAGCGTCTCATGTTCTTTTACCACCTGCGGTCTTGTTGGAGCTTGCCTTGTGAAACCCGGGCAGGTACCAGGTAAGGTAGGTGACTAAAAATAAGAGTTATCTAACTTTAATTTATATGGCTAATTTTTATAAACGTTTTGTAGAATATTATTCTAAAATAGTATTTATAAGTGTCAGATACTTTCCATGGGCCAAAACTTTTGTCAGACGCTTTAAAGTTCCACAAAAAATAATTGAACTTTACTTATTTTTTACAAGACTGATTTTTAATAAGTTATTAAGGTAACTATTACAAATTAATATTTCATTAGTCAGACAAATTGTAGTGACCAAACTTCCCCTGAACACAAAAATTATTCAGCCGAGAGTATCTAAAAAATAAGCCCATCAATGTGGCTAATTATAAGACGTCTTCCTTTTCCTGTGGGAGTTGTTAGGCCTTCGAGAAAGAAAATATAGACACTCAAGCAAATTTTGTTATAAGCTGTTCTGATACTGCGAGAATTATGTTAGGACATATGCATAATTTGAAAAATGATGATTGATTTATGGTTATAAGCAAGCACCAGAAATAACCAAAGATACATTTATTTAACAAAAGTTTTCAACAAGACAATCTTTATGTAGAAGTTTGCCAGGATTTTTTGAATTGACTGGATGTGACTTTAATCCCGCCTTTTTAAGAAAGGTAAACAAAGACCATTTAATATATTAATGAAGAAACATGAATGTCAGCAAGCTTTTATGCAATTTAGAGATCCAGAGTCGTTTACCGATTAGCATATACAAGAAAATATTAACAGTAAAATACAAAAATTTATCTGCGAAATTTATAGTGTTCCTGGCATACTCGACGTTGATGCTGCCCCGCTTCAGCTGTTTTTAAATAATTACAGCATATCTAATATTAACGAAGAATTCAATCCAAAAAATTAAAAAAATTGGTTCTAGCAGTTTACCACCATGCAAATCTGAGTTATTTCAACAATTCTTCCGAGCTAATTACATTGCTAGCATATGGAACAATGCAAATCAAAAGCAACCTAAAAAACCTTTTATAGTTATATATTTTTTTATGAAATGATTTTTGCTTAAATTGTTCGAAATGATAACTTTTTATAATAAAATGAAAAAAATCTTCATAAAATAAAATTGCGCCGAAAAAAATTATTTTCCCCAATATATGCAATAAATTAATTTACTTACATATTATATAATGATTACTTTAATGTTGAAGTTCGTCTTATTTAAATAGAGATGCCAAAATGTTCTATTGAAAGCAGTAAGTACTTTAAAAATATTTAAATATTTTACTCTTAGCCTCTCTTAGTGCTGCCGCGCTTATTGTCTCGATTAAATAATTTTTGTGTAAAGGGCATGTTTCGTTACTACAATTTGTCTGACTAATAAAATATAACTTTGTACCTTAATAACTTATTAAAAAATCAGTCATGTAAAACTAGGTAAAGTTCAATTATTTTTTGTGGAGCTTTAAAGCGTCAAAAGTTTTGGCCCATGGAAAGTGCCTGACTTTCTGGGGAAAAATGGTTGTTAGTATGAAATTTCAATCAAAACCGAAGATCTTCCTTAAAATTACCAATTTTTTGATATGGTCACCCTAAATCCATTGCGGCAACACTGTTAATTAAAAATAAATAATCAGTTGTGCCTTTTAGGGTTCCGTACCCAAAGGGTTCTCAACAAATCATCAGGAATACCTCACAAAAAACGACTCAGCGTCCAAAAATATATATTAACAGGAGAGATACTGTCATGTAAAGTACATGATGATACTTAAGTACTGTACGAATACCGCTAAAGTATTGCATGTAATTGTATCATGCATGAACTGAAGAATTATCAGGAAAAAATGTTTTAATAGTAGAGGCATACCTAAAAATAACAAGAAGTATTGTTAATGCGAACATGTACTGTTCTTATATCAGGCAATGATAGTGATAATTACCATTGTTATTACGATCACTATCGTCATTGCCATTTTACCATTGCCATTGTCATTACGATCACCATCATCATTGACATTACCATTATCATTGCCATTACCATATACCATACCATACGTATGATTGTACTAGTATGTATGAAGCACCATTTGTATTATAAATTAAAAACTTCCAGTTCGTTTTGATTATTCATGTGAGAATCGATCGCAGGACCTCTGGCGTTATACATACCATATTTAACCGCTGAGCCAGCCATTTGTATAGTAAGTTGCCGAAAATTAAGTGATAGATTAAAAATAATATGAACACTTTATCCAGTTGTGATAAAGTGTTCATATTATTTTTAATCTATCCCTTAATTTTCGGAAACTTACTATACAACTGGCTGGCTCAGCGGTTAAATATGGTTCCTGACAATTCTCAAGGACAGGATATATATATAAAATGCAGGGGTACCTAACGTATAATTCTTAAGAACGTAAAACATTACGATACGGCACCATATTTTTTAAGAATACTTCTTGTTAATATCGCATCATGTAACTTTGTAACCACATTATCTAGTTAAATTAATACGATATTCATGTTTTATTCATGGTTTGTCACCAAATTTCATCCGTAAAAGACATACTGTTTATTGTTTTTAGCCTTCATTAAAATTATATGGGATAAAGACTTGAAATATCAGTACGTAATAGTGAATTGTCAAGAAGGCATCATAAAAGTTTATTGAAAATTAAACGTGACGAAGTATAATTATTTGAACTTTAAAAGTATCAAAACTCTTTATAACAAACTAGATAATATACAAGAACAGGGCCAGCGTCATGATAAACTATTACGATTACTGAAAAATCCGCAATGAAACCTATAATTTATTACGATACCGATGCAATTGAACATCTTAACGACATTTTTGCATGAATCGAAATTGCCATTTTTCTCCCGTGTATTTTAGAATAATAGTCTACAAAACATATATAAAAATCAGCCATATAAATTTAAGTTAAGTTACTCTTATTTTTAGTTACCTTTCTTACCTGGAACCTGCCCGGGTGTCACGAGGCAAGCTCCAACAAGACCGCAGGTGTTTAAAGAACATGAGACGCTGCTAAGAACCTAAGGTTTCATCTATGTAAAAATAAGTTGTGTCAGATCGCTCTGGGATCTTAGACTATATTTGTTGTGCAACAAAACAGATAAGAAATTTATATACTAAGCTTTTATTCCCGGCTTTGCTCGTCTATTAGACAATATTTAACTCGTATTTTAGCATCTATTAACATCTTGTATGTAACACTCGGTCATTTCATTTTCGTCCCTTGATAAACAATCTGTACTATTTGATCATAGAGCAATTCATGTACAAAAAACCATTTAATTAAAATCTTTTGAAATCCTGCCTAGCATATTATATATTGCTAGTAGACTAACGTATTATATACGCCTACTAATTCCAATTTTTAGAAAATCGTTTGCTAGAGGGGATAAAGTCATCGGATAAAGCATTTTGTCTATTTCTATATTATTTGTTTAATTGAAGACTGTTGAGTCTCTGGACATTATAACCAGCATCAGTTCAGCCATAACTTAATAAAATATCCGTTTCGGCGTTATAACTTTAACCATTTACTTACTTTATCTAATAAAACTAAGTTCTTAGTAGTTTTAGTATCTACTTACTAAAAAAGTGGATTTGATTCTTATCATTGTACGAAAAATGAGTGCGGCGCCACCGGCCTGAAATTTAGGATTAATGCAAATTTGCATTTATATTTTTTTAAAGTCTAAATTTACCAATTTAGAAATTAATAACAGTCACAGGAAGATTTATTTACGTTAGGAAAATATCATTTTTATAGTTTTTTTTAAGGTACCTAAGATGTTTTTTTTTTGTTTTGGAAAACAATTGCTCGTCTTGACGAAAATGATACTACACTTGTCATTGTAGCTATAAATAATTAGATATGAGGTTACAAAGGGTCCCACAGCCTTCAGCCCCTCCCCCTCCCCCTAGCAGGGTGGCTTCCGCTGCCTCCCGGCCGTTTTCCACTCTCGGGTACTAAGTAAAGTCTGTGCCAAGTCGCATGCTTTAATGACATCAGTATTGGTATTGTGCTATAAAGCCCGCGCTATATGTGCTAAACGCTATATTTTACACGTGAAGTTCTTAAGTAGCTCATGTTCTTTCCCAGGGCTTATACCTATTATTGTGCCAAATTTCATCGATATTGATTTAGCGGTTTGGGCGTTATAAAAATAACAGACAGAGACACTTTACTACATTTATTATTATAGTAGTATGCGCAAGAAAAGTCATGTCAAATGTCATTTTTACCTTTTTAGAAATTACTACGTCACGGGCTTACAAAAATCTCATTTGAATGAGCGATTTTTTTTATTGCAACGCCATTTAGCAAGTTATCATCATACTACCGAATGATAAGAATAATCGCCGATGAATCGGGAGAAAAACAGAAATAGACAATAAAATGTGACCACCAACCAACCCACTGTTCTTGTAATTGAAAATGTATGAGTGACGAAGACGATCAAGCAGGTTTTACTACCTAACTTAAATCATACAAACAAATTGTATAAAAAAATTAATTATTAAATTCTACATAACAGCTTGCCTAACATTTACAAATATTTAGTATCTATTTAAGATATAATTGAAAGTAACAGTAATCACAAGGTTACGTAAAAATAATCAAACTTGTCATGATGAATGATGATATTAATATACAAATTACTATCAGTAAATCAGTTTGCTTACTTACTTACTGCAGGAGTCATACTAATTGATTTACCTACATTATTTTATTGTGATTAATAAACCTAAATTAACACTAACAAATCATTTTGTTTATTTTATACAAACTTTGGTGTCTGATATCTAAAATTATTTCCGAAATAACTAAAATAGGTTCGGATAATATTTTTTTTGTGTAACTTTTACAGCTACATATTTATTATCGTCTTCATATAATATTCGAAAACTGTATGTAATTTTCCATTTTTGTTTCTATCCAACAATTTTAAATTTATTTCTTCATTTGTATTCAAGACATTATCTCAGTGCATACTTGTACTTATTTTTGAGTTTCTAAAACTTCTCAAAATAATTAAGAAGTTATAATGTTTAAGTATCTCTGAACGACAAAATTGTCATTTTTTAAAGTTAAATCTATTATGATATATTTCTTATATACATCATTGAACTGATACACATACGTACAGACCTGTGGAGGCAGCTCTGCTTTAGCTCCTGACGTCTGCGCAGCCGCAGTCACTTCGACAATTCTACTTGGTATGGAATGTTTTATTCCTAATCCACGAGTAGCTGCCGGTGCCAAAAAACGACTGTGGTTTAATCGGTCTTGCACATAAGCTAAAATTCTCACTTGCACATAAGCTAAAATTCTCAAGCAAATTGCGTATGAGGCTTGGACCAAGGCTCGTAATAATAAGGATCCCAATATTTATGAGTTAAAACACAAATTAAACGCAGCCTTGAGGTTCAGTAAGAAAGCAACTGCCAGAGCTAAATTCCAATTCATCGGCATAATGGGTGAACTATCCCTCTGGGAATCGTGCTTTCTGGTCGCTTGCTGAAGCTGCAGAAGGGAACTTTTGCCACTCGTCATTACCACTACTGCGAAAAACCTGTCAACCACTGTGACTTAGCCCATAGTGCTGAAGAGAAAGCCGATCTACTGGGCTGTCTCTTTACCTCAAACTCGAATATGAACGATGAAGGCGCTGTACCACCTAGTATACCGTGGTACGCTAAGACCATGCCGGAAGTCTCTCTAACTCAGCGGGAGGTCGGGCGGGCGTTGCTAAAACAGTGTGCTCCTGATTTGTGACCTGTACTCACGCGCCTTTTCGTGTTTTGCTTCGACACTACGCAATTGCCGTTTTTATGGAAGACTGCGAATCTGCAACTGGTGCGCAATAAGGCGATACATATGATCCATCGAATTACAGGCCAATCGCTATTACTTCTCTCCTCTCTAAGGTGATGGAGCGTGTGATCAACAACTAGCTTCTAAGTCAGCGGCCGTTTATCAGGTACATCAATGTCTTGGGCTACTTTCCGCTTCATACGGTAGCGACGATCGCTCTCCTCATTACCACTAACAGTTTCATGCCTTTAATTTTGCCTTTCTTGTTATCTTATTTCGGTATTTACTTTCGGTTTGGTTGAAAAGCAGTATACTCGTTGAATGCGCTCAAAGCTGTTTGTGCCCACATTTAATCGTTCTGCTGACCAAAAATGAATGCCGTATGACGTCAATTGTGGACCGCATTCTACGCATTAGCCGCACATGCTCGGGACGTAGAGCAGAGGATACTCTGACAAAATAGTAAACAGCCATATTGTTTGTTAACATTTGGTGAACAGAACGATTTCAATGCCTATGCGATGTCATAGCTCTGAATGCCGTTAACAAAACGCAGCTTTTGCAAATGTCGCTACTTTATACATGTTAAATTTTTCATTCAGCGTCACAATATTGACAAATTCACTATGAAATACCTACAGCTCTCCTACTTCTAGATATACTACCCATAACTATTATAACCATAAGTTCAATAATTTGTTATTATTTTAAATAAAATTGCATATGTATGTATTCTGTTATATATAATTTAGTTATAAATGCTATGAGAGTAAGTTGGTAGGTACATGATTTTTCCGAAAAATTCCTTCGGACAAAACGTAAGAAATCATCGAATTCACGTGAAAAAAAATCAGATTTCAAGAACAAAATTTTCCAAGCTTATTCATTGTTCGGGAATTTATGAATGCAGACAATAACTCATAAAGTTTAATTTACTGTCGAGCGCAAGGTAATAAATGAGGACTTCTAATTGCTTATTTATGACACGATAGAGCCGAAATAATTTATTTGTCATTTGATGATCTTTTGTTTGCTATCCTCACGCTACAAATAGCTTTTTTAATTTAAAGAAATAATTCTCACTAAAGATGATAGCGTTGAAGTTATAATCAGCAGAAACAGTAAAAAATAAGAATTCACAGTTTGGTTTAATTGATTTATGATGTTGAAAATTACTGACCAAGTGGTCATAACTCAAAACTAGAGGCACTCGCCATATTAAAATTCACACCAACTTATACGATACTAGCGACCATACACGGGTCAGAAAAGTTTGTTGCAAATTTTGTACTAGTAATCATTCAATAAATGAACAGGATTTTAAAGAACATTAGCACTACATTCTATGGTTTTACAATAAAAAAAAGTAGTCCTGATTAGTTGACTAAGATGAATTTAGATAGGCACGTACGAAGAAAGTATTGACGGAAATTTAGTCTGGTACCTACCCAAATGTGCATTTATGTAAATTTAAATTACGTTGTAACTATGTATGTTTACACTTTCCAGCTCACAACATTTAACACAAACTTTCACTCATCCCAAAACATTAAGTTAAATGTACCATAATTAAATACAATTTTATAGTTTTTATTGTACGACTGAAATTTTTTACTGATATATGGTTATTTATTGATGATTTTTATATCCGGCCGTCAACTTAGGAGGACAGACTGACATACATAATTTAGCATAAGGTAATCTGAATACAATGATCCGTCTTATAATATCTATGTCAAAAGTAAAATAAACTTTACTCTTGTACTTGTTGAAAACGTATTTCCTTTGCCCTTAAGTTATTATTATAGTCTATAAAAAAGCTTTCTCATATGTGTTAACTGTAAGTAGGATATTTTATAATGCTTTTAGCAATAAAGATTGTTTTCCTTGAGAACACAAAAATCATACAATAAAAAATACAACAACTTTAGACGTAACGACGTAAGTAATTCGATGATTACAATACAAGAAGGTGCCACAAATCCACTGCTGCGTAGTATGTGCACGCTGAGCCTACATACATACAGTGCCACAAACTTTTCTGTCACGATGTGTGGTCGCTAGTGTCTTGTAGTGGTGTGAATCATTTAAATATGGCGGCCGTAGTTTTGATTTTTGACCATCGAGTCAGAAAAGTTTGTTGTACTGGAAGCGATGTTACTTATACAAATTGAACTTGTTTGTATTGGAAATAACAATGAAAACGTCATTAATTTTAATAAATCAAGAATATTTGTGTAAAGTCGTAGAAATTAAGTAAAATATGTAAGTAATAAGTTTGTGTATTTATATTAGTTTATTGCACGCCTCATAAGCGGAGCGGTGAGGTAGTGCTCTACTCTCGACATGTCAAAAAACCCAGTCTTTCGAAACTTAAATGCCGTTTTTTTTTTAATATAACACTTACAGGATAATATGAGTGCACTAATATGAAGTTAAATAATCTGTCTAGCACATATGGTACATTTTATAAACAATTAATTTGTTTAATATAATAAATAATAACATTAAAACTAATCATTCTTGGACGTCCGTGAGTCTGTGTTTATGTGACCATGTATGTGGCAGAGAAATTGGTCGAAAAATTCATCTTACCGGAATACTTTTGTTTTTAATATATAAAGTATTACACTGTGCTGATTCCTAATTAATATTAGCGTTCTAAGTACTGTCGTTTAATTATAATTTATAAAAAACTAATATACCACTGTATACTGTATATCTATATATATATTTTTTATTTTTATTTTATAGTATATTTTTTCCTCACCTTACTTGTTATTTTATTTTAAAAAACTTGAGTTTTTGTGTTAGAATTTTTTTTTAAAATGTGATTGACCGCTATGAGGCGTGCACTTTTGGATTTTCCAAATTTTATGTTATGTATTTGATATATATATATTTATTTTGTTTAGATGTTTGCTATTGCTATAAATGTATATATATATTATTTTACTGTTGTTTTTTTTTTCTTTTTCTTATATTGTTAAGTTTCAGTTAGCACATTCTACTCGATAATTGTATTAAGTCTCCTTTACCCAAAGGTTGTCTGGAAGAGATCGCTCATTAGCGATAAGGCCGCCAATTTGTTATTTCTTTGATTGTTATAATTTTTTGAATTCTGTATGCGCAATAAAGTATATTATTATTATTAAAATCAGTGAAGTGTAATGCAAATCACGATTTTTTAAAAAGTGTTGTAATTTATAAATTTATAGTGTTTGTAAATTTTAGTTAAGAGGGTTGTTTAATGCTTTGTCGAAGTATGTGTAAATTGAGTTTAAAGCAATAATAATCTGTTGCGAGCAGAATCTAATTTTGTTTCATTTTCTATTTTACGTCAGGCTTTTTTCAGAGCCCATTTTCTATTGACCTACAGTCCACTAAGCTCTGTCCGCAATAACTCTGTTATATTCGGTATAAATATTCGATATATTCGGTCCAAAAACACTTGATGGAAGGAATGGAGGAATTTTGATTATATTTAGTAGGAACATATTTTTTATAATGCCATACATTATTTTACAAAATATGTTAACTGCTCTTACAGCTGACAGTCCTTAAAATATGTTATGCTATTATTAGAATTTTTTATGAAATTTGTTCGTAGTAAAATATATAAAAAATATAAAATAATATATATTAATATAAAAAAATATATATTTTAAATTAAATATATAAGAACACTAGGATAAATTATACCTTATATTCTACTATATCAATTTACATACACATACATAAACTTATATACATATATGTACAAATACAAATAAACACTAAACAATTTTTACACGGTAAGAAAGTTGAGGTGGTGTTCAAAGTTGACATTAGGAATGCTTGAAATGCTGTCGATAGGGGTGCCGTGTGGACACAAACCAAAAGTAAAATTCCATTTGCGTATAAATTTCTTTGGCAGTGTTACCATTCACTCTCACACTCTCGGACCAGCAATTTTAAGTCTTGTTTTCCACCTGATTATTCAAAAGTTAAATTCAAAATTTAATATATGGTATCTAGATGATGGTATTTTAAGTTGCAAAGTGAGTGCAGTCTTACAAGAATTTTGTTTAAAACAGCAAGAGTTTGTAAAAATGGTTAAAAATTTAATTTGTCATAATGCGAATTGTTTTCATGTCAAGATCATAATCAATCTCATCTAATTAATAGCCATCAATATTAATACAGGCATGAATCTGACTTACATTTGGTCAAGTAAATTTTACACATTTGGTTGTCTTCTTATCAGATAACAAATTATTGGCGTTAAACCAATTTACAATCTTAAAAAGGGCTTTATTTAATTCATCATAGCATGCCTGTCATCTTTTACTTTAAGAAGTTAACGGTTGTAGTCAGTAAATAATACAATGTCATGGTTTTTTACATGATGTGAGAGATCATTAATGTAAATAAGAAATAAAAAAGGACCTAAAATTGAGCCCTGAGGGGCTCCTATAGTGACTGCAGATCCCGGAGATCTTTTACCGTTGATATTTATTTTCTGTGCTCATGAAGGTCAAAAGGTCAAGAGTTTTGCCTCTTATACCATAGTGATGTAGCATCCTGATGAGATTTTTATGCTGGACCTAGTCGATTGCCTCAGATAAATAAACCACAAAACACTCCCAGAGCATCATGCAAATCCTCCCAGGCTTTAAATATATTTTTAATAGTGGCACTCCTGCATCGGTTGTGGAACGGCCGTTCATAAAGCCAAACTGTTTATTACTTAGTATGTCATTTATACAGAAATGGATTAAC
The DNA here is from genome assembly GCA_946406115.1 of Apoda limacodes. Classification (NCBI taxonomy): domain Eukaryota; kingdom Metazoa; phylum Arthropoda; class Insecta; order Lepidoptera; family Limacodidae; genus Apoda; species Apoda limacodes. The sequence goes on from OX291540.1 coordinate 14,403,435, forward strand.
ATTATTTGACAAAGTATGATCATTTTGAAAACTTTACTGAGCATGGGTAATATTGAAATAGGCGTGATAAACAGGTATAATGATGTCGTATCATATCAGAATGGTTCTCTAAACAATGTTGACGGCAACAAAAACCTTTTTTGTGGTTAGTTGAGTAACTTGATGGAATGCACTGATTTATGCAAATAGAAAGTTAAATAAAAAAGTACAATATATTCGATCTAAAAGAACATGATAGTTCAAATACATACCTCATTAAAATCACCTTACTTAATAAATATAAATGGATATGACTATTACAATACTATAACCAAAGTCTTCACAACTATTCTGTAGTGCCGATACCATATGAAATCGTTTATCGTCCCATCCAACGTCTGTATCCAAAGCGCGCAGTACTAGCGGTAAGATAACAGCAGAAAGCGGTCATAGTAAACCTCTAACTAAAATGAAATTCACGCTGACGAAATTACAGGTAACAGTTAGGTGTAAATAAAACTGCAATCAACAGCACCGGTGGCGGCAGCCGTAACATCCTTTTCTCGAAGTAACTCAAGGTACTTTGAAACCCTGTGTATCTCCGTTATGGGTTCTCATTTACGTAAAAGTCTTTATTTTCGTTTAGTAATAAATTTTACGGATGACTTAGTAATAGACTTGTTGCGTCAAAATATGAATCAAATTCTCGTGAAAATCTTCAGTTTCATAGATTTATAACACGTCAATAGAAGTTAAATAATGTACAGTAACATGTTGTGTAATGCAGTTCGTTTTTATGTGTATAAAAATAAAGTTTAAAAATTATTTACTCACAATCATAGCATATAATCAAAGCATTAACTAAATATATTTAGTAGTTAAGAAAAAAAAAATGATTTAACATGAAACTGCCAAGAGGAAAAAATCTAATAAAACGGCTAAATAGGCAGAAAAAGTTAAAATAATGTTAACAAAGTTATTTTTTTAAAATCAGACAACCTATGTGTTTTTTACATTAATGTCTTTAGTAAGTCAGAAACTAAGTATGGATAAATTCTTCTCAGAGTGCGCCTTGTGGCTTATCACTGGTGCATAAATGAATTCTGGCCATTTAATTTTGTCTATATACAGTTCTACCTGTCATGACTAACGTTGCCGAAATGTAGACACTTGCAGCGGGGCTGGTTAAATTTTTCATTCAGCGTCACAATATTGACAAATTCACTATGAAATACCTACAGCTCTCCTACTTCTAGATATACTACCCATAACTATTATAACCATAAGTTCAATAATTTGTTATTATTTTAAATAAAATTGCATATGTATGTATTCTGTTATATATAATTTAGTTATAAATGCTATGAGAGTAAGTTGGTAGGTACATGATTTTTCCGAAAAATTCCTTCGGACAAAACGTAAGAAATCATCGAATTCACGTGAAAAAAAATCAGATTTCAAGAACAAAATTTTCCAAGCTTATTCATTGTTCGGGAATTTATGAATGCAGACAATAACTCATAAAGTTTAATTTACTGTCGAGCGCAAGGTAATAAATGAGGACTTCTAATTGCTTATTTATGACACGATAGAGCCGAAATAATTTATTTGTCATTTGATGTTTTTTTGTTTGCTATCCTCACGCTACAAATAGCTTTTTTAATTTAAAGAAATAATTCTCACTAAAGATGATAGCGTTGAAGTTATAATCAGCAGAAACAGTAAAAAATAAGAATTCACAGTTTGGTTTAATTGATTTATGATGTTGAAAATTACTGACCAAGTGGTCATAACTCAAAACTAGAGGCACTCGCCATATTAAAATTCACACCAACTTATACGATACTAGCGACCATACACGGGTCAGAAAAGTTTGTTGCAAATTTTGTACTAGTAATCATTCAATAAATGAACAGGATTTTAAAGAACATTAGCACTACATTCTATGGTTTTACAATAAAAAAAAGTAGTCCTGATTAGTTGACTAAGATGAATTTAGATAGGCACGTACGAAGAAAGTATTGACGGAAATTTAGTCTGGTACCTACCCAAATGTGCATTTATGTAAATTTAAATTACGTTGTAACTATGTATGTTTACACTTTCCAGCTCACAACATTTAACACAAACTTTCACTCATCCCAAAACATTAAGTTAAATGTACCATAATTAAATACAATTTTATAGTTTTTATTGTACGACTGAAATTTTTTACTGATATATGGTTATTTATTGATGATTTTTATATCCGGCCGTCAACTTAGGAGGACAGACTGACATACATAATTTAGCATAAGGTAATCTGAATACAATGATCCGTCTTATAATATCTATGTCAAAAGTAAAATAAACTTTACTCTTGTACTTGTTGAAAACGTATTTCCTTTGCCCTTAAGTTATTATTATAGTCTATAAAAAAGCTTTCTCATATGTGTTAACTGTAAGTAGGATATTTTATAATGCTTTTAGCAATAAAGATTGTTTTCCTTGAGAACACAAAAATCATACAATAAAAAATACAACAACTTTAGACGTAACGACGTAAGTAATTCGATGATTACAATACAAGAAGGTGCCACAAATCCACTGCTGCGTAGTATGTGCACGCTGAGCCTACATACATACAGTGCCACAAACTTTTCTGTCACGATGTGTGGTCGCTAGTGTCTTGTAGTGGTGTGAATCATTTAAATATGGCGGCCGTAGTTTTGATTTTTGACCATCGAGTCAGAAAAGTTTGTTGTACTGGAAGCGATGTTACTTATACAAATTGAACTTGTTTGTATTGGAAATAACAATGAAAACGTCATTAATTTTAATAAATCAAGAATATTTGTGTAAAGTCGTAGAAATTAAGTAAAATATGTAAGTAATAAGTTTGTGTATTTATATTAGTTTATTGCACGCCTCATAAGCGGAGCGGTGAGGTAGTGCTCTACTCTCGACATGTCAAAAAACCCAGTCTTTCGAAACTTAAATGCCGTTTTTTTTTTAATATAACACTTACAGGATAATATGAGTGCACTAATATGAAGTTAAATAATCTGTCTAGCACATATGGTACATTTTATAAACAATTAATTTGTTTAATATAATAAATAATAACATTAAAACTAATCATTCTTGGACGTCCGTGAGTCTGTGTTTATGTGACCATGTATGTGGCAGAGAAATTGGTCGAAAAATTCATCTTACCGGAATACTTTTGTTTTTAATATATAAAGTATTACACTGTGCTGATTCCTAATTAATATTAGCGTTCTAAGTACTGTCGTTTAATTATAATTTATAAAAAACTAATATACCACTGTATACTGTATATCTATATATATATTTTTTATTTTTATTTTATAGTATATTTTTTCCTCACCTTACTTGTTATTTTATTTTAAAAAACTTGAGTTTTTGTGTTAGAATTTTTTTTTAAAATGTGAATGACCGCTATGAGGCGTGCACTTTTGGATTTTCCAAATTTTATGTTATGTATTTGATATATATATATTTATTTTGTTTAGATGTTTGCTATTGCTATAAATGTATATATATATTATTTTACTGTTGTTTTTTTTTTCTTTTTCTTATATTGTTAAGTTTCAGTTAGCACATTCTACTCGATAATTGTATTAAGTCTCCTTTACCCAAAGGTTGTCTGGAAGAGATCGCTCATTAGCGATAAGGCCGCCAATTTGTTATTTCTTTGATTGTTATAATTTTTTGAATTCTGTATGCGCAATAAAGTATATTATTATTATTAAAATCAGTGAAGTGTAATGCAAATCACGATTTTTTAAAAAGTGTTGTAATTTATAAATTTATAGTGTTTGTAAATTTTAGTTAAGAGGGTTGTTTAATGCTTTGTCGAAGTATGTGTAAATTGAGTTTAAAGCAATAATAATCTGTTGCGAGCAGAATCTAATTTTGTTTCATTTTCTATTTTACGTCAGGCTTTTTTCAGAGCCCATTTTCTATTGACCTACAGTCCACTAAGCTCTGTCCGCAATAACTCTGTTATATTCGGTATAAATATTCGATATATTCGGTCCAAAAACACTTGATGGAAGGAATGGAGGAATTTTGATTATATTTAGTAGGAACATATTTTTTATAATGCCATACATTATTTTACAAAATATGTTAACTGCTCTTACAGCTGACAGTCCTTAAAATATGTTATGCTATTATTAGAATTTTTTATGAAATTTGTTCGTAGTAAAATATATAAAAAATATAAAATAATATATATTAATATAAAAAAATATATATTTTAAATTAAATATATAAGAACACTAGGATAAATTATACCTTATATTCTACTATATCAATTTACATACACATACATAAACTTATATACATATATGTACAAATACAAATAAACACTAAACAATTTTTACACGGTAAGAAAGTTGAGGTGGTGTTCAAAGTTGACATTAGGAATGCTTGAAATGCTGTCGATAGGGGTGCCGTGTGGACACAAACCAAAAGTAAAATTCCATTTGCGTATAAATTTCTTTGGCAGTGTTACCATTCACTCTCACACTCTCGGACCAGCAATTTTAAGTCTTGTTTTCCACCTGATTATTCAAAAGTTAAATTCAAAATTTAATATATGGTATCTAGATGATGGTATTTTAAGTTGCAAAGTGAGTGCAGTCTTACAAGAATTTTGTTTAAAACAGCAAGAGTTTGTAAAAATGGTTAAAAATTTAATTTGTCATAATGCGAATTGTTTTCATGTCAAGATCATAATCAATCTCATCTAATTAATAGCCATCAATATTAATACAGGCATGAATCTGACTTACATTTGGTCAAGTAAATTTTACACATTTGGTTGTCTTCTTATCAGATAACAAATTATTGGCGTTAAACCAATTTACAATCTTAAAAAGGGCTTTATTTAATTCATCATAGCATGCCTGTCATCTTTTACTTTAAGAAGTTAACGGTTGTAGTCAGTAAATAATACAATGTCATGGTTTTTTACATGATGTGAGAGATCATTAATGTAAATAAGAAATAAAAAAGGACCTAAAATTGAGCCCTGAGGGGCTCCTATAGTGACTGCAGATCCCGGAGATCTTTTACCGTTGATATTTATTTTCTGTGCTCATGAAGGTCAAAAGGTCAAGAGTTTTGCCTCTTATACCATAGTGATGTAGCATCCTGATGAGATTTTTATGCTGGACCTAGTCGATTGCCTCAGATAAATAAACCACAAAACACTCCCAGAGCATCATGCAAATCCTCCCAGGCTTTAAATATATTTTTAATAGTGGCACTCCTGCATCGGTTGTGGAACGGCCGTTCATAAAGCCAAACTGTTTATTACTTAGTATGTCATTTATACAGAAATGGATTAACATTATTTGACAAAGTATGATCATTTTGAAAACTTTACTGAGCATGGGTAATATTGAAATAGGCGTGATAAACAGGTATAATGATGTCGTATCATATCAGAATGGTTCTCTAAACAATGTTGACGGCAACAAAAACCTTTTTTGTGGTTAGTTGAGTAACTTGATGGAATGCACTGATTTATGCAAATAGAAAGTTAAATAAAAAAGTACAATATATTCGATCTAAAAGAACATGATAGTTCAAATACATACCTCATTAAAATCACCTTACTTAATAAATATAAATGGATATGACTATTACAATACTATAACCAAAGTCTTCACAACTATTCTGTAGTGCCGATACCATATGAAATCGTTTATCGTCCCATCCAACGTCTGTATCCAAAGCGCGCAGTACTAGCGGTAAGATAACAGCAGAAAGCGGTCATAGTAAACCTCTAACTAAAATGAAATTCACGCTGACGAAATTACAGGTAACAGTTAGGTGTAAATAAAACTGCAATCAACAGCACCGGTGGCGGCAGCCGTAACATCCTTTTCTCGAAGTAACTCAAGGTACTTTGAAACCCTGTGTATCTCCGTTATGGGTTCTCATTTACGTAAAAGTCTTTATTTTCGTTTAGTAATAAATTTTACGGATGACTTAGTAATAGACTTGTTGCGTCAAAATATGAATCAAATTCTCGTGAAAATCTTCAGTTTCATAGATTTATAACACGTCAATAGAAGTTAAATAATGTACAGTAACATGTTGTGTAATGCAGTTCGTTTTTATGTGTATAAAAATAAAGTTTAAAAATTATTTACTCACAATCATAGCATATAATCAAAGCATTAACTAAATATATTTAGTAGTTAAGAAAAAAAAAATGATTTAACATGAAACTGCCAAGAGGAAAAAATCTAATAAAACGGCTAAATAGGCAGAAAAAGTTAAAATAATGTTAACAAAGTTATTTTTTTAAAATCAGACAACCTATGTGTTTTTTACATTAATGTCTTTAGTAAGTCAGAAACTAAGTATGGATAAATTCTTCTCAGAGTGCGCCTTGTGGCTTATCACTGGTGCATAAATGAATTCTGGCCATTTAATTTTGTCTATATACAGTTCTACCTGTCATGACTAACGTTGCCGAAATGTAGACACTTGCAGCGGGGCTGGTCCACAATTTCAAAGGCACACATCGTGCGATGGAGCGAACTATGCTCGGAGAGTTTGAGGGATCGAATCCGAGAAATGACACACAGAAGAGAACTAAAGTTAAGGCATAGCTCTCAGAATCAGCAAGCTTAACTGTCAGTAGGCTGGGCACGTCTGTCAAAGGTCCGATTGCCCGATAGAGCAGACGTGTCCAAAAGTCCGGAGAACCGACCACCTTAAAAGGGTGTACGCTTGTGACTCGATGCGGAAGACAGACCCGGGAGATATAACGCGCCACAGAGGAGGCTTATATCCAGCAGTGGATTAATATAAGTTAATATGATGGTGATGATGATTTTGAACTGATATTAAAAAACCCACTACAAACTTGTTATTAACTGAACTAGTTCTTTCTAAAGGTGGCTGTTTTAAGAGAGTGAGATTATTTATTTGTAATAACATTCTCAATTTATGTAGTTGTATAACCTTGATTGTATTAAACCACATCAATGTCTAGCTACCATAAATTGATTTGGTATATTTTGAGCTGATTCAGGAATATTTCTGTCGATCGGTACAATACCTATCGCGTTTCCAGACTACATCGAGCTTTGGAACGGCTCTACGTTACTGTTTTTACAGTTCTTGGGCACTTTGAGCATATTTGTATCCCTAAGACTACATTGTTTTGTTTTTAACATAGGAGACAATAAGCTAACTGCAGTGGGCCAGTCCCATATAATCCCTATCGCATTAATTACAAATTAGATAATAGTTATTCATACGTGGAGTGGCCTTCTCTGAAAGATGTGGCACATATGTGACGCTGCTGTCTCATAACAAAGAAATTCTAAATATATCGATTTCGTAAAGCTCTCTTAGTCTATTTTTTATCATTAGTGATGCAGATTCTAAATAACGCTCTAGGCCGCAGTAGACCGATTTTTTTTACTAAAACATTTTTGTCCAATTGTATTTATTAATTTGTCTCCTGGCATTTTGTAAATTGTAAATAAATTCATATAAGGCGGTGGAACTCCCATACAAATATATTTTTCTTTGCGAATCGACTACACAAAAGGACGTTATGAATTCGACCCGAATGCATGTAATATTGTTGGAATTCCATAATATTTATGCGTATATGTTGTGCTAGTCTATGTGGGCTTCTAAACATATATTTCAAATTTCATTATTTTTTGTTGAATTAGGTAAAGTTAAAGTTATGGAACAATGCATGTTTCATTAAAATCAGTTCAGTAGTTTTCAACATTATAATCACTAAGAAAAACATGTCGTTTTCAAACAAGCAGATGGCCTATCTGAAGGTGATGCCCTACTGATATATGTTTATGCAAGTACCAAATAAGAATTAAAAATTTAAACAAAATTTAATAAAAAAATTACACCGTCTTCAAAAACCTAGAAAGTAAGAAATAAACCTTATCCCATAAAATAATTGTCACGTATTCCCATACAAACTTTGAAAAATTGAAATTGAATTCGAATATAGGTATCTTATAAAATTTTTTGAAAGCATACTGGCATATGCACACATAACATAAAAACCATTTGATATAATTTGTAAAAATTTCTTCAGGGGAAACCCTGCCCAATCCTGACTTACTTTGTATAGTTCGTCTCGTACTGACGGTATATTATTCTGTTCCCGGTCTTATATTTTATCTAGTGGCCACTCGGCTGTCAGAGTGTTTAAGCCGTAAGGCCATTGACTTCGCTTGACGACTGCTTTCATATGACAAGCAGGCACTTTGCTATATTACCATGGTTTATTTAGTTAGCCATATTAAAAAAAGAGTAGACTGACTGACTGATATATAAACCCATAGCCTAAACTATTGGATCTAGTAACTTAAAATGTTGCAGAGAGGTTTTTGATAGGTGAGCATAAATAAACTACTTACTAGATCTCGTTCAAACTAATTTTCTGTGGAAGTTTGCATGGTAATGTACATCATATATTTTTTTTAGTTTTATCATTCTCTTATTTTAGAAGTTACAGGGGGGGGGGGAGATACATTTTACCACTTTGGAAGTGTCTCTCGCGCAAACTATTTAGTTTAGAAAAAAATGATTTAAGTAGCCTCAACATCATTTTTGAATACCTATCCATAGATAACCCACACTTATGGGTTTTATGAAAAAAATAATTTTTCAGTGTCAGTTCTAAGTATAGAAACCCCAAAATTATTGTTTTTTTCCTTTTTTGTGTGAAAATCTTAATGCAGTTCACAGAATACATCTACTTACCAAGTTTCAACAGTACCTATAGTTCTTCTAGTTTCGGAAAAAAGTGGCTGTGACATATGGACGGACAGACAGACAGACATGACGAATCAATAAGGGTTCCATTTTTTGCCATTTGGCTACGGAACCTAAAAATCATCTTTAATTTAATATAGGGGTTGCAATTTTGTATGTAAATCCAACAATTTTGAAGCTTACTGCATAAAAATTGGAAATAGCCATAAGATTGATAATGCAGTTTGGTATGTTTTACCGTGATAGGTAAATTCGTCTTCAAAGGCAAAATAGGGGATGGAAATTTGTATGAGAATTCCGATATGACTGTACTGTTATTGTAGGTAAACCATAAAGCAAGTTTCACATTTATATTAATACAATTTGTACTTGATAGCAATTGAAACCGATAATAATAAACAAAACATAATTTTTTGAATTATTTAGGTTACTTTACTTACTAACTTTACACACAATATCTAATAACAAAAATATAATAATAAATGGTAGTCTTTTAATTATTGACATACAGAAACTAAAGTTTTTTAATGAGTAGATGGTACTTCTTATAAAATTAAAAAGTGTCAATAATAATAAATAACGCATCTTAAAAAAATAGTAAATGGGGGAGCTAATGCCAAGCGGTAAAATATTAGTGGTGTTTGTTAAGGCCATGTTTATAGCATCCATTAAGGGCCTATATATACATATATATGATAAACCCCAAAGTCATAATTCGCCATAGCTATGAGAAAGATTAATTCGAACAGTAAAGCACGAATTGGTTTTGTATTTCATGACTGCAGCCATGAGTAGGTATTGATAGTGTATTATCAGTTATGGTATAGACAGTGTATTGAATTGTTCATACAGATGTGAACAAAAGAAATTTGTTTCTCCAATGTTGCATTACAGTTACGGATGAGATATTCGTAATTTTAACTTATTTTGATCTACTCAATGAATCATTTATTACAAAAATCAATAATAAAAACGAAATCTAGTAGTAGTAGGTATAGTAGCCAAGGTAGTAAGTATTTCGTGTATTTTAGTCTATAAGGAGGGGGAATAACGGGTCATTCAGATCCACCCACGTATAGAGCGCATACAGCGTAGATTGACGTGCACGTATTCCTTTACCGCCGAATAGTTAGTTTTTACTATGTTGAATAAGGAAGCAGATCAAAATCACAATTCACGATTACAAATTGCGATCTCGATTTCAAAATTCTGAGTCAATGTCAATATGAAAATTATTTTGTTAATATGGCGCCAGAAATACTTACATTACGTTTATATTAACTACACTGTCGTCTTTTGGATGCCTTCCAAATCTTCCTGTTTGTTTTGTGAAACAAAAGATTGACAGATTAACAGAGCTTCTAAAAAACGGAACACTTTTTATACAATTTTTAAATTATAAGCTTTTACTTGACCGTTTCGAGGGTTCTGTAGTTAACAAGGAATCATTACAGTCTATATGTCGGTCCATTAAAAAGATTGTGGTTGAAGAAGAAAAAGAAAAGAAAGCATTTAGACGTAAGTATATTCAAGTTTATTTCTACCAGCACTGACTTATTGTATAAGTCTGAAATTCTATTTATTTAAAAAGTCAAAGGCTAAGTAATAGCCTTACAATTTCAAGTCTATAGGTTTATTTGAGAAGGTATACGGATGCAAAGTTATTTGACTCTGACTGACTGATTCATGAACATCAAAATAGAACTGGTACTTCCACATTACCTCGAAAGCTGAAATTTGCCACAGAGATAGGGTTTAATATTCACGTAAAGGGAAAAATAACAAAACCTGGATTTCCGAAGATCTGGAGTACTTGATGTCAAGCTAAACTATTAGAAATCTCGAAATGCGGCCTTATCAAAAAATATTTAATCTAATAAGCGTTTTCTGATGGCACATTACATTACGTTACATCGAAGGTTTGGAGTACTCGATGAGGAACCCTAAAACCTTCACCAAGCTGCAACAGCTATTTAAATGCCGCCTAAGTAAAAGTCATTTAATCTGATAAGTGTTTTCTAAAGGTCCATAAAAATTAAAGATTCAGAGTTCGTGATGTAGAACCCAAAGATGGTAACGCTCTCTCTACTATAAATATATATCCTAGTCTATTTATTCTTGCGTCGGCAAGCCTACGTAGCACTTTCAAGAATGATATAATATTATTCCCTTGCAAATCCGCTAAAAACAATTCAGTAGCACTCACGTGTAGAAGTACACCATCCACATGTGTAGGAGTGCACCTCCCTCCTTATGTGGACGATGCAAACTTCACCACAACGCTACACCACCAAATTGATATCAAAACTCGACACGTGTTTCGCCTCAACACGAGGCATCTTGAGGAGACGCTAGTTAGTCGTGCGCTATACCTTCACCAAACCTTTGGTTAGTGACCACGTGAGTGCTGTGCAACTGAATTGTTTTTAGCGGATCTGCAAGGTAATAATATTTTGTCATTATAATGAATTTCCGCAAAGCACACCTAATTCTATCAATAACTTTCAAGAATGACCAACCTCCGTGGTGATCATCTTATTAATCTCGACTCGAGTAGCATCAAAGCTCAAGGATCAGATATAACCGAATATAACCAACTTAAATGTATTAACCGCCCTGACCTTTCCAAAATTAAAACTTCTAAACTACCGAGAGGAACTAATACAGATCGAAATAAAGTAGAAAAAATTAAAGAAAGATATAACGCACCATCCTAAGTCGTACAAGCAGTAAAAATAAAATTTTACTACACACAAAAAGAAGTGAATTCCTTAAATGCTGTAAAAAACGTACTCGATTGAGAAGATTTGTCTATAAAAACTAATAAAACCTTTTAAACAGCTACTAATAATACCAATTATTTTTTATTTATTCTTGTTAACAAAGGTATTGGCGCATACATCCATCGCCAGTCCAATAGTGTATTGCTTACAGTTCTATTTTCAAAAACAAATAATGCTCACTTTTTTAATATTTTTGAGATATTATTCGCAAGAACAGTCAAAGCCTTTAAAAATAATCCTTTTGCCATCCAGAGACTTGCACGCAATAGCAGCAGCCATATTACAAGATCCCAGAGCGATCTGACATAACTTATTTTCACATAGATGAAACCTTAGGTTCTCAGTAGCGTCTCATGTTCTTTGAATACCTGCGTGCTTGTAGAGCTACCCTTGTGACACCTGGGCAGGTACCAGGTAAGAAAGGTAACTAAAAATAATAGTTACTTAACTTAAATTTAAATGGCTGATTTTTATAAATATGTTTTGTAAAATTTCTATTATTCTATATTATAATATAAAATAGTGTCAGACACTTTCCATGGACCAAAAATTTTGTCAGACGCTTTAAAGCTCCACAAAAAATAAATTTTGTGTTTAGGGGATGTTAGGTCAATACAATATGTCTGACTAATGAAATATAACTTTGTAATAGTTACCTTAATAACATATTTAAAAATCAGACATGTAAAAATAAGTAAAGTTCATTAATTTTTTCCTCGTGGCAAAGGGCGGCAAATAAATTCACATTATGTAATCCACGTGGAACCTTTTTAATTACACATCATTCAAAATAATATCCGGGTTGTTCTATCGCTTGTATAATGGAATGTGTTTTGAGGAATTGTTTTGAATGATGCCCACGGCTACATTCTACCACCGCGCCGCTCGCCATCGGCAGGGAATTCATTCGCACACCTTAGAACCTAAATGTCTTCTACAGTGCGGTTTCAAAGAAATTTCCTCCCGCGAACGCTTAGGTTGTAGAATGTGCTTCCTGCTACGATTCTTTCTGAGGACCACGGTATGGGGTTCTTCAACAAAGAAGTTATTCGATTTTTAAGGGTCGGCAACGCGCATTTTATATTGTTATGCTAACCATCAAGCAAACCGTAAGCTTGTTTGGCACCTAAGTGTTAAAAAAAAATATTAGGGGAATCAGAGAGAGCTAGTACACCAAGTAATAGTCCGCTTTCCGTAACGTTCAGGCAGTTATATGAAAAATGATACGAGGATTTGTATATAAGTATAAGTGGCAAGAATCTAGTAATGTGCCAAAAACAACAGCCTTTGAGAATCTTTTTTTTTTTTTTTTTTTTTTTTAATACCACTAAGGTGGCAAACAAGCACACGGTCCGCCTGATGGTAAGCGGTCACCGTGGCCTATGGACGCTTGCAACACCAGAAGTATCACTCGCGCGTTGCCGACTCTTCAAAAATTACTAATAAGCTTAAGCCATCTACCTATGTTAAGGTCTTTACTGAATGTTATACATGTTTTAAATATGCATTAAATTGACCAAAAAAATCATTTGTTATTATTAAACTTATTTTCCTTAATATAATCTTGTATGCAACTGCACGTAATTGGTATTTTATTTAATACTCGTGCCATCTATTTTGTTACTAGCTTCGCTCGTAATGGCGCTCATATTATTTGTACCTTTATTTCGTAACAGTTGAATAACCTATTTCAACGCACTTGCTTATAAAGTGCATCTAGTTGCACCTCTTTTACATTTATAATGCAGCTTATAAATCCATCATCCATCTATATTATCCATCATAAAAATCACTTTTAGAAAAAATCGTCATGTTTTTAATATTTTCCCGCGAAATTGTAAATTGTGGCCCTAATAAACTAGCCACTTTTATTTTGCCAACTATGAGGCCGCGAAATAGGTGATTTCGGCCGCGTATTGCGAAATGATATTTCAACCTATAATACGTATTCACCAGTGAGTCACTTCCAACCCCTGGTGTCCAGGAAGTTCGATTACCGAAACTTACATCGATTATGTAATGGAATTTTTTATTGAAATTAGTAGAAAAATAATGTTTGTGCCTTTATTTGCAGGTTAAAATGGCGACTGAGCAGTTGACGGTAGACCCTCTAGCAGCGGGCGCAACGACCCCTGGGGCTGAGAATCCAACAGATCCCACTCAAGCAGCTGCAACACCCGCCCCGCGAAAGCCAGCACGGCCGCGGGGCAAGCCACAGCCTGAAAAACCAAAGAGAAGCCTTTTGTGCCTTGGACTGAAAAACCCCTTAAGAAAGTTGTGTTATGCTATAGTAGAGTGGAAGTATCCTTTTTATAATATTCGATTAATACATCAACGGTAGGCGACGAACTAATTGGAGAGGATAAGTTTTACGCATGGGTTTATCTGCTAATGCATGAACTTACTTATTGAATATTATATTGACAGATGTATCCGTAGTAATTTCATGTAAATTGCATGGTCATTTTAAGAGTTCCGTAACCAAAATCATTCGTTGACTGACACATCAACACGGTACCAGATCTCTCCACTTATTTTATTGTATTTATTTTAAGCCATCGTTCATTTAGCACTTTTATAAAAATTAAGTTTCAATTCTAAAGTGCTGTTAATAGAAGGACCTAATTTACTAAACTCGGAGTAAAACAATAACTACTTGTAGATATCATCTTAAATAGCTAAGTGACCATATAAAATATAGAATCACATTAATTTAGAAATAATTCACCGAAATAAACTGGGATAAAATAGTTTGAGTATGTCGCAATAACTTTGTTAATTGGTTTAGCAGTATGACAATGACACTACATGAAATAATCTATTCATATTTTTTTATTATAAACTAGCTGACCCCGCGAACGTTGTTTAGCTTTTTTTTAAAAAAACCTTGCCAACAAACAACATAACAAACACAACATAAAAAAAATACCTGAATTGGTCCAGCCATCTTCGAGTTTTCCTTATTGCGCGAGTCCGACTCGCACTTGACCGTTGTTTTTCCTTATAAACGTTGTCGTAACAATAACGAACACAACAAAAAAAGAATTATCCAAATCGGTCCAGCCGTTCCAGATTTTTAGCGAGGCTAACGAACAGCAATTCCTTTTTATATATAGATACGAAGGTAAGTTTGTTTGTTTGGCTTTCCTTCACGTCGTAACGGAACACCCAATTAACTTGAAATTTAGCACAGAAATAGTTGAAGAGACGGAGAAGGACAAAGGTTACTTTTTATTCCGAAAATAAGAAAGTTAAGCAAGAAAAGAAAAGTAGAAAGTTCTAAAATCTAAAATCAAAAAAGGAATAACTTTAACCAAATTCTACTTAAACGAACTTAAGCTTGCTATAGCAAATTTCCCTAATCTAAAGATTCCTTCATCACCAAATTTAGTGCGGGAGAAGCCGCTGGCAAATCTTGTAGACACATCACTGTCAGTTAAATGTAGCTAGTATTTATATTCCTGTTCATATCCGATGTTAAATTAGAAATTTAAGGACGTGAGCATTATGACATTCTCACATAGCACCTCACTAGCAAGGCCCACCATTTGACAATTTTGTATGAACTGTTTTTGCTCATACAATGTTTTGGCAAAAAATTTATAGCACATTAGTTATAGAGAGTAAATTTGACTTTCATATATATTTTAGCTTATTACCTTAGTACCAAGAAATTAATTTTTTTCGGAATATGCTGTAGAAAAGGATAGTTTATCCAATTTTCATATTGAAAGGGTTTTTTGTACGTTGCGAATAAAATGACAAGAAAATCTTTGGGGGAAAACTGCTAAACAAATGAACAAAAGAGGTTGCGACAAGCAGTTTTATCGCAGACGATTAATTGTACTGGTTTCGGTATTTGGGTGACCTATTTAATTAAATTTATGTGATTCTGTATTTTATGTGGTCACTTAGCGATTTAGTAGCTTTCTACAAATAAATATTTCTTTTATTGTGAGTGTAAATAGCTCTTCTATCAGCAATTAATTTTTGAATTGAAACTAAATTGACATAAAACTAAAAAATAATCATGGTTAAAATAAACTAAGCATCTAAATTGTGTTTAGTTGTAGATTAAGAATAGTTGAAAATATATATCTAGCTTTTGCCCGCGGGTTTGCCGGCGGGTCTGCCCGCGCTAAATTCGGTAGCGTAGGATTCCTACGGTAACTTTATGATTATAATAATGAAGTTTGATAGTTGTAGCTACTGTTCATCCACGTGGAATTCGGTTATAGTGATTCATTAGCGAACTTCCCCGTGATAAAAGTAGCCTTTGTTCTCCTCCGCCTCTTCAATAATATAAATATATCGTCAAGCAAAACAAACGAAAATCTATGTTCCCAAAGTCGTTAATAGATTAAAAGCCATTAAACAATTAAATATGTGATATAGGAATTCCACCCAATGCCGGATTACATTGTAGGAGATGGAGAATGTTCCCTAACATTCCTCACCTCACGTGTAAGAGGCCTCGCGCCTGGGTAGAATTTAACATACTTATACTATTATATTATTAGTAATCAGTTACCATACTTAGGTCACAAATAAAAAAAATCAGGCATTATATACCGTAATTTTGGTAGTTTTCTCCGTACACGATTCCTGATTGCAAAAACAAGGTACCTAGTCTTTTTAACTGTAACTTTTTAAATTAGCAACTGCCAATTCATAATCTCTAGTATTTTGATGTAAAATCTAATAAAGAAATGCAATTGTTTCCTATATATCCGACAGACCTTTCGAATACATGATATTGACTACAATATTCGCCAACTGTATAGCGTTGGCAGTATTTACGCCTTACCCATCAGGGGACACAAATGATACTAACTTTATATTGGTAAGTATTAATATTTGCCAGACTTTACCAAATATTGCTAAACAGTTAGCGCTGAACGTTGTTGTGTTTGTGTTTCAGGAAAAAATAGAGTGGGTATTTATGGCAATATTTACGACTGAGTGTGTGATGAAAATTATAGCGTATGGGTTTTTGTTCCATCCCGGCGCCTATCTGCGAAATACTTGGAACAGTTTAGATTTTACAATTGTTACTATAGGGTAAGTTTATTGTGCTTTGAGAGCTACTTATGATATAGAATCAAATGAAATATACTCAAGCATATAATCGAGTAGTTTTTCTGAGACCACTTTTAAATCATTACGTCACAATAAACATAACATAACTGTATGTAGTCAAAATATATATGACGTTGAAATTTTCCTCGTTTTTTTGTTTTGAATAAGTATATATTAATATATATAAAACAGAGTTTTTGAAACATATTGGCAATTTATTTAGGCGTCATTAGTCATACATGACACAAAATATAGATGTCTTTATTTTATTATATTATTTTATATATTTTATGTTTATTGATATATACTTATTTAACATAAATATGTGTTACATAGGTAACTTATACCTGAAGTAATGCTTACAGTTAATTAAGTTTTGTTATATAGAGTGACTGTTCCAGTTCATTTGACACGATTTATTTTCATTATGAATTAATTTGTGTTCTTAGCGGGTTCTCTACATTTTACCGCATAAAATAACCCCGCGTGCCATGTGGTTCAGTCTCACCCCGATTGTTCATTTGTGATATAGTCTTACTTTTAGTATATTTTAAGTAGTCATATTATTAGTACTTATCTATTTTTTATATCAACAGTATAGTGAGTCAAGCTTTGCAGTATATATCTAAAGATGCATTTGATGTTAAGGCTTTAAGAGCTTTTAGAGTGTTACGGCCTTTGCGATTGGTGTCTGGAGTTCCAAGTAAGTTCCATTAATATTTTTTTATTATATAGTATACAAATAGCGCCTTTCTCCCAAATTAAGATAAATCAGAGACCTTATTGGGCACAGTCTCAAGCTATTCGGATTCTGGAATTAAAGAGAAAAATGTATGCAATTACATTCACGGGTTTCGAGAGGTATGTCAGACTTCCAAACCGATTCCAGAGTCTAAGTAGCTCGAGGCTGTTCCTAATAAAGTCCCTGATCATTCATTTAAGTGAGTGATACGGAATACATTACTGTACTGTTTATATGTGAAGTAAAGATTACCAATCCGCACTAGACCAAAAGGTAAGGATAGGCCGGTGTCCTAACTTCTGGTAATGTGAAGGCAGGTAACTACAACAGGTGTTTTAACAAATTAAATTCAAGTTTAATATATCTAAGTAAATCGGATTAGTTGTATTGTAACTATATGGATTAGCACATTGTTCCATAGGAAATAATTGTAATTTAGGTTTACCTTTTTAAAAGGTTTAATACCTACCTAGGATATTGTTTATTTTTACATTTTTCAAACACAAAATAGAAAAAATCGGTGATGGCCTAATGGTTTCGGTGACTGCCTAGCGTTCTGAGGGGGAAAAAGTTCACGTTTTTATTGCTGCTTAAAGTACATACTTTAAGCACAAAGCAGAAATTTAAGAAATAAAATAAAAGTATACTAAAAAAAATGTACTAACATATTACTATCGATATTTGTAGACAGCGATTTGTACTTTGCAACCAAAATTAGATATATAGATCTATCTTAGTACCTAAAATAGGATTAAAGATGGCCTATCTAATGAATAAAGTATTAAAGATAACATTAGCTGATCATAAGCTTATTTACATGTCAATCAAGGGTAACGTACCAGTGTCTCAATGCATTCTTCTTTGGTAGGTCTACAGTAACACGCGAAATAAATGATACAAACAACCAGACAGAAACTATACTGGTATATTATTTTTACGTATGTTTATCATATTTCAGGTCTGCAAATTGTGTTAAACTCCATTTTAAAGGCGATGGTACCACTTTTCCATATCGCGTTCTTAGTTCTCTTCGTGATTATTATCTACGCTATTATTGGACTTGAATTATTTTCTGGAGCTCTTCACGAGACCTGTTTCTATAGCGACAAAGGTATGAAAATGAAGATTGATTATTTACACAATAATACGTCAAGCTATATAACCTCTATTTTCAGTGTCTTTACAGGGTTCCGTACCCAAAGGGTGCCAACGGAGCCCTATTACTAAGCCTACGCTGTCTGTCTGTCTGTTCGGCATTAAAGCGGTCGTTGTTTTAGACCAAGGTAAGTAAAAGCCTGAAATATTCACAGAATATGTTATAATGCTGGATTATCTAACAAATAATAAAAGTTGACAAGGTAAAAATACAATGGGGTCCCCATAATGTAACATTTCTTTTGCATTATCCTAATAACAGTTAATATTTAATCTCGCAGTGATTAAAGTGTAAGCTGTAAAGTATCACAAAAAAGTAATAAAAACAAATTAAAAAAAAAATTGTCTAGGTTTTTGAAACGGTAACACATTTTTTTATTTGAAACGATATTCAAAGTTAAGCAACGCTTAGCCACGCACTTTTAAGGGTTCCGTAGCCAAATGGCAAAAAACGGAACCCTTATAGATTCGTCATGTCTGTCTGTCTGTCCGTTCGTAAGTCACAGCCACTTTTTTCCAAAACTATCAGAACTATACTGTTGAAACTTGGTAAGTAGATGTATTCTGGGAACCGCATTAAGATTTTCACACAAAAATAGAAAAAAAACTATATATTTTTGGGGTTCCCCATACTAAGAACTGAAACTCAAAATTTTTTTTTTCATCAAACCCATACGTGTGGTGTATCTATGGATAGGTCTTCAAAAATGATATTGAGGTTTCTAATATCATTTTTTTCTAAACTAAATAGTTTGCGCAAGAGACACTTCCGAAGTGGTAAAATGTGTCTAAAATAAGAGTATGATAAAACTAAAAAAAATATATGATGTACATTATACCATGCAAACTTCCACCGAAAATTGGTTTGAACGAGATCAAGTAAGTAATTTTTTTTTAATACGTAATAAATCGTAAACCGCAATTTACCTTTCATTCAATCAACTTCAATATATAAATATTTTTGTTTGTTTTTGTAAATTACATAAATTTTTGTAAATACCACGGTACGGAACCCTCGGTGCGCGAGTCCAACTCGCACTTGGCCGGTTTTTTGTTTCGTGTTCGTAAATGATGTGAATTAGGTAGGTACCACTGTGTGCGAGTCCGACTCGCGCTTGACCTTTTTTTTTATCTATAAATGGCCTAGCTAATAATGAAAAGATTTAAACACTTCAATTATTTAAATTTGTGCACATGTCATTCTGTTTTGTTCATAGGTAGGTCATCAGAATCTGGTCAAAAGTGAAGTCTGTGCAACAAACTTTTCTGATCCGGTGATTAAACTACTGTTGCTATATTTAAATGCTGTTAATTTATGCGACACTAGCGCTAGCACTAGCGACACCGCGTCAAAAAAGTTTGTTACACTGTTATTCGGAAGTGAAACTACCCCAAGTCGATGCAGCAAACGACAACACGCCATGCCAGGCTATGCCAAGTTTATATGTGCTCGTTTTGGGATAGTCATTATTTTCATTTATTTTGCCACCTGTCGTTCTGCATTGGTGTCAAACATATAAGAAGTTTAGTACAATATCATCCACTTCAGTTGTCATGAGTTCATTTACGACTATTTTTAACCGACTTAAAAAAAAAGGAGGAGGTTCTCAATTCGTCGGAATCTTTTTTTTTATGTATGTTCCCCGATATCTGGAACACACCTGGACCGATTCGAGAAATTCTTTTTCTATTTAAAAGTTTATACTTTCCAGTTTTTGGAAATAAGTAATTATTTTTACCTTTTTAGTGAATGTTTTTGAAGGCGGTAGTTTTTTTTTGTTAAAAAGTTTGTATTGTTACTATTGTCACTTTTGTCACCGAAATAGATTATGTTAGAATGTGTAAAAAAAGTAAGTCTAATTAAAAAAATAATCTTATTTTTTAATAAGATTATTAATAGAAAAAAAAATTATATAAAATTCCTAATTTGAAATATTTCGACATTCTAATAAAATACACATTGTTGGCTGTGCTTCGCAGTTTTCGCATTCAAAAAGTATAAGCCAAGTGGAAAGTCTTAAATGAAACTGTTCAGCCTTTTTAAAGTTCCAAAGTAACATACAAACCTTTGCCCTAATATAAATAATTTCATTAATTTCAGATGAAATAGCAGAAGAAGTGGCTTGTAATAGCGAACCAGATGTAGGGTACAATTGCAGCGATGGCGAAGTGTGCAGAGGCAACTGGGACGGGATTAATTTCGGAATCACCAATTTTGACAACATCGGCTATTCCATGCTGACTGTATTCCAATGCATTACACTCGAAGGATGGACTGACATCATGTATGCCGTAAGTTTTTTTAAAGTTATTTTATTCTACTATCAGGTAAAATTCATAAATGGCCTCTCTTAGGAAAAAAAAATCTTAAGGTAACATCGCACTGGCCGAGTGTAAATTGGCGTATGTTTGTCGAGCTAGTCGAGCTGCACTATAAGGCCTCTGACTTGACTATCATACGACAACACAGCTAGAACCGACGGTAAAAGCTTAGCAAAATGTGCTACTAGTCACCAATTCTAGAACTGATTACGCCTACGAATGCAAGTGGGCGATTAGTACTTCTACAAGTTTACTTGATGAGAATATATTTGATTTAATTTGATCAAGAAAAAAAAAGTAATTTCTTATCAAAAGGTTAACACAATATTTTATTGTCTTGGGTAATCCAAAAATGTTTGATTTAATGTTGCTACTTTGTTGAACCTTTGTAATTTGTTTGAGTTGTGTCGGTATTTGTTTCAGATCTCAAACGTGAAGGGGAACACATGGGTGTGGATATATTTCGTGACAATGGTCATATTTGGAAACTTTTTCGTCATGAATCTCATCCTTGGTGTACTCTCCGGGTAATCATATATCATTATTTAATGTAAGAGAGGAGACTAAAAAAAAACCGAGATAACTACTTTTAGTGTGCAGCTTAAGAGACTTATACTATGTTTTTCTACCTCGGTTTGTCTGATTGTTTTCTTTTTCTTTTCTCTTTAGAAAAAAAACGACTGGATTATTTGTACTGTGGGTCAGGACATTTTATGTATACTTTGTACTATAGGGATTATTGTTAAGGAATTGAGGTTTGAATAAAAAATTAAATCTGAAACTCTTAAAACCTGACTTAATTTAAAACCAAAAAAAAAAAAAAATCTTTCTAAGATTTTACATGTTCTTATTGCAGTGAATTTTCCAAAGAGAGAGAAAAGGCTAAAAATCGGGGAGACTTCCAAAAGTCACGTGAGAGACAACAATTTGAGGAGGATCTAAAGGGCTACTTGAATTGGATCACCGTCGCGGAGGAACTGGATCTGGAAAACGATCAGGGCAATAAGGAGGGCGACCAAGATTCACAAGGTTATTGTTGTTTTTCTAAATCAGTTTTACCGTAGAAAATCATCATAGCGTGTATATCAAATAGAAACTTGTTGAAACTTACAGCCACGCCTAATAAGGTTCCTTACTAATTTTATTATTTACTTGGTATGAATTTGTTAAATTAAATAAAATACACTCGCGCACTACCCATTGTAAAGTTGTTATACTACATTTTTTATAAGTACACTTATTAATTCTTTTAATATTTAGGGTTCCTTACCCAAATATTGCTAACGGGACTATATTACAAGAGCCCTTGCCTTCTGTCTGTTAAATACACTCATCAAAAAAGATTGTACTATACATTTTCGTAACATTAAGTTACTAAATATAATAAGGTTTTTATATAAGTAGCTGATAGCTTTGCTCGTTTTGAATTGAATTGAATTAGAAATTAGTCACGGGAAAATGCTAGTTACTAATAAGAGACTGGCCACTATTCTTCGACTCAGACTACTTTATGGAGGTATTCAAAGAAAAAGAAAGACATTTTTTCTTTAATATCTACGCTCGTAGCGCATAAAATAGTAGGGGTTATATCATATACTCTTTGGTTGGCAATATTAATTGAAATATGTATAATTAGTCTCAATTTAGTATGTGAGCAAAAATAGGATTTACTAAACCATATATTTTTATTGGCTTTCTGTTTTCAGGTAAAAAAGAAAGGAAGAGCAATGAAGGATCACAGAGTAATGTAAACTTCGAACAGACACAAGCATCTACTTGTAAATTATATTGCAAAAGATTTGATAAGGTAAGAACATGCGTTATTAGCTTTTACTTGTTACTCCTTATGCGTCACGAGCGGAATAAATATAAGTTCTACTATTAATAAAAACTTTAGGCTTTTTAATAAAATCTTATAACTTTATTTTAGCCCCCTTGATCCGTCCCTGGAGTAAAAATCTTGATAACACTAAGTACTAGCGGACGTTGTCCTGCCCGAACTTTAATTGACCTGCATAAATCTCTCACAAACATTTTTTTTATTGAAATCGGACTAGCTGTTTAGGAGTTTGCCAATATTGCGACACCGAAAAAAACTAGCAATTAACCGAAAGAAACAAGAACAAATTATATATAATTTTATTTAGATAAACCGATTTAAAAGAATAAAATAAATACATAGTTTTACATACATTGTGTTTTAATATTCAATTTGGCAGACATCTATTACAGCCCAGGCGCTTATAATGGTCTCGAATGTGGTGCCTGTGCATTTGGACGATCTTGTGGAAGATAGAAAACACACAGTTGCAACTGCCAACAGTTCCTTTTGGTATAATTACTATTCTCTCTGGCCAACAGCAATAGTGGGGGCAATTTGTTCAAGCAGTTTTACACTTCGTGAAAACGTTTTTGGATACTTATTTCTTCTAGGCTGTGACGCATGTCACAATCAGGTCACATACTATATTCGTTTGCAGGAAAATCATCTGAATCAAGAAAAAGCTAACGGCGGCACATGCGTGACTTCTAGTCGCTTCATGTTTTTAATTGACAGTGGTCTCGTTTATATCTTTGGTGTTCAGTAATTCATAATGTCGGTTATGTCCCTGTATAACAGTTACAATTGAGAATATTCATTAACAAAATCAAAATCTATTTCAGGTTAACCGACGCATGCGCAGAGCGTGTCGCAAAGCTGTCAAGTCTCAAACTTTCTACTGGGCCATCATTGTGCTGGTCTTTTTAAATACAATGGTCTTGGCTACGGAACACTACGGGTTAGTATAATATAAACCATTGCGACAATTATTTTCCTAGAGATTAGGCACAAATATTACGAACGTAAACCTTTGTGGCTAACAGCTAATAATGCTCATAATCCACTATGTATATACCTACTTTTGATCTATAGCATTCAATACGATGCGACTGTCACCATTTATGCGAAACTAACTACACTTGAGACAAGTTTTAAAATACACGAATGGTAATAATTGGTTGCCCCTACTGAAAATCGAAAAAAAGGTCTTTCTTTCGACTTGACAGTCCAAGGTACTAACACTACGCAACTTCTGTCGCATGCATAATAATGATCGTTTTTACTGTGTTCTGCGACTGCATGTGACTCAAAAGCAGTTATCTGAAAAACAAAAAAAAATAATTACAAAAACCGGATGCAAAGGGATTGATTAAATGGTATATTATAATGATACAGTAGTATGTAAGAAAAAATAAACACTTCCTTGGATTACACACCTATCCTATACTAGAAGTAAACAGTTAAATGTTAATTTTACTAACCATAATAAATGCTAAGCGACGCTTAAGATGGTTTTCACTGAGCACTACTCTGTGACTAAGAATGAGAACCCTACTATAGGTTCTCACGGAAAACTTATGAGACGGGTATTGGATAAATAATAAGTTAATTAACTGCAAAACTCGCTACCAACAGACTATATATACATACATTTTATCAATATAAGTATACTTACTCTATTTATCTAACAAAATAAATAGAGTACTTACCACATGAATAATGAATAACACTATTATTCAATAATACAAGAAACAAAATAAAGTCAAGAAAAGAAAAAAAATAATGACGTAAACCTTTTTTTTCAGTCAAGAACCGTGGTTGGATGATTTTCAGAACTACGCAAACTACTTGTTTGTGGTTCTTTTTACAATGGAGATGTTAGTGAAGATGTACGCTTTAGGATTTCAGGTAATATTTGGTAAACGCTGCAGCGTGATTACATACCGTAGGTCTGCATTTGCAAGCATAAACGTTCTTAAATGTACTCGAAAAAGTGCAATAGCATAATATGGTATTTTGGAGATTGTCAGTTTTACTGCGATGTAAACATAAAGATAACTTTAATAGAATAGGTTCCTCATAAAAACGTTCTTGAGAAAATCTAATAGGTATTGGTTCAGGCTCTAATAACAAACTCTGGTTAGTAACTATTGCGTTGTCTGTCACATGACATATAGGTAGTGGTCACTATTATGGTTTCGTAGCTAAAATGGAAAAAAATGAAAGCCTCATATTTCCATAGACTCTGATTGTAATTTTACAAAAAAGTTTGTCATCCAAACCGCCGTATAGTTTTGTATTAAAAATTATTATTATTATTATTATTATGGGGTTCGCTCTCCATACATTGGTATTTACGCCCTACCTTTTTCTTTTCTAAGCATATTTTCTGGATAACAAAACATTGACTTTATGATTACTTTCAACGAAAATTGTTTTGAACAAAATCTGTTCTTAAGTTTTTCAAATATACGCGATAATTCTTATGCTACAGATCCCCTAGTTAATAATCATGTACGACATTAACTTGACTGGTTTCACTTGCATGCTACTGTTTGCGACTTAGTTAGTGCGGGTATTTCTCGTTACGTTTAGCCCTTTAGACACTGGACCCAAAAAAGGGATATTTAACTTTGGCTGAAAAAAAGCACAACGTTCATTTTTCACCAATGTATTTTAGAAATTGGGGCAGCTTTGTGTCCTGTCGAATATGTAGGCTCCATTTCTTTTATAAATCTTTCATTCCCCATTTTTATAACTTGAGCTAATTAGATATTCTCTTTTCAGGGTTACTTTGTCTCCCTGTTCAATCGCTTCGACTGTTTTGTAATGCTGTGCTCTATAGTGGAATTGGCACTGACCATTACTGACACTATTCCTCAGCTCGGTATCTCTGTGCTTCGGTGCGTGCGATTGCTGAGGGTCTTCAAAGTCACAAAGTAAGTTGCTAATTGTGAGACCTGATAGTGTGTGTGTGTGAGAGAGAGAGGGAAAATAGAGATGTCTTCATCTCAGTTTACTTAATTATTATATCATCACAATATTTTATGTTTTAAATAGTAAAATTCATAAAAAAATTTAACAGGGTCAAATATAATTTCAATAATACCAAAAAACTTGTAGTAAATATTTTTGTGCATTCTCAAAAAAAATACTCTAGTAGTCCTACCATAGCTCAAGTTGCAGATAATATAGCATTATGAAATTGTAGTAGTGAATACGCGAAGATTGAAAAAATAATTAAATTGCAATTTACAACTTGTGAAACTTGCTTTTGTTTAGTGAGTGAGTGATACTTACTAAGTGATTTGTCAGTTATTGTAATAAGTGCTAAAAAAATCCGAAAATGAAAAGTGTTCAAGTGACCGTTAATAATACTAATAATAATTTATTACCCTAGGTAAGGTTTTTTATAATGTGTTTTTTTTATTTTTATATTAATTTAAAATTCATTTTGTAAAAAACCTAACTTAAGAATTAAGATGAATAAAGAGAATAATAATAAATATTTCTGGACATTACACACAGAGCCACCTGTTTAAACTAAGCAAAGCTTGTACTATGGATACCAGACAACAGATTTAATTTATTTTATATAACTGCATATATTTTTTAACATAGAACACCCAGACTCAAGACAAACACAACATAAATGTTTGCCCTGTACGGGAATCGAACCTACGCCTCTCAGTTCAGCAGGCAGGACATTATCCACTGGGTCACGGAACCGTCACTGATCATTGCCAACACTTGATTTTAAAGCGTGTAAAAACTGACTACTACTTGG
The DNA here is from genome assembly GCA_946406115.1 of Apoda limacodes. Taxonomy (NCBI): domain Eukaryota; kingdom Metazoa; phylum Arthropoda; class Insecta; order Lepidoptera; family Limacodidae; genus Apoda; species Apoda limacodes. Next base: position 14,429,891 of record OX291540.1, read on the forward strand.
CAACTTTTTTCCATTTATTTCAAATAATATCAATCTTACAGTAAAAAAATAAAAATCAAAGTTGTAGAAAATAAAATTTAATTTCTTATAATTTCTGCAGCAATTTTCAAAATAACCAAGTTATTGATCAAAAACTATTTCCCCTAAATTCAAAATGGCGGCTAACGCGCTGGCAGAATTTGGTCGCCGTTTTAAAATTAAAGATTTATCTCTTCTAAAGAATAGAGTGATAAAATTCTTATTTTTTATTTCTAGTCCATTAACTGTAAGTTTCAGCTAAAATTTAAAAAAATTATGATGACAAAACGATAATAACGTTGAATTAAACAAAAAATTAAAAGATTCTGGGCGTCACTATGATATAAATTACCTAAAGCATGTAACAAGTACATTTCATAATACTGCATTCGACAATGTGAATGATTTTTACTACATTAACATGCACGTTGTTTGAATTACAGAAATTAGTTTTCTGGCTTATATTATATGGTCCATTTAAAAGCACGGTTGGCAAGGTCAGATATTGTCAGGAAAAGAACAGCTACACTATACATAACTTGCTCATATTGCTTCTAACTGTCTGTAAAAGGCAATTGATTTATTACACTCATGTAAACAAATAACAGTAATAGGTTGAAATTTCATTTTCAGATATTGGCGTTCCCTCTCCAATCTAGTAGCTTCATTACTTAACTCGATTCAGTCTATTTTCTCCTTGCTTCTTCTATTGTTCCTTTTTATCATGATCTTCGCACTCCTTGGCATGCAAGTTTTTGGAGGGAGGTTTGACTTTGCACCAGAAGAAGAAAAGGACAGGCATAATTTTGATACCTTTTGGCAGGCTGTTCTTACCATGTTCCAGGTAATATTTTATGTGTGCTTCTATTGATAAAATATTGTCCTTGGTAAAAACAACCATCGCAAGTTGTTTTTAAGTGATTTGTGTACTGCTTCACTCTGTTGAATAAATCACGGTTTTTGGTTTTTAAGACTCAAACTTGAAAACAAATCATTAATATTGTTAATATTTTACACTCTGCATAGATTTTGACGGGTGAGGACTGGAATGTAGTGATGTACAACGGTATTAACGCATACGGCGGTGCTAAAGGTCCTGGGATGCTCGCCTCTATATATTTCATCATCATTTTCATTTGCGGCAACTGTATCCTTTTAAAGAATATTATTACTATTACTTAGGTAACTAGGTAGGGCACTGCAAGTACTCGCTCGAATAAGCTGCCCCAATAAATATAGCGGGGCATAGCGAGTACTTGCTCGAATGAGCGGCCCGAACTGGGGAAGTACCTCCACTTTACAGAAAACCGCGGCCACAATAACACTAACATTGAGTAGTGCTGTGTTCCTGGTGGTGAGAGCGCTCTTTGAGGATTCGCTGCGCGGACAGCGGAGGACCGGACTTGCTGTCATTGCTCGGCGTAGACGCGGCGTGCTGGTTCGGCGGTCAGGGAGACCTGATAAAACGGCTGACCGCTGGCCGCCCGCAGGTTGAAAGGGTTCCCGAACTCAGGGAATCCGCCAGTCTGTGTAAAGTCTCTGAAGTGGTAGTCGTGCCGGAGAAGGAGACCGGAGTGTACCCGGCTACTACAACAGAAGGGGATCAGGGGCCCTTCCGCCCGCCGTGCCAGCGACCGTATCATCTGTGTTGAGCTTCGGCAGTCTTAGTACCGCACCTTTTTGTCTTCTAAGCAGTGAATCCTCATACCTAGTCTAAGTGAATTTATATGAAACGGCCAGAGAAGTTATTAGATTTCTGAAGGGTCGGCAACGCGCGAGTGATGCCCTTGGTGTTGCAAGCGTCCATAGGCTACGGTGACCGCTTACCATCAGGCGGACCGTAGGCTTGTTTGCCACCTTAGTGGTATAAAAAAACTTGTAATTTAATAATGTCAAGTGTACGTTAGGACATTTCAAATTTCTAACTAAATAAACATCATGTCACTGCGACTTCTTATATTTATCTTACTTGTTTTCAGTAACCCAAAATTATCTAAAATATAATTTAATCTTATTCAAAATATAATTTAATCTTATTCTCAATGACGATATCAAGCTGCTTTTTATTTTTTTGCTTTGTGTTTTTATTATTGAGCAATAATTAGAGTGGCCTATATTTTTGAACAAACCAAAATTCTTAATAAAAAATACAGACATTTTGTTAAACGTTTTCTTAGCCATTGCTGTTGACAATTTGGGTGATGCTGAAGAAATGGACGAAATTCAGAAAGAAAAAGAGGTAAGACAGAATTTTGTAGTGAGACAATTTATTCCTTTTGTGAATCTGATAGTCGGAAGTTGAATTGCCTATTTGGAGTATAAACTTTGAAATATTTATTTATCTCCAGTTAATTCGGGTTTCTCAATTCTTGTTGCAATTTTTGCATAGCACATACCGCAGCACCATCGAATAAATCTGTGTCTGTAACGTGGTGGTGCCATTGGCGTGCTGCCACAGATACAGAGTTTTCTTTATATTTCATATGTTTTAATAGGCCCTCAATGGCATTATATATTATCTCTATCTATCTACTGAAGCACTACATAAGCTTCCGAAATTATCGTAACAAAACCTGAATTTATTTTTAATATGTGTTATGTTGTTCAAGTTTACTCAACATAATAACAATGCTGTGTCTCTTGTATACAAAGTGGCATGATGTTGGCAAATAGATAACTGTCATTTTGACCACAACCAATACAGGATCTGTTATGCGCTTCGTCCACGCCACATTAAAATTTTGTCTCTCTAGTTATTCAACTCGAATAGTTTATGTAAGTATATCTATATGTTTGACACGTGTGTAGCCAACTGGATGTATTTTATCATACTAGGTATAGTCAATCGTTTAAATTGTGTAAATAGCGTATACTCTTGTACGTATAGTTACGATATTTCGAAATCCACGCCCTAACACACATAAAGTAATGCCAGAGTTCGTGGAAATTTTGAAACAAAATGTCAAAAGATTCTTACTTTATCGAATTATTCTTATATTATTCTAAATCTCAATTAAAATAATAAAATATCGACATTTACAAACAACCAAATATTGAAATGTACAAATATTATAGCATAGATTTGTTATGATATAATTGAGATTCTGATACAATAATTTAAATTAAAGGACGCAGAAAACCCTGAAGCTGGTAACCCTCAACTAGACGAAGAAACGGAGAGAGGAGAGACTGAAGATGAGTATGAAAATGAAGAAGAAGGATATTCTAGTGAGGGGTAAGTAGCAATGGCGAATAGGGAACTAAACATTAAAGGTATATTACATATGTTTTATAAAGAATATCACTAAGTAAATTGTGTTAATTTAGCCGGCCTTATAAGAGATATAAAATAGTACCCAGGTAAGAAACTTTTTTTAAAATAATACGACTTACGAGTACGTAGGATGATTATTACGATTTAGTATTTACAGATAATATAGTATATTCATAAAAAAAATATTAGTATTTTCATGAAATCCTAAGTACACAGATATTCTATATTTACAATTCACATAATGAATATTAAATTTTTTTAACAACAGACTATCTTCTTAACCAAAAATACTAGGTTTAGTCGACTGTTGTAGTCAGCCTCCATTTTTTTCTTCTTTAGTAAAAGGAATATTGATGCCAATATATTGATCTATTGTTAATTGATAAGGATGATAATTTGATATTGATATTAGCAGTTTTTGAGCCGTTCTTTGCTGTACACTCATATACTGTTAAACCTGTTTTAAATGTATGGCTTCTTTTGCACAATCACCTAGTACCACATAATCAATTTCTGCTTTTGGTATCTAACGCTACATATTTACATACTAGAGTATTGGTTATACCATAATTTATTAAGCCATAATATTATTTGTTCAAACGTTAATTAAACCAATATACTGACAATAAATTATATAAAAGTTAAAACTAATATAATTTTAAATTTTAAGAATATATGTGCTTTGTAGATCAGAAAATGAGTATGAAGAATCTGTATCTGAAGAAGAAGTGGTAGAACCAGATAACGAAAACGCAGATACTGCCAAAAATGCTCTTGTAAATAATGACAAGCCACAAAATGGTAAGTAGAATAAAAATATTAGTATCAAGATATTTCTTGAACAGAAAGGATCAAATCAAGGTATCAATAAAAAGGGTGCTTGTCAGCTTTGACGTGCGACTAAAGTTACTGTTTATATGCGATTGCCTGGAATTGGATTTTCCCATGAAGAACGCAGAACGCAGATTTACAGAGTTGTCTCGTGAAAGGCCCCTGACCTCTGATATTTACGATTTAGGGAGTATAAGTTTAGCTTTTTAGTTTTTAGGGTTTTTTTAATTAAACAAAAAACCCTTATAGATTCGCCTGGTCTGTCTTTGTCTTTGTGAATATATATTTAATTAAAAAAGTTAAGACCAGTTAGGTAAATTGAGAAGTTTATTAAAAAATTAATATACAAAGACTACAGCACTAAAATTTGGTAACTACACAAATACATAGTTATTACTACCTTTATAATCAATATCAATAAATATTTTAATAGCAAAGATGCAGTCAATAGAAATATTTATTTACAGTTATATAGCCACAGATATGGCCCTTGTGACTTTAACCTTCAGTGAGTCTCACTTAAAATTAAAATTAATTCTCAAACTACTTAAAATTATTTATAAGCAAGTAAATTTATCAATGAAAATTTGCATGGCTTGACATACTCTTGACCGCTTTTTAAACGATGATATATAATTATCTAATTCAATCCATTAGGTGACATAAAAAAGGATCAACCACCACCTATGAAGCGACAACCTACAATATCTGCTCGTCCTCGTCGACTATCTGAAGTAGAAATTAAAACTCAAGAAAAACCCATTCCTGATGCTACCAGCTTCTTTATAATGTCCAAAACTAACTGGTAAATGTTTGTTTACTATCAACCGGTGTAGAAAGTTAATGTTGCACTATTGTTTTTGTCAGAACTCTAAAAACTTATCCCATGTTAATTGTCCAGTTGCTACATGGTTGATTTACTCATGTAATGCACAATTTGGCAAAACTGACTAAAACTAAAAAGTCATTTGTCGCCTTTTCTATGAAAATGGTGTTGCTGTATTTGCCTTATTAGGACCACATAAATGTATTAAGGTTCATGACTTGACCTCCAAACTAAATGCAATTGTTATTGAACAGTAAGTTTATCATAATACCGTATTTAAAGGTGCGCTTTATCCAAATTTGCAGTTTTCTGCTTGTTATTGCAATCGGTTCCACTGTCCTATTAATGATATGAGTTGCAGTTATAAACTGGAAAAATAAACTTTACACTCTTATTTTTTTGTGGCTTTAACTGGAAAATTGTTATAAATTAAATATAATATAGAAATCATCGTTTTAAAAATAACTCACAATCCTCTCGTTTTTCTATTTTCCATTCACGACTCCTTATTAACATTTAGTGGAAATGTAACTAATTACACAGTATGTAAAGTAAAATGCAAAGGTTCTCAAACTCCGTTTGAGTTCAACATCGTCGATTTCACCTCAATGCAAGTTTTTGATTACTTTTGAACCTCTCAAAATCACCTGTACTGGTGATAGCTGGACAGGCGAAACCACTTAATACTATGTGTGCTCTTGTCTCGTTTATTATTTTTATAAGCTGGAACGAAGGTAATTTTGTGTGTTATTTAAAGTGTTAAATGCATCGGGTGGTTTAAAAGTCACTTTGTGTTACTTATAAAATGCATTTTTATCAAAATACTGTTCGTTTTTAGGTTACGAGTTGGTTGCTACAAAATTCAAAATAATGTCTGGTTCAGAAATTTTATTCTGATATGCATTTTGGCTTCATCCCTTATGTTGGCGGTAGAAGATCCAGTAGTTGTTGATGACAATGGAAAATGGAAGGCTGATGTAAGATAATAGCAAAGTTAACAATTAAATTTCGTCAAAACTAAAGGAATTATTTTCAAATGCTTTTTATTTATTTTAATTAGTGGACATAAAAAATATTATCCTGCAATTTCATTGTGATCACTGCTTATTTATTAATTCGAGTTTATTTAATTTTTAATTACTATGTCTTTTAACAAAATCAGAAAGAAACATAATCATATAATGAGATGTAAGTTAGACAGTAAGATGTGGCTGTTATTATATTATGATGGGCGACTTGAAAACTAACAGTAACAGTCGCGTGGCCACTATGTCCACTTGGTTGGCAAATTAATACCCTAATTTTTCTCAATAGTAGCAACAATCTCTGTGAAATAATAGCGGAACACAAATAATTTTATTATTCTCATCGTATTGCTTTCAGGTGCTTAAAAAAATGGACTATTTCTTCACAGCAGTGTTTACAGCAGAGCTGGTGCTCAAACTCATTACATATGGCTTCATTCTACATAAAGACGCATTCTGTAGATCCGCTTTCAATTTGCTGGATTTACTTGTTGTCATTGTATCTTTAATCTCTTTGAGCGGGTAAGCTCTTTAATTATTTTTTCATATTTTTGTGGCAAAATGGATTTTACGCATTACGAAAATGGTGTAATCATTTCTGTAAACTAATTAACCTTTAAATAAAACAAAAATTGTGTGATGCTATAATTACGGTATATTTTATTTTAAAATTTATTTTACAATGGACTGTATTTTAGTTTTTTTAATATTGGATTGATTGGTTTTAGGTCTAGCAATGTATCGTTTATAAAAATTTTGAGAGTTTTTCGCGTTTTAAGACCACTGAGGGCTATCAATAGAGCAAAAGGGCTGAAGGTCAGTATGTTTTGTTTTATTATGAAATAATATTTAATTTTTACAATGATACTTGTAGTATAAATGTGTTTTATAAATTTTTAGCACGTAGTACAATGCGTAATAGTCGCTATTAAGACTATTGGGAATATTTTATTGGTGACGCATCTACTGCAATTCATGTTTGCAGTAATGGGAGTGCAAATGTTCAAGGTAGGGAAGAGACAAATTTCTTCTATATTAATTGGAATATAGGTACCTATTTTACAACTACTACGACACCTTTGGGTAAATCTAGTAAACACAATTTTATCAAAACAATGTTAAAAGAATCGCCGTGTAAGTATTTTTCTAGGCACACTAAGACTATCTTTTCCAAAACTAAAATTATTTTTAAAATATTCCTGAAATCACCTGATTTCTTTTTTTTCTGTGTGTGACGCTTTTGAAATGGCATTTCAAATTTTTTGAGTTCACTAACCTATTTCTTCTGCTTTATACCTGGGTCCAAAAAATTGGCTTTTAAATTTGCACGCTCTATTTTCATCTCTTTTTTTTGCAGCCCAAAGGTGTTGTGTGATATTTTGAGGAAAATTTTTTCATTTTTGTTGGTGTATTTCAAGATTTTTTGGACTCAAGAGAGCTTTTGTGTTTTTCTTTTGCACTATTCACCCTACCTTGACATTTCCACTGAAAAATAGGAGTAAGGTACTTGGTTTATATGTGTTTGGATTTTTGTTTTGAAAAATTAAAGTCAGATCAGGACTCTGACGATTCTACATGTAAGATGTTTTGTTATATTTCCATATATGCATAAATTTTTATTTTTTTATTTAATAAAACCAAGGACTAATGCTATGTAAGTAGGCAAGATTTTTATTCGTATTTTTTTAACGTGTGGTTTTTGATTTTTTTTACACATGATGATATGTCACACATGCACACACGTAATTTGGAAAAAATGGGTGAAACATAAATAATGTTCGGGTAATGTAAATGTTGTGTGTATGTCGCTTGATTGAGATGTGCTTTTGTTTCATAACAGTATGTTGTTAAGTGTGTTTTTGCTTCGATTAAATCAATCGGAAATATATTTATTATTAATCACATGTTGCAATTTATGTTTGCTGTAGTTGGAATTCAGCTATTTAAGGTAAAGATAAAATAAATAATTTATACTCAATTTTTCATTAAAATATTTTATATTGTATTCAAATTTGATAGAAAATTAGTGTCTTTCCTGTATATAAAATTTCTTCATTCCATATAGTATAAAATGAATTCATTGTTATATTTTTACAACCTAAACCTACACTCTTCCTAAAAACTAATAACGATAAAGTAATATAGGTCTGGATCCCGAGATGTTAGCAAGTTAAAGCTTGGGGTGACAAGTTTATGTTAAGTTGTAGTAATTCCTTGCGACATCAAGAAAATCGTAACAGGGATTTTTTGTAAAATTTGTAAAGTAAACTGACTGTTGATATCAGGATTTATGTTTCATAGTCTGTAAAGAAAAAACATGTGCCGTTGATGTAAGTTATGTATGACGTGTAGATGCCTAGATAGATGAGTCTATTTGTCACTGCGAAAAAGTTAAGTTAGATTGAAAAATTACCATGAACTCAGATGGAAGCTTTTAAGATTCAAGCTCAGCCCTCTTGGACGTGGTAAATGGTAATAGAATGGTAAAACGAGTTAAAAAAATATTATAGCATATGATTGATATTATTTATAGTATTTATTTAGTGTATTTATATTTTGAAGGAATAGAACTCGACTTTATACTATATAATGTAAATAAATACTATCTAATTCATTTTAACATATCGGTTTAAACTATATGCACGCAAAGCTTTTTGTTTTTAGTTTAATATTTAAATCGAAATCAGGTGATAATGTAAATTATTAATATGTATTTATTATATATTCATGTTTGTATTTGACTGATACTAAAGTTGCTCACGTTTCAGGGGAAATTCTTTAGGTGTACAGATGGTACAAAAATGAATGTAGATGAATGCCAGTAAGTATACTTAAACAGCTAGGTAATAGTTATTTTATTCTCATTTTACTCGCTTGGAAATGCTTTCTTTATGGTTCAAATTTTCATATTGTAGGTGAGCTTACTGCTATGAATAATTACACACTAATTGCCTTATAATATTTTTATTGTTTTTCTTGCGGAATTACTGGAAATTAGCATTTCATTGCAGTACTGAGATGAAAAATTGTTTTCGCGCTATTCGCCAGTAACAAAACTCAGTAAAGATCAGTATTACTGTTTCCAGTAACTCTGCAGGTGTATATTTCATACCTTCGTCGCTACTGAAATCACGCATATTCTATAATTTCCATCAAATTTATCAATAAACAAATTAAAATGATGTTAATCACTCCTGAAATCACTCATATTTTATAATTTCCATCAAATTTATTTATAATCAAACTAAAATAATGTTAATTGCTGCTGAAATCACGCATATTCTATAATTTCCATCAAATTTATCAATAAACAAATTAAAATGATATTAATCACTGCTGAAATCAGTCATATTTTATAATTTCCATCAAATTTATTAAAAATCAAACTAAAATGATGTTAATCGCTGCTGAAATCACGTATATTCTATAATTTCCATCAAATTAATCAATAAACAAATTAAAATGATATTAATCACTGCTGAAATCAGTCATATTTTATATTTTCCATCAAATTTATTAATAATCAAACTAAAATGATGTTAATCGCTGCTGAAATCACGCATATTCTATAATTTCTACAAATTTATCAACAAAGAAAATAAAATGATGTTGTGATGTGTGTGATGTGATGATGCTAAAGCAAGTTTTGAAAACAATAATTCCATTGCTTGCCTTTTTTATTCGTTTGTTAACATTCGAGGAACCCAACGCGCCTGTCGCCTGTTTAAACACATAGAGCAACACGGCCCCCATTTGCGTCAGGATGTCGAGTTGCTCTATGGTATTACATCAACTGAATTGTTCTAAAGAGAAGCTTCATAATTTCAGCTAAATGACAAATATAGCAACTTTTTAATTTTGATATTGTTATCTTCAGAACGAGTATTGTGGCAACATTTTATTTTTAAACATTCACGTTTCAATTGTTATTTCAGGGGAACGTACCTGATATATGAAAATGGCAAGCCAACTGTCAAGGACCGAATCTGGTTGAAGAATAAATTTAATTTTGATACTGTTCTTAACGGTATGCTTACATTGTTTACAGTTTCAACGTTTGAAGGATGGCCCGGGTAAGAAAGCAATTCTTAATAGCTTTATTCAATAAAAAGTCTTAAAGTAACTCTGAGATGTTCCGTACTTAAAATGCGCAATACAAACTAAAATTATGTGAAATTAAACCTTTCATAAAATATGTTATGTCGGAGGACCGATGGTCGATGGAGAAGATATGTCCAAGAGCTTACGGGAAGGCGAAGCGTGGGACGCTCTCCGGCTAGTGGACCGATGACGTTAAAAGGGTGGCCGCTGGATACGGATGCAGAGGACTGACAAAAAAGGCACGCCATAGAGGAGGCTTATGTCCAGCAGTGGAGCAATATAGTCTGATATGATAATGATGATAATGTTAATCATAAACGCTCTATAAGCCAATGTTAACTCATAAACTGCTGTAACAGAGATTTGCAGCCTAAAATCGATTACCATTTTATTGAGTCACAAGTCTAGGCCCGACAATGCCCATGAAACCATTGGTTTTATTTATGTATTAAATATTTACATAGGATTAACAACACCATCAACTTCACGTCGAAAATGTCCGTCATCTTGAGGGAACTTTTATTCATATTTATTAAGGTACCTTTTATTTCTTATGAGGGAAAAACTCCAGTTATCTGTGTAGGATTTCAACGTCAACTCTTCAATTATAGAAAAAAACCGACTTACACTTGACGTTTTGTCTGTTTTCTTTCCCGGGACTTATACTGTCTTCATGCCAAATTTTATCTTGATCGGTACAGCGGTTTAAGTATGAAGAGGTAACAGAAAGACAGAGATACTATAGCATTTATTATATTAGTATGGATTGAACCATTAATGCTTTAGAACACCACAATCCCCTGCACTCACAAATTCTTTCTTTTAGATATATTATTATGTATTAAGCCTAAAAGATTCTCTTAACGTGTGCATGTAGAAAGAAAACAATTGATAAGGGCAACAAGAATTTTGTTGCTCCCAAAATATGCCATATTATGCATGTATTTTAGTGCATATTGTGTTATAAGTGTTAAGTGTATGCGATAGACACCAAGAAAAGTTATTGCTGGCTCATATGTTTGAGATAAATTGGATGAAATTGGCAAAATTTGATTTTGTTTTTGTCCAGAAAAAAAAAATATGTGTTCATTTTTGATAATATGATAAAGTACACCTCTTATATTTCTAAATGTGTTAAATTGGTACATACAGTTTCTTTTATTTATACCAAAGTAATCAATTTTTTACCAAAACGTTACCTTTTCCACACAAATTACTTTTGGCTCCACAGTAAGTACTAGGAGCGAAGAGAGAATATGCTTATAACTTAGCCATGGAAAATTGTAGAAGTCTATTTTAAAAATAATTTTTAAGCACTTCATTTAAACTTTATTTTGACGGTTATATAATGAAGGAAAAAATTATCAGTTCAGTAATAAATCGTAAATATGATTAAAATCGTGCTTTTTGCAGTATTTAACATATTTTTTAATAAAAACTCTAGCTTATGAAAAATTTCAAAGCTGGATTTTATAATAAAATGTAAAATTGTACAAGAATCCTTGTTTAAGCAGCTGGCAACTGATAAACAGCTTTATTTTCTTGACCTGTGATCGAAAAACTACGATACTAACGAAAAATTCTTTAATTTTCCCATTAACGCCTGGTAGATAGTTAATGTTGGCTGAGCCGATTACTAAGCCAAAAACTACTACTACTTCTTCTGACTACTGAGAGGAGAGAAACGCCTAGCTAACAAACCCCCCTGACATATTAATCCTAGATTATGGCTTATTTAGCCTAACATACAAAATACACAATCTAAAGTTTTAGCAAACGGTTGGAATCTCATCAACCTAGTAGAATTACTTAATTATTATTTATCCGTTAATTAAACATTTACTAGTGAAATAGTCAAGTCAATTTATTACAACCTCAGTTTACTGAAACATACAATACGGACAAAGTAAGTGCTAGAATAATTAGCTCATTTACCTACAATACAATGATTTTACAATTCACTATTTGTCATTAGCTACAGTGGCGGTCTGACAGTCATATTCGGTCTGAGTAGTAAAGCACATTAATACAATTCTGTCAATTAAATAATTGTCCTGAGTACGGATAGACGAACAGACAGCGTAGACTTAGTAATACGGTCCCGGTGGCACCTTTTAGGTATGGAACCCTAAAACATGAGTTTTAGTTTTATAAAAACAAGTGTATTTTTTTTAAGGTTGTTAACCGTGTCGATGAATTCAAATAAGGAAAATGTCGGTCCTATCGAAAACTCAAGGCCGCTTGTTGCATTCTTTTATATAAGCTACATCATTGTCATAGCTTTTTTCATGGTAAGTGTGATAACTTAGCTTGAATTTTATTTATTGCCTCAATAGGCAGTGTAGCTTTTTCACAGCGTATAAATAACGTGGAATGAAAACAGTCTATTTATTTTTCTACTTTTTTTTCTTACAGCAAGATAATTATTGATATAATACAAATTATATAAAAATCTTTCACTAAATTCTCTATACGGTATACCTTTAAATCTTCTAGAATCTTTCAGATTTTCTTTTCATGGAAAATCACTGCTAACAATGCTATCAATAAAGAAAATACCCAAAAAACTCTCTTTTACCCATACATACTTAGCGTTATCAAACGTTTTTCTTTTACAGGTTAACATTTTTGTTGGTTTCGTCATCGTAACATTCCAGAAAGAGGGTGAACAGGAGTTCAAAGACTGCGAATTGGACAAAAATCAAAGGAATTGTATAGAATTTGCATTGAAAGCTAGACCTATAAGGAGGTGACGTAATGAAATATGTATTACATAAAACATGTTATGGTAATAGTAGTTAGCATAGCTTATCCCCTTGAGGTATGGAACTGCGAAGTTTATCCTGATTGCAATTTTTTTTGGATATAAAAAGCTATGACCACTCATACCAAACTCTCAATATACAGACTTTTTATCTTAACATTTTAATTATATTATAGATAGATTATAAACACAAGCAAAACACTCTTTTTACCGTTTTTTTTCAATACTAAACATATTTTCAGATATATACCAAAGCATCGAATTCAATATAAAACGTGGTGGTTTGTGACATCACAGCGTTTTGAATACGTCATATTTTTTTTTATTGTAATGAATACAATCACTTTGATGATGAAATATCATGGTTCTGATGCTGACTATAAGAAGGTATTTTTTGGTAATAAGTATGTTACTAACATACACCATCGAAGTAACTTAGCTAAAATTTTTATGTGTTTTTTTATTTTTAGGGTCTCGACTACTTAAACATGATGTTGACGACAGTTTTTATGCTAGAATTTGTGTTTAAGCTGGCAGCTTTTAGATTTAAGGTAAAAAAACATTGTATATACCTTTTATATAGATATATATTATTTTACTGCTTTAATTTAATTTTATCAAAATGTATAAGTAATTCAGTTACAACTCGAGCGAATTAACATGACATAGGCCGTGTGAAGTCTATTCAATAAAGGATGCGCTGAACGATGAAAATGGTCAGTGTAACTGCATGGGAAAAAACCGGACTTGTGTTGAAACTGTATGGCAATGTGTATTATTGATAAGCGTCAAAAAAAAGATCTGTCATAGGGACACATCCTCTTTTGAAAAAAAAACGGGTTGCACTCCGGGATTGCCGGCAGAAGTGTAAACTTGAATATTAACTATTTATTTTTTCCTATACTAGCGATTTACTTCCCAAGACTTCGTATACATATTTAATTATTAAAAATAATAATGTTTGTTCATTTACTTTTTTGACGTAGTATATTTGATATCTCAATCTGTCATAGAATTAAAATCCCATATCCAATCTCCCTGTACTACTAATATTTGCCATATACTAAAAATAAAAGAAAACATATAACCTGGATATAACATTTTAACATGTGTAATCCGCACTTTCATGTTTTTATCAACCCCATTTCCTCTTCCTTTTTATTCGTCCTATAGAGTTTAACATTTTTTACCCATCACAAAAAAGGTGCACAATGAAAATGTCATCCTATTATGGCGTGGCATTATGATTTCCATCCTGCGAGTTTTTATGGCGTGGCATTATGGTTTCCGTCGTACGAATTTTCGATCAGCCTGACGAGAGTTAATTTTTCATAATTTTTTACCCATCAAAAAAAAAGTGAACAACGCCGCTAAAGAAGTTTTCACTTCAAAAAATTTGCACCTCCCTAGGGTTCCGAAGAGTGGTCACAGACAAAAGTGCTCGATTCAAACGTTGCGGCCAACGATGAACTCTATCGATTCCCATCGTCAAAATATATCGTTATCGAGACACCATTAATTTTCATACAAAATTTACAAAAAAAATTTTTTTTATTTTTAGCATCCCCATTTGTGCACACTAACCGTAACTAAAACAAAGTTAAAAACGTGAAAATATTTTAAGTCCGGTTTTTTTCCTTGCTTCCCCCTTTAGTTACTCTGACCATTTTTTATCCCCAAGAGCGACAACCCTAGCCGAGGCTCCCCCGCGGGGAGTCCTTGAGCTTTGGGTGCTATATGGGCTGAGACTCCTTCAGAGCCCCAAAAGTCCGGTAAAGCAGTAATGGCTGCACCAGCCAACTACAGCAGACAGTTTAGAATAAAACACCATTTTTTTGCACAGCCTACTTTGAATGAACTAACTTGTGCAGCCAGGTGTCATGTTAACTCGCCCGAGTAGTATCTAATACTTATATGAACTCATAGTTTGACATGCGCAACTAAATGACAATCGATAAAATAATATTATGATTTTTAATTTAATTTTATGAATTTGTATATTTGTACAGCAGATATGTTTTGTTTCATACTTACCATTACTTTTATAAATCAAATATAGTTGAGATTGATTGACCTAAGAATCTGAAATAGTTGTATCTATTTTTTATTATTTTCTGTCCAGAACTACTTTGGAGATGCTTGGAATACGACAGACTTTATACTTGTGGTTGGTAGCATAATAGATATAGTGGTAACGCAAGTTAACGAGAATAGGCCAATGACGGTAAGTATGTTGATCAAATAAATGTTTTACACATTTATTTATATTGAAACATATTTTAATTCATTAATTTTGTTTTCAGTCCGGCAAAATAAGTAAAGGGGTAAGTAAGTCTACAACAAAATTTAGATTTTTAGTTGCTTTATTCAGTACGCTACTAAGTAAAAAGAAATTGCTAAAGTCGTAATAAGGTCTTTCAAAATAAATATTTGAATATGATAAAATGATAAAAAAATTTGATCATCTGCAGGGATATCTTTTGAAATATATAACGTTTTTTCGACTTTTTCGAGCTATGCGTTTGATTAAACTGTTGTCAAGAGGTGAACGAATTCGAACTTTACTTTGGACTTTCATCAAATCCTTCCAAGCGTTGCCGTATGTTGCCTTGCTCATCGTTCTTCTGTTTTTTATCTACGCTGTGGTGGGTATGCAGGTAAGCTCAAAATAAAGTTGTTTTACCATATAACTAATTTTTTATTTATTTATTTTTATTTATTTATTTAATACTCATATATTGTAACAATTGTGTCAAGTTGTACTCGTACTTGAGCACACGAGTGAAACAGAAAGATAAGTTTTACAAAAGGTTATCTCATGACTTCCAGCTTTCAGTAAAATAAATAAAAATTGTATGTTTATATAGGCAGCCCAGAGAACCTCAGAGCTGAACTTAATGAGTGGTTGGCAGCTTTGTAAAAGTAGAAGAATAATTACTGAAAGTGTGAAAAGAGTTTAGAAAGTTTGTTTGTGAAAGACAAGGCACAGTCACCTTCGAAAGACAAAAGTGGAGATGTAGATGAAAGTGTGATAAGCATAGAAGAGACAGTAAAAGCATTTAAGTGTATGATATCATGAAAGGTAGCTTAATATAATCTTGCGTTCTCTGGGGCAATATGTATAGATGTAGGTAAGCAAATTTTACCTTAGGGTCTCAAGTGAACTCAAAACTAGGTCATGAGAGGCGATATTTAATTTTTTACTTTTTCTTAGACAACGTATGTATTTTAGTAACAAGCGCCTAGTAGGTATATATAAGAAACTAAAATATAATACTAGAGGCAGGAGATATAAGTAATCGGGGGCCTCGGTTGTGTGTACGTACTGTGTAGGTATGTTACACAAGACAATTTGTCGTTTTTGTGGGAGGTGGCGCGATTTACTTACGCAGTAAATTCCTGTAAAGTATTGAAGTTTATAAATAATTCCAGGAGTTTCTTTTTTATGAAACGTATGCATAATTAGAACGTTTTCTATATGTTTGCGCAGTCGATGCTCATTAGCAAATGTAGTGAGGATTTTTATGAAAAGCCGAACAACACCCTCTACCGGTTGCTTTATAAATATATCATGTTAGAAAATTGTAAACGGCACATGCATTCTGTACTTCATAGCAATTGGTTAATTTACTATTAGGAACCAGGTAAAAATTTTGTGATAGTTAAAAGCTTATAATTATCTTACCTACATTTTTAATGGAAAGATATAGCTTATTTTATACTTCCAACAATATTGTCATATAATACGATTATGAACCAAATAGGTTGCGAAATGTTGCCCATCGATTGTTATTTTACTTCGAATATACTTTAGCTAACACTGAATAAGGGAAATTTAGTTACATGTTTGTTACAGCTGTTTGGAAAGCTCAAATTCGACGACGAAGTTATCACTAGAAATAATAATTTCCAAAGCTTTGGCGGCGCTCTCATGGTGCTCTTCAGATCCGCTACAGGTAAAAAGTTTTAATTTTAAAATTACATTTACTTAATCATTTTTTTATCCTAGGAACTTTTTGCAAAAATACTAGAGAATTCGAGAGAAAAAGTTGAAAAAATAATTTTTACTCTTAACACTCAAGACCCGTGAAAATACTTGCATTAGTTGCATTGGTAGAGAGGTTGCCTGTTGTGAAGCGGGCCCGGGTTTGATTTCGCGTTTTAAATATGGTGCGTGAATTCCGGTCAGTAAGAATTAAATTACTCCACATCTGATATTCCGGCCTAAAAACAAACTTATTTTGGACAGCGAGATATCCGAATCAAAATGAAAAAAAAAAAAAATTTATACTCATTATAATATAAATAATAATAAATTTTATTCAGTTAAAAGTATAATATATACTTCATTTTGGATGACAGCTATCAAACTATAAAGGGCTATATCTCCAAAACTACTGACTAGAAGTTTCCTAACACAAATGATAGATCTCATCGAGACCTGTGGATTTAAACTAAAAAGGGCTATATCTCTAATACAATGAACACTTTACTATAGAATGTATATTAACGACACAGGATTGATACAAAGGTTTATTACAATTACGATATAATTATTCATACTGAACATACGCATGCCACAATACGGAATTTAAGTGTTGATATTTTCTTATAAATATTTATAACTAAGGCGTAGCTGATAACATCAAACATCAGTAACCATAATAAATAATTGAAATTGGAGTTCGTATCTGGAATTTATTTACAAACTGTAAATTTTATCACTCTAAACTTTATTTATTCTTAATTAAAACGAACTGTACTTGACTAATCTGGACTAAAGTTATTTAAAATTTAGAACTTAACAAACCTGGACTTAAAGATGTGGCTGAAACCCGTCCGGCACGCTCAAGCAGCTGTTATGTCACTTTTTTGTAATATATAATAGTAGATTGCACAACACGTGAAAAAAGGCGAATTGTATGCCTAAGTTTTATCCCGAGAGTAGTAAAGGAAAATATAGTTCTATAAATCTTAAAGTGCTAAAGTCCTGCCCGCTAGGAGCAAGGGATTCAAACGTGCGACATTTTTTACAAGACCACCTTGCTTTTTACCATTGGCTATAACAAAATAAGTTTTACTGAACCAAAATATTTACATTATTAACAATATCAATCAAAAGACAGTAGCGGAACTTAAATCTAAATTTAATTTCGCAGTTTAAAATTAACTGTTCATTACAAGTTAGTGAACAATCTATCTACACGTATTTTAACACCAGAGCTTCCAGACCTATTATTTATCATCAGTTTGTACTGGGCAGGCAAACCTGCTAACATTACATAATTCACAGCCATCAATCTTTCTTAACGTGTAGGAAGTTGTTATTATTTTATTAATACATATATTCCTCAATGTGAATACAACTTTAAGTTTCTGTTGACAAGATCACGTAATAAAGCTACATACATACGTCTTTGAATTAGTCTACATACATACAAAGACTCCGCTCCAAATTTAATCCACATTTCTTTTGCACTTTGTACCTCCTATATGATGGTGATGGTGATTGCTTGGGTTAACAAAGATTTTCATCTTGCTTTTAGCTTTCACATCCTTCTTAGTATCAATGGTTATGGAATCCTGGCTATAAGGGTCTACACATGACCACAATCATTCTTTGTGCCCTGAATATTACTTTACAGCAAATATCCTACAGTTGTAATTATTCCTTATGGTCAGTTTATCCATATGCATGGTATTGCTACTGAAACTGATGGGCACAGGAGCTGAAATGTGTTGATAAAAATAGTGTAAACGGCGCCATTTCCTTACTTTACGTAACATGGTACTTTTCAAAAAACTTTAAAATTTAAGAACCTCCTTCTTTTTTAAAAAATTATACACGCCGCACGAGTACATCCACAGAGTAGATAGAGCAAAATATATATATATATATAGGTTGCGTTACTTATGTTTTGTGCTATGCGCAGACTATGTCAGTTTAATTGCAACAATTAATCTAATTTTATTCACAAGTTCGCTAATACAAACTGCTAATAATATACAATCTATAAAATAAATCTACAGTGTATTAAAGTAAAACAATAAGCGTTTTTTTCTATAATTACAATGACACTAAAGGTATAATAGGTTTTTGATAAAAAATGAATAGAACACGTTATTTTGATGCACAATGAAACAGCTGCGTAAAATTTACATATTACTGTTTACTTAACAAAAAATCTTCAAAAAGGCCTTCATGTGATGGCAACGTTTGATGTCAAGTACTTATTGCCCGCTGCAGTTGCTCGTTGGGTAGAATAGCCTAAAGTAGTTTTTATTTTATACCAAATGGGTTTTAGAATATAACCTAGTATAGTTTTGTGTTGGTTCCCATTTTAAATTTTATTTAAATTCTTGTGTAAAAAGAATTGTGTTTTTATACGCTAATCGGTGAAGAAAGTGTATCTTTGTGGCTTTGGTAAAAATAATTACAAAAACTCTTACTATTTTTTGAAACAGGAGAAGCATGGCAAGAGATAATGATGGCCTTGTCTCCAAACACAGATCAGAGACCTGGAAATCCCATTCGCTGCTTCAAGACCGAAGAATCGGAGGAGGAAAACTGTGGCACTTATCTGGCTTTCCCTTATTTTATATCTTTCTCACTGCTGTGTACCTTCCTGGTATGTAATATATGTATAGACCATCACGAAATTTATCCTTGAAGGCGTGTCAGTAATATTACAAATATATCCTCATAACATTCACATTTCACTGATGGTATTCCGTTCCACAAACGTGATAGATGGTAAGCATATCACTGTTTTGGGTACAAACCAAATTCGAGACAACTTCACAATTTACAATATTTTACAATATTGTTTGCCCTTACTGAGAATCGAACCCAAGACTTCCATATCGGCATGTAATATATAACAAAAGAACAAGCCAAGTGCATGTTGCATACGAATTAACTTAGTTTTTTACGTATGACAATGATTGCGAATATCTGAAAAACTTATAACTAACCCTAAACTTATTTTGTTTAAATCATATTTTGATTTAATACAAAGATCTATTTATAGCTAGGGGACCGTTATAGTTTCGTCCATCCTTCCGTGCATGCATATGTCTACTAATTATCAAAACTTTTTTGTTTAAATTTTATTTAAGCGACTGATGAAAGAGTATCTATAGTCTTTACGGCAGATAATGATAATGACCATTTGGGGTATTTATAAGTACATACATAAAATCCCATTTATGAAATGGATAGGAAAACCAAAAATTTCCAATTGCTACTATCCTGTTACTTTTCTTTTGCTTTATCCACTCGTATCAATGCTTTTATACAAAGTACTCTTAACCTCGCCTTTCCTGAGAACGGACTCGATTAGAGATGTGCTGGATGAGGTTAAAGAGTAGAGATCTTTCTAATCTGTCGAGGTCTACCTTTACCGAACTTTCCATTTACTTTTGCTTCATTAATTTGTTTTATGTATTTTGTTTCTTTTTTCATCTTAACATGCCCAAACTACCGTAACATATCTACCATTCTTAATCTTGGACACTACTTTAAATTATTATTTATTCTTTCATTTAGTGTCACAAACACAACGCTCTCATTTTCAAAGACTTAACTTCGCAATTTGAATTCTAAGTAGATAATGACCCGGATACCAGCTTGGCCCTTTTGACTCGGTTCAACGACGGGCTGTGAGAATTGTCGACGATACCAAACTCACTTGCCGTATCGAACCCTGAGGAGAGACTTTGCCTCTCTGTGTGTGTTCTACCGGGATGTGTTCTGAGGAATTGTTCGAAATGATGCCCGCGGCTACTTTCTACCATCGCACCGCTCGCCATCGGCAGGGAATGCATTCACACACTTTAGAACCGAAATGGTCGCGTACGTTGCGGTTTCACAGAAACTTCCTCCTTGGAACGCTTGGGTTGTGTAATGAGCTCCCTGCCAAGGTTTTCTCTAAGGACTACAGTATGGGGTTCTTCAAGAAGGAAGTTATTGGATTTTTGAAGGGTCGCCAACGCGCGAGTGATGTTACCCTTAGTGTTAAAAGCGTCCATAGGCTACGGTGACCGCTTACTATCAGGCGGACGGTATGCTTGTTTGCCACCTTAGTGGTATAAAAAAAATATAATTTCAAACCGGTGGCATTTATAAATACATACATAACTTACGTTATGTGTGCGCTGAAATGGATAACGAGATCAAAGATTTGCAATTGCTACTATCCTGACACATTTCTTATGCTTTATCCACTCGCATCAATGCTTCTATACACATTTGACGATTTTAAAGTACTCTTGACTCTCATGAAGACGAACTCGATTTGAGATGTGTTGGATGGGGTTAAATAGTAAGAATATTTATACTGTGACGAGGTCTAGCTTTACCGTGCCTTCCATTTAATTTTGCCTAATTAATTTGCTTTAAGTATCTTGTTTCATTCTTTTGCTATATTCAACATGGCCGAACCACCTTACCGTACGTATGGTAAGGTTCTCAATCTTTGTCACTAGATTACAATATTTCTTATTCTGTCATTAAGTGTTATAATTTTGAACACTCGTCATTTTAAATGTTATAATTTTCACAGAATTTTGAATCGCAGGTTCGAATATCACTGATACTTACACATGTTTGTGTCGTTTATATTATTAGTGAACAAGAGGTTTTCAATTGCACTTCCTTCTTTTTCTTTCTGAACGTGCTGTTTCCTTTAATTTGCGCTGAATACTTTTGATGAGATTACTAAATTGTTTAAATCCCACTGAACACAATACACTAGCTAGAATGTGACTTAATTTGCGGACACTATACCAGTTAGACGTTAAAATGAATCCGTAAACTAAATATCTTTTATTATGAACATTTTGCTACTCAAAAAGAGTAATTATCATATATCGCCAATAACAAAAGTCACAAAAAGCATTTTTATTAATAAAAATGCTTGTAAATGAATAATTACTTATTTCAATAAATGATTAAATGAATTAATTCAACAATGACATTTTAAGAAATGAAATCTGGGTTCGTATATTAAAATTTAGGTTTTGTTACAGATCATTAATTTATTCGTCGCCGTTATCATGGACAACTTTGATTATTTGACCCGCGATTGGTCTATATTGGGTCCGCATCATCTAGATGAGTTTATAAGGTAGATATCGTAATAGTTGATTCAAATTATATAAATATTGGAGAGTGTGCCAGAATATTAATAATATTACATTGATAAAACAACAAGAGGCTATTTAGAATCCTAAGGCCAAAGGCCGCTCCTGTTACACACAATGTTTTTTATCACATTTTCGAGTAAATAAATAAAAATATAAGATGAACAAAGAAATAAACTCGCCTAAAACATAATTGAAATGGCGGTAATGGCCACCGCCATATCTATATACTCTTTATTAACGAATTAAAAAGTTTTGGTTGAAGTTAAAACTTGTAATTGCTCATTTGTTGTGTGCGCGTAGTTCATATTATGAATGGACAGCTTTTATACATACTTGATAGAATAGGCACGTCATTATCGCCCATGAGTTTTATGAACGCGCGCTTTGATTCGAGAAAAGTAAAATTTATATAAAAAGCCCGTGGGAGTAATAAAGGCCTTAGCACCTGCTTTGCCTGCACATAATAAAACTGTGTAAGAGTTAGTGTGATGAAAAATCAATAGTTTATAGTACCTACATTACTAAGTAGTGCATCTGAGGCTTAATGTACTGATTCCGCGCATTTATAGAAGATTTTAACAGAAAATAAAAATTGAAAACCAAATGCTATGTTCAATGAAGGTATCATATAATTATAAAATATCTGTGTAAGGATTATTTGAATGGATTGATAGATATAGTTTAAATTGTTATACTTACTATTTTTATAAATATGATTGTAAGCGGGTTAGATATTTAATCAGCCTACGAGTTTATGGACAGTTTTATTTTACTTGTGACTGTGATTGGGTGTGTTTTTAATGCGTTTTTTGAAGACTTTTTATGATTTGATTAATATTAATTGTTTAACAGGCTATGGAGTGAGTATGATCCTGATGCCAAAGGAAGAATAAAGCACTTGGATGTCGTTACTTTGCTGAGAAAAATTAGTCCGCCATTAGGTACGTTTAGTTGAACAAAAATGTTATTGCATTGCAGTCAAAAGGTCAAAAAGTCGGGCTACACTAGACCTATATTCGGTGGCGTCTTATCGGTCGATACGAGTCACTTGACGTACTGACGTCACGCCGGCGCTGACGCGACGAATGATCAGTCTAGTTTCAACAATTTGATGTTTGTTTTGCGAAAAGGCGCCGCCGAAGATCGGTCAAGTGTGGTGCTACGCTTAAAGACCACTTATTACGGAATAAACTTCAGATTTACGGATTTTTATTACACATTAATCACATATTTGAGTATTACTAACTTACTACCTTTGTTATTGTGTGGTATGACGTCAAAAGAAAACCTACTTGCTTTGTGTTAGCTTCAAAGATTTCACGACGACGTTGAAAAATCAGTGCACCGTTGAGTCAGTCGGGGCATAATTTATTTATATATATATATATATATATATATATATATATATATATATATATATATAATTAGAAATAACAGATACATAACTTTGAATTACCATAATATTTTTGAAATCCTGATAAATAAAACAATATGGTATATGCACGCATTTCATAATATTATTAATCAATTGCCAACATTGCTAAGTAACGTAAAAAATAAATTGCATATAAATAAGCAATATTTGGTGTAAAAATAAACTTAAAATACCGAACTGATTTAAGCGGTTGAAGCGCTGACATTGTGGCGCGCTTTTTGACGTGAAAGTAAATAAAAACAAAGCGACATTTTCTTAAAATCGATACCTATAATTTGTAATTGTTACTAAAAAAAACCCTGGTGCGACGGAAAACTAGTATTGAAGCACCGTATGTACCTAAGCGCACATGTACTAACTATGAGAAATGCATCTGGCAATATCTTTCACAAACTTTGACGTCACAATCAAACTAACCGCTTTGCTATTTTGAATTTTATTCATATTTTTTTAAATCTTAAAATTAATAATTGTTAATGGATTAATTAAAAAAATAGTGTTGTAGGTATAATTTCATAGCAATACATTTGCAAAAAAATTATTAGTGGTTTAAATTTGAATTATACGCAAATGAATCTTCGGGTGTTCAACTATTTATGTTTCTTTGACTATTTGGTCGAGGGTAATAAATTTTGGACTAATACACATTTTTTGTTGTCAACAAGGATTTGGTAAGCTTTGTCCGCACCGGACGGCGTGCAAACGTCTCGTTTCTATGAACATGCCTCTCAACTCGGACGGGACAGTCAACTTCAACGCAACATTGTTTGCAGTCGTTCGAACACAGCTTGAGATAAAAACTTCAGGTGAAACTATTTCGACTATGTATCTTTTATGTTTATTTAGCTGGCCTGGCAGTTCTAGTGGCGAGTTACAACAAAGGAAATAAACCCTCTTATGAATTAAAAATTATTTTGTGGCTTCTTCGAATAAACGTAGTTGTGGCTTATCAATCGCAGCGATTACAATGGGGCCCTATATTAATTAAGCGTAGCTGTCTTTCTGATTAACCTTTAACGGCCTCTATTGCTTATAATAAAGTAGATAGAAGCCTGAAATGTTTACAGAATAGGTATGTGTTTTTACGGTGGATTTCCTAACAATGAACGTTCCTAAACATTCAGTACAACTGAACAGAGAAGTATTTTGGTAGAACCATCTCCAGCATAGAGGAAACAAATACGTCCCTGGGTTCTTGACATACATAAATAAAAGGATAATATTATTAGTTAATATTACAAGGTAAACCATTAATGCCCCTAATTTGTGGATATACATATTTGTTTTTAACTTACTTGTGTTGCCTCTCTATGTGCTACTGGAAAATAAATTAATATTTACATTTACAAACAGGTGTCATAGACGAATCCAACTTAGAGCTCCGTGCCATCATTAAAAAAGTATGGAAGCGTACATCACAGAAGCTTTTAGATCAAGTAGTTCCTCCGCCAGGTGACCCCAACGAAATTACCGTCGGAAAGTTCTACGCGACATTCCTTATACAAGATTACTTTAGAAGGTTAGTTAACTTACTTTTTGCAACAGTTTCCTTAATTTTATTTATTATATTGAATTTGAATTTGTTAATAATAATATTGTGTATATTTTTATCATGAAAGTAGTTGTTTTATCAATAATATAATAAAATATATAAGAATAAAAATATTGATTGTAAAATTTACTATCTTGGATTAACAAAATGGAAATACAACATGTAGGTATTTACATTTTATTTTACCTTCATGAAAAGTTACCTCGATGCAAAATACGACCAACTTGTAATAATAACCGTAAAAAAATTAAATGCGCCTTTAAATTTTATTTATTTTACAATTAAGCTATAACAATTCAAAGTATAATTAATTTCATGAGCAGAATATATAAAATAAACAACACAAAAAATTGCTGTCCCATAAACTGCATCAAGGTCAAAATGGATTGTATTTTGAAAAGCCGGTAAAAAGCCAATTAATGAGGACTATTAAAAAAATTTAATACAATTACTCTCAAATGAAAGTTTGCTTTGTATTGTCAAAAGAATACTACTAAATGTTTTTTGCAACTTAAAACATTACATGTAGCAGAGGACACGTTTCTTTAGTCGCAACAGTTCCTCTTATCACGTCAAGACCAAAATAGTGATATTAGCAGTTTGTAGTTTGCTTTCAAACTTTTATTTAATATTTTATTTAATCTAACAATAAGTTTATTCTGAGGCCAAACGGTTTGTTTTAGAGTTAAACATCAAAATTAATTTCAAAATTTTATTTTTATAGGAACCATGCGTAAGTCTATCTTAAATTTTCAGCATTTCCAAAGTTTATTCCGCTGTAATTTTTGCTTTATATCCTTGGTCGATACAAGTTTGACAAGCCCAAGGATTTTCGCTTTTACGAATTTTTAGAAATATGATTGTGAATGCGTCCTATTTACAATTTAAGAGTTGTGAAATGACGTATGTAACTAATAATATTATACACTTGACAACTGCTCTTTGCATTAAAATGGTTATATGATTCTTTAGATTTTCTTTGAGTTACAGCTTTTCCGCATTTTCAATTATGTTTATTTTCGCGTGTTTTTACATACTGGTTATTTTAAAGCATGATTTTTACACATATTTTTCTTTTTCATAATTCCAAAGCATGTTTTCTCCGTGTTTATGTTTTTACAACTACTCGCTTCGCAAGCACATCCTTTTTTGATTTTCTTTTCCATTCCTGCCATTTTTGAGTGTTCCATCAGCGTGTTCGAGAATGTGTTTGTCGATTTATTTTTGCATGATCAAAAAAGAAATTTTTTATTGACTTGTCTAACATTTATTTGATTTGTATTATCATTCAAAATATTACACTGAGAAGACATGTTTTGGGATCAAAAAAACGTACTTGACGAAGTAAGAGAGAAGCAGTGAGATTATAATTGATGATTATAAAATAGCTGATATACTATATATTACATCAGATGAGATAATTTTTGTTATATATGCAAATATACATTTGAAACTGACAGGTTTCGAAAGCGCAAAGAACAAGCTGCCGTGGCATCGGTGCGAAATAATCAGATGACTCTTCAAGCTGGCCTCAGGAAGCTCCACGAGTCAGGGCCAGAACTTAAAAGAACCATATCAGGCAATCTTGATGAATGTATGCCTGAAACAGTAGAGCCTATGCATAGGGTAAGTTTTGAAAGAGTTATAATTAAAAGATAGCAATTTAACGTATAAAGTTATGGTTGAAGCTAACTCAAGTAATTAATAATTATGCTTACAGAGAAATCACAGTTTATTTGGATCTGTATGGACAAGCTTAAAGAAACACCGACGCGAAGGATTTTACAAATCTCCTGAAAAGAAATCAAAGACTCAAGGTAAAAAAATAGGGTAACTCAGTAAAAGTAACACGATCTCTAAAATATAATAAAATAGGCTAAAATAATAAAACTCAATAATAATAATAAGTAAGATCAAGTCAATTAAACAATAAACATAAGCATATTGTAAAAATTGGGGACAAAATTTTATTTATACTATTTACAAATAATGATGTTTTATTGATTAAAGGAAATCCAGATAGTCAAACATTAAGTTCTATGATGCGAAGAGAACTCGGCATGGATGGTAAAATACCGGAAGAAGAATTGTAAGTATGAAAAAGTGCTAATTGTGTAACAAAGTTTGCGCTGAGGGTGTTTCATATTAATATCCCTAGAATATTATGTATTTAGATAATGTATGTCAACGTGTGTTACATCATACCAAAAAAGATGTTGATAGTTTTCACAAGGTGGCCTTTTATCAAGATACTATGATTTTCTCTGTAAATTTCAAAATCTATAGACTGAAAATATGATTATGTCTACAGTTTTTTAAAAAGAGTAAATCAGTCAATATTGAAATTGGTTACGTTTGAAAAACTAATTTACAATGAAATTTAATCAGAATCTTTTATTATTAACATGACTTTTATAAATAATTACTTTCATTATTTAATTTAGTGACAACGAATTATGTATACCGGCGAATGAATAAAAAACATTTATGTCCTTACTATCTTTTTTCTTATTAACGTTTTTTAAAAATTTCAGAAAATATGATGAAAACAACCAAAGTGACGGTGAGGAAGAGATCGCAATGCAGCCTCTTCTACACGGAAAGGACTCCGAGAGGATTTTTAGAGCAATCGAGTATGTTATATTTTAATAAATATATTAGTATGTTATATTTTTACCTATTTATGAACTTTCACTACACTTTAACTTAGAGTAATTTGAAAGTTCAATTTCACATATGTGCCTTATTTTGACGTCGTATTTTATGTTATTTTTAGTTTTAATTAATGTAGAATCATGGCGCATTAAAATCAGAAAGTGGTATCTAAATAGAAAAAAAATAAAAAATAATATTTTATCCGTATTAAATTTTTTTTTGTAAAGATGGTGAACAATATAACCATTTCCAGAAAAACATCCAATGATTTAATGCAGACCATGAGAATCCATAGTAAGTTCATTTAGTGTGTTGTGATTGCTTACTTTGCTATATTAACCACTAAGTATGTTTTACTTTACTTTTACTTTAGTTTATACTGATCAAAATTCTCTCAAAACGTTTAAGATAGTAAATGAAGTATAATACCTATCTATTTCTTCTTTTTGATGTTTACTAAAAGCAATGCAGATATCGTCTAATCTAAAACTGCGCGCCCCTTCACCGCTCTCACGCATGCCAACATGGAAAATTTAAAATATGAATTCAATACACGCAAATAGGTTATGACCATTGGTCACTCAGTTTATGCTTCTTATATTTTGCATAAATCTCAATCAATTCGGATTTTTTGTCTTAGAGTTTAGAGTTTAGAATTGATGCAACCAAACGTGAGAGCGGACGTCTAGTGTCATACGAGCGAGCTCCTTGCCGTTATGTGAATAGTCGTACTACTAACACATCTATCGGTGTAACACACGCCAGCAACCAGAGTAGAGTGGCGCGCAGAATTATATTAGACAATCTCTACCTTATTATAAAAATGTTTGTATTGTGGTTATTAACACTAATTAAATATGCACATTTTTTTATATATAATTTTATGGATCTATATTTTTGTCCTAATTGGCTTCAGCTATATCTATGATGTAGCCTAACCTAAGCCCAGATACCTGCAATGTGTTAGTGTAGCGACGATGGGCATGTGGTTGTGTATCCAGTTTTTAAGGTATTAAAACTGGGACATTGTACATACATATATACGAACTTAGTTTTAAAAACATCACAAGTTATCCACTATAACTAAATACATATTACGCTCACATGTTGTCTCTTTTGCTGAACAGATCGTGACAAAACGCGAAAACAGAGCATCAATGTGCCTTATTGTGTGGAGAATCCAGCGGAAAACCTTATTACTCAGGTAATGACAAAGTTACTTCGGCTACTGAGAGAATGCACATACGATTGAATGTTCAATATATAAGTTTGTTGCGGCCAATACATTACCGGGGAAAAAATTTAAACGTACGCTATTTAAAATAAAATAAATATACTATTAGGACAATTTACAATAAATGTTCATGTTTGACACTAAAAAGATTAGTTAATCAACGAGATAGCAATATTTTTCGGTGTGTTCACTGTTACGTCACGTGTTTATTTTTTATCTATCTATCTATTATCTAAATAAACCAACACAAAAGAAGAATTGCTAGCTTGTTTATAACGGAATGGTGGCGAAGCTATTTGCTTTGCAGATAATTAAATCTGTACCAATAAAATTAGTAAAAGCTTAAAAAACTAGATAAACTGCGCTAAATGGTCATAGCGTAATGAAAACTCTCATAGCATTGTCAATATAATTAGATTGAGTTGATTTGGGCTCAAGGTAAAGGTAAGTTCACTCGAATATCTACCATTAAATTTTCTTAAAAATCATTTTGAAAGAGAAATAAATATCCCTTTTATAATAATTACTTTATTTTATGATATAAAAACTGACAATAGATAAATTACTTTCAGGTTACCCGGTAACAACACAGAACCTCCATTTGGCACGAAGATGATGTTAAATTTGTTAAAATAATCAAGAAACAGGACTGGACTAAGATTGTAGAAGAAAACCTGAGAAAAGTTTTTTTTTAGTTTTCAAAGGCGATATACTTGATATATAGACACTATTGTTGACAATATTATTGTAATTAAAGTCGATAAAGTCGATGATGACTAGTGATGTGCCGGATATCTTAGGGAAAAGAAAGATCCGTATCCGTATCCGTTAGTTTTTGTTGCATCTTTTACGGATTTTTTATCTTATAAATTTTCAATTCATAGATGAAATTAAGTATATATAGGTGGTTAGGTAACAATAAAAAAGAGGAAAGGGACAATCTGTTATGAGAGTTAACTCTTATAAGAGGCCAATAATACTTACTGTTGTCCTGAACAATCTCTTTCCAAAGGTCGATGTGCAATCTTTACCGACGCGAACTCTTAGAAAGTTAAGTTCCGTATCCCTATGCGCTGATTTTGAGACCAAATATCTGTATTCAGATCCGTATCCACGGATATACATTTTTAGCGATCCGGCACATCACTAATGATAACAACAACGCCTCAAACGAGTCAGAGTCCGATCGTGAACAATAAATATATTTACATTAGTCATATTTTTATTTTCTTAGTAAGTACACATGACCCTACATAACTGGTACTGGTATATTTACGTGTCTACTACGATATCTAATATTTTTACATATTGCCCGTCACTGGTTACGGCAATCTGCTAAACGTCGCCGGACATTAAATATACTGGCAATCAAATAAACTGGGCCACACGTCCAGCCCAGTTTCTAAGTATCATTGTAAACACCTTGCACTGAAGACTGCCTGATTCAAAGCCTTCGCGTGACCTCACGTTGCCCACTATACGGCTAAGAATAGTGCGACAGCTTGAAGAGCTCTTAGTAATGTCGTACCTAATATTAACAATAAAAAATAATGGAAACGCAGCTACTAATTAAATGAAAAAAAAAATCTGCCCTCATTTCTTCACCCTAACAACATTTGCACAAACTCTTGTTAAAAATAGCAACTGTTGGTCTCTTAAATATGCAATGAGTCGCTCAGCGAGCTAAAGGTAAGCCATGCTTGGTGTTTCTTTGCGCGATAAAAACCGAAATGAAGAAATCCGCCGCAGAACCAGAAGAAGAAGAACATTGCTCAAAAAGTTAGCAAGCTGAGGTGGCAATAGGCAGGTCACATCACTCGTCGAACCGATAACCAATGAGGAAGAAAGGTTCTCGAGTGGCGACTACGGATCGGAAGATGCAGCGTGAGATGGCCTCCTACCAGGTGGACAGACGACCGTATAAGATCCGCAGGAAGCCGATGGGCGTGGGCGGCTCAGAACCGGCCATTGTGGAGACACATGGGGGGAGGCCTACGTTCAGCAGTAGAAGTCTTCCGGCTGAAACGACGACCAAAACAGCGGGTAGTTTATTTTATCACTAGTGTATTAAATTCAAGGTAAAGACAATATACGAAGTTAAAGATAATACTAATCAATTAATCAGTCAGTGAATTAGTACATTTTCCTGTATATATTAGGGTACAATACATGCATGTATTGTAAGACTAAATTTGTTGCTTCATTTGTATTCTAGGTATTGCAAGAGCAGGGATTGGGCAAGTACTGCGACCTGGAGTTCATCCAGAGCACCTCGCGTGAGATGCAGGATGCACTGGACCTTACCAAGGAGGAGATGGATATGTGAGAATATAAATATGATTTACTTATGTAGATTTACATGTACATTACATGTTATGTATTGGATATTGACCCTTTGTGTGAAGATGAGTGAAAATAGTTTTAATATTTTTAATATAAAACGATGGTCAGCATATGCTTTACATTCTATTCAAGAACTACAAGATGTAATTTGCTGCAACTTTTATTAAGGACGTTATTTAGGACAATGAACAATTGGTTTTATATTTGTATTTGTAACATTGTGTACGAGTCACCTTTTTTCGACAAAATTTGGTTGTTATAAGGTAAATTGGATTTGAAATATTTTTTTTCTTTATTTCCACAGCGCTGCTAATCAAATATTGCTGCAAGAAAGAAAAATGATAAAAGCTCAAAAGAAACCGGATGATGTGGTATGACTATCGTTTTATATAACTATATTAAAAATGCGTCGTCTGTTTTATTATATATTCAGTCATACAGTCCAAGGTTAAAACATACAGGGCATTTCTAAAACATTATAATTTATCATATGAAGAAAACCGTCGTATTTTTGCTACGACTTTGAAATTATGACGTCTCTTCTCTAATGGTGCTAAGCTAATGGTTTTCATTAGTCAAACGTCTGTCATATTAAATTTTGGTTGACGTGCCTACTCAAGTACATTATATTTATCAAGTAAATTTAATGATATTTTTATTATATTTAAAATTTTGTTCTCTTTAGGAAAGCATATTGTCCAGGCAGTACCATCCCTTTCATCATCCACCCATGCAGCCTCCGCCGAGAAAATAGCTTCAATATTTTGGAAGTCAGGCTTTGTTTACACCTGTATTGGTTGGTAGCCATATAGGTTTATTTACCCTTAACAGGGGTTTGTTGTAGCTCGAATGCTAGCGTTGATTTTGGGCGGCTTTTGGGCAACAACAGATACGGTGTGATTAAAGATTTTTTTCAAGTTTTGTAAATAGATAGAATAATTTACTTTTAGCTAAAGCTTTTGCAAAAGTATAGGGTTTTAAGGATTTTTACTTCAGTTATAAGTTATTTAAATGTGCCTCAATATTATACTATAATATATTATATAAAATGTATAGGAGATTAAACTTATTACAATTTTTATAGTTAGGTAGGTAAGCGTATTACGAAATGATATATTTATTATATAAAGATGAAAGTTTTAAATCTATGTAGTTTTTGTACAGTGATTTATAAAAAAAAATATTATATTGCACATGTATAATTATAATAGCAATTTTAATACACTAAATGACAATTTGTATGGTCTTTAACCGGCGAAGTGCCTTAGATCTTATAAGAATCTAAATTAGGAGACGAAGTTGCGCCGCTAAAGGCGTTTTATGTACATTTTTTTTCCATAATAATTGTATGTATTGTTTTTAATACTAGAAAATATTAGATTTATAATTTTTGTATGAGTACATATGATAAATTAGCCAATAGTGAAACAAGTAGATCAAATGTGATAAAATAACGTAGTTAAACACTTGAAAGCCTTATTGCCTCTAAAATAACAGAAGCGTTTCTTTTTTTTGCGATGGTAAAAATGAAATATTTGAAATTTTCGGTTCCAAAATTGCAATCGCGAACTTTTATAAAAAAACTTTTATACGATGCCATAAGAACAAACTGATAATTCACGTATTAAATAATTAAAGTAAAATACAAATGTAGGTAACCTACATTTGGCTGTGCAAAAAATTATGGGATTTTCATAAAATTTTATTGAAATAATGTTGAACGATAACGCGCTTGTTAAAATCTAATGAAGTGTTTTCTCATAAAAATATGTTTGAAATTATTTAGGTATAATTTTTCTTCACTTTTCAGTAGATGTTACAGGAAACATCTTAGACTAAGAGCATATAATATAGCATTTAACAACGGTGGTGTAGTTAGTATATAAATGCACCATTGATGTATGTCATTACAACAACATATATTTTTATATTATTCTAAGAACTATCTATTCAAATTTTGCTTTGTGCTTTTCTTTTCTAATTTTGATATTATCTGTGTGTGGTAGTGTGGCTCCAGCCAAATCCTACTACATATATTTTTTTGTACATTTGGAAAGTAAAAAATAATTTTTTGAATCCTCTTAGGTTTTAAGAAATTATAGAATACCTCAATTTTAGCTGTGCAGAACCATTGTGCGGCGACAACGAGTGAGACACAAACAAGTGTCGCCTAAAGTTTATTTACTTACCTTAATAAAATTTTAAGGCGTAATTTAGTGGACAAAAATCGACAGTAGGCATAGGATTGTTTTAAAAATTTATTGGTTGTTTTTTATATTAAAAGAAGAAAAAAAGACTAAGTAGACTTAGTACATTGGTAAGTAAATAGATAGTATTATTTTTGAATATTCGGTCACCAAAAAAAAACAGCTAAAATGTTTTTCTAGATTTTCCAGCAACATCTGGTCAGCAAATCAAAGATTTTATCAGAAAATAACTAGATATTTGGACAGTAAAATTTTTATTTAGTCAGCAGTTTTATCGGTTAGCGTGGCTGTATATTATACCCACGGCACCAGCGGCTGGCGAGTGCCAGAATCAAATCACGCCTATATGACTTGATACTTTTTGCTGATCAATTTAGTTAATTTTGCTGGCTCCCAGAAGCAGCTCAATTCACATTGTAGCAAACAAAACAATATTTTAGAGCGGACCAAAACCTCTTTGATTAGCTGACAGTTTAAATAATATAGTCATATCATTTGAGGTCTGATTCTATTAAGGTTTGTTTGACGAATATAATTTGTCCACTAAGTTACGGAAAAAATCGAAATTAATCAGCAAATTTTACGAACAGAAACACTGTTTTATAATAATGATCTAAAATGCGTTTTGGAAACAATGAAGCTTAAGGTCATACTTTCCGTACATCCAAATAAAAAAATGGCCTAGTGCGAGTCGGACTCGCGCACGAAGGGTTCCGTACCATTATCTATAAAAACGGCAAAAAAATCACGTTTGATGAGTAGAAACCCCCCTTAAGTATTTGTTTTCTTCTAATTACATTATTAATTTTTAAAATGAATATATAACTAAATGTTCTGTAAATATTTCAAGCGTCTAACTCTTGCCGTTATCAACACCGAGCAAAAACTAGCAAAAAAATCACGGATGTTGTAGGTATGGGAGCCCCCTTAATTTTTTTTTCTGATTTTTAGTATTTGTTGTTATAGCAGCAACAGCAATACATCTTTTGTGAAAATTTCAACTGTCTATCACGGTTCATGAGATACAGCCTGGTGACATATGGACAGATGGACGGACGGACAGCGGAGTCTTAGTAATAGGGTTCCGCTAATTATCTTTTAGGTACAGAACCCTAAAAATGATGGAACCCTCATAGGATCACTTGTGTGCGGTCTGCCCGTATGTCACAGACAATCTGGCTCCGAATCTACTGGCCGATTAAATTGAACGCCAGCAGACTCACGGGATAAATAATAACTTCCACCTCTTTTACCTGATTTTAAAATGCTTTTTAAATATGTTGACAATCGCACTTGATTTACGCTATTGAAATGTTTTGTTTATAATTGTATTTATTTGATAAATAAAAAACAAGTAGTATAGGATTATCGAAAAAAAAAATTGCAAAATACAACGATAACAGACCAAGGTTTTCCGTTTGTCATAGGAGTTATGAAGCTGCATTTTGTGATGGAAGCAAGCCGCTTTGCACAGTGGTAGTAGGGACCAAAATATACACAGATTTTGATGATTAATGTGTAAATTGAAAGTGGAAGTGGATGTGGAATTACTTATAATACCGATAAAAAATTAAAATAATAAAAAGAATAATAAACAACTGCCGACAATCCGGATTTTCTAATTATTTTTTTAGTTTTGTAACTTTATAAATCTTTATAAATAAATGTAGAAATAGGATACTTTTTAAACAATACGTATGATTACAAATTTATTGACACGTTTTAAAAACTTTAACGAGAGTGGACATATTTTCTACCACTTTCCTCCAAAAAATATTTTACTTTTTATTTATTTTTTCTTATATAAATTTATATATATATATATATATATATATATATATATATATATATATATATTATACTGAACATAAATCAATCAAACTCCGTGGAGATATTTGATTTATATTTTTTTTGTTTGGCGGGACGGCGCGCTCGGAAGCCAAAGCAATGATCCCACCACACCACGCCCGCGGACGTTATCCTAAATATTTTCGTAACTATTTAAGATATTGGCATACAGTTTTTTTCGTAAAACGTGTACATATATTTTTAGTCATACGAATTATTTAGAAAATACCCTATTTCTACTTTTTTTTATGTAATGAAATAAAAACAGACAATAAGGACGAAAAAAATATTTAAAAAATTTGGATTTTCGGCAGTTGTTTTATATTTTTTATTAGTTAAATTTTTTATTGGTAGTATTAGTAATTTTCTTTTAATTGACTTATTAATCATCAAAATCTGTGTATCCGTCAGGCTTGTAGAATTTTTTAAAGTTTTGGTTTGGAAAGTGGCACTATTCCAAAGGGTAAAACTTTTGCTGCTGCGAAAAAAAACGCTTATTTTGGTCCCTACTATCACTTTGCAAAGCGGCTTGCTTCCATCACAAAGTGCAGCTTTTCCATTAAATATCGCCATAACACCTATGACTACGTGCCCAACTCGTCTTTACACCAACTTCTCACACTAGTGTGACTTCAAGGATTTTTTTTATTTGGATCATCACACCGCTATTATTACACTTGACGTCACACCAGTTTTTTCGTCGTTACACTATTAGTAATTAAATAAATCGATACATTTTATTTTATTTGACCTAGTCATGTCTATACTATATGATTGTGTTTCCTTTTATTACTTTAATATGTGTGTGTGTAAGGGTTTTTGTATGTAAGGGCGTGTGTGTGTGTGTGTGTGTGTTCATGCGGGTGGGTATAGGGTGTGACGACTATATATTATGGTTTTATAATGAACTAAATATTTTTTAATATTAAACGACTATTAAGAGAAAGGAAGTTGCAGTTAAAACTAGAAAGGGCTGTTGATCATAAGATCTGTTACTGCTATAAAGAAAATTATAGTCTACAATCAATAGTTACGGAGATATAGCCATTGTTAGTTTGACAGGTGTCATCCAAAATGAAGATCTTGATGAGATTAATCACTTTTGTAAAGAAACTACTAGTCTACCATCAATAGTTACTGTGATATAGCCCTTTCTAATTTGACAGCTGTCATCAAAAATAAAGATTTTGATGAGATCTATCACTTCTGTTAAAATTAATAAACTGGTCTACAATCAATAGTTTCGGAGTCAGCCATTTTTAAGCTATCACCTGGATTTATTGGTTGAAGATTTTGAGTGCAAAACCCTGCCTTCAATTGAAGTATGTTAAAACTTTGGTATTTATATTCCCCTTAAGTGTTAAACCCTTAGAGCGCTTATCCGACTTACTCTTGTATAAAGTATAAAACCTTCATTGCGTTAATCTAACTATGAAAATCTTATTTGAGAACCTCCATTTTTTAAATTGGTTAAAAAGATTTAAATATATTGAGATTTACGAACAACCATGTGAATTTTGGTTTTCTAATATTCTACTATTTAGTTGGTCCACGGAGAAAAAAAATCGATTGTACAACCAGTTGTACATATTAGTTGGACCAACGAGAAAAACCCCAGTTGACAGCGCACAGCAGCGGTTTGACGACGAGCCAGGCACGAGATTTTCTTGTATTTGTTAAAAACCAGTTGTTCGTGCCTGGCGTCACCCGGGTTATTTTTCCCTGTGGGTTTTCCAAAAAAATATTTTTATACAAACCTTATCATGTCAATGAAAAATATAACAAAACAGAAATCAGCCAAATTGGTCGAGCCATTCTCAAGTGATGCTCCGTCATACACAAGGCAATCGATTTTTATTTACTTACTAGCTGGTTCCCCGCGGTGTCACCCGCGCAATCTAACTTTTCCCGTCGTATCACTCAAATATAGTGGCGAACGTTTCTGCTTTTTGAATCGACTGACGTGCCACCTATTGACAAAGGGTTGTACCTACAGATTCAGAAATTCTGACCGGCGTGTGCACAACAATTAAACAACATTTCATTACCATCGGTAGCATGGTTTACCCTTAGGGCCTCCGCCTCACACTTGAATGGTTTTTTCTTTTATAAAAACCCTGTCCTGACAATAACTAATACGACAAAAAAAAACCAAATCGGTTGCGCCGTTCTTATGTAATGCTCCGTTATATATGTGGTAATGGATTTTGATTTATATAGATAGATTTTATTATACTTAGTTAAGAAATAACGCTAACTTTACCGTTCAGCTTACTGTCAAAAAACTAGGGAATAGTCATTTTACTATTTAATTAGTGTAATGAAGGGCAAAGGGTGGGGCGAAGAATGTTAAAGTTCACTATTTTCTCATATAAGGGGGAATATTTTATGCCTTATAGTTATAATAGATTTAAAATACCTTTTGTTCCAATTCAGAGTTCCCACAGGAAAAATTTTTTGGGTGTACGTTGTAACAGTGCTTACATAAATAAAATAATAATAAATGTCTTTCTTTTTGTCTTGTTTCCGTTTCTTGGGTACCATTCTGAAACTTTTTTGGTCCATTTCTTTTTGCTAGTTCTCATCATATGTCCTGTCATTTCCATTTTGATCTTGTGTTTTCTTTAACATCTGTTACTTTGGTGATGTGTGTGATTTTTGTAACTTTCCACCTGTATTTTAGTTTTAAATTTATCATGCTCCTTTCTATGCTTTTCTGACATACACAGAATTTGTGGTCAGTTTTTCGTGTGGATGGCCAAATTTGGCACCCGTATGTGAGACATGGAAGAATGCAGGTGTCATAAACTTTTATTTTTTCGGATATAGCTCTGTTTTGTTACAATTTTTAAGATCTCTCTTACTTAGTTTAGTTGTAATGTACGCGTTCTGTTTTATATCTTTACTGGTTGATTTTGAAATACATGTTGAATGATGCAGTGCATACGATTGGTGTTGAATATGGTGCCGAGATAGGTTAAGAGACAGAGTTAGAGAAATAATACTTTTAATCCGATCTAAAGATCCTACGGGAATAAGTTTTTCGTAGCTGAAATCACGGGATTTGACTAATCTTGAGTACTTGTAAAGCCTTGTTTAGTTGCTCGTATTACATTTAATTATTTTGTTTTCTACATTAACATTACATTTAATTTAAATTTATTATTTGCTTGAATGTACTTTTTAAACATTGGAAAAACAATTATTGTAAGTGTTTTCTTCTATTATTTTACCCATAAATATTGTAAGCAGCGAAGTAAAATGTTAGAAAATTAATTAATAAAAAATTAGAAAATAATAAAAAAAATATTTTCTCATAATCAGTGATAAAAATAAGAGTGCAAAATTCGTGAAACAAAATTACAACATGCAAATATGTAAAATTGACTAAATTTTTTAATTGATGATTAAAGTGCTTCCTTCTTTAAGTTATAGGTACGATCTACACTAATGGATGAGGAGTAATCTCCAAAACCTATCCGATTCTAAGAATTCTCTTACGAATATTTAGATTGTGTTTTCAGTGTCATGCCTTTGTAGGTTACATATATATTATGGGTTTTTTCCGTTGGGTCAACTAGTTGTGTTCCGTTAAAATAAAATGTGTTTTCATGGCGACCAATTTTGCAACAAAAGTCGACAAAAAAACGGTCAAGCGAATGAGTTTTTTTTATAAACGCTGCCTCAACGGTAAGAGATGTTTACCGTTTAAATGTCTTTTCAATGAAAAGTTGAAGAACTCAAAAAGGACTGTAAAAAAGTCCTGTAACTGATAAAATATTACTAAAATGTATGTTTTCAATATGTCTTCACGTACAAGCGCAATCAAGAGGCTCAGTGCGGTAAACAGATTCTCAAGTCGCCTAACTAAGTAACTTATAATCTATCGGGGGTATTTTAAGTACCTAATGATAAAATATTATCAAAATAGTTAAAGTTATTAGATTTTTGAAGGATTTTGAGTGATGCTTCAGGAGTTGTAAGCGTCCATAGGATGCAGTTACCGCTTACCATCAGGCGGACCGTAAGCTTGTTTGCCACCTTAGTGGTATAAAAAAAAAAAAAGAAGAGAAAAGTTGCCTTTAACGTAACATTGTTCTAACAAGTAGTTTAAATTTTACGATCTTTGCAAAAACATAATTGACTGAACATTTGCTTATTATTCTTTAAAAAAGCTTGAAAAGTTTATATGGAAATTCCAGCGCTTGATACAGCGACAAGTTTAAAATGGGTGTGTAGTGTAAAAGTTTGTATGAGACGGGAACACACAGAGTAGCACCGCGGGGACCAGCTAGTGTTAAATAAATATATGTAAA
The DNA here is from genome assembly GCA_946406115.1 of Apoda limacodes. Taxonomy (NCBI): domain Eukaryota; kingdom Metazoa; phylum Arthropoda; class Insecta; order Lepidoptera; family Limacodidae; genus Apoda; species Apoda limacodes. The sequence continues at coordinate 14,469,467 of OX291540.1, forward strand.
GGTATCATAAACTATGTTACACCCTCCTAAATTGTGCCAAAATAAATTAAGTAGAATAAAAAAAATAAGTAAATTTTCGGATAATTTGGGTGTTTTCCACTATTATTGTAGTGATGCGAGCTTCTTAAATTAATTCGCATGATTGTTCCTTAGTGTTGAAATATAAACAAATAATTAAGAAATTAATATTTAAGATTCACAAGTAATTTAAAATACTACTATTAATTTGTAAAACTTCTCGTCGTTTTAAATACATTGTGTATATTTTATACAAAAATGCTGAGGTAAAGGTAACTGGGACGCTTATATTTGTACTTATTTTAATGTCTTTATTTATTTATTATATTGTAAGCGATTATATATTAAATTAATATAAAAATTCAGCGTATTTTAATGTTTTGTACGAAGTCTACTTGTTGATGTGAATTAAACAATTGCTATGAAAATTTTGTTGTATTTATTTTATTTCGTCACCTACAAACACATAGTCCAGTCGGGTTAGTCAAAATATTTATATAGGCTTCAAATAACAATAAATTTATGCTAGGAATTTTACTGCCGCAACCTTTCTGCCATGACCCACTGCTTAAATGACGACTTAATTTCTCCAATGCGTCTTCCAAAAACATTAAGCGAAGTCAGGCGTGGTCAGTAATCTGAATGATGACCGCTTACTGGCACGTATTATTTCCGAGCTCCTTCGTGCTTCAGAGGGCACGTTAATCCATTGGTAGTGGCTGTTGTCATATTATGATAGCAGTCGTTAAGCCAAGTCAGAGGCCTTATGGATGGCTTGAAAACTTTAGTTCGACAAGCGCCAAGTCGCACTGGGCCAGCGCGGTGGCCATACAAAACCTCCTTCTTCAAGGGAACAGACTATGTCCCTGTGATGGGGCGTAAAATGGTTGAGGTTAACCACCATTTTTGCTTGATTTGATTTTAAATGATAAAACTTGTTTTGACCACGGGTTTTGAATAAGCAAATTTTGCTGGGTATGCTTCTCTTAATAATCTGGACTATTTTTGATATATGGTGCTTATATGGTATTTTAGGATATAAATGACGCGAGCCAGTCTCACAACTTGCCGGTTTTTATTATGTGTTCTTATATTTGAAGGCTCTAAACCATAATTTTTGTGTATTACTGTTTTTTCAATAAAAAACAACAAAAACGTGTTTCTTGAGATATTGAGGGGCAAAAAAAGCTAGTCTACATACATACACACACACACAGAGACAGCATTTTAAAAATAATGTCATACGATTCTCCAGGTCCCAAAAAACAAACTTCCCTTAAGAGAAGTTAAAAATTATTGTCATCTACCTGTTAAGATCCAAAAGATGGAGCTCTCTAGGGGTCAAACAGATACACAGACAGATCCGTTGGCACCCTTTGGGTATGGAACCATTATTTTTGGCAAAACAATCATCAGCACACATAAGACAAGTACGTCGTTGCTAAAACGACATGCCGTAAAAAGAACTAGTCTAAAGCATTCAAGAAAAAACATCGCCTGAATTCTAATTACTTGCAAATGGAATCGGAAATCCAGTAACACAACTTAAGAAATGGAGAGATCACGTTTCCTTGATGATACGTAGATAATGCCTATTGTAATGTGAATAAGCCTGAATATTAGTTGTAAAAAAAAATTGTAGATAATTTAATTCTACACAATTTTGTTCGTATACAGTTACAGTGAAAGCAAGTTATGTAGGCTAAAAAAAGTTTATTTTTTTTAAATTTTTAATTCAGAGTGACTCATATTAGTTGTTGTCTTGTTGAAAAATAAAAGTATTGTGAATTTCTGTTATACAAAACAAAACATCCAGATCGGCCCATGTAGGTATGCCATGTTATAACTGGAGATATATAAAAAATAAATACGAATTGTGTCTTTACATGTCGATCAGCTTCTATACTACGAAATTGTTGAAAATCAAAGAATGACATACTTGATATTTGATCTCGAAAATCAAATTAAAGTATACGTAGTTTTAATTTATAAAAATAAAATGAACAATTATCTTCAATCACTTTAAACAGAGTTGTTAGCTTCTTTTATAATGTCGTAAGACTTTGTTTTAAATTTTTTTTCTTATTTGGTATCTATTGTCTCTTCAACATTATTGGCTGTATCAAAAATCTCATCAATGTGGTCATCTGGTGGTATATCACTGTCAATATTCCAGTTTGTCACATTGCTAGCGATCTCATAAATAGTATCCAGAGCTTCTTTAGTTGCTGGACTATACTTCAAAACATCTGGTGGCTTTAGTGGAAAGTACTTACTGTCACTTAGCATTGACAAATCTTGTATTATGGTTGGTAATACTGGTTTTGGTGCAGCAGTGTTAGGTGTATAATTAATTTTTAAAGTATCATAGTAACTTTTTTCCCGTATTAATGGACAATCGCTATCTGAATTAGTTTTGTCAGGCACTTCCAACTCTGCTCGCATTCTTTTGAAGAATTTTTTTACTTTACATTTATGTTTGTCATCAACACTAGGATTGGAATATGTATCATGATTTGACATAGTTTTACGTGCTAGTTTTTTTCTTAATGTATCTTTATCACCTTCTACATTGTCACCGTCGAAAACAGAGCTTATGTTAATGTTGTAAGTATTTCTTGGGTATTTGTCCATGGCAATTGACGTCAATTTAAAATTGCAGATCTTGTAACGATATGTTTTGCCAAATGGTTTTTATGGGGTATTAGGCACTGTGATATTCATGGTTAGATTTGACAGAAGAAAATGATTTAGGCAAAAAATTTACTTATATGTAGGTATTCCAAAGTAATGCATATTTCAGGGCGATCCTTGTTTTCTTCTTAGCAGAATATAATTTTTTTTTGTCTTGGTTTCGCTACTATATTTGGCTTTTGGATAACGATGTTAAATTCTATTTCAGTTTTATTGGTTTAGTGTGGTAAACAGCCATTGTGATTATCGTGATTATATTAATATTTATTAGCCATTGTTATTTCAATTTACAATTTATTGTCAGTTACAAATATCTGTCAAACGACAATATTTTTTATTTGAAAGTAACATAGGTCAGTGTATGCAAAAATGTATTAAAATATTTCCATGTTCAGTTTGTTCAAAACATAGAGCCCAAAGACCAAAGTAGCCATACGTGTTATGCCGTGTTGGTACCTAATAGTACCTATATGCATGTAACTATAAGTGTTCCGTTTTCGCCATTTGGCTACGAAAACGTAAGAATATTCTGTATGTAATACAGTTAGCCACATTCATTTACTATATGCTATCAGATAGATACCCATATATACTAATATGTATTATGAAGATGTATACTTCGGTTTTTTGTTTGTAATGGGTAATGTCTGAACTAGCAGTTCGAATTTCCTAGACATTTTACAGAATGTAGACTTCTACTTTTAATAGGCTATACTAGCTGCGGATTCAGTTGCTGCTCGTGACTTTGCTCGCCCGCGCTATTATAATTTTTTATCGTTTCGTTTCGTTATACATATACCTATGATTATGCATATTAATACTTATACTTATAGAGAATCATAATTCTTAGCCAAGTCTTGATTAATTTGGTAATTGTTTTAACCTTTTATTATAAAAAGGCAAATTCTATGGCTTGCTCTTTTTTTGCAGTTCAAACTGGCCACTTTCTTTTTCAATTATTTTTCAAGTCTGAAAGAAAAAACAAGATAATGTATGTCAGTCTATAAATCATTATCATACACAAATCATGGTGTCTTAGTTTTTTTCCTAGTTTTGATAAAACACCGTTAATAATGACCACCATCGCTCATGACAAGATAATAATATTGCAATAATATGAACGTAAAAAAATGTGAAGTGGGAAAGGTAGAAGAACCTGCACCAGATCCGTGCAGGCTTAAAAAAATCAAAGATATCGAAGCTCAAGGTAAAAAGGTGTGTCCAGTAGAAGAAAAGGTAATTGAACCACCACCAGAATGCCACGCTTTATGCATTGAAAAAATTAAAAACTTCCCTAATGATCCTACCCAAGCAAAGGAAAAAACAACAGGGCGCTGTAATATAAAAAGAGATATACCTACCACAGCAAGATGTAACAGAGTATGGGCAGCAAAAGCTGCAAAACCCGACCTGCGTTGGCCAGAGTGCCTAAAAAAACCTCCAGAAATCACACCACCACCAGACAAATGTGAAGAACTTAAAAAAAAAAGAAAAGTTCGTGAATGCCAAGAAAGGTTACGTCAAAAGTATGGATAAATTTGATACATTGTACGAAAATCAGAAACAGTCAAATGCAGAAAGTGATAATGAAATTGAAGATGATGATGAGTGCGATATTAATAATGCCAGCGCATCATCGCTTCCCTTAGTAAGTGCCAACCCATCCGGGTATAATTTAGAGAGAAAAGTAACTAAATTAAATATTGGACCCGAAGCTAGACGCATTAATTCTAATAAATCTGTTTTGAATCTTGAAAAATCATCAGAATTAGAGGTTCTTGTTAAAGAAAGTGAGGAAGGTGGCTGTTCTGAAATACTTAAAGTGGACGAGCCTTTGAGTCCTAAACCTAGTGCTTAATGTTGATAATTGGATTTTTTGTCAATAAAATAAAAGATTTTGCATAGACCTTTAATAAAACCAGCCCTCGTATATCTTAACTTCAGTCAAGAAAAAATTTAAACCTTCAATTTCATAAATATTTTTTTGTAAGATTAATTTAAATTTAAAGCAGTAGGTATACCTTTATTTTATATTATCGTAACTTAATAATTTTTAATTTAAACGAGAACCGAACCGACAAACGTAAGTTTGATTTATCTGGAATAATGAGAAACATACTTATTACATACCATGACTGAAGTCCACCTGAAAGCATCTATAAAAAATATAACGGAGGAAGGTCAACATCCTAATTATTCAAAAACAAAGGTTTTGTTTGGTTTTTAAGTATTCTTAATTAAAGGACTTTATTATTGAACAAAGGTTTTCATTTCTTTTATTTATTTTGCATAGTCATGACTTTTTACTTTTCTTTGCATGTGGCATGACAAACAACAGTCTTTTGAAATTTAATCAGTAATGTAAAAAAATTATATAAAAGTATTTAATTTTGATATTTTTATCTACATTTTTTCAATATCTTAAAATCGTCAATATTCTCTATCGAGCTTATTTCGTTTGTCATGTTATTTTAGTAGGTATATTCTACAAATCGTAATTAGTTTCATCAAAATGTGATGACCTTGTCAACTTTGTAACTACTGTTTTTGCTACTTTTAAACTAAATTTTCAAAATAAACTAATAATTTGTAAATTGAACTTAACATTATTATAAGGGAACTTGGAACAGGGCGTTTTTATGCATTTGGCTGAATGGCATGAAAGTTTTGAAACACAACTCTCAGACGTCGATGTCTATTAGTAAGCAAGCCACCTGCAGTGCGTTTGCGGCCTCTTATTAGCAGAATTGGCAGATTGTGGAGATACGTTGAAATACACACAACTTTTGCAAATAAGGCCGAAACGGTAATTCGCACAACTAGTTTTGATATCATCTCAGAAATCAATTTAGTACACCCCACATTCCTCTGAGTCTTGTCTGCGCCCAACCCCTAGTGTTTGGCTGGAGGCACGAAGAGAAAGCGTTGTGCCCGGCTGCGGTGAGGTAGAAGTTTAGTAGTAAAATTATTCGGTGTTAAAACCTAATGGACGCTTTTATAATTTAGTGTCTCACGGAACGGCGCAATTTTATCGTGAACGTCAACGGCATAATAATGTAGGAAATTAACGCTTTTTAAGGGGTTCCGTACCTCAAAGGAAAAAAAGGGACCCTTATACGATTACTTTGTTGTCCGTCTGTATTTCAAGACCCTTTTTCTCAGAAACGCGTAAAGGTATCAAGTTTGAAATTAATATCAAATACTGAAATCTACGGTCCCTTGAAGCCTTAAATAAACAAGCTTCTAAGTCAACGCAACAAAATAATACGACCATTTTTGTCGCATATTTAGGCATTCACAAATAAATCAAAACCTATGGAGCACTTCCTGTTGTACTAAAGTCATGAAATTTGACACGAAGCAAATTTTACAAATATAGAAAAAAAACCGAAATTTGTGAAATTGTAGTTATAAAACATTAAATTTTTTTTCTTTTGTCCGTCAAGACTTATTTACTCAAGAATTTCTTAAAGAAGTTGAAATTAATATCGAATAGGTACTAAAGTTCGGTCAACCGGACTAACAACCGGACTACTGCTACTAGAGGCTAAAGTCTACGTCAATGCAATAAAAAAATATGCCCAGAATACGGTCATTTTTGTCTCATATTGTGCCACAAATCATGAAATACATTACATAACGATGACCTATAATCATGAAATTTGGCAAGGTGCTAGATGTTACATCACACATATAGGACAAATCTAAAAACTGATAATAAAGGCATGAACCTGTAAGACTTGATCTCAAGATGGAAGAAATATCTACACTTAATATGTTTGTACAGAACCAGCCAGGCTCGCACTTGGCCGGTTTTTTAATTATACGGCGCGTAGGGTTGTTGTTGATATTATTGGATTTCTAAAGGGTCGGCAACACGTGAGTGATACCCCTGGTGTTGCAAGCGTCCATAGGCTACGGTGGTCGCTTACCATCAAGCGGACCGTATGCTTGTTTGCCTCCTTAGTGGTATAAAAAAAAACCGTAGTTTAAAATATGTATAGTATTGTGCTCTATTTTACGAAGGTGTACGTTATAATCTGCAACACTAATAGAGTATGCTAAAATACTTTATTTATGTAAAATAAGACTTTTTACTATTGACAAGGTTGTATGGCTTAGTACCTATACCTGTCGAGATAAGAAGAACTAAAAAACATCATTGTAACAACAACGAAATAAACTTTTGTCATTTTTTGGAATAAAGTTCATTTCTATCGTCTGGCTGAACTCATCAGTCACATTTTGACATAAAGTCATAAGTGTTGTGATGCTAATAGTTTTATCCATATTTTTTTCCAATGTCTTGTTCGGGGCCCGAAGTTAGTATTCGTGAATTCGATAAAGGTATATCGAGGGTTGCGTCAAACACGTTAAGTATAACATACCTAGTTTTGAGAAAAATAATGACAAAAGTTTATGGGCAAGTAAAACTAATTTTGATAAATAAATAAGTACTTTTATATGTTTGTTATGTAACTATATTGAATCCAGATTACGTTTTTTCTGTTTTTTAGATATTTAGGTACTGCATTTAGTTTTCTTGCAAGAAAATATTTTATACCAAGGTGTGTCGACTTGTCGGGTTTATAGAAAAACAACAAAGGTATTTTAACTACTAAAATATTTTAATAGTATTAAAAACATAAGACATTATAAGGTTATTAAGTAAGACAGATATTACTCTTCGTCGGAATCGTGTGGCGCATTGCCAACAGATGATTTTAAGCTTATTGAAAAAGCCATTATTATATTATGGAAGAGACCATTCATCCTGGCAACACACATTGATAATAGACTTTCGTCTTTAGGCACTGAGGTATTTTGGACGAAAAGATGTTGCGTAGTTTTACGAACGCTGCCTCTCGAACCTTTTTCTCAATTTTCTCTCTCTTTTTCTCAAAAAAAAAACTCGACTATTTGCCCTAGGTATGTGTATTTGTTAACAACTTCAAGAGAAGCGTTCCCAACAACAATCGGTATGCGCGACATCGACATTGAACATTACCTTCGTTTTATCCATATTCATTTTAAGGCCAAACAGTTGAGACAGATATCTGGAAAACATTTTTGAGCCTCTATTTTACTCTATAGCCTCTTCTGCACTTGATGTATTAAAGTGGCGTATATCGGGTCGTATGGCTTTCGAGATTTGTCTTTTGGTACGCGTGTATTCGGACCTATAAGATGAAGACTGCAATTAAATTTCGCGCCGCAACTTCATAAGATTGAGTGTCCGATCGGAGAATGTTCGAGTCCTATTTTTGCGGCGAGTTCTAAAAACTAAGCTCCAACCGCTTGGACAGTTTTCACTAGCATGACATTTAATTCATTCACATTTTCGCAATCTGCTAAGCATTGAAAGCGATTGAAAATATTCGGGGTTCTGTACGAAGGCAGTCGTTAGACGGAGCGTAGACCTTATCAAACGACTTCTTTCAAATTTGAGGTTAATATTTAGCGTGCCTGTTACCATGCGGTGATCGCTGCAAGTTTTAACTCTATTAATCACAGATATATCGTAGAATATTCGCAAGAAGTCAAGATAAAGTAAATCTCATTTTTGGTCACACCGTCAGGGTTTAACCAGGTCCATTTCCAGTAAGGTGGCTTTTTGAAAAAAGAATTCGTCATAAGGAGGCCTTCGTTCTCCACAAAGTCCTACGGTTTCGTTGTCCTACTATAAATTTCTCCATTTTGAGCTCATCGCAATTTCAAATCTGGGCGATTTGAATTTGTGAAGCGTGTTGGGTAGGTATGAAAGGCTTTGTCAATATCCTTATACATAATCAACCAACTTTAGAATACAGAACTCTTTAACTCTAACTTCATCATCTGGGTGTGCCGAAGTCTTGCCTTCAGAACATCTTGAAACCTGTATCACCTTCAGAGTATTATCTCTTGGTGATTCTGAGTACAAGTTCTACCCACGTAACGTTTGAATGAAATTTTGTTATTCTAGTAATATAATATACCTATACAGGGTGGCCCAAATAGTGACGATAAAAATTAAAATTTAGATGCCTTATATCAAGATCTATCCGAAACACCCCTATGTATGTTCAGCGATTTTTAGTAGTTTCCAAGATATGATTTTTTTTAGGTATTTTTTACAGTTTAATTCCTGGTACTGCCTTATTAGTTTAAAAAAAAAAAAATTCAATGTCTTTGTAATCACTTATAAATGGGCTGTTATAAAAAAATAACAAAATAACTAATTATTAACAATGTCTCCTGAAATTTCAAATCAAATATTAAAAATATACGTTTTAGGTAAAAGGTCTTCGAACTAAAATGACAACTAAAAATCAATAAGTGGTCAAAGATACTTCTAATTGATTTTAAAAACTAGTTAACACACTAGTCTATTATTGTGCCTAGGAATAAACATCATTTCATAGGACTTTTTTTGAGATTTTAATGATCAAAGGTGTGTAAATGTAAAATCAGTGTAAATTAATTTAAATCTTATTTTACTTTATTAAACATAATTTTATATTTTCTCTGACTAGATTGATTGAAAAACTACTTTCAAGTAAGTTATTGGTTTAGAAAAATAAGTTACTTAATCTCACAAGTTGGCCCCAATGAACGTTGCACAGTCATTCAAACGTAAAAGGGTCAAGATTCAGGTAAAAACATTGCTGTATTAACTAATATTAAAACAAATTTTCAAATGTCCGCCCACCAACTGAAACACATAGCCTACACCTTCTAAGAAAATTTCCTTTTAATTTTCTAAAAGCTTCAGAGTTGTGGCTAATAAGGCCTTTTACCTCTTGTAATTTTTGTCGTAGTTCTTGTTCAGAATTACATTCCCGGGCAAACACGTTTTCCACCACCAACCACCACGTCCAATCCATTTATCAAGAAATATTTCATTCAAGAAGGCGCGTACTGATCTTGCGTAATGGCATGGGTCTCGCGTCATTTTGAAATGTCATGTTGCGCCGGAGAATTTTCCAGAAAGTGTAAATACTCTTCACCATTGAGTCTTGGTGGTAACTTGATTGGACCTACCAACTCCCCATTCAATACCCCAGACCACAAATTTACACTAAAACGATGTTGAAATGACGAAGCCCTGCCCATACGTGAATTTTCATACAGCCCATTTATAAGTGATTACAAAGACATTGATTTTTTTTTAAATAAACTAATAAAGCAGTACCAGTACCAGGAATTAAACTGTAAAAAATACCTAAAAAAATCATATTTCGGAAACTACTAAAAATCGCTGAACATACATAGGGGTGTTTCGGATAGATCTTGATGTAAGGCATCTAAATTTTCATTTTTATCGTCACTATTTGGGCCAGTCTGTATATAATAATAGTTCATGCGACTACCCGGTAACTACACTTTACATAGCATTTTTCCCTTTTCATGTTTAATATAATAACATATTATAATGTTAAAGTAACATCCAACATATGTTTTTACTGTATTCTGGTTTTCATTAAAGTTCTTTTTAAAACCAATACTTATCTAGTAAAAACCCGTTAAATATTAGAAACTGATTTTACATTATGTGTTTAGTGAAATTTGGACAAATACCTATAAATACATATTATGTGGTTCTTCAACTAAATGATGCAAAAATTTTACGCCTTAAATACACTTATGTTATTTTTTACTAAAATAAAAGTCAATATATTGGGTCATGAACTTGGCATATTTCAGTTATACCTGTTAATTCTGCATATCTGTTTTTACCATTCAGTAGACCGATGAAAAATGATTAGTATGGACTTATAAGCTATAAATCTCATTATTTGTCGCTTATTGGGTTATATACCTGGCAACCCTCGATATAGGTACCTATTGGGTTATGGAACCATTTAAAGTTTTATTACTATCCTGTTATCCAGTATTAAAGATCCATTAGTTGATTTACTCTACTTAGGTAATTTTTATTTAGCGTGCAGCCGTTTTACAAAGTAAAAAATCTTAAGTAAAAAGAGAAAATGCAAAATTATATGTATATGATTTTGTGACGATTGCATTGTCCATTTTTTTAAAAACAAATTAAATGATATGTTTAAAACGAGACAGCATTTGGGGCGCGCTCTAAGACTGCGGTCCGTATTGCGCCAAAAGCGCCGACAGCACAGTCACGCGTCGGCACCCCTAAAAGTCGGTTCAAATTAAGCCTATAGCACTTACACACCTTTTACTTGAGACATATTACTTAGCTAGTGACGTCTTATCTGCCTTTGGTCTTATTGACATTTGTTTACAGGCTTTGATTTAATATAAAACGTAATATTCAAAATGTATTTAAATATTTTTTGTCGAAATAGCTAAAAATTGCGTTACGGTTACGGTGCACATTGCAGCAAGACATAATTATGTTACGTTACGTTCGTTTCCTTGTTTATTTTCTAACAAGGAAACAAAAATGAACAAAACTTTCGAAAGAAATTTTTAGGTTAACTTTTCAGCGCGCTTATGCTGTTCCGATTCGGAAGCATATCAACAATCATATCACTTTCGATTGTTAGTGGAAATTCCAATGATTCTATCCACGCATATATGTGCCCACACACCAGTAAGTCATGTGAGCACAATACGGAACGCGCTGTTTCATTTGCATTCTGTGTAAGTGATTATATTCTCTTTGGTTTGTGTCATTAAATTTTTTCAATATTTAGGATTAAAAATGCTTTATTTTGATGATTTAAAGTTTCAAAAGAGTTAGCACTAGTTTTTACCAGTAAAGTAAATAAAAAAAATATAAGGTAGAAAATTAAAGAAATTGTCAAGAACAAACCAAAACATTCCAAATATCAATGGAAAAAATCACTGGACAGCCTCCAAATATTACTTACTTACGTGTTAACTGTTTTTTAGAACCTATATTGTTATGTGTTTCCTCAGTTTGGCAAAAGTCGTTTATTTATGCATCGAATAGTTTTAACCTCAGAAATGGATATTATTAACAAAATTTCAGATTCTATGTCACTGTCCACCCCATTTAAAACGATAATATCAACCTGTAGTAACTTAATATAAAAAAAAATATTTTAGCATTTAAAGACTAAAATGGACTCAGGTTCCTATCACAACACCGATCGTCCAAGGAGTTCAAGAAATGACGGCATACTGGATAATTTTCAAAAAGCATACAGAAGACTGTCCAGCGAATGTATAAAAAAGAGAACCGACTCAACAAGAGCCTTAGAATCTATTAATAACCTAAATTATAAAATAACAGAATTAGAAAATGCGATTAAACAGTTACAAAATGATTTAGAATCTGTTTCAAACACCAAGGCAACTCAAAAGAAGGTAACAAAAAACACAGGATCTAATACACCGAAAAACAATATGACTTCGGTTTCAGTTTCTGCAGTACCCTCTCAAGAAAACATGGTAGAATCAGCATCAACAAAATCAAGCAAAAGCTTTTTGGCAAGAATGTGTAATGCTATGAGACGAAATTCCACTATTAGTTTACAAAAAAAACCCGAAAAAGTTAATAGTAATACAAATACAGAAATAACATAACTTTTGATCAAAGACAAACAATAATAAACAAAAGGTTAACAAAAATACGTTTAATAACGCAAATCGATATTTAACCATCATCATGCTGAGGGTAAGGTGCGATAGAATAAAATAAAAACCTTATTTTACGTAATTACTGGAATATTTTTTTTAAATATGTACTTAAATTATGAAATATAAAAACATGTGTTTAGTATTACTAATAGTCAACTCAGCTTAGGTAAATAGTTCCCAATCATAAGCATTAGTTTTTTTTTTCGACATGTCACAATTACCGGCTTTCACCTCACGTCCCAAGTCAGTTCTTTCAATCGTCAGTTTATCTAGCAAAGTGGCGTCCCACACTGCGCTTTTAATTCGTCGCTTGCATCACTACGGCATTTAAACAACAAATACTGAAAACCTCTATTTATGTTGCAGTTAGTAAGCTGGGACTAAAAAAAATCCAAATACGGAATTCAGTCACAGTATTAATATTTAACCTACGTAATATAGACTCCAACTGGCACTTAGCCGGTTTTTAAAATAAGTTTCAGTTTTAGGCTACTGAATTCACGCCTTCCTTGGCCCCGTAACACCGGTGTCCCTAGTGTGAGTTTTTGTGTACTTTTAACTCTACTATCGCGTTCGCGTATTCGATAACAGTCCCATAAAAAAATGCTCTAAAGGCGCGTACCGTAGAAGCGCTGCTTCATTTATTGCTATGACGCGAATGCGATAGAGTTAGAAAACCACACAAGGCACACGGGCTCACACGATGGCCGGTAATTATACTTGCCACCCATACGTTGGGACACAGCGCCAGCCTGTCTGTAAAGGTGGACAATAACCTGAGGCAAAAAACGTATGGTGATCTGCCCTTTGCATTTTTTTTATACCATTAAGGTGGCAAATAAGCTTACTGTCTGCCTGATGGTAAGCGGTCACCGTAGCCTATGCACGCTTGTAACACCAAGGGTAACTTGCATGTTGCCGACCCTTAAAAAATCTAATTACTTCTTTCTTGAAGAACCTCATACTGTACTCCTTAGAAAAAACCTTGACAGGGAGCTCATTCTACAACCCAAGCGTTCGTGGAAGGAAGTTTCTATGAAACCGCAGTATACGCTACCATGTCGGTTCTAAAGTGTGACAATGAATTTCCAGCCGATGGCCAGTGGTGCGATGGTAGAAAGTAGCCGTGGGCATCATTTCGAACAATTGGTCAGAACACAGCCCATTGTACAAGCGGTAGAACACACACAGGAAGGCAAAGTCTCTCCTCAGAATTAAGGGCTCGATACGGCAAGTGAGTTTGGGATCGTCTACAATTCTCACAGCCCGTCGTTGAACCGAGTCAAAAGGGCCCAGCTGGTACCCAGAGATGGCAGCAGTACTCCATATGGGGCCGAACTTGCGACTTCTAAAGCAGCAACCTTTGCCCCGACGCGACGTAAAGTACTGCTTCGCTCTGTTGAGTACACTAAGTTTTTTTTTTCATTTCAGCTCACTAAAATGTTGACCCCGTCTGATGTATGTATATATCGATCACTTTAGTAAGCTCTCTCTGTGAAAGCTAACGCACAAACAAATCACCTACCTACAGACAGCTATTAACAGCGCGCCACCAGAAGAAAAATCTGTCGAAACTGCAAAAACGGAAAATAAATAAATGTTCTTGTTTTTAAGTATTATTATTTCACTGCAATTCACAGTGACGCGCAGTCACCTTCCCCTTGTAAATTCATTTGAAACTCCTTGAGGTCATCTGTCAGGGACGTATACGTGTATTGGTAGTGATGTTCCAGATCTTCTATATAATACTTTGCTACATTATCAAGTAGAAGTAGAGGGATAGTATATTTTATTAAGAACTTATACTAAGAAATAATGTTGTAATTAAAGGTCTTTGCAAGTCTTGGCAAGGGATCGCGTAATTCGTCATAGAACTTTGTGTTGTTAAAGCTACAATATCAATAGAAGCTGTCAAATATCGGTCTGTTCGAAAAACAAAACAGAAAATAGTACTGAATTTTATTAAAATACATTGAATATAAAACTTACTGATTTGAAACCTATCCCCTTAAAAATCATCATCTTCATCTTCATCATTTTCTTCGTCTTCCGAACATGGTTTTATTTCAACTTTCTCAGTTTTTCTTCGTCGTGATTGACAAGGTGAGGGTAGTCCACATCTTGGCTTTTTAAAACATGCTGGTTTTGTTTGTTGACAAGGTATTTCCACTGTGCGTGGGGGCCACTTTATTTCTGAACCAGTAGTTTGTTGACAAGGTAGTGGCACTACGGGTAACGGTGGTGTAGGTGGCCTCTTTGGACATGGTGACGCAACAAGCGGTGCCTGATCAAGTGGTGGTAATGATTGCGGACAACGCGATGAGGGGCTAGATTCCGGTGAATCTATCAGAATACCAAAATGAAAAAATCATATATTTACACAGTGGGGGTCTACAATCTTAACGGCGACCACAGACAATCCCGCACCACACAGAGGGTCTTTCTACGGTGCTTGCCATTCTGTCTCGGCACGTATTTTCAATAATTCTATTTCAATCATTTGAACTCTATTTTACCTACCCAAATTAGAAAACTTCACTTTACCCGTGCACGTATGTCATCGAAATCAAAAGCATTTTAGTGGTGTGTAAGCCGACAGTAGGCCGAACGGTGAGTAGTCGCCTAAGACTGATGAAGACCCCGACTGTACAAGTAAGAGTAGTAGTAAGGAGTAATAGTTGGTCGTCATAATAGTACATAATAGAAGAAATGCAGGTTGCGATCACGCATAGCATAGGGTTCAACTTTTCAACGGTTGTGATGGGGAACTAGTGCAAAACTAGGTAGTTAGTAAAACAATAAGCTAAAGGCAGGTAAATTTGAATTGGAAACCACTACTGGCTAATTTCTTGAAAAAGAACCCTTCTTTAGAAGTCTCAAAACTAGAACTCGATGAGCCCTTATAATTTAAAATGCAATTACATTTTTGTCTTTTAGACGGACGTGAAAACCCAGTACTGAAGAACCCTAAGAATAAGGCTTTCCTGCAAATAAGAAACGGAAACGTACTAACAATCGTAGTTTTTCGTCGTAGACACTTACTTCCTGATACTTTAAAGACGTTTACTTTTATGTATTGAACACTTTTAATTCGTGGAACTGAAAATTATTATTTTTCTTAAAAAAGTTTTATTTTAGGTTATGAATGGGGAGTGTCACCGATAAAACAATGATTTTAAAATACTTTACCGTACTCCATTGCTGAAAAGAAGCGATTCAAGACTATATGTTGTGAACATCATTGGGAAAACTACGTTAAGCAATGCAAATCAATGAACAGATGATAATGTGGCTATCTCAACAATATTAATCTGCTGTCGATCTTTCTAAGTACTAGCCTTTTACAATAAACAAAATGTTAACGGTTACATTTAATTACTCAGTATGTAGGTACATACGTACAGTCAATGTCTTTCAGCACCAAAACTAATTTTTTTCACAGAACGACGCACACTATGTGTCATTTTACTTTTGTAAAAGTCTAGCTTTTGATTGGTATACCTTGTTGTTTATTGTTTTTACAATTATTTTCGGGGTCAGGCTGTGACACTACAGGTGACGGCGGAGTAGGTGGCCCCTTTGTACATGGTGACGCGGCAAGCGGTGTCTGATCAGGCGGTGGTGTAGTTGATGATTGCGGACAATGCGATGATGGGCAAGATTCCGGTGGAGCTTATTGGACATAAAAAGAAAAAAACATGCGTGTACAAGATAATGGTCGGTCATCATAATAACATAGATATAAAAAATTGCACGTTTGGACCACGCATATTTTAAGTTCAACTATTCAACGGTTGTGATGGAGACCTAATGCAAAACTAGGTAGTAGGTAAAGCAATAAACTAAAAGAGGGTAATTTTTATTTGTTACAACTGTATGCTAACATTGTTGAAGAAGAACTTTTCTTTAGAATGAACTTCTCAAGAGAAAGAACTCGATGAGCATTATGGTTTAAAATGCAATTTTATTATTGCTTCCGGCATATGGAGCGATGATTTAGCCACATAGTGGGAGATTGCTGGGCTACGGTTAAGTACTGTCGAATCGTAGTTTTTCATCGTAGATACTTACTGATAATAATAATAATAATTATAAATCTATGTATTTCATTAACAAAAGTATATACAAAACAGTTGCATTGCTTCTCACATTAGGTTGCCCTGTGTTGTGGGTGACCAGACAAAACTTCTGCCTCTTTATAGAGTGACACAGTGGGATGACGGAATGGTAAACCCAATAATACCTTAAGAACGGCGAACTCGCCCTTTACACTGAACGATTCATTATATGTCCACAATTTTGCAATAGCCTAGCTTCCAATTTGTATGCCTCTTTTTTACCTTGTTTTCCTGGTTCTTCGCTGCTATTACAAATTTTTGGCACTTGTTCTTCTGACTTCTCTGCTTCTGATTTCTTCTCATTCATATTCTTCTACTCATTTTATATTTTCATACTAAGTAATATGGGTTAGTTTGTGCGATGATTGCATCTATGTGATTGCTCTGTTAAATGTTATTTGGGATAATAGTTTTGACAATGCACAGATTATAATAGATTTAAAGTGACAACATAAATCAATGAAATCCTTTATATTCTCTTTGGACTGTTATTATTATGCGGCCACAGATCAACACGGCCCCCTCTTGGCCGCGTCACGATGCCGTGTTGCTCTAAACCCAAGATGCTTATATATGGATGTCACATCCATATATAAGCTTCTTGTCCTAAATATGTATGCGGCATGTTAACCTTAGCAATAAGAAGTAAGGGGACCGTAGTTTTCAACCGACTTCAGAAAAGGAGGATGTCAATTCGACATGTTTTTGTATGTTTCAGCCAGAGACCTAGGGTTTTTACGATACGCACGTCTATGGTCTCAGCGTTACTTCGTTGTTAATAAACCGATTTTGACGATATGTGGTGGATACTTAATATACACTCCTGAACATATCGCCCCACCTTGTGTTTTAAGTTTTGATCGCCCCTAGCTAAAAATAAATGTTGATGAGCATAAAAAGTTTTTATGCAGTTATGAAGCTGATACATTTTGTCATCTTTTTAGTATGCTATTGTTTAAAAATCTAGCTAGAACACTGAAACAAAAGAGTTGCACCAATCAAGTTGAGTATCTGCCGCGATGAAGGAAGAAGGACCAGTGCTGGATTTTTTAAGAAAATATTTTTTTGTCTTTATAAAATGTTGATCGTTGTCGATGAAGTAACTTGTGTTGCCTCCAAAGGCATCTACGACAACTTTCATGCGATTCTTTAAAAACTTCAGTAACGCGAGGAACGCCATACGAGCCGGGGAAGGGTCGACGGATGCGACCATGGTTTCAGAGAAGAGGCGACATATTAATCTCCACGGCGGCAAAGAAACGGGAAAGGCAGGCAATGAAAACCTCATTGAAGAGGGAGGAGACTATCTGTTGGTGGACAGCCTTCAACGAGAGATACAAATACGCACAAGTATGCTTTGATCACCTTGGCGTTACGCAAGGTAGAAACTTTGATGTTTAGGGGACCTGCAAAATCAGTTTCAACATTAGACATGAAGCGAGCGGGGTTTACTCGATCGGGAGTCAAATCGCCCATTTGTGGACAATTGTCTTGAGCCTAAAACAGAGTGTGGACTTAAAGGGCACACACCTATAATTCTCGTTGGAGTATGGCAAAAAAGACTGCTGAGTCCCGAATGAGTGTTTCTCAAATGGCGGTCTTAAATCAACAACAAGATATGGTGGGTATCCTTAGGCAAAAGTAGCTCATGCTGAGCTCCATAAAGCAAGTTTGCATAACGTAATCGGCCACCTTCACGAATAAGTCCAGCTTGAAAATTTCCCATAACGAATTGAAGACTCCAAAATCTTGGAAACCCTTTTTAACAATTGGCTCAAAAGAGTAGCACCAGACAATTCCAACTTTGGAATCGTAAGACGGGTGCAAATGGGTGCGACTTTAGTCTTGGCCGTAACCAAATTGAGAAAGACGAAGATAAATCGCACTCGCATAGCCAACCTCAGAAGCGTAACAAAAACCGTGAAGAGTGACAAATGACAATAACTAAGGTAGAGTTGAATTTTCATAAATTAACCACTTCCAATGTTATATTATATAATATAATTGTTTAAATTAAAATCTTTACTAACAAAACTAAATTTATTCATTGATGAAAGTGAAATTTTAATTTGAGTAGGCGATCGTATGAAAATAACGAAAATTTGTAATCACTTTAAATACAATAAAAGAAGGTATTAATATGACATTAATTTATAGTGATGGTGGTAGCCAAGCGATTTTCAGTAAGTTACGCATAAATTATTACGGATGAATAAAACTAATGTTTAAGACCCCTAAAAGCTGTCTATTAACGACACTAAGCTTTTATAGAACCGTACGTAATACCCATAAACAACTTAGTGCTGATAAGTGATTGTTCTCTTAAGCGTTCATTCTAGCTTTGAAATGCTTTGTAGCTCGACGCAGCTAGCCGTTTTTTCAGACACTGGCAAAACTTTTATTGGCACCATGAATGAATTCCTAAAATATTTAAAGAACTGTGCCAATGACATAACAAACTATGCTGTTATTCAGTCTATTTAATTTAAATTTATTTCAGCATAGTCCTCATTTCGGTGCTTTCAGGGAGTTCCGCATTATCGGTAATGCACATCTTACTTTATTTACTTTAGAGAAGGCAACTTATGAGAAGTTTTTTATCGTTCATACTTAAGTAGAAGCGATTCTGAATTCACGTCCCCTATCGTCTATGTGTTCCGATCCTAACGATTTACTTCCGCTTATTCCTGGTTACTTCCTAATAGGGTGTCCGCTGATAGCGCTAGTGTACGAGGACATGTGGCACGACACAGGCACCGTGCTTACGCGATATCAGCAATAACAACAACACCACCTTTGGTCACGCTGGATTAAGAAGTATGATTCGGAGTTACAGCCTGGATGCCAATGGATGGGCGGCGTCGATTTACAAAGCTTGTTGGCATCAGTGACAAGCTTCCTCTATTGAAGTGGCACCTAGGACGCATTTTCAACGGTGTTCGTGGGAAAGATGGAATAGCACTTGTAGCTGACATTCGCACAGCGTGAGGGACTGTAAAACCCGCTTTCGCTGAAATATGCCCATTATACTTTGAAGAAGATGCAATCCAGACGGAGACATTATTGTTACTGGAATATCGGCAGGACGAGGAAAGAAACGATACTTGCATGTATCCATTGAGCGTTTATCCCCACGGACTAACTTAATGCCACAACTAGTCTTCTGTGGGGACCAGCGTTTTTTTTCTTTACAGATTGGTCACCTTCACTGCCTACGTCACAGCCAATTGATGGACCGGCGGGGAACCAACGCCACAATGTATTTACTTTTTAAAATCACATATTCGGACGTTAAAGACACATTTTCTGCTTGTATTATTTGGCAAATAAATAATTATTCACATTATTTTGGGGGTTATCTTAGTGTTAATGACCTCCTCGTGGATGCTTTCGAGCGTCCTCTCGAAATTGTCGTTAAATCTCAGTAGATCCATTGTCTAGATCCATCATGGATCTCAGAGGAGCCAAGTTTAGGATAGAGTATACACCTAAAGTAAAGGGGCATTTAAGTATTATATTTTTTAAATTTGCCACATGATTTATAAAATTTTCAGAAAAAAAACTATATTTTGAAAGACAATCACACATGGTATAAATATCGCCTAAACACATTTTTTTTATAAAATTTACGGTTTTAGAGATATTTGTAAATAACTGACTTAACAACCGGACTACTGATACTAGACAATTTTAAATATTTATTTTAGCAGAAATGGGATCGATCGCGTTTAGGTTTCCCTCATGGTCCCATTAATGGGGCAAATTAATGGATCCACGAGAAAGCACCGTTTCTTCCTAACAGGGTTCCTGTGGCCACCTTCCAGCTTTATCATCAGACCCTAATATCATCTCAAGTGTTCGTCATGACAAATCAAATGACCCCTAACTCATTGGGATGCGTTCTTTCAATACGGAGTTCCTGTATCCACCTTCCGGCGTCGTTATCAGACCTTGAATATCTTTCAAGACCAGAGTACTTGTCAACACAAATCAAATTGGAGCCTTCAAACAACCCCAAACTAGATCCTTAAACAGTAAACAGCACTACCAGCTGCACCACTGGTAGTGCTGTTTGTAAAAAAACAACACTACCAGGCATTTACATGTTCTACAACATCGTGTTGAATATCTCACTGAGTGCCGTTACTTATACTGTGTACCCGCTTTTTATAGGAAACGCCACTTGTAAGGAAATTAAGAGGTATGTCAAAAAGTTGGCTTTGACTAATATTGCAAAATTGAAAGGTATTTCAAAAAGTTGGCTTCGACAAATATTGCGAAATTGAGGTATTTCCAAAAGTTTGCTACGACTAATATTGCAAAATAGAGAGGTATTTCAAAAAGTTGGCTTCGACTAATATTGCAAAATTGCTTATTAATGTATAAGATCTACTCGTATGTCATTGTCATTACCTACCTCAAATTCCTCAATACGGATTTAATTGTGCAAAGAGAAGCCCAGAGTAGGGAGGCGACACCATTACCACATTATAAGTCATCACTGGCAACACAATTAGTCACAGTATAGGTAAGCACTTGATTTTCCGTTTAGGCACTAACTGCAGTAGTTACTTGCCCTAGGCATAGTAAATAAGTCATAAAATACACAGGACAGTGCTCGTAGCATTATGTAACGCAAATAATTTTCAGGCTATCTGATAAGAGTGATGAGACCAAGAATAATCAGATCCGTATTTAGGAACATATTAAATAAAAGCTTTAATTTTTTTTACATAGTTTTATATAAGATTAATTAAAAAACTTGTTACAAAAAGTGTAAAAATATTTGTGGCCAAGACAATTCCATCCGATTTTTGTCAATAGTTTTGTTTATAATCAGGAAATTGTTTTTCCTTATAATCTGTTGAATTTTTTTTAGAACTCGGTCCCGGTTGACAAGGTGACGGAGATGGTGTTTGACATAGTGATGAAGATGGCGGGGAAACATATTACTGTGTACAAGGCGGTGGTGAATCAGCGGGCTGTTCACAAGGTGGTGGTGAAGCACATGATGATGAACAATGTGGCGGTGAAGGAGGTAATGAAGCGCATAATGATTGACATTGGGGGGGTGGAGGTGGCTGACAGGACGTAGGCACAGAAGGTGGCTGTTGACAAGCAGGTGGCGGAGGTGGTAGCTGTGGACATGATATTGATGGATGTGGACATGTTGTTGGTGGCTGCGGACATGGTGTCGGTGTCTGCGGACATGGCGTTGGTGGCTGCGGACATGGTGTTGGTGGCTGCGGAGATGGTGTTGGTGGTTGTGGACATGGTATTGATGGCTGTGGACATGGTGTTGGTTGCTGTGGACACGGTGTTAGTTGCTCAGGACAAGGTCTCGGTGGCTGCGGGCATGGCGTTGCTATTTGCGGACATGGTGTTGATGGCTGCGGACATGGTGTTGGTTGCGCTGTTTTAAAATTTAAATAAAATTAATATTAAGATTACTAGTTCTATAAACTTCTATTGTTTGTATCACACGAACCTACTTTTTACAAACGAAACAAATAATGTTTGTTATATATATTAATAATAAAAAAGTGTAATTATATAACACTAGAGGAGGCACTGTAATCAAACTCTTATTAAGCTGGTAATAAGTAACTACACCACATACGCTTTATGGTTTGCAAAGCGACGGCAAGTCGCAATTAAGTAATAAAATATCAAGTTTTCTTCTCATGTAAATAACAAAAACATTTAATAATTAATTAAGAAAATTAAAACTTTTTTACAAAAACACAGTGACATGACATTTAAATTAAACCTTTCAAGGTAAAGGTGATCTGAACCCCATGTGGCGAAAATCTTATCGCCTTAATGTGTATGTACGTGTAATATTTTACCTGGCCTAGTAATTTTACTAGGTAGTTTAAGCACACCTAGTAAGTTAATCTTACAAACAACCAATTATTCTTAAAATTCAGAATAATACAAAATAAATAAAAGTAAGTAGAAATAATCAACTTTTATCCCATACAAAGAATTGATGATACCATAACCCCCCCCCCTATATAAGGGAAATATTTTAAGGAACTGCGGCTCAAAATTATTGTTTTGCCCTAAAGTACCTGTGTGCCAAACGGCTTAACTCTACATCGATTTGCGGTTTTCGAGCGAAATTGCCGTTGTACACCTGCCAGTATATAAGCCATTTGGCTACATCATCAATATAAAAAACTGTCTTACTTTTATAGCAAAATTAATCAATCAGCCTATGGCAGTGCACTGCTGGATACAGGCCTTTCCTAATGAACGCCGCAACACCCTCCTTTTTAATCCAGTCACTTCCGGCATCGGTCATCGGTCCGTCAGGCTGGAGGGCGATCTACCCACGTCGCACTTACCAATCAATGGTCTTTACTCTAAGATCCTAAATGGTATAGATTCTGGGACAAATATGACCTACCCATTGTCACTAGAGGCAAAGTACGTTTAACGCGGGTGCCGTCAACGCCGCGCCTCTAGATACTTTGCTACGCCGGCTTATTTTATGGACTACGTCGGTAACTTAATCGGATCTCATATGAGAGTATTTTTTTTTATTTATTTGGGTATAAAATAACAATGTTTTTATATTTGTGCCACCAGCACCGTTAACCACGGATTTCTGACCTCTGATCATATCCTTTAAAGAAACTCCGTGCATAGTCCTTTCCAAACATTGGTAAGCGACTTTAAACTTGTGGGTCAAAAGATTAACCACGAGCCAAGAATGTGAACCTCCAAACCATACAATCCGTGTAAGCGCTTTTCCAAGACGAAATAATAAATTACGACTATCTCTCTCTTTCACGACTTTTTCGCAGCGTTGCGCCTTGGGGTTCAAAATCCATTAAGATTAGGTTGGTGTGTCGCCTACTGTACTAGGAGGGAATAAATTACCTAGTAGTTGTATGGTGATTAGGCAGTTCAACCTTTGCTCTAAGTAGCGCAATGTCCAAATTGCCTGCAAGGATTTTAACAAAGTGTATGAAGCGAAAAGTTTTGTTAGCTGTATATTAAGTGAGCTTATTATGTTTTCAAGTTTAAAATAAATATTTAATGAAGTGTACCTTGATCTGTACAAGATTTGCAAACTTTCGCCATGAGACTGCAAGGTGCCTTCAATAAATTGTTTGGAAATGTATCACAACCTGTAACCGTAATTTTATGTATAGGTAGGGAGGCATATTATGTTTAACGTATAAATGAACTATATGGAATTGTGTGGTATCACCTTTCTTTGTAACGCAGTAACTCCTATATAAATTATTACATGAAACAAGTCTTTTGATTTTTTTAATAGTAAGCCGTGAAAATTGGGAAAATAGTTTTTTAGAGGTACATATTTACCTTTCAAACTAATATTTCCGTGGTTGTGTTAAATTATTATTAAATTAACAGGTCCTACCACGATACGTTTAGTTTAGTTTAGGGCTATGTTATTCTATCCAGTTCTTAGGCCTGGCACAAACGGCTGACAGCACAAACGTACAAGACGAAGGGAAGATGGATATTTGTATCTGCCTAATGTAGCTACCTGCACTGTGCATCTCGCAATATCGAAAACGAAAATTAAACTTGTCATGAAAAATAAATGCTTTCCTATTTAAAACCTCTCAAAGGAAGTGTTTTATTCCCCACGTTCAGTTTGACGATGGGGAATAAACGTAAGTAGGATGAATATGAAAATTAAAGTTACTGAATGGTTTATTTTAATAAAGGGAAATATTAAACATCAAATCGGCAATTTAGGATTGTGTTGGTCACCACATGAATAAGAGCAGAACCAATAATCTGAAATAATTGAAAATTTCTAGAACAATGGAAGTGGTTAAAAATCTTTTTGTTTCTGTGTCTGTTGAGCAAGGCATGTCTCAACGTGAACGTTACACTGGCGATCAGTTCGTGTGGCACCCATTTATCAAGCATTTTTACTTCGCCAATTTGACGCAAATCAACGAATATTGTTTTGATTGAGCCGTAGATTGAGTATTACCAATTTACACAATCGCCTGTAATTCTTTACTTGTCGAATTTTGTGTGACGAGGGTAATTAATCAGGTCTGGATTTTAAGAATAGAAGCTTTCAAACTAATAATAGACCAACCATAGGAAAATTACATTTCAAATGGCCTGTCCTGTTAGCTATAAAAAACTTTCCATTTTTAAAAGACATAACAATAAAAACCCCTAGCGGGTGCCTGATCAGAACCTAAAACCAGGGGAGGAACAGTTGTAGCGGGAATTATCGCGGAATATCAAGGAAAATCTGTTAATTTTGAACAAAATATTATTTGTCCTGTAATTAATTACCTTTCACTATAGAATCTAGACTGATAAATGAGTTAACAATTTTTGGCAATAAGTCAAAAAATATAGGTTATAAAATAAAAATAAATATTGGTGAGTGCAAACGACGCCCTTTCATACAACACCCCACTTACCATGGCAACCATACTTATAGATTTCCTTCGCCAATTTTAAATAATAAAGATATAATACAGAACAGCAATTTCATAGGTAAAACACCTATTATTACAAGAAGTTGTTTTGAAATTATCAACCTTCTTTTTCGCTAGTATCTTTCGGGCATTCTTCTTTTTCTTCTTCATATGGGCACGGAGGGCAATTCTTGTCATCGTTTTTGGAGCATACTCCAACATGAATGGATGGGCCTTCTACACATGCTAGAATAAAGAAGATAATTTTTTTTTAAATTAATTAAAAATTAAAAAAGATTAAAATAGTGGACGAAAGGACTTGAATACAAATTATTATCAGTAATGATGATCCCTTAAAGACAGGAACAATATTAACCCTGAAGACTATTCCTTATTATGTGCCTGATTGAATGATTTTGGATTTGTACGAATATTTATGAAATCAACTACTGCAGTACAAAAATAAAATAAACTTTTGAAAACACAAAGCTCCCGTGTACCTATAATGTAACCATATGTAGAAACTATCTCTTGTTTTTATTCTAATATTTTTGTTTTATACGGTAGTGGTTCCATGTGCAAATCTTAATTTCTATTTTGCCTCAAAAATTATAAACTTTATTTAGAGCCGACATTTGTTGGGTACCGGATAGTAACTAAATTACTAAGTATAATTTTAAAAACAGAATGTCTTCAGCCAAATAAAAGGGGAGGTTGCTGTTAAGTTATGTAGAGAGGTAAAAGTTAATACTGTATAAAGAAACAATTCGAGAGGATTTTATAAGTACAGAAAAAAAAGGAAACATTATAAGGTCATAAATATGAAATGAAATTTTAGATGAATTATCACTGTCCCACATTGACATCTTATCATTTCTCGTTTCATAGGATGCGACAATATTGAGTGTGGCATCCTAGCAAAACTGTTTGAGAGTCTCCATAACAACGCGTTTTACACGGACTCTCAGGTAGATATTTACTAACAAAGACATAGTTTGGTAGTAGCCGGAGTAATGGCTAATTATACCTAAAAATTAACGAGACTTACGATTTTCTCCAGCATGTATCGGGTTTTTTATTTTATCTAAACAAATGAAAGGTTCAGGGCATTCATCATCTTCATCTTCCTTCTCTTTTTCAAGACACATACATTTGTCTTGTGGTTTTGAGCATCTGTAAAAGAAATGACTCCTGTATAAATAGTAAGATGTCAAAATTTATTCTATAGTAAGATATCTATTCTTGGATCATTTTATTTTGAAATAAAATAAAATCTGCTTTAGTCTCGCGTCTCGAAATTCTTGATCTCTGCCAATATAAATAGCAAAGCATAATACTCTAAACGCTCTAAATTAAATTAGTTTTTCGCATTATCTTAAACTAGCTTTTCGCCCACAGCTTCGCTGTAGCGGCTTAGGTTGCGCAATATTCAGTTATCTCTGTGGGATTCCTACAGAAACTTTGTAATTGAACAAACAAAAACTATTTTATGTTAGTCTATCCCTCTAGCTAGTTTTTCAAAAGTCACACCGTTGCACAGCATGCATGCGCAGACCTCCCACAATCTATTTTAAAAAAACTGTGTTAATTTATTTTGAAATTAAATCAAAATCCAAATATTCGTGCGCCCAACACTTAAGTTTTTGGGATATTCAATATTTTTTGCTGACATCCTAATTTGAAAGTTAGTTTTCAAAATTCCTTTTTTAGTGGTCGTCTTTAAACACATCAGAGACGATTATACATTTACGGTGTTACTGAGCCGATCTAGCTTTTTTCATCGTATCAAGCGGTGGAACATTTATACAAATATTCCTTCCGTTCATTACTCCTGAAGTGCGCTTCGTATTGGATTCATTTTCGTTATTCTTTGTATGTGTAAATTTATGATTCTTTTTTAATATGTAGGTACGTACAAAACACGGATACGTATTTCACGCTCTAGGAAATGATTTGTTAAAAACCGTAAAATATTATTTTTGGATTTAATTTTAATGATAAAAATACGGAATTTGATTCAAACACAAACACTTATTGCAACACTTATTTAATGTCTTTAGGGGATGATTTCCCGAAAACAGTAAATGGAGCCTGGCGATACTAATTTTGAACACAATACAGATTATTTATAAACTTTATCTTTTACTTGTAGTAAATGAATTCGGAAAAACTTTTTAGTGGTGCTAGGGCAGTTTTCGTCGTAAAAGAAACCTACGTTCAAAATTTTATGTATGTAGAATTCACTTCGCGCACAGTGATTAAAAAGTCGTCAGATAGTTTATTCTTAACATGGACTTCGTACAAGTTGCTTGTCTTGCCTTGCTCCTTTAGAAGAGATGGAGAAAGAAAAAAAGAATTCGTCAATACTGGACCCGTCCTTTTACAGCTGAAAGATATATCAACCGTTTATTTTAGGGCACCGCGACCTGCGATTTAATTATCCCAGTGCGCGCGACTCTATACAACTACACATGTTGCAATTACTTTTGCGATAATCGCGTCCCAAGCCGTCGCGGCAAAATGTGACAAATCACAATTTTAATCGGGTCGGGGGAATGATAGATTGTGGATTACACAATTTATCGGCTCGGGTGATTTTGTGTCCGCTCGAACAAGCGGACTGCCAGGTCTTTAAGATATTGGGGAATCGTGGGGAGCTCGAAGTCCCTGTGTAGGTCCGCATTTCGGATGTACCAGGAGGCTGCGGAAGCGGTTTTGGAGGGTCTGCGTTTAGACAACGCATAGACGACGCTAGCATTTGCTAGTATTGGGCGGATGCAAGTGACGTGAAGAGTCAGCTTATTCCTGAGCAACATCTTATTGTACTTGCCTATCATTAGATATAGACGACCGAGGACAAAAGTTGCTCGGTTTTTAGCTATTTTGGTGTGATTGCGGACGTTCAACTGCTCATCCAGGGTCACACCGATATATTTAGCCTTGTTTTGCCAAGGAATGGCACAGCCGAAGAGTGAGAGGGAAGTTGGTCTCGGAAGGAGGCCAGTGGTGGTGGTCAGCATCATGAAGCACAAGATCATTCTGCCCGGCAAGTTTCCCTGCATAGTTAAATGCTAACTTTAGTGTAAAGTGAATAAGTTGGGCCGCGTAGAAATAAGTTTGTCCGAAAAAAAATTCAATAAATGGATGTAAGTACATAATAATGTAATATCTTGCTTAGATAAGGTGATGAACTTTGAAACATGCTTAACAAAGTCTCATTAGTTCAAACTAAGGTAAAGTGTAACAAACTTTTCTGCTCCAGTGTGTTCAAAAAAGAAAACAACACTCGTCATATTAAAATGCTGTAAACTATGCGACACTAGCGATCAAACACCAGGTTAGGCAAGTTTGTGTAACTAATCAGCTGACTACAGTCGGTGTCAAACATGTGTCAAACGGTGTTCACATTTGAAAGTCATTCATAAATGAGTTACGCGCATTATCTTAGCACAGTACAAACACCACAGTAGCATTTTGCAACAGAAAAAAATTACCAAGTAGGTCTTTAATTAATTTTTATTTTTGTAAAAAGTTAGTTGGTCAGGGCAATAAAATTTCATTATTTTCTTAGTTAGTATTTTTCATAATACCTTCCATTTTAGTTCGGGCACATAATATCCTTACACCCTTATTCATAGATCTTAATAATTTAAATGTTAAAGTTAAGCCCCGGCGGCGACCAGCCAGTGCTCAACTCGAGTGGTTTAGCATCTATGTAAGCAACTCTAGAACTAACAAACGATATAGAAGTTAGCATCAACCCGCGGTCCAGACTGTCACCCAGCTCTAAAAGCACGGCGATGGCGCCGCGTGATCCCGCGGAGGAGCTAAAGACGTCAACGTCTAACTAGAATCACGACTAAGCCATAAGGCGAGGCGGTGGTGATCCGGATCTAGTGCTGGGTTGATAAGTCTGCCTTGATCTTAGAATGTAAGGTAGGAGAAGTTATATGACGGTAATTATTCGTAAATGGCACTTAAAAAAATACATACCGAAACAGCCAAGACATATTACTTATAAGCACAATGACTGTGCAAATTTACTTCACAAAATGTTACTTTATGTTTACGTCCTGACGTTATGTTTTCCTGAAATTAATGGAATAAAATAATAAAATAAATTGCTCAATTTTTACAACGCTAATATTAGTTTTATCATTGGTATCACTTGTTGGGGTCAAATCCTGTTTTTTTGATGTCAACGTCACAAACGAACAGGTGGTCCACCAGATGACATCTAAGAGTTCATCTAAATTGCCGATATCCACCTTTGACCATCGATATGAAAAAACAATACCGATGCCCCTTTTTTAGACTTTTTTAGTCGAACGAATGCTATTGGTTGCATCAAAACCCATTTAGCAGTCCAAGAACCGGAAGCTGAGTGCCTTATTTCCCCTATCTATATTGATCAAACTAGAATGTCTAATCCTGTGAGTATTTCCTAACGATGGAATATGTATATATTAGCCGCGCCATATGTCTTACTTTT
The DNA here is from genome assembly GCA_946406115.1 of Apoda limacodes. Classification (NCBI taxonomy): domain Eukaryota; kingdom Metazoa; phylum Arthropoda; class Insecta; order Lepidoptera; family Limacodidae; genus Apoda; species Apoda limacodes. Next base: position 14,498,782 of record OX291540.1, read on the forward strand.
AAAAAGAATAATATCATAAGATATGCGGTCTGACAAAGACGATTTATATTTTTGATGACTAAATCTTTTGGCATACAAATTGGTGGTTGGTGGGTAATTCGTCAATTTGGTCTAAGCCACATCATAGCATTTGCAACACTTGCTCTGAACTACGTGGTCTAAAGAACGTCTGCCAAGTTTCATTACTTACATAATCATTAAGAGCAAAGTTAAAGTATTTAACATGTGGCTGGACCATGACTTCAAAACGTCATCGTGTCTGTATATTGTAAGTGCACTGTCACTCGCCTTCGTGAATTGACGCCTATGATAAAATTAATCATCCCAAAATTTGTTTCATTTATAAATAAAAAAACAGCGAAATGCAACTAACCTCTTTACCATATGATCCTTTGGCTGGTTCCTATTTTTTCTTGCAATTGCTATTATTATTATTTCCGTTACTTTTACCACCGCTACCACCGCTACTACCACCACCACCACATGCCGAAACGTTTAAAGCAGTTCCTGGTGGATATTCGGCTGAAATTGTTTTATTCATATATAAAAAAATTACAATTTTGCCATTTAAAAGGTTACAAAAAACACATTTTTGTAAAATTTCATTAGAATTGATTTCAAAATAGGGGAAAAGGCGTGTGACATACGTATGGACGGGTATGATGATAGAGTTACGTTTTTACCATTTGGCTACCTAACCCTAAAACCAGTGCAGCATATATTGAATATTTGATTACCAGTGACATACCCTAATATGCGCATCTGTGCTTTGAAGGATGGATTAAGTTATTTAATAGCTTTAGTTGGTCATGTCCATGTCAGAGGAGAGGCTTTGCCTTTAACTTTTCACATACTTTTATATCTCGTACACACCTAAGTAACTTTATCTTTACTTACTTTCTTCTCCAGGTAAAGCAGGGTTATTTAATTTTTCTAAACAAACGAAAGGTTCTTCGCACTCTCCACCACCACTTCCGTCCGCTCCACTTCCGCCACCTTTTCCACCTTTTCCTCCGCCACAATTTGAGACTCCGATAAATGTTCCCGGTGGGTAATTAGCTAAAAAAATTAAGAGAAATTCCTATTATTTATTTACAAAGTCTATCAGTGTTGTAGCGGTGGTGAGCTTAGAGAATCCCTTACTATACAGCCCTAGTGACTTTGGGCTACCGTCTCGTAGGTATATCACAGCAGCTTACGCTAGGATGTGACTTGATAGGTGGAAGGCTGGTTTGCTTTGTCACCCAGTGGCAGGTATTAAACTTTATACAACCCAGGTTGCACTCAAGCCAGAGCCAGATTTTTCTATATAAAATTTATTGCTGTTTAAATAACTGAATTAAATCGCTTAGCATATAAATTATTACGAATATCAATTCCTTCGAGAGTTTGTATTCTTTTTCTAATACCTACCAGCTATTGCACTACCAAGTTTCATTTATTCCATTAAGGCGCAGACACGAACTAAACTAGAGCGCCTCACTAGATTGTTTCTAGAATACTTCTGTGATAAAAGCCGCCGTTTTTAGCCGAAATGCTATTACAGCTCACAGAAATACTCTCTAGAAATATTAAAAAACGCTCTTACAAAATAGCTTATGATTAAAAAATATGAATTGTACGATTTGGCTATAATGTTTTTATAATGAGATACTGACTAATGAGATAATGTTTTTATAATGAGATACTTATTAATTTTCATCACTTTTAGATTTTGCCAACTTAATATTGCGTTATTAAGTCAAACGCCCTGTCATCCTACGTTTTACGATCTCACCCGTTACAAGCATAAGCGACGTTTTTAAAAATATCGACTACAGAAATTCCAAGCAATGCCCTTTTTAGAAAAAAAATTTCATGATTTAAAAGTCTTGATTTTTAAGCTTATGCGATTTTATTAGCTTTTGTGCTCTCTTACTAGTTGAAAAAATCTATTTGCTATCCTGCTGTCAATGTCATCTGATTTTCAAATTTGCAAAATTTGCGAGCCCTTGCATTTTAAAAAACAAACCCTGAATGTTTTAAGCCACAGGTTCAAATTGGATATGATGTGGGTATATACGCCTCTTTAGTTATATAATATGCTCTTGGTCACAAAAAAATCATCTTCTAGCTGTATGCTCAACTAAATTAAAGGGGGGTTGACAATGTCCCTTCGGCCGTTTTCTAACCAACTTTCGAAACCGCGGTATCCAAAAAAGAAAACTATTTCTTATACTTATACTTATCAGAGTAGATGACAAATTATATAAGAAGGGCCAAAATGACATGGAGTTTGATGAGAAAATTAATTCTGTCGTACAACTTTTAACACAAAAGAAAATTACAGTTAGACACTGTCTTGAAATTATTGCGCCTTTAAAAGTTTAATTTTTCGTATCAGTTTTAGAGTTAGAAAGGTTTTGAGTTTCATTTATATTACTTTTTGAAAGTTAGTTTTTTTAATTAAAAACGGAACATTTTTCTCGTATTACATTAAGGTCTTTCACGTTTTGGAAATAGTTTCGAAACAGGATATTTTTGTTTTAATTGGTAAGTGGTTTTGGAAAAAGAAGTAACGTTCTTATTTGAAAACCAGGTTTCGGTAGAAGAAATATTTTTGTTTTTTTGAAACCGGTTTCGAAAACAGCCGAAGGGGAAAATGTCCTGAATAACATTGAGAAAACGACGGCACGCCTATGCCTATGTTAAAACCGACCAAGTGCGAGTCTGGCTCGCGCACCAAGGGTACCGTGCAAACTTATTATGTGTTGTTGTATATTATTAATTTTTTTTTATTATATGATGTAACTAAAAATTTACGGTTTACGCAATTTTTTGCTATAAGACGTTGCTTCGTACCAAATTTCAAGATTCGAAGTTCACGGAAAGTACCCTGTAGGTTTTGATTCCCTTGCGAGTTTCGAAAATTTGCGGAAATTTGCGGCATAAACGGCTGTGGCTTAGAAGTTTGATTTTTTCACAGCTCCAAGAGTAGACTTGAGTATTTGATATAAATTTTAGCTTGATACCTCCACGCGTGCCTGAGAAAAAGGGTGTTGACAGACGGACAGACGGACGGACAACAATGTGATCCTATGAGGATTCCGTTTTTTCCTTTCGAGGTACAGAACCCTAATAAATTATAAACTTATAATTTTTTTATTGTATTATATTTAATTGTTATACCCTTCATTAAAATTACACGGTCTTACACGGACTATAAGGTTTGTGGCGCAATATGTTTTAAGATACAAATATAATATTTTTTTGGTACGTTTAAAGGTTTTACTGTAGGCCGCAGGATTACATACGTTTGCAAAAATAAAAAACAACTTACTTTCAATTCCAGGCGTTTCAGGATTCTTCAGTTTGTCCATACAGAGGAAAGGTTCTTCGCATACTTTTGGGTCAGTATCCGAGCTAGAATCGTTTTTATCTTTTGCATTTGGTTTGGCATTCTCCTTCTTAATATCTTTAGGGTTATCTGTTTTACAGGGTGGCATAGTGTACCTTAAATCAGTAAATTAAAAATTTTAGCCGCTAAACTTGCGCATTGCGGAAAAGAGCTAATTATAGGTAAGTATATACGTACCTATAATGACTAAATATTAAAATATCGCTTATAAGTCTCAAAATTTTAGTTTTTTTTTATCAAATTTATAGTACTGGTTGGTTACTAGCCGTGTTTCTTGGTAAGTAGTCTTACTTCAAATGGTCACACCATTTTGATACCTATACTGCAGGACATATAGATAACAATCCCCCTTTTAAATGTCTTCTCTGGCGTGTTGTTTTGAAATTTTCACAAACACTAAAAGAGCTATAAAAATACTGTCTCATGCATAAATAAACTCTATTGAATTATGTACACACTCTGCACTAAATGGACTACAAATATCAGAAAAGGGTATAATGCTGGTTTTTAAGGTGTTTGAGCAAATTTTTGCTTAAATAGCCTTGGGCTTGTATACGAAAGGCATAAAAAAGGCAGGTTCGAAGCATGCGGCGGTGCAAAATTTAATTCGCGTCTGTTCAATTTGATACTTTACGGTAAGTATAAGTATTTGAACAAAAACATATTTTTTTAAGCGCGTCGCCAAGAAATTTGATTGCGATGAGATTTTTAATCAATTAGAAGTTGATTTGCTCAGATGAAAAATATGATTTTGCAATTTTACCTCAAATCATTTCAAAGTATTAATGTTAGTGACATATCAAGAGAGGAGCGACTAGATGAACGGACATGATGAAAGTACTTACCATATTTGACTTCGAAACTATAAATGCTAAATCCAAAAATAAAATAAATGTTACCGGTTCTTAGTTTTTTCCCTCAGCTACTGTGTTGTCCACGTTTGTATTTTTAACAGTGTTTTGGGTTTTTCCGCAGTTATTATTGTAAGAGCATTGACAAAGGGAACATTCGTTGGTGAGGTTCACGTTGTTTTCTTCACCACATTTGGGTGGGACCCTCTCATTCCTGATGATACACGACATGCATTGCATTTTTTGTTTCCTGCAATTTGAACATTTTTCTACGTGAGACATTTTTTGGAAATAGTTAAAATTTTACATAGTAATTTGATTTTTTTCGTTCTTGACGGATTTTTGTGTGGAATGACTGTTTGTGACTGTCAACTAACATTAAAATAAAGAGAGAGAAGGAAAGTGGCCAGTGTTTTAATTTTTTTTATAAGTATTGTAGAAATAGATGTGTCCTAATTCTTTTGATTAATTTTGGCACTCTATAGAATGAGAAAACAAAATATTTCAATAAAACGGACTGCTATTTTTGGGGTTCTAAAAAATAAGAATAATTGCAAAATCCTTTTCATAATTTTATCCATCTGTTTGATTGTCACATAACTTAATTTTGATATAAGCTCTTTCTATCTCAGACTTACGTTAGCAGGTCAGCTCCCTGATTTGTACACTTGAACATTTTAATATGAGGTAGGTATTTAGAACTGATATTGGTTATTCTAACCGTTACCTTTATCCTATTCCATACTTATTGTTATATTTTAAATGCATTCCTCAAAGTATGTACTTAGTGTATAGATGGCGGTTTTCTCTTTTAGAAGCTCGATTGAGAAGAATAGTGTAGTTCAGACTCGTATCAAATCTTGGCATATCCAAAAAACACCACAATTAATACAAGTGTTGTAAGTATAAGTATAGGGATAAACCTTTATTAATTACACATTTTTCTTTCTCAAAAAATTCCCTGGCGTATGCATAACAACTTACCAAAATTTCATTCCAATCGGTTTACCCTTATTGCGGAAGTCGAACTCGCACTTGACCCTTTCGGAAAATCCTTTCTTATCGGATGCCTACGTCATACAAATAACACACCCTCCAAGTTTCAGGTCTCTACTATCAGCGGTTTAGGTTGTACGTTGATCCGTCAGTCAGTCATTCAGGACAAAGCATTTTATATGTATAGATTATAGCGTTTAAAGATTCTTCAAATTTTTTTACACTGAATATAATAAATAGTAAATTTTACAACTTATATATTTTCTACAATCCTTCAGATGCCTTTTTTAATTGTGTTATACAATTTCAAATTTTAATTACTCGCTGCAATCAATTACCTTTGGTACTAGTTTTCTAGAATTATAATTTTAGACTACTGGCCCATGCTGAAAAAATTATGGGTCATTTGAACCACCAGGTGACCTATCTAGAACGATATAAGAGCATAAAATAATAAGATTCAGCACTATGCCGTCACTTGTAAGCTGTCCAACTGAGTGCAGGTGAGAATTCGAAAGTACAGGTAGAGTGAGTACATTTTGGTCACATATTTTTGTACGGCATTCTTACCACCGATAGATCCATGAAAAATAATAAGAAAACGCACAGTGCCGTAAAAAAATGGTACGCCACAAAGTCAGTTTTTTTTTTTATTTTCCGTCAATCACCAGGGTAAATTTGGTCATTTGATTTTGTACGGCATCTGTGTCATACTATTTCAATACTGCTTCTAATCCATTATTCCGCAACGCCGTACAAAAATCATGCGACAAGAGGAAAAAATCGGGGGTTGCAATCCCCTCTCTTTCCGTGGTCCAGGGGGTGATTTGACACAACATGAAATAAATTTATTTTGAAAGTATTTTATGCATGGATAATATTTTTTGATAGGCCGTACATTTTCGTTGGTCCAAAGGGGAAAAAAAACTGAAAAAGAAAAAATCAAAAAGAAAAAATCCATATAACGAAATGTAAGGTGAAATTTTTTTTATACGGCATTTAGATAGTTTATTTGTACAAATTTTCATAGTCTTTTCGTGATTCTAGGTTCCTAGTTAGAAACTATGTTAAATATGGGTTTGTATACTATCGATTTATACCAAAATATAGACAATAAAAGTCTGTGACATAACGGAACCGGATGTGGAATCAGGCGAAAAAGATGATGACGCCATAGGTAAATAAATAAATAAATCTTTACATCTTTAATTTGTACGTAAGTAATTTTGACAAATACATATTTATGTTTCAGAAAATAATAGAGAAGATAATTCGGACGTCGCTGAAGACGTTGATTCCGATAACAACTCAGCAACTGATTCCGATACTGAATAAATTTATCGAATTTTTCTAAAAAATGACAATTTTTTTTATTATTATCATAAAATATATAGAATTTTTCTAAAAAATTATTGTTTTATTTATTCACATCATTACAATGAAACAAATCAATTATATGTATGTATCAATAATGTTTGAAGTATATATTAAACCAAAAAGTATATAAAACTGTTGATACTGGGATTGACAGTTTCAATTCTTGGTCATAATATACACACCGTTTCAGTTCAGTTAGACGTCATAGTGATTTTATCATATTATCAATTGTTCTCTTCAAAAATATGTTAATACCGTACTGTATCAGATGGCCATAAAGTACCATTAAAATTGTAGCGTCACTTTCATCAGCCTAAAAGATATGGTCTGCATAAAAATGTACGGCATCATTTTTTCCTAATTTATCTATGTTAATACTATTTAAAACAAGGGATAAAATGTAAAAAACTGCTATATTTCATTAATCTATGATATTTAAACTTTTACAATAATTTGCAAAATTACAGTTTTTGTATTTCTCTATAATTCTTTTTAGAACGGTTTCTTTTGAACGGCAATACTATGTAACAATTGTATTTTACAATATCATGTTAAAAAAAAAGTTCCCGTACAGGATCAAATGATTTTACAGCTCTAAAAATCAAGGATACGATGAAATGAAGATAATTATTGATATACATTCAAATGAACAATCATTTTTTGACGGCATTATTTTTAATAGTACTTTTGAGTGCTAGATAATGTTTTGGAACCGAAGCCGTACTTTTTCAAATCACCCCCTGGACCACGGAAAGAGAGGGGATTGCAACCCTCGATTTTTTCCCCTTGTCGCATGATTTTTGTACGGCGTTGCGGAATAATGGATTAGAAGCAGTATTGAAATAGTATGACACAGATGCCGTACAAAATCAAATGACCAAATTTACCCTGGTGATTGTCGGAAAATAAAAAAAAAAACTGACTTTGTGGCGTACCATTTTTTTACGGCACTGTGCGTTTTCTTATTATTTTTCATGGATCTATCGGTGGTAAGAATGCCGTACAAAAATATGTGACCAAAATGTACTCACTCTACCTGTACTTTCGAATTCTCACCTGCACTCAGTTGGACAGCTTACAAGTGACGGCATAGTGCTGAATCTTATTATTTTATGCTCTTATATCGTTCTAGATAGGTCACCTGGTGGTTCAAATGACCCATAATTTTTTCAGCATGGGCCAGTAGTCTATTTCTTGTAATTTAATTTTGTAGAATAAAGGATTAAAACAAAAATAATAAAATTAGCACGAAAGCTGCGTATCAGTCAAGTGAGATTTGGTCTCGCCCACCGTGTGTTTCGTGCAACCGTTACGAAATTTACAAACACAAACAAAAACAAAAACAAAAGTCTGCCGATAAGCGGTCACCCATCTAATCACTGACCAAACCCGAAGTTTCTTAACTTTGAATACCATTCCCAATAAAAAAACCGCCCTTTGTACTATTTTTCTAGATTTATAATTTCGTGTAATTTATTTTTGTACTATAAAGGATTAAAATAGAAATAATAAAATTTGCACGAAAACTGCGTATCTACGCGATCTAGCCCAATGTTTAATATGTTTTTACAATTGTTACGTAAACATTATTATAACAAAAACATCTGCTATCATAAATTAATAACTATTGTATGCGCGACAGTACTCATGCGCAAACATAGAGGGGTCTACGTTTCACTCACCGCTAGACTGTACAGACCGTGCCGCGGTGTACAATTTACATAAAAAGATAAAAACAAAAAGTGTGCCGCTAATCGGTCACACATCCAATTAATATCATTTCCAACAATCAAAATGTGTTACTGCTTCTTATAATATTGCTAGATGGCGTTGTACCCATAGTTTAAAAGAGTAATGGCTTGGGCTTATCTTAAACTTGGCTGGTTTTTATTATTTGTTGTTATACTTTAGAGTTCACACTACTTTTCATTGCATGTTTAAAGTTTGTTTATATATATTAACGAAAATGTTCTTGTATGGGGTCACCCCTTAAATTTTTCCTATTTTAAGTTTTTATTATTTGTTAGGTAATCCCCGATCATAACACATATTTTGGTATTATTATATGATTTGATTCGATGTACAATGGATGGACAGAGAGCATCAGTAATGGGATCCCATGACACTGTTTGGGTTCAGATGTCCAAAACAGAACATGTTATTAGGATACCAACTGCCATTGTAAGTTAAAGACTGACAAAGGCAATAGATACTTGTAAAGGTATAAGCAATAAAAATACAATGTTAAACATGTTTCATATCAATGCCATTCCCATATTTTAATCCTAATCGTCTTCATCAATTTCATCTGTATCGTCTTCATCTTCTGAAGGTTCTTTTAGCATGTTGGAAATGTTGGAAGATGACTCCTCTTTGACGGGTTCCGTTCCTCGAAATAATGATTGTATTTTTGATTTAATGGACATAAATACATTGGAAGAAGTATCTCGTTCAAAATTTAGGCCATGAGAAACGTTTTTAGGAGGCGTTGGCTTGTCGTATGGTGAACTCTTGTCGCTAACTTTGAAAAGGTCTTTTAGTCTTGATGATTTGCGGTATTCTTTTTCACCTGTTCCGTCTTCGTCATCATCATCATCATCATCAGAAGACATGTGGTTTTTAACAGAAGTAATTGCTTCATCTACAGTTTTGAGGAAATTGGTCACGTAGGGTGAAGCACTAGGGACTTCATTTATTTGAGTGTTTATTCTATTAACAGTTTCAGAAAGTTGTGTTTTTAAAGAGATAACTGAGGAATCTACTTTTGAGAAAAACTCGGCAATTGGATCATCTTCATCAGGTTCACCTCTTATTTTCCGCATTTCAGCTCTTTTGTTTTCAATATGTTCTTTGATATCGGACATTGTAGAACTCAGTTTTTCAGTTAGTTGTTCCACTATTGGTTTTGTTTTGTTAAAAACATCGTACATAACTTCTTTTGCAACATAGTCAATTGATTTCACAGATTCTTGTTTTACAACTTCATCAGAAATATGATTTTCTTCCAAAGATTTATCATTACTTTGGTTGCTAGCCTTCTTTGAAGGTAATTTATAGTTTTCTAAATCATTTTCTGATTTTTTTCTTTTTGGTAATACATTTTTAGTTAGATCATGAATTTTACTAAGGAACTCATCCATAGCTAATTTTACTGTAAATAATGTTTTACTACAGGAATCGATTGTTTTCTGTTGTAGATCTCTTTCTTCTTTATTCAAACAAGTACAAACATAAATTGGTGTGTTTTGAAGACTTTGTATAGGGCTGGTTCCTATAGAGCAACATGTGGTAGGCCTCGATGATTTAGAATTCGATTTTAATTTACATCCGCACGGTATCTTCTTAGAATTTGAAGGTTTAAAGCTATTTTCTTCATATTTTAAATCTGTGTTTGCTATAATATTCAATGCCGAGCTTTTAGGCGTGGGTGTAGTTACAATCTCTGTGTCATTGGTAGATTTTTGCTTAAGAAAGTATTCTTTACTTCTGTGGCTACTCACTTCAATATGTGTTTCATTATCATGAGATGAACTTTCAATCACGTTTAAAGTATCTTCTACGGATACTTCATCAGATTTTGGATAGTAACTTAAATCTTTAAGGTCAGAGTTTCCTATTTTTATACAGTCTTTGAAGTCGTTCAATTTTATATTTTCTACAGATTTTATAAGCGGAAAACTCTTTTTCCCTATGATTAAATTTGTGTTTGATATAGATAATACTTGACGATCTCTTGTGCCGGTATCTTCTTCATAAATTTTTGGAATTGGTCGCCTAAACTGGCATGGCTTTTCAAAATTATCTGAGTCTTCTTCAATACTTAAGTCACTTGTCTGAGTGCACTTTTGCTCCACCGAATATTCAATATCTGTATTGCTGTATTGTTCCAATTCCGTTTGACTAGGTTGCATAATACTAACACATTATTAACAATATTATAAAATACTACTAACATCTTTATATTGAATAGAGTTCGTGTGTAAAATCCGAGTTAGAATTAGCAAAAACTGCATTTTGTTTGTCACATGTTGATGGTTTTGAAACAGTAGTGTATTGTAAGAGAATGTGCGGTCCATGCAGAATTGAATCACAGAAATGTCCGAAGTAATTTGTTTAATTAGTGACACAAATTATAGCAGCACCTGTGCACAAACTTTTCAACACCGCAGTGTGTTATTATTTAACTCGCATTTGCTGTGGAAAATTAAAATCAGCAAAAAAGGCAATTTTGTAGTCACATGTGAGATGCACAGAGACAGATTTACTTTTCGTGGATAGAAGCACGATTTTTGGTACTAAAATAGACTTAAATTGTAATCCTCATTCATAAACTTGTAGTATTGTATAAACATTGAGAGAGATCAAATTACTTAATATTTAATAATTTTTTTTTACTTCACTTACAACGTGCTTTTGGGTAAGATACAATTAAGGCGCTCCTTTGAAAGAAATAACTTACCTATTTGTTAAGTTGGAAACCTATGTGATACATCAATAATTTCTAAAGTAATAGTAAATACCATAAGGACCTACACTGTATTGTGCGTGTTCTCGCTGTTGTATTGTGCGTGTACAATCGACTCAATTTTGAAATGGACCTATAGATTTTTTACTTGTATCAGTCTAAGCATTCTTATAATTGACTATGGCATTTGAAGCCCAATTAAAGCTGGCTATTCTCTTCATAGCCTTACAAGCATCATTTTTAATTTCATTGATCTTAATTATTTTGTTTACACAAATATTAATAGCCTGTGTTCAACTTTTCACAAAATTACTTCCCAGTGTTTTTAAGGTAAATTTTTTTGTTAAAGTGTTATCCAAAGTTTTTTTATTTCTCGTCATGGGATAAAAATTATGTCAATTTATTTATACATTGCAAATTTCGTAATGAAGGATATGATCAGTAAATTTTGCTGGACCGCTGCCTATGACGTTTTAAATGGGCAATTTTTTTTTGTAATAATAAAAATCAATGGTAACAAACAAACAAATCAACATCAAGTGTAGTCACCAGCCAGAATCATAAAAGAAGAACACAGAACTAAGGAGAGAATAAAAAAGTACAATAAAAATTGTAATCAAACTCATTCTATGGATGTACAGTGCAACAAACTTTCTTACGTGTTTGGTTGCTAGTATCGATATGTTGTTGATAGTCGTCGTTAGTTTACACCATTTCAATATGGCGACTGTAGTTTTTATTTTTGACCACCGAGTCAGAAAAGTTTGTTACACTGTACGATTCAGCCCATAGATAAAGGATGTAATAGCGTAGCGAAAAAATCCTAGGTCTGTGGTTCAGCCTAAAGTTATAAATATGTATCGGAAAACGGGCCGCCTGCCATATAAGCTCCCTATGTTATGGTGAAATGTGTGCGGCTTACACACTATGAACATTGATTATAATAAGAAATAATGTAGAATATTTACTGTTTATAACTGTTTTTTTTGACAAACAATGTATATATTAAAATTAGAATTTTTTTTGTTATTTTTATCAGTAGAAAACTTTTTTTTATTAATACCAAATTGCAACTGAAAGTTAACTATGTTCATAGTGCAACAAACTTTTCTGACCCGGTGGTCAAAAATCAAAACTACAGTCGTCATATTGAAATGGTGAACATACAATGATCATAATGAACAAACACCTAAGATCAGAAGGTCAGAAAAGTTTCATGGACTGTAAACCCGATAATTGTTTTGTGATGTAATAAAACGAAAAAAAAAAATATTAGTAATTGTTAAAAACTACCTAAGTAGAATCTTTACTTATCACAAATTTAATAAAATATCGAAACTTGAAGAATTTTAGCAAATCAATGCATGGTAAATTAGATATGTAATCATATATCTATATATCCATACTATACTAATATTATAAATGCAAAAGTAACTCTGTCTGTCTGTCTATCAGTCTGTCTGTCTAATACCTCTTCACGTTTAAACCGATAGAGTCTCAACCGATTTAGATGAAATGTGGTAAGAGAGGTAGGGCACTGCAAGTACTCGCTCGAATAAGCCACCCGAACAACTAAAGCAGGGCATAGCGAGTACTTGCTCGAATGAGCGGCCCGAACTGGGGAAGTACCTCCACCTTACAGAAAACCGCGGCCACAATAACACTAACATTGAGTAGTGTTGTGTTCCTGGCGGTGAGTAAGGTTGCCAGAGCTCTTTGAGGATTCGCTGCGCGGACAGCGGAGGACCGGCGGTACTTGTTGCTGTCATGCTCGGCGTAGACGCGGCGTGCTGGTTCGGCGGTCAGGGAGACCTGATGAAACGGCTGACCGCTGGCCGCCCGCAGGTTGAACGGGATCCCGAACCCAGGGATCACTTAATCTCCGCCCTGGGAGGCTGATTCGCCAGCCTGTGTAAAGTATCTGAAGTGGTAGTCGTGCCGGAGAAGGAGACCGGAGTGGACCCGGCTACTACAACAGAGGGGGATCAGGGGCCCTTCCGCCCGCCGTGCCAGCAACCGTATCATCTGTGGCGAGCTTTGGCAGTTCTAGTACCGCACCTTTTGTCCTCTAAGCTGTCGGTGCAGTGAATCCTCATCTTTAATCTAAATAACACTTTCAAAAAATAAAAAATATGGCAAGAAATAAAAGAAAAAGAGTTTATTCAGCGGCCGCTCCATCCACATTTAATGTGGACTTTTGCAACATTAGGGGTATTCACGCAAATCTTAACGCAGTCCACCTCCATCTGGAGACTGCGCAGCCGACCATTCTTTTTCTAACGGAGACGCAGATATCCTGCCCGGCCGATACATCATACCTTCATTATCCCGGTTACAAACTTGAGCACAATTTCGTGAGTCGTGCCGGTGTATGTATGTTCGTCCGGGAGGATATCTGCTGTCGCCGCCTTCATAGCCTTGAAGACAGGGACCTGTCGATATTGTGGGTGCGCGTAGATTACGGCGGCCACACTCGTATCTATGCGTGCCTATACAGGTCTCATAGCGGTGACACGGACGTAACTCGACTCTTCACGCACCTGAGTTTGACGACTGACAAAGTTCTAGAGCAATATCCCACAGCAGAACTAGTTATTTTGGGAGACTTTAACGCCCACCATCGCGAGTGGCTCAGTTCTCGAACCAATAACTATGCTGGGATATCTGCTCACGAATTTGCTCTGACCTATGGATTCTCTCAGCTGGTACTTTCTCCAACGAGAATACCAGATATAGAGGAACATACGAGCTCCTTACTGGACCTTCTGCTGACTACTCGTCCGGACGGATACTCCGTCTCAGTGGATGCGCCTCTTGGCTCCTCGGACCACTGTCTCATCCGGACTCGATTGTCATGCACACAACCCGATCCTTCTGGGCCAACTAATTGGCGTCGTGTGTGGCATTATAAGTCGGCAGACTGGGATGGATTGCGAGAATTTTATGCATCGTACCCGTGGAGGCAGATCTGCTATAGCTCAGAAGATCCTGACGTCTGCGCAGCCGCAGTCACTGAGACAATCCTCGCTGGTATGGAATGTTTCATTCCTAACCTGCGAGTAGCTGCCGGCGTCAAAAAACGACCGTGGTTTAATAGGCCTTGCAGAGAAGCTAAAATTCTTAAGCAAACTGCGTATGAGGCTTGGACCACGGCTCGTAATAATAGGGATCCGAATATTTCTGAGTTAAAACGCAAATTAAATGCTGCCTCGAGGTTCAGTAAGAAAGCAACTGCCAGAGCAAAATTCCAATTCATCGGCAAAATAGGTGGGCGACTTGCGAGCTATCCTTCTGGGAGTCGTGCTTTCTGGTCGCTTGCCAAAGCTGCCGAAGGGAACTTCTGCCAGTCGTCGTTACCACCACTGAGAAAGACCGATGGTGACTTGGCCCATAGTGCTAAAGAGAAAGCCGATCTACTGGGCAGTCTCTTTGCCTCGAACTCGAATATGAACGATGAAGGCGCTGTACCACCTACTATACCGTGGTGCGGTAAGACCATGCCGGAAATCTCCATAACGCAGCGGAAGGTCAGGCGGGCGTTGCTCTCTCTAGACGTTCATAAGTCGAGTGGGCCAGACGGTATACCAGCAGTGGTGCTTAAGCAGTGTGCTCCTGAGTTATGTCCTGTACTCACGCGCCTCTTCGCGCTTTCCTACCACACTAGGCAATTTCCGTCTTCATGGAAGACTGCGAATGTGCACCCGGTGCCCAAAAAGGGCGATAGATCAGATCCATCGAATTACAGGCCTATCGCTATTACCTCTCTCCTCTCTAAGGTGATGGAGCGTGTGATCAACACACAGCTTTTGAGATACCTAGAAAAACATGACCTGCTCAGCGACCGCCAATATGGCTTTCGCCACGGTCGCTCGACTGGTGACCTTCTAGTGTATCTCACACACCGATGGGCACTAGCCATTGAGAGTCAGGGGGAGGCATTGGCATGTAGCCTGGACATAGCGAAGGCGTTCGATCGGGTCTGGCACCGCGGTCTTCTATCGAAGTTGCCATCTTACGGAGTGCCCGAGGGTTTGTGCAAATGGGTGGCTAGCTTTTTGTCCGGCAGAAGCATACGAGCCGTAGTTGACGGTAGTTGCTCTGATAGCATGGACATTAATGCTGGTGTCCCGCAAGGCTCTGTGCTGTCTCCTACGCTGTTTCTACTGCATATCAATGACATGTTGGACATGAACAACATACATTGCTATGCAGATGACAGTACTGGAGACGCTTTTTACACGGGTCGTGCAAACATCCCTCGTTCCGTTGTGGAGGAAAACCGCGGAGAACTTGTGTCTCAAATCGAGACCACACTGTCCCAGGTCTCTGATTGGGGACGGGTAAACTTGGTCCGATTCAACCCTACAAAGACACAAGTGTGCGCGTTCACCGCTAAGAAAACTCCATTCACTGTAGTCCCACAATTCCAGAACACTCCCCTCTCCATCTCCAAGAGCATTGGGATCCTTGGTGTCGACATCTCCAGCGATGTTCAGTTCCGAGATCATTTATCAGATAAGGTGAAGCTGGCGTCCAAAAAACTTGGTGTACTCAACAGAGCGAAGCAGTACTTCACGTCGGGGCAAAGGTTGTTACTTTACAAGTCGCAAGTTCGGCCCCATATGGAGTACTGCTGCCATCTCTGGGCAGGTGCACCCGGATACCAGCTTGGCCCTTTTGACTCGGTTCAACGACGGGCTGTGAGAATTGTCGACGATTCCAAACTCACTTGCGGTATCGAGCCCTTAAGTCTAAGGAGAGACTTTGCCTCACTGTGTGTGTTCTACCGCTTGTACAATGGGTTGTGTTCTGAGGAATTGTTCGAAATGATGCCCACGGCTACTTTCTACCATCGCACCGCTCGCCATCGGCAGGGAATCCATTCTCACACTTTAGAACCTAAATGGTCGCGTACAGTGCGGTTTCAGAGAAACTTCCTCCCGCGAACGCTTAAGTTGTGGAATGAGCTCCCTGCCAAGGTATTCTGCAAGGACTACAGTATGGAGTTCTTCAAGAAAGAAGTTATTAGATTTCTGAAGGGTCGGCAACGCGCAAGTGATACCCCTGGTGTTGCAAGCGTCCATAGGCTACGGTGACCGCTTACCATCAGGCGGGCCGTAAGCTTGTTTGCCACCTTAGTAGTATTAAAAAAAAAAAAAAAAAAAAAAATGGTGATAGTTTGACTTCCGGAATTCCTATGTCCTTCAGATAGGATTATTTGTTATCCCGAAATAATCAAAAGTTTCTGCGGGAATAACTCAAACCAAGCTTAAACTAACTATAGCTTGCTATAGAAAACTTCATCAGTATAATTAAGAAGTTGATGTTAGAATCCCACGCTAAGAACCAAATTTATGGCGGGTGCATCATATGGACTTATCTCCGAAACAAAACCCGTAAAAGCATCAACCGCTACTGCAACCGCCTGCATCTACTCCTCCGATACTCCGACACTTTCCGGAGACAATTTATTTATTTTTTAAGAGAAAAAAATTAAAACTTGAAGTTTAGTGATTTTAAAAGGTTAACAGGTACTTTAGGAATAAAAACCCGCAAAATGCTCACGAGAAATGGGATGAAAAGAGGTAGAAATTGATTTTTTCAATTTCTGGCTTACTGTGACGTCCTTACGAAAAATTACCTTTACGACAATTGTAGGTTAATAAAAATAAACACTTTTTACCACAAGCTCAAGCTCAACCCGTTTTTATTTTCTCGGGGGAGTCTGGGTATCGGAGCTATTTTATGGGTTTTTATTCCAAATATACCTGTTAACCTTTTAAAAACATAAAACTTCAGATTTTTGTTCCTAAACGGAATTCCGATTGGACTAGTAATGAAACAACGGAACTAAAATTCTAAGACATTGTCAGGCAGGAGTGACATTAAAAAAATATCTATCGCGTGGACGAAAACATTTTCGAACGTGCTCGTACTGGAAAGTGCAAAAGAGTTAGTTATGTCACAAAGATTTTACGAAAATGTAAAATGCCCGGCCGCAGCACTGCATGCCCGGCTTCGCGATCGTAAGTTGCGGTGGCGGGGGCTGAGGTAACGTAAAAACGGTCTAGTGCTTGAATATCCCCGCCTTAAGTTGTAATGAACACTAAAAAGTAAAAGATATTGAGCTTAATGATTAAGCCTCATTTTAATTTATTATAATATATATATTTATTATAATTAAAAAATCTCGAATTCAGACCATCATTAGTCGGCATTTGAGATTTTTTAAACTACAATAGTCGTATAATTGAAATATAAAACAGTTATTAAGACAGCTAAAGTTCAATAGAACTAAAGAAGTTTTAGTTTGCGGGCGGCTCAGGATCGGCCGTTGTGGAGACATATGGTGGAGGCGTACGTTCAGCACGGACGTCTTCCGGCTTGAACGAGTGAATGAAAGAAAGAAGTTTTAAATATCATAATAACGTAAAGGGTTTATTAAATAATATCTATAAATATATGAATATTCGTTTTATTTGTCTGTTTTATGTTTTATTTAGTTTTGCTAGTTTTCACTTTATTTTGTTCCGCTTTTCCATCTGCTATTGTTCCACCAGCTTCAGCTTTAAGAGCATCTTCCGACGAGCGGCTTGTAGTTTCAAGTGCAACTGAGTGCGTGGGACTTGGGCGATTCGAGTGATGATGTGTGCTCTTGTGGATTCCACTTTTCGGTGAGCCTGGCGGTGCAAAGAGACTGCTACCGCATGGACTGACTAAGCAAGGCTTTTTTTTCTTACCTGAATGCCCGTGATTTTCGGGATTATCATGTTTTTCGGGTTTGCTTTGTCCAGTAACTGGGCCTGGTGGACCTGAGATAAAAGGCCCAGTATCAAAATCTATCCCGTATTCATCTTCAAACATTTCTCTCATCCTATTTTTACAGGCATCTAAGCAGCATTCAGGAGATAGAGATGTTTCATTAGGATCACAATTCTTTGTTGGGATTCTGTTTTCTGTTTTAGGTACATTCGTATCAAGAATTCGCAATGATTCACAATGAGTGACGATGTTATCTTCCGTTTCTGATGTGCGGGGGCATATTGATCGTTTTGAAATATTGCTTTCTTTCTGGCTGAAGGTTGATGCCGTGGAGAATCTTTTCTGCGACATGATCTCAATAGTTACTATATTTTTGCTTATGGATATTTACAGCTTTGGCAGGTTTTGCATGTTAAACGTTGGCTATTTTTTTTCACATTTTACATGAGTTTGTGATGTTTAATGACTTTGTCTATTTATATATTGATAAAATCGTATTATTTGTTATGGGTTAAAATTTTTGTGCCATCTTGCTTGGTTGTCAAAATTTGCTTGTCACCAAAGAGTAATATATCACTACGTTCTTGTCACATTCATTTTTCAGTATTTAGATCTGTCAAATTATGTATGTTCTCTGTATTCTTCTAAAAATCCATAACAAACGCAAACAGCGAAAAAAATAACGAAAAAAAAAAAGTAACTATTACTAACAGACCTATCAACGCACAGCCCCCCACTGGACGGATAGAGCTGAAATAGTTATTATTTTATATTTTAAACTTTTTAGCAAAAATGGTAAGAAATCCAAGCTGTTTTAAATTTGATTCTCTGCCACTTTACTCATTACATATTTTTTAACCATTTGATGCATGACCAATTGCGGCAAAATGTGCGGGTGTCACTGTCAGCTGTTACTGGCAGCAATGGTGAGATATGTGATGATGTGCTGTTCCTTGATGATGACAAATCATCCCCAATCAACATTAAACCAAAGAGAATATAATCACGACGTTTCATTAAACATAAACATTGGATATCAGGATGATTATTCGGCATGACCATAATTGAAAAAAAGCATAAGTGGGTTCCGACAGCAAAATGTCGCAAAAAAAGTTAGTCTTAAACGTATAATTAATAATTAAATTGTTAATCCAAACATAGACCATAAAGACTGGGTTGCACCGACTAACTTTGACGGTAACCAGCCGTCAAAAATGGAAGATTGTATGAAAATTTCTATAGGCACCTACTTTTTAAACTTAACCGGCCCGTCAAGGTCAGTTGGTACAACCCAGCCTAAGTGAAAATCTAGGGTCTACAAATCTACAAAATCAGGCTCAAAACTCTTAGAAACGACGCAAAACAAACTAATAATTGAAATAAAACTTTAGAACATGAAGCAACTAAAATAATGACCATCAGGCAAACGTAAATGTATTTCACGTGCATATCTATACTAGATTTTTGCCCGCGGCTTCGCTCGCATATACTTTAAGATTTGTACATTTTTTTAATCAATAAACTGAAAAGTTATTTTTGCACACCAACTTTAACCACTTTATATATAAGTATATACCAAGTTTTAGGTAGATTTAAGTATAAATACACTTTTTTCCAAACAAACTGCCCGCTGCCTTTTCCCCTTAAGGGATGACTTATAAAAACCCGGAAAAACATGTTTGATTAATTAAGTTGGATATCTATTAATACCGGATTTTAAGTAACTTTTAACATATAAAAAATACTATTTTGCACACTAAGTTTGCCATCCTTTACGGGTTACAGTTTTAATGTCCATGAATTACATTACGTTTCATAAATGGTGTTAAAGAACACATAAACCAAGCTTTGCTACACTTTTTCTCCTCATAGGGGCTAAATATTTAGAAAACACCAAATTACACCGTTTTTTAAATGTCTTAAAAATCATATTTATCCACATTTAAAGTAAACTGACGATAGCAATATTTTAACCCAGACAAACATATTGATTCCCTTAGAAGTTGAATTTTAAAAAAACCACATAATACCATAGGCTTCGTTGACCGATCAAGCGGGCCGTAAACTTGTTTGCCATCTTAGTGGTATAAAAAAAAAAAAATACAATGAAGAGCATAGGTTGAGGGCTAAATTTTGAAAAACACCGGAATACGTGTTTTATTTATAGTGTTGTAAAGCATTAATACTGAGCTTAAAGTTAAAATGTATTCGGAATTATTATTTTATTTACAATTTATGCCACTGCTTTTTTTTCACCTATAAGTCTTGTGGGACATTATTTTTCATGCATACGTAGATAGGGGATTATCAAAATCGTAAAACCCGTCATTTAAAAATTTCAAACAAAAATATTATTTCCTACACAGACTTCGACACCCCTTATTACCCCCTTAGGAGTTAAATTTTTTGAAACAGCAAAATAAGTATTTTCGAAAATGTTAAACAGCATTGATACCCTGTATCTTGTAAATTGAAGTATAAAAATAATATCTCCAAATCACAAACAAACTGCTATCCATTTTTTTGTCTTTTGAGTGACCTCCTAGAGAGCAATAAAGTTCCGTCGTTCCCGCTAGTACACCCAATTACTTCAACCGTTGAATTAATGGGAGTTTTTCGTTGCAGTTGTTCAACTATGTATATTTTTTTTAAGTGTTCGTTTTTTTTTTCTTTTTTATACCACTAAGGTGGCAAACAAGCACCGCCGGATGGTAAGCGGTCACCGTGGCCTATGGACGCTTGCACCAGAAGTATCACTCGCGCGTTGCCGACCCTTTAAAAATTCAATAACTTCTTTCTTGAAGAGCCCCATACTGTAGTCCTTAGAGAACACCTTGGCAGGGAGCTTATTCCACAACCCAAGTGCTAAACTACTGGGACAATCTTGTTGAAATAACTCACAGGGGCTGATTGAAAATGAAATTTATATATTTGTACTTACTATGACGAATTGCCAGACATTCAAATGTTTTATAGTGCCAGGCTTGTTTTGTGCACTTTGGGTCTTCTGATGGTTCTTGGATTAGGCGGTTATCGATGATTTTATTTTTATAAAAACATGCTTGCGGTCAGCCCGATGGTAAGCAGTCACCGCACCCTATTGATGAATAATTAACTTTATTCCCCGTGGTCCCTTCCAGAAATACAATGCTGCTAAATTAAAATGGTATCATAGAGGTCATAAAAATTTAGAGGATAAAAAAATTACAAACATATATTTTGTAACCTAGACAAGTGTATTTGAGTTTACTTGCTTATATAAAAATTTAAGTCATTAAAATTTAAAAAAAACACCGTTCAGAAGATCCATTTATACATGTTTACTAGGAAAGAATGTTGCACTAATCATCGAAACTATCAACTACATATTTCTTTAAAATAAAAACATAATAGGGCTCCAAAACTGCAAATGAGGTTCTTAAAAACCATTTTTTACTTAAATTTATTTCTTTCGAGTAATTGGATTCCAAAGTTAAAAAACTTGTTTTGGCATTTTAAGATGTTTATATGGTATTTTTAATCTTTTAGGCTAATTATGGCAGCGATGCCAAATAGGCAAAATAAATGCTAGTTCTTGGAGGATGACGACAGTAGTGTTTAAGCGAAAACGAGTAAGAGGAAGATTACATGGAACAATATGCCATTTATTGTAAACAGCACTACCAGCTGCTCTACTAGTAGTTAACAAAAAACGGCACTACCAGACATTCAAATATTTTACAGTACAGTACAGTTTAGGATACAAAAATACTTATTATACAAATTATTCCAGGCTTGATTTGTGCCCTGTGGGTATCCTAATGTTTATAGGATAAGGCGGTTATCGATGATGAAAAATTAGTCTCGTTACCGTAAAGTTCGCAATAAAGATTTTGATGAGATCTATCATTTCTATAAGGAAACTGCTAGTCTAAGGTCAATAGTTACGGAGATGTAGCCCTTTCTAGTTTGAAAGCTGTCATCATAAATAAAGTTGTTGATGAGATCTATCATTTCTATAGTTAAACTGCTAGTCTAAGATTAATAGTTACGAAGATATAGGGTTTCGTCATTCCACAACTGTTATTCAAAATAGGATCTTGATAATATTGATAAATAATTTTACTAATTTGACAGCAGTTATTCACATTAATATTTACAAAAATTAAAAAAAAAAGACGCCCGAGATAAGCCCGGGCCGTTCAGTTAGTCGGTGGGTACAAACAATCTTTTCAGCATAAATCTTACCTGTATTTGGCCGGTTTTTTTTTTGCAGTCGTGCTCTCGATTGCACTATAAAACATTTGAACGGTGCCATGGTAGTGTCATCATTTGTAAACAAGCACTACCAGTTGTGCTGCTAGTAGTGTTGTTTACAATAAACGCAATAGCTCTGTGTGATTATCCTCATATGTCTGAAAGGGAGCAATATGGCAAAATAGAATGTGCAGACAGTATGATATATCACTTGACTGTCATCGATGGCCTGTAGCTCTGTTTTACAAATTTGCTGGTACAAATGTTCTTATAATATATCAGTTAAATAGTTCAAATCAATCAAAATTCAAATCGAACAATTTATTCAAATAGGTGACTAAGAACACTTTTGAACCGTTAATACAATGTAAACAATGTTAATTTCTGCCAAAAAGAGCTGGCAAGAATTTCTATTGAAAGTAATACAATATGTATGTACCGAAATACTTATTATTAGGTAATAAAAATAAGTTAGTAAGCTACTAAAAACAAAGTCAAACATGTCAATTATAATTTTTTTGTTTTTATGTAGCATGGGGTTCGTACCATGTGAAGCATCAAATATCGTCAATCGAGTGAAGGAATTCAGATATTTAAGAGTATTCCAATATTTAATAGTGCTAGTGGCATTAGCGCCATCATAATTATATTTTTGCACAATCTCAGCAAAAAATGTACGACCTTTAAGTTTCAACGGGGTGCAACTAAATTATTGCCAGCAGGTAAAAAATCTAGGCCTTATACTGGCAAATGATCTTTCTTGGTCACATCATGTTACCGAGGTAAGTAAAAAAATCTTTTCGACGATGCATTCTCTAAAAAGAATGTAACTTTTTTTACCTCAATCAACTAAGGTTACTCTAGTTACCTCCCTTTTGCTTCCCATAATTGACTTTGACTGAGGTTTTTGCTATCCCGACAAAACTGAAGAACTACTTAACAAACTCGACCGCCTTCTCAACTTATGCATCCGTTATATTTTCGGCTTGCGTAAGTATGTCTCCCAATTTTGCACACAGTTAAATTGGCTCAATATCCGTTTTCGCCGAAATACTCATTTTTTGACATATTTATGGCATTCTTAATAATCCTTTATCCCCTCCTTATTTATAAGAACGATTTGAGTTCTTGGATTCCCAAGAGCGACAGATACGGTTTTGCCTTTCCAATCTCCTCTGCACCCCTGCGCATAGTACGACATTTTATTCGGAATCGTTCACGGTCACAACAGTTTGTTTGCGGAATAATTAAACCAGTAAATATTTGTAATGCAAAGTCACTAGAGAGCTTTAAAGCTTTACTGCATCGGTACTATATCGACATCCAAAATACATAGGTCAGGTATTAGCGCTTTCTAGTGAACTATGCCTAAATATATATGCATTATATATACATATATGTATGTTTATGTATAAAATTATATATAATTTATACACCTTCTTATTTACATATTATACTTTATGATATTATTCTTATATACTATCTTTTATCACTAAATATATTATCATAATTGAAACTACTACGAGCTATTACAAAAAACACTGCACAAGCCCTTATTTATATCCACATTAGCAATGGTTAACTGGTAGAGAATGCCTAAAGGCATTAAGTTCGCCTATGTACAGAATTAGTGCGATAAAGAATTTTATTATTGTACTACAAATGTAGCCCGCGCGAGCGCTCAATTAGTGTTTGAGGGCGCGTGCACTCAAGTGATAAAATGTACCAATATACCCATGGGCACTTATTAATTCTAGAAAATCAGTTGGGTGCATAAGTGTTTATAGATTAAGAAAACCAAATGGCTTCGCGCCGATCTACATTTACAGAAATAACGAAAGTCGTGGTGGGATGGCGCCGCTTGGTGATGAGTTGTGTGTGTGTGTGTGTGTGCACGACCCAATTAACTTGCAATACTCATCATGAGGGCAAAAAATATATGTTTTTTTTCATGTTTCATCTAGTTATTGTTAAATCTGTAGCCTCAATAAAACACGATTCTGTTATAAAA
The DNA here is from genome assembly GCA_946406115.1 of Apoda limacodes. Taxonomy (NCBI): domain Eukaryota; kingdom Metazoa; phylum Arthropoda; class Insecta; order Lepidoptera; family Limacodidae; genus Apoda; species Apoda limacodes. The sequence goes on from OX291540.1 coordinate 14,522,877, forward strand.
CACTGTTATTGATTATTATTGTTAGGCATAAGGATATCAATTGTCATGGATTAAAATAGATGTTAAATATACTTGTTATATTGTTAAATGTTGTACTTGTTATAATCTGGTCCATTTCAAAATTATGAACAAAAATTTATTTGGATTTGTTTATCTTAACTTCCTCTTCTTCCCCTCTTACATCTGTTATAGTACCTGCATTTGAGGCTGTACGTACTACAGTGTTTTGTTGTTCAGAAAGTGTTGGAGTAACATCAGATACACGTTTTTTGCTCGCTTGTGGTCCTGTGGTACTAACTGTAGCGCTAAAATGTTGGCTTTTGCTGCCAACACGTTGCGGCGAAGCACTGCCGGTTGAACTTTTACGCGATTCTGCCGAATATCCGGATATCATGGTCGATCTCCTCCCCATGATATCGAACATTTCCCTCATCCTGGTTTCACATGCTTCTAAACAGCATTCAGGTGAGATACCAGACGGAGGCTCTTTAACATTGTTTGCTGGTTTCTTTTTCTTCGAAGTTTGTGTGCATGCAGTACAGCTCCTATTATTTTCTCGATTCTCGTTTTCTGTTGTGTTTGGGAAAAGAGATCTTCTTGAACGATTTGAAGGATAATTATCTCTCTGGGTAAGGGTACGGTAACTTTCACTCTGCCTAAAGGCGGAATCTGTGGAGTATCTTTTTTCGGACATGGTTTCTGTGTTAAGTTTACTAATTATGGTCAATAGAATACCGTAACGTGCATAATCACTAAATTATAATCACATTTTTCATTTTGTTGTCTTGTATTTGCATTGTACACTACGAGTTGTAGTGACTGATTTTTTTTATAGATTATTTTAGACCCAGAGAACTTTTAAATGCCATTTTGGACATTTTAGTTTCGATCAAAGAGTAATATTATTTTCTGATGAATAAAAATTTAGGTGACAGTTTATATTTTCTAACTATAAAAATAGAATCACGATGATTCCGATTTCCATAGATATTTTAAACTCTAAAACCTTCTTTCTGTGTAAAGAACATGCCAGGATCGGATTATTATAACATGGCATAGATCAACATGGGATCCTGACACGGTTAGTAATATTGATGGTGTGCCCATGGTATTCTTTTAGGATAGGTTATTTTATATACACCAAAAATTGGTGTAAATAACAAAAAACTTTACACACCTACGCCTATTTTTGGGTTATATAACATTTTTCGTTTATACAGTTTGGCAGCACTACTATATAGGTAGTTTAATAGAATAAAACAAGTACTTCGTAAGGCAACAGGGCACAGAGCTAACAGCAGATCCACAAATCTTTACGGTAAGTTGACTACTTACATAGAAACAAGTATTTCACCGACGTCACCTTAGTCTAGATACACTGCATTAAAAGCAGTAGGTACATCAGCGATGGGCTAACCACCTGTGACAGCGGACTAAAGTGATGGTGAAAAGAGGTTGTTCTCCCGATTATGTTGTGCATGTGTCCAGCCAATCAAATATCATATTGTGAACTTATGTATCTTTGTATATCAATTATTTGTTACTTGAATAGGTCTAAGAATCAAAATCGCTAAATAATCGTGTTTACTAATTTTTAAATTCGATAGTGCACATGACGAAGTGATTATATTCACTTTGCACATGACTGTAACGTTTTAAAGGTAAAACCCGCCTAACTAATTTTAATGTTGGTTAAATAAATAAAGCTTTAACTTTCAGGTCAAGGTAACTTAATAACGGGCAAGTGCTCCGTACAAAGGACGAGCAAAGATAGTGATTTGACTATAGAGTTAATTTACCTAATCTGAAAACTCCAAGAAAACGTAGTTGAAGCTTACAACGATTTCCACAAAAGGAGAATTACAAAAAGCGTCATATATTTATGAGATAAAGTACTTTTTATGGTAATATTACTTTTTATTGTCTCCCAGAAGGTGTAAAAAACCAAGTATTCTTCTCAAGGATAAAGGTATTATTATATTATTATATAAAAACTAAGTTTACTTGTCCCCTTGTATGGTTATTAAAATTCTTTACTGTCACAAAAATATCAGTTATTATTACAGTTTTTGCCCTGACTCCCGCGCTAGTAAAAACTGTGTTGCAGATGCCAGTGTCTTGGGCGTTAGGTGTTTTAATCTTGGGCAAACATGAATCCCTCGGTGCACTCAGGATTCTGCTCGGGCATTAACCCTGCAAGCGTTCGTTATGCTCGGGATTCTTTATCCCCTTGGTGAATAATCTATTATAAAAAGTGATGTCGTCTTTGATATAATTTTGTTGATATAAATTGTCGTCTTGGCACTTGTTTTCAGTTTTGAAACTTGCAATAGGATAGTAAAACTTTCTTAATATCAAGCAGAAACCTGCACATTTGGGTAAGGCGCAGCAGGTCTGCCTTAGGTATGAAGCAAAAAAAATATTTTTTAAAAGCATGCCAGTAGCATCATAAAAATTGGTTTACGCTACATAAATAAAATAAAACATAAAAAAAGGACATACAGACGAATTGAGAACCTCCTCCTTTTTTGGAAGTCGGTTAAAAAGGGATTTAAAAACACTTACATTTTATATCCCATAACCTGACATTATATTAATATTTTATGAGTTAAAAGCAAAGAGATTGAAATATACAGGGGTTAAAAGTTACCTTGTTTGTTTTACATTTTTGAATCTGCACCAGACAGGTGGACTGGCGATATGGCTGCAGTAACTGCACAGGTCTCTGCATAATCATATATAGCACTACAGATTTTACCCTCACACAAAAAAACTCGAATCCAATATTTACTTTTGATACTGCCATCTAGGAAGTAAGAATCAAATTCGTAAACATACAGAGTTTCACAAGAAAAATATGAATTCAGATAGCTTCAATACGAGCCAGCCAAGTGTTGCCATGGATAATCCACAGATGGGGTTAAATATACCATCGTCACAGCACGTACTATAAATATTATTCTTTGGTATAGATAAAAGTTATGCTTTATGGCTAATGTGATTTTTAATTTGTGTAAATGAGGTAAGTTTGTGTATTTAACTTTTAATATGTAACTTTTCGCATTGCATCCGATGCAAGTGAGGGGAACTATTCTCTTTAAACCTTTAAACTGACTTGTGTAACGTTGTTCTGCCCTTTCTGTTGTTTGCATCGCTTGCCCGCGCTTGAACCTACCTACATCGTTTTCTGCCTTCATGACTTTCATCTTTTCGCTCAACTTCTAAGGTTCATAGCATGATGTTAAATGGCCTTTAACCGTCCTCGAGAAATGTGTTTATCAAATGCAAAAAGATTTTTTTAAATCCGACTAGTAGATCCAGTGAAAAACGCGTTGAAACAAAAAAATACTAAGTGCGTGTCGTTCATTATATTACGAGAATAAAAGCGTGCTACATTTGACAGCAGGGGAGAAAAAGAGACTGTAAGACGCCTTTATTCTGGTAATAGAATTCGTTTGACAAAAGAAGACCTTTACAGGTACAGAAGTACAGAAGAAAATGGCTTGTCCGGTATTTATTTTTGAGCTGGCGACGCTACAGTGGAACATCTTCTTTATATCTGACTATTAAATACATACCCCTTCCGCTACTTCGCCGTAAATACCTTTAGTCAGGTAAAATTTAGTTATTTTGTAGTTAAAAATAAAAATCGTTATTTTATAAACTCATTATGCCTTTATTTCGTACTGGTGCATTGCCTTACAAATATACTTAATATAAATTAAACAAAATCTATTTATTTATCATTTTACTTTTTATAATGACATGGAATTTATCACTTAAATCGATATGCTTTCAGAAATTAAACGCTTCATTTCTTACGTAAATAAATAAAAAAAAAAAACAAGTTGTACAAAGTATTAAAATATAAAAAAAGTTACACTGAGAGTAAATTTTTTTTTTATTGTATCAAATGGAATCATTTTCCAGATTATTTTTATATTGTTAGAGTACTTACCAACTTTGCGTTGCACAACATAACTATATCTTATCTATTTTTAGATCAACTTGTACAACCATCATAATTATATTTTTTGAAACCACTTTCAATAATATCGTAAAATGAAAAAGTTACGATAATTTAGTGATAGAATCAAAATTGAACAGAATAAATTCGTAAAATAATATTTCAATTTAATCATTTTCTATCGAACAGTATAAATGAAATTGTTTCAGTAATATGTTTATAAATCAACAATATAAAAAACTTCTAATTGGACAACCCTAATTATGTGTATTTTTTTGTATTTATTATTATTATAACATAATATCTGACATGGTAACTTAAAAAAAAACAAGATGTTACTAAGCCAATATCCAATATGTAGCATACATATTCTCATATTTTGTTTATTACCTCAGTTGACGATTATTGATTATTTTATATTTTAGGGCACATCATTTTTTTGATAAAACATATGTATTTACTCCTAACCTTTCAGATTAGTATTGACAATTTACAATTGTAAAAGGGTTTAAAAATTAGGCTACTTATAATTGTTGATCTCAGTGTAACGTATTTTTGCAAAGACAAGTATTTATATAAATATTTAGATATTTAAATCTTATTTATCTCTTTGGCAAAAAGAATATTGCTTTAAATTATATAATGTTACAAGTCACTGGGTAAAGACATTTCAGTATTTCAAGTCTTTGGCGGTCCTCTACACTGTATGTTGTTAATTTGATATAAAAAATAAGCATGCTATTAAGGGAAGTGTCAAAACGCAAAATGTAACAATAGTCAAATAAGCCACTCAGTTTAATTAAACAAAAATAGCAATGGTGGCAATCCAAAACAATTAAAAACTTATTTAAAAAATTGTTAATTAGTTGCAGGGTCCCGTTGGCACTCTTTGGGTACGGAACCCTAAAAAATGGTAGAACATGCACATGAGTGGCTTATTCATCTAGAGCTGGGATTTAACAACTATTTACTATTTACAAAATAATAATAATAATTATAATAATCATAATAAAGTATGGACGGAAACGATAAGATTTGCAAATAATACTACTTATAATATAAAAGCAAATTATTAACAGATTTGAACATTATTTTATATATTACTTTTATTTCACAGCGTTTTTTTTTTCAACGAAAAAAAAGGATGTTATCCCGCCGGAGCATTAATAACCGTGTAACTAAAATCTAACATTTTATATAAAAAGTAAAAAATAAAGTCAAATAATCTCACAGTAATTTCATAATAATCTAAAAAATATTACTAAGCTGACTTGTGAACATTTCTGTTGAGATATTTTATACATTTATAATAAATACTTTTTTAAACAAATAAAAATAATTATTGTAAAACTTACAAAATAGTAACAAATAAGAAAGTATACAAAATAAGAATCTATAAGCATTGTGCAATAGACAGTTAAAATATAATATAAATAAGAAAAAAATTAAGTTTTTCAAGATATAATTATAATTAAAAATGTATAAATTTACATTCTAAATTTAAATTTGAGGTAAAAGAAACAAGAGATTTGTTTATCTTAACCTAAAACGACATTAATTTTACAATATTTTTTAATAATTATTTACAGCTTAGATAGAATTATCAACATTTTGGCTTCCTATTTAATATTTTTCTATAGGAAACTAAATATAATGAGTATAACAGATTTCCTGATACATACAAATAATAATTAGTTGTGAGAAAGCAAATAAGCATGTTGTTGATACAGGTAGGTACTGACCTTATAAAAATTATAGCTTTGCCAAAAATAGTACAACGTTAAACCTATAATGAGAATCCAAGGGAATGAATAAGTTTTTTTAACTAAAATTGTCACGTTTTTGTTGACTTTGTTTTTCAAAAAAGTGTCCCGTCTTATCACTTATTTGGGTTCGTTGTGACTCGCCGACAGCTATTGCTCGCACGGCGCCCGTTGATATCTGAAAATAAATTACATTTAATTATTACTTAAATTAAACTAAAAATTAATGTACCTATACTTAAATGTTCTAAATCGGTAAAGGAAAAAATCATAATTAAACCGAACGTAGGTACCTACCCACAAAAAAAAAGACGTATGCACATGACGTATGAGCTGAGGCTCTTGAGTCAAAGGCCTCTAAGAGACGAAATTTTGGCATAGGTACTATTTTCGATAAGAATGACAAAGAAGAGTTATTTAAAAAATCCGCCTTAATTTTTGTCACAGTCTTGCACCCCTGGAGTCAATGAACATTTAAGTTTCTTAACAAAGCGAAAAATACTCTAAAGAAGTTTTTTCAAATTATTTATTTGTCTTTTTAAAATTTATTTTTTACATTTAATAAAATTTTAATGTTACAAGTCAGATATTTTGAATAGAATTTAGGTAAAATCGGTCATTACTACAATATTCAATTCTCAAAGAGCTTTTAACATTGGAAAACTTTAAAAAACATCTGCAAAAGAAACACTTAAATTTAATGCCCCGTAAGTTGCCCCGACCCTTGGGAGAATACCCTGCCCTTTGTCACAAAATCCCTAAGGACGAGTAAGGACAGGTCGAAAAATGTGCGAAAGAATGTTATATCTATTGTATTTTCGTAATGACAAGCTTATTTTATATGCTGTCTTTTAAATATAATTATTATTTCACCATAAGTAGTATTTAGAGAGCACAGATTTTGTTTGTTTGTTTATATATGGAAGGTAAAACTACATTATAACAGATGGATATATAGGCTACGTTTGTTTTACAATTTCGGGATCCGAAAGATACGAGGACAACGTCGCGGCGGATATAAAAGTGTGAGAACCAAATGTAGGTGACATTGGTCCTGAATAAAAAAAAGAACCGTGGCACTAGGGGCCTGCCGCGGTAAAGCTATTACATAGTATTTTTTATCAACTTATGCAATTATAATTATTTATGCAGATTTTTTTGTCTTTGATATTATTTCAAGTTTTCTTTGATATTAATTCAAGTTACACTTTTTGAGCGTGGTCATCGATAAGTAAACATTTTTTTTCTTTTATTGAATAAATGAGAAGTTAATAGTGCCGGCAGAAGTGAAAACCCACACACGATTCGCGCTTAACATTCAAATATGATACAAGACAACTCATACGTCATATTTAATCGTACAGAACCAATGACCTTAACACACAATTCGCGCTTAACACTCAAATATGTCAGTAGACATGTCTTTGAAATTGTCAAGAAATAATAATGTTTGTTTATTTACTTTTTTGACGTAATATATTTGACATCTCAATCTGTCATAGAATTAAAATCCCATATCCAACCTCCCTGTACTACTCATAATCGCCATATACTAGAAATAATTATGAGCAGTTAGCAGCTAGTCTACACGCATACGTCTAGTCGCATGCACACAAACACCGTGCCGAAGTCTGCGGAACTGAAACGACGTTAGCCGATTGTTAGGTTTTTTTTCGTTACGGAATTTCTTGATTCGGAATCTCTCAGAGCCCGCGATAAAGCTATGCAATAGCATAAAAATCCTAAAAAAATAGGGTATTCTAAGTAGCTAAAATTTCTCCTACGACAACTTCTTATTACATTAATCAAACAAAACCTGCTCACCGACTAAAATATTCTAAAACTACACTACTAGGACACCTACTTATATTACGAATCTAATGTGACTAGACGAATGAAACAATAAATATAGGGGATGATTGTTTAAAAACAATGTAGCACGTCAGTCCTAATTCAACCTAAATGCCAAATACAAATTTTTATTTTTTAAACTAAATACTAGTTTCGAAAATGATTCCATGTAAATTGGCGGTAGATAATGTTGTGAACAAATATAAAAGATTAACTGCTGTGTATCTTGCCGTTCTTCGTAGTAAATCATTCCGAACCGGTAGTAATTGTTTGGTATTTTTTTTAATTAATAATCAAACTGACAATTCAAAAGTGCTGCCTTAAAGTCTATTTGAATGAAAATGTTTGAGTTTGAGTTATAACGAGCGAATCACCTAACCAAATCTCAGATTTTTGAGATCAAAATTTTCAGTTTAATGAAAATATTTTTTCACGTAAAGAAAACAGCTTTTTAACACCATCAATACTTTGTAAAGTACTGGAGACAATTCGGGTTAAATTAATATGAATCCTTAAATTCCTTACTTCGAATCAAAAACTTTTTGTTATATATTTAAGTTCCAAATTTCTATAAAATAAATTTAGTCTCAATAATATTTTATTTTCTACCCCTCTGTATCCTGTGTTTCTACAGCTTTGATGTATCGCCATGGGAATAGGGAATTCACATCTAATTTGCTATCGGAATCAAAACAGTGCACTATGTGAGCAAATTTTATCCCCAACAGTGTTTCTATTATTGGAACATTATACCATTTTATTGGCTTTCTTATTTTTTGTGTATTAGTTATCCAACAAAGGTAAAAACTCAGTTAAGCAATCGAGTATAATATATTGTTATACATCACATACATAAACTAGAGGTGCGAAAATGTATCCCTGTGGAACGCCTTTAAAATAGGTCGATCAGAGTGGTTTCAAGTGATAAAACGCTTTAGATTTATTTGGTATGCCTTGCCATTTGTTTTCCAGCGGTTGTTAACCGTTTTAACGAGCAAAAAGCCGTAAAACCTGCGTAAATGCTTAATGTCCGTGTGGTCGAAGGCTTTCGCTAATATATTTTTCGCAGATAGCTTAAAATAGAAGGTTATTTTGTTTTCAAGAATCCAACATTGAATCGTATACTAAAATTTATTAGACATATTTTTTCATTTAAGTGTTAATACTGTTTTTCCTTCACAGATCTGACAGTTGTCTCTATAGCTTGACAACGTCCGCCGCACTAGGTCATCGTGACGGACTATGGCCTAAGCCACCTTCTTCAAGGAGAGGCATGTGCTCCTGCCTTCTGCAAGGGGGAATATAACATATATGGTAAAAAGGAACGGTTTTCAGAGTAAATAAATCTTGCATATGACAGCAAAAATACACATAATCACTGAATTTTGTAGAAATTTATAAAAACCCAATTATAGGTAAGTTTATGCAAAATTTACACAAAGAAATGGAAAACCATCATAAAATTGTTAGTTGGCTCAGAAAATTAAGCCAAGATTTTTATTAATCGACGTTCTGTTTTAGTGTATCTAATAATGTTTCCGTAACGATCAACACAACAAAAAAAAAATTAACTACATGTAATTCAAAAGTTTTATTTAGCAAAAAAATATATTACTACATGTAATTTAAAGGTTATTCAAAAAAAAAATTTACTACATGTAATTTAAGAGTTCTTCGGACTCGCTAAATAAAGAGAGAGGTTTATTTGTCTATCGCTTATATCAAGTATTTACTATATATCTATACCTAGAAATAATACAGACGTTTTTTTTTTCCTAAAATTCGGCAACGACACGTAAAGATATTTTTTTTGAAACTTATCATGGTGTAAATTATAAAGATAATTATAAGTCATAAGTGTCACGAATATATACTTACCATTTATTGAGTAAGCAGCCTATGACGTATATTCGTATTTATTATACTTACCACTAACATAAAAAGGAACACGTGCCCATAATGATAAAAATCACGAAATATATATTTTTACCTATGTGCTAACCACTTAGTGAATAAGTAGCCCGTGACGGGTGAGTGTCACGAAATATTTGTATGTATGTAGGTACTAACTACTAGTAAGTAGCCCGTGGCTGATGAGTGTCATCAAATACATATTTGTATTTGTATGCACTACCACTCAGTGAGTGTACCATGACGGATGAGTGCTGCGAAATATTCGTATTTATACATGAGTATGTATCATATTATCATCTTAATACATAAAACATATTCGTATGTACTTACCACTTAGTGAGTAGTCCAGTGGCAGCCGAGTGCGAGTACGGACCACCGTATGGGGAGTATTGAGAGTACGGCGCCGCGTATGCATATTCGCTTGCAAGAGTTGTCGTACCTGCAATGTTTAAGTGTATTGTTAGTTTATTAACTTAGTGTAGTAAATACTTGGTTGATCGCACATCACTCGCGGAATATGATTAAAGGAAAAAGTCGGTGTCCAGGACAGAAAGTTGCCTGTGTTCTGTTCAACAATATAAGTAGTCAAAAAACAATCGGACTTTCACAAATATATAATAGGTATATATGGCAAAAAAATATGAATTGATCCATTAACTTCATCATTTTTGTGTTTATAATATTAAAACAACCATTTTTCTTCCCTAAATTTTGTTATCGACATGGGATACGTACAGTAACTCCTTGATTATGTCACAGTTGAAAAACAAACATTTACATTTATAATATTAGTAGGAGGTAGGTAATCACTTATACACAAATGAATTGAAAAGTACATAAAAAACACCCTTGTACGCAAACTAACGAGCTAGATATGCGTAACCACTCTAAAATATGTCTCCCCCTCCCTCCAGAAGTGACAGCCTTAATATTTATAACCGAAATAAGTCCATGTTGCCGTTTGAAGTCCTCAAAACCACTTCTGTCGCATCACAAACTCGTGTCGCGGTTCGTTACCCGCTCCAGACAAAGCCCGTATGATTTCAGCCCACTTCTCCCTCTAAAATTATTTGCATAGAGCCCCGAATGAGCTATTAAAGATGTCTACTCACCCCCTACCCCCCTCCCGGGTAAGCAGATTGCGGTAGATTAAAGACCAAAAGCATAAAGAGATGTAGCGTCCCCAAGCGTGCCCCCTCAGGCACGCCGTTTTAATACCTTATTTTAATATACATAAGTGTGAAAACTCTCTGGTACGGTATAAAATTTTATGATGTTATAAAAGACGGTAAAACAGGGTCCGAGGAGAAAATTAGATTTCCTTCGAAGTGGTTTAGAGTGGCGTACTCAACTTTGTCGAAAGCTTTAGTAAACTCTGTTTTTTTCACTGTGATTCTTACTGTTTTTGTGGCCACTTTTGTCCTTTCTTATTGTTGTATTTCTGTGCGTATAACGATTGCGTACCTACAAATGTCTTGACAAAGGCTGATTTTATTCTGATTTATTTTATTGAAGGTACAGTGCACATGTGTAGGTAGGCACATGTATTCTAAGGAATATAGGCAAAATAATTATGTGCATGCATTGAAAAGCCACAGTTTTAATGTCGCAGCCATCTGGTTAAATTAGCCAGTTATCGAAAAGAAATTATTATATAACTGAACAGATTATTATATGAAACTTGACTGGAACACTCCGCTCGCTTTGCTTGCTCCGCATCTACGTTATATTACAAGAGAAACTGTACCTAACCCAACATTACATGACTAATACATTGCGATTTTTGTTCCTTTCTTTTCCATACTTGACTGCCTAGGCATGCATTAACTTGCTAATTAACCAGATGGCTGCGATATAAATATATCATGTCACTAGTGTCACTTATGTTACTCGCTGTCAGGTCAAAATACCAGACATGAAGAACTAACTCACTAAACAAAAGAAATCACATAATAATATCGACACTTGATCGTCACTATCTTTTTTATTATGGCGATTTTTGTATAGTTGCATAAAATAAATTTCTTACTGAAACATAATAAATAAAGCCTTATGTAAATCGTTGATTGGCTACTGCATATGGTAATGCGAAGATGCAGAGAATCAGAAGATGCAGCAATGACTTGTCAGTATTGAATGGGCATAAATAGCTATTTTAAAGGTCATGTAGCGTCTTGCGTACAAATATAACCCCACAACTTTGTACAAAATTGATATGTTAACTGGTAGAAAGATATTTATTAATCATACGCTGAAAATATCATAAACCAGCCCTACAAATACTAGACTGGTTCTGGGATAGTCCGACGCCTGCATTACCAGCTGTTAAATGTAGGCTAGCCCAGAAAGAATACGAGTAAGTATTTTGCTCCTCGGACATATTATAATGTGTCAATAAGTTTTTCAGCCTTAAAAATTTAATCATATTAAAATAAACCATAATCTGAAACAATGGCGCAATCCACTGGATTATGATGCCACTGCAAAATGGAAAGATGTGCTAAGACTAAGACGGCCAACTTTATGAAATTTCAGTGCAGGACTTACTAATTATTGCAAATCAGGATTATTACTCGCATTATGGGACGGTCCCGCAGAATTTGGGAAGGTTGGCCGCCTTGGTATAGACCCCATATATATGTATAATAACGCACAAAAACACTGAAATATTTACATAGACATACACAACACACACAGACTCATTTCCTTGCCAACACTAAACTGGTATACTGGTTCTTATAATGACATAAAATCTGGAATAATTAATAAAAGAAGACACTGGCTACGACACACTATCCTAATTACTTAAAAAATTTGAAAATTGACGATAGTCTCAATTATTATTATCACTATTTTGCCAGCGGCTCCACCCGCCCTAACTTCGGTTATCGGCGTGGGACTCCTTTATTTAATCTCAGTATTAATGCTGTGATTTACTCCTTAATTAGCCCGCCCTAAATTCTATTATCGACAACTGTGATTTACTACTTAATTACACCAATGAAGTTTGCTACATAAAGCTGTAGCCATAGCTCGATTAAGCTCGGTTATAGTTATTACCGCGAGAATTTCGGGATTATAGAAAGAAGCCAATATGCTATTCCAGGACCTAACCTATATGTATGCCTAGTTTCATCCCGATCCGTCCAGTGGTTGAAGCGTGAAAGAGTAACAAACCATCCAAACAAACTTTCACATTTATAATATTAGTAGGATTATTAATAAATTATATAATTATCATGCATCTTTTTGATAGGTAGTTTCTTCTACATCCTAAATTATATATAGAAGCAAAAATCTAATGGTATTTCTTCAGGTCGTAAGGGAGCATCCAGTAACCTGTTCTTTTTACACGGGAATAACTGGAGGAACGGAGAAGGTATAAATTTTAGCCTGAGCCCGATTGAGAGTTCTAGCTTTATTTATTTATGGCACAGGAAAAGCTAGAATGACGTAATATAACATAGATTATTTTGTTTTTCTGTGAGAATCTCACGACGATGACCATATTCTGCTCGAGGACCCGTCGGACAAAGCTGATATCTATAAACAGAATAAAAGTAAAGCGAGAAACAGGGAAAAAGGCTTACCATCGTAGTGTGCATACGGGGGATATGGAGGCGCAGGGGGCTGCAACACCACCAGGGCCGCTGCGTCGGGACTTCCTGCTGCTGACGGGGGCTCCCCGCCTGCGCCAGATCCTGTTGAGTCATTTGTTGCTGTAGGAGATACGAGTTATATTAGTTGAGCTGAACTGTAACGGTAAGATATACCGTTGCACAGCAATTTGTTTTTTATTGCATTGAAAATGCAATATTATGATATAAAGTAACTCTTTTTTAGTTAATGAAGGAATATGAGTAACATCCACGGGTTCGATCGATTCGAAATTTGGTATCCTGTTACTTCAATGATATTGTTAGAACATAACTTTGACCTGATGTTGCAGCATCACCTGGAACCTGCAGGATACCCAACTCCTTACCAACTTACAGCAGATGTGAGGTGTTTGGGCTTAATGATTGGTTATAAATAGATGGTAAGCAAGATCTGCAATGAAGCAGCAAAGAGAAATTTGGATAAATTAGTAAGGGATATAAGCTACTTTCACTAGTTTAATCAATATAATTTTTTTTGGGGTCGGCTTTTTTTAATTTTAGAACATTTGATTTTTTTTTATTGATTGTTTTTTTTAAAAAAACATAAAGTGTTTCAAAAATGAATTAAGTCCCTCCTTCTTTATTTATTAAAATAAGTCGTTTTGATGTTAATATGGAATACCGTACAATATATATTAATCAATTTACACATAGCGGAAATCTTTATTTTGGTTTTTGTTCATAGGAAATAATTACTTTTATGTAAATGTGTTCATCTAAAAAGACAATAATTTTGTTGACTGAATGAGAAACAGATATAATAAACAGGACGTATCAATAAGTCGTGTTGCATTCATAAAGTAACTCTTCCCATGTGATAGTAACACAAACAAAAAGAATTTATAATCGATACTAAATCAATCATAAAATTGAAAACCGCAAAATAAGTTGCGGTCGCCGAGACTGAGGTCGGTTACCATGGGAAATAACTTTCATTCACAAGAATACTAATTCATATAAGAGTTTGTTCATTTATGTTCACCTTCAATATTAAATATTATCAAAGATGAATGAAGATGGAATATTTCTAGGTATGTATATGTATAACTTTTTGTTTATATAACTTTACGGTTTTAATCCCCCAAAAGGAAGTATTCAGTGGGGGGCAGTGACTTTTCACCAACCACTGTAAGAAGTAAGTCGAGATTGGGCAGAATAGTTATATTTATTATATTATTCACAGTTCTATAAAGAATTAGTAATTTGTAAGATTCATATAGTAGGAGCGCATAAGCGCCCTAGTACTTGTGTGTTTACTTATGTTTACCTAGGACGGTGTTCGATGTTTGTTGAAGTTTCGATGTAAATCATGCTGCAACAACGAAAAAAAATAGCACAAATACAAAAAAGAGAGTTCAACGTAAGCCATAGACCCTTTGTTTAACAAAAATGACACGGAAATGACAGTCAATGACCCAAGACAAAGTTGACAATGAGTAGATGACGCCACAGGTGCTTTGCTCCATGATCTACAAGATCCACGGTCATAGATCATATTACGGCGCGCGCGACTCGGGTTTCTGGGAGGGTAGCCATTTCCCCATTCACACAAGAGGATGTGGTTTTTAGAATTGTAACAGCAAGATATATCGTTCTTTTGTCAAGATTTTTCTGAGGTGTGTATTATATAACCTGCATTAATAGTTTATTGACAAACAGAGTATCTACCTATATTTTTTTACAGTTACTAAAATAACATTAAATGGAATGTATCATGGTCGCCAGTCGGAGAAAGTTAATCTAGTACATTTGCTGTAATTATTTGTTTTTTTACTTTATAGTTTATGCAACAATCACTGTTAGTTCGAATATTGCAGGTATGTAATACCGTTTTTACATTAAAGCAAAAATAAAGAACATTGACTTCATGATATTTGTTTGGATTTCTATTAAATTTTAACTGTTTGTTATTACTTGTCGAGGCACCGTAGGCTTAGCAACAGGGGCCCGTTGGCATCCTTTTTGTTGCGCCACGGCCGCTTAATTTAGAAATTTTTGAATTATATATTGCAATTAAATGTATGTTAAAAAAGAACCCATATTGCATTTAACCGGACTTTACTGTTTATTTTTGAAGTGAAAACTTTTTTAGCGGCGCTTTGCACTTTTTTTGTGATGGGTAAAAAATGATAAACTCGCGCAGGCTGATCGAAAATGCGTAAGACAGAAACCATAATACCACGCCATAAAAATTCGTAAGACAGAAACCACAATGTCACGCCTATTATAATTTTGAAGTAAAAACTTCTTTGGCGCCTTGTGCACTTTTTTTGTGATGGGTAAAAAATGTTAAAATGTTAAACTCCATAGGACGAATAAAAAGTATGAAAATTTATAAACTCGCGCAGGCTGATCGAAAATGCGTAAGACGTAAGACGGAAACCAAAATGGCACGCCTATTATAATTTTGAAGTGAAAACTTCTTTAGCGGCGTTGTGCACGTTTTTTGTGATGAGTAAAAAATGTTAAACTCTAAATTTAGGTCTAAAAGAACGCCCCTGAACGGTCGTACAATCAGACAGATAAAAAGATGGTGTAGGTTACGTTTTTACTAAACCTACACTATCTAGGCTTCGTTGGCACCCTTTGGAAATCTAGCTACGCTAAATTTTGGGTTAAGACCGCTAATAATTTTATGTTTTTCTATACACCACTTGGTCCGATGACAGAATTTTCTTCGACAATTTGATAGTGGCGACTTCTCTCTGCAGATTGAAGTTCAGATGTTCAGTCGCAAATGACCTGCGTATGTGAATTTCGCAACCTTCGAAATCGGTTGTGGATTTCATTTTGTTTATGTAATTTCCTTTCATAAATCCCCACTGCTTTGGCACAGCCTACCCTTACCAAGAGGGATTCGGGCCATATTCCACGGGCGGGCAGTGCAGATTATTGACTTCACATTCGTCTTCACTCCTTTCTTTGACATATGCAGGTTTCCTAACGATATTTTCCTTCACCGAAAAGCCAGTGGTGTTTAAATAATCAATATACTTGAGAAATTAAGAAAAAGACTTATTGATACACGTCTGCTACTCAGGACTCAAGGTGAAATCGAAAGGTGTTTGTTTGCAATTTGTCAGGCAATTATTTTTATCGAAATGTTAGCTGTCTTTATTGAATTTTTTTCTGAGATCCTTTAATACATTAATCCAGTTTAAGCAAACAGGAAAATACGTAATAGCTGACTACAAAACTATTTACCTAACTATTGAAGCGTTTGTTGTGTGCAAATTTGATTTAATTCTCTAATCCCTAAAACATGATCATTACCACAAAAAACCATTATCAGTTTTACCGCAACAATCTAAAGAGAATCCGTTTTAACAGTTAAACAATTCGAATGCCATACGGCATTTGCGAACTTGTCGCCACAGACAGTTTTTAGGGCGTAACTAATAATGGTGTAAATAATGGTAATGGTAAGTTTTATAAAGGGAAATGGTAGCCACGTAAATGGTAGGTCTGGGTTTCCGTTAAATCGTCACGAAGCGTCTTCGTTACCTACTTATGCAAATTAAATTTGAAGTTGAAGGTTGCCAACATATTATTGTTTTATTTTAAATGTTTCGGGATAATTTTGAATAAAAATTCTGCTATGTGCCTTATTTAGCGCGTTGTGCACGTTTTTTGTGATGAGTAAAAAATGTTAAACTCTAAATTTAGGTCTAAAAGAACGCCCCTGAACGGTCGTACAATCAGACAGATAAAAAGATGGTGTAGGTTACGTTTTTACTAAACCTACACTATCTAGGCTTCGTTGGCACCCTTTGGAAATCTAGCTACGCTAAATTTTGGGTTAAGACCGCTAATAATTTTATGTTTTTCTATACACCACTTGGTCCGATGACAGAATTTTCTTCGACAATTTGATAGTGGCGACTTCTCTCTGCAGATTGAAGTTCAGATGTTCAGTCGCAAATGACCTGCGTATGTGAATTTCGCAACCTTCGAAATCGGTTGTGGATTTCATTTTGTTTATGTAATTTCCTTTCATAAATCCCCACTGCTTTGGCACAGCCTACCCTTACCAAGAGGGATTCGGGCCATATTCCACGGGCGGGCAGTGCAGATTATTGACTTCACATTCGTCTTCACTCCTTTCTTTGACATATGCAGGTTTCCTAACGATATTTTCCTTCACCGAAAAGCCAGTGGTGTTTAAATAATCAATATACTTGAGAAATTAAGAAAAAGACTTATTGATACACGTCTGCTACTCAGGACTCAAGGTGAAATCGAAAGGTGTTTGTTTGCAATTTGTCAGGCAATTATTTTTATCGAAATGTTAGCTGTCTTTATTGAATTTTTTTCTGAGATCCTTTAATACATTAATCCAGTTTAAGCAAACAGGAAAATACGTAATAGCTGACTACAAAACTATTTACCTAACTATTGAAGCGTTTGTTGTGTGCAAATTTGATTTAATTCTCTAATCCCTAAAACATGATCATTACCACAAAAAACCATTATCAGTTTTACCGCAACAATCTAAAGAGAATCCGTTTTAACAGTTAAACAATTCGAATGCCATACGGCATTTGCGAACTTGTCGCCACAGACAGTTTTTAGGGCGTAACTAATAATGGTGTAAATAATGGTAATGGTAAGTTTTATAAAGGGAAATGGTAGCCACGTAAATGGTAGGTCTGGGTTTCCGTTAAATTGTCACGAAGCGTCTTCGTTACCTACTTATGCAAATTAAATTTGAAGTTGAAGGTTGCCAACATATTATTGTTTTATTTTAAATGTTTCGGGATAATTTTGAATAAAAATTCTGCTATGTGCCTTATTTAGGCACGACTTTCATGATGAAGGGTATGTGGCTTGTAAAATATATACAGTATAACATCAACTATATAAACAGACGTCTTATCACAACAGCCTTTATTCAGATCTAATATAGAAAGCCTCCTATGTCTATAAAGATGGTTTACTCTAAATTCGACCCTGCATACTGCTAATACCTACGTACTGAAGATACCTATAAAAGATAGCATCAAACTGTTTTCCTAAGGGGTTGGCAGAAACCAAGAACTTGCACTTACCTACTATAGTCATGGAACACTTCTTCTATCTGATGTCGAAGTGTGTCACATAAAAATAATTCTACTAATATCTTGTCACTCCACTGTTGTTACTGCAAGTATTACTTACGTGGTTGTTGCTATTGGTGCGGCACTGACAAATTGTCTATAAATAGATTGAACACCCAAGATGACACTTCAAAGCCTGTGACTATTGAAACACCAAGAAAATATCACAGTACGAACAATTCTGGAACATGTAATGTCTTTTCACCCTTTCATTACTGTTTTTGACACAGAGTGGTACTTACCAGAATGCGCTGTATAGTGTGGATGGGCTGCATGCTCGTACGGTGCATCAAACAGCTCCCCGTAATAGCCGGGTGCACCACCTGCACCGCCCAATTCCGAGAGCAGCTTGTATTCATCCTTTAGACTCCATTTTGATGTGGACCATAACTGTAACAAAATCAAAACAAATCTTACTAAACCTAAAGATATTATAACTATTGCATGAGATTCGGAGTTGGGGTTAGCTAAGTCCAATCGTAATAAATACGAATCACAAATCACAATTTCCTTTTAGTAATCTTTTGCGTGATTATAAAAATAAAATTATAAAAAGTTTTAAGTCTGAATTCCCTTGTCCAATCCTCACTTACTTTTTATATTCTGTTTAGAATTGGCTAAGGGGTACATTATTTTGTACCTGGTCTTTCAATATACCGCTTAAACTATAAAGGTGGTATTTATGACGTATGCGACATATAATTATATGAAAATGCTTAGTCCTGATACATTGCTATCAGTAGTATTGTGGCGATGGGCTCCCAACCTATCACGCAGGACTATAGTTGTTGTTGAGAAGAGGCTGTTCCCCTCAATATGGTTTGGGTGTGTTTCCAGCCACTGGTTAATCCTTGGGAATAAAAGCTATGCTACAGCTAAGTTATTATATCAATTTATGGTTCTGATTATTGATTATTTTTCAATAAAAAAAACCGAAATCATAAATTTTAAAGGATAACATAGTCTCTATTCATGTTTTACGATTTTTGTACTGCTACGTGAGCTTTATATAATATGTAAGTATTAGCAAAGTACGTAAAGCACGGAGCGGTGGCGCGCCAGTAAGTTTACTTTAATACAAGCCTCGGTCACAAAATTTTAACGCAAAATGTGCTCTCGTCTGCCGCCGCCGCCGAAAACGCCAGGCGAGTGCGTCCTTTTTTTTTTCCTCTGAGCTGACTATGCAGTTGGCTGTTGCAGCCATTACTGCTTCACCGAACTTTTGGGGCGTCCCTTCGACCAGCGTGAGCCCCGAACCCGAAGTTGAGTCAACGCCAGGAGGGGAGTTCCCCGTTACGCGGTGCGGTTGCGATTGAGTGATGGCGAGAAGCGCCCCGTCACTCTTTTATACCTCGTGTATCCTTGCGGTCGCCGACGAACCCGGGGACGTCGGCCCTATTATGGGAGGTCGTTGAGACTAATCTCGCAATTCGGATAGCTAGATCGTCATCAATAATAGTTTTACGACCGTGCCGAGGTCGGTCGGAGGAGTGCGTCAAATCACGATTATGTGGGCTCCACCAGTTGCGAGCTATTTGGTGGACAACACTTGCTCCCGCACCGCACCGCCTCATCGCAACGATATATAACCGTTTGTCGCGAGTTGTTTACTTTATACACATCTAGATATTTTGGTATTTTGTTATTATATAAAACATGGCACTGATTGGGCGGAAGCTTGTTTTAAGGTGTTTTTTAATAAAAGTATGTGCCCAACAGTTCGACAATTAAAATCAGACTGGCAATTATTAATACATAAGTACTATCTTTTTTATACTTACATTAGAATATATCTGATCTCCATTATAATGACTCCTTTGTCTTTTGACATCGTCTTCTGAATGACTGTTGAAGTCTCGGTTTTCATCTGTCGACAAAAAGAAAATAATTAAACCAATAATTTAAAACGATTTGTAACTAAGCTACAAATTATTTTTTACTTAAAAAAAAAATCATAGGTATACAGATACTATTAATACCTTATACTTATAAGAAACTTTCGGGAATACCTACTAAAGTATTTGTTCAAGAAGAATAAAGGTCGTAAACTCATATAATAAGGCCACAATTTGAACAGTAAATTTTATGGCACAGTAAATTTCACTGGTTCTGCTCACTGCGCAGCACTATGGCTCCTACTATGTAAGATAGAGATGTGTTGAGATTACATTTGATATTTTGTCGATATAAATGCTAAATTTGAATAAAGTCTCCATGGGATTCTGATTTAATATTTAGCTTGTTGTCAAAAAAATCTATTTTTATATTTCAAAAGGGGAGTGCAGTAATTTGATTTAAGTTATATTATTAATAAGTCATGATAAGTTAAATAATAATAAAAGTAAAAAAGTTCGTTTTATTTTTCAATAATAAATGCTTCAGGAATGTTAAGAAATCTCATCCATGATAGTTTTAATTTAGCATTTACTCTTTTTATTTATTTTTATATTTAGAATAATTTTATTTATATTATTTTAGTTAATTTATTAAATTTCTATCAATGTGCCAATAAATGATTGAAAAACCTGTTGTCACTCCTAGTTATCAATAATAGAATTATTCCTAATCGAAATTAGCATTTTTTTGCTCCATTTACGATAAAGTTTTGATCATTTATCGGTTTGTAGACGAGAAACAATGTTCATAAGTGACTTTACTAAAAATTTTAATTATAAAACAATGCGATATCGACAATCGTACATCACTGATACCAACTTTCGGCTCACAGCACGGCACTGTGGGGGACTCAACGAGTATTATACCTCCCGTACTCCAGTGACATTACTTACAAGTTTTCTTTATACCTATAGGTACTTTACATACTGGAGCAAAATCTTAATAGGGCCCGAGTGACTCGTAAACTTTCACGTGTTTCATTTAAGACACAAAGTAAAGGAAGTTTGAAATAAAATCTGTTTGCTGAAGTTTAATGCATAAGAAACGTAATGAAATGTGTTAAGTATTAAACTAACTAATATAAATGCTCAAAAAGAGTAGCTACAAAATTCTTAACAAATTTTTCTAAATTGAACATTTTTTAGGGTTCTGTACCAACGGCAGGGTGACAACGGAGCCCTATTACTAACCATTCGCTGTCTGTCTGTCCGAACTTTAATGGACTTTACCTTTTAGACCGAAGTAGGTCTAATCCTACAATTTTCACAAAATATGTGTTGTTATGACGGATTTCCTAGCTAATAATCTAAAACAAAAGGTAAAATTTGAGAGGATTCTCGATACAATAAACGTTTTTTCTTTTTTCGTTGTTTTTGATTTATCACAAAAGCATATAAATACAAGCTTTTTACTTAAATTTATTATAGTGTAAGCCCCTATAGTAAAACAACAAATATTGTAAACCAGGCAAGAGCCTGTCGGGCTCGTGCATTATGTGGTGGTACGGTGGTCGTGCGGCTCGCACTTGGCCGGTTTTCGGTTTTAGCTAGTTTTAAATTAGTTCAGTCAAATACCTGTAGATAAATATTGGATAGTATGTTTTTGAAATAAATATCATTTTTGTAAACGAAATTTAGTGGTGGTCAAAAAAGCAGTTGCAAACATTATTTGAGCTATTAAATATTTGATTGATTGATCAAAATCTAAAACATAATAATACTAATACCTAATATAATAGTTACTTGTATCTTGTTATGTTCATTTTTTTATTTTCGGATCGCCTTCAATTTTTTTATTCTGTGTTTATATTCGAATAGATCTACTTTAGCGTTTTTTAGTATTAAAGAAATAAAATTATTAATTGAGATGATGTGATTACGTTTTGAGGGTACGATTTTACCTTATAAAAATAATTAAAAAGCTGATTTTAGCTTATTTTTTTATTAGCAAACATGGACAAACATGTATACACACCTATCTTAGTATAGGTAGATATCATTATATGACTGCAATGTAGTTCACAAGTTTTGACTATATATTATTTACAGCTATAATCGACGCGACATTTAAACAATATTAAATACTAAAGTATAGGTATCTACACTAGGTACATATATGGTATAATTCGCATCAGCAATTTGATTTGTTTCGCATTAGCAGCAGCTAACTTGTTAATATCTGCGAATGTGTTGAAAACAGACTATGATTGTAAATAAGTTGTATTTGTTGACTATTAGATTTGGTAAGTTGGTAGTGTGAACTAAATTACCTAGCTCGCACTATCAACGTATAAAAGAATAGCACAGAAAATTTCACACATTCACTTTTTTTTTAAAAGATTATATCACAAATATTAACAAACAATAGCATTTAACATGCTAATGCTGCAATTTTGACCTGATATCCAAATCAATAAAATCCATTAGCATGTTAAAAAAATCATTCGCTATAACAAACATAATTATGCATTAGGTAAACAGATAAAACAAAAGTTATTTAATAATCGCAAGGTTAAGCTTAATGCCAGAAATTCCAGGACAAAGGGAAAAATAAACTTACCCTGATCTTCATGCCTCTTTCTCTTCAATCCCGTGGTTCCATTATGAAGACCTTCGACCTGCTCGATGCCCAGAATGCCGTTGATGCTGTAGCTGCCAGAGTTGGGCACGTGTTGCTCCGTGCTAGGGGAAAGGACCCCGGAACTGCCAGGCGCGTTACCAGCATGAGTTATCACCTGATAAGATTTAAAAAAAATTAACATCATGAAATTAGAGAGTTATTTATTATATTACCTAAAATCCAATAATAAGCTAAGTTTTCTTTAGAATTGTAACAGTTTCTACATAAACTACGGAGAGTCTGACAGTTTTAGTGAAGATTTACCCAATTAGGTAGTATATAATATGTTATTAAACGAACTTACCAAGTGAGTTCGGTTATAACTATATGATTCGCTGCATTCAAAATTATTATATAAACTATGTAGTGCTTCCAGCCTACTAGGCAATTTCGCATGTTATTCAGTAAACAAAAAAAGTAATTCTCAAATTTATTAATTGCAAAAGATTAATAATTATAAGCCAACTTTACCGATATTTGTATGTCAACACTATTTATTTAAATTAATTTAACAAAAGGTTTGATGTTAAAATTTATTGTATTTCAACATTTTAATTTGCATTATTTAACATCAAACCAGTTTCCCGATCTTGCTGCTTACTTCTTGCGCCTATTTAGATCTTTTTAACCTTTTTTATATAATTTAAGTCTATTAAAAATAGTAACAAGATGTTTAAAACATAAAACCTAAGTGTTCGTTCACACTGACCGAAACAACGCTGCCCTGTGCGGAGCTTATTTCTTGCTCTTGTTGTTGTTGTTGATTGTGCGCATGCTTCGCTTTCTCTGCTGCCTTGTTGCGGACGATTCTGTGAAGAGAACACCGATTTTAAGATTTTTTAGTACCTGATTCTTTTCAGGACACTTCAGTGCTGAAAATAAGCAAATTTTCTTATCCTCTATGAATCGCAAGAAAAAATGTTTGTAGAATGTTTTGAATCTACTGATAAAAATGTGACGAGTACCTAAAAGAAAATAAACTTGTTGCTTCTTTTAAGCCACTCATTCACTTTTACAATAATAGAAAATTTATTATAAATACAAAACTTGATTAGAATTATTTTATATATTTGATAGTAACAATTTTTGTTATAAATTCTTTTATCAGGAAATATAGTAAATTTGTTTCATTACATTAGATAATTTTTAAAAAGTGTTAAAAAATTAGGTTTTATATTTAGCATTAAGAGATTACCTCAAGTGTAAAAAAAATACACCTATCGAGACTTCCTATTAAAGCTGCAATGTAATAAATGCTTAGGTACCTATTGTTTTACATAGTTGTGTTTAAAATGTTAAACGATGTGCGAACAAAATTGCAAAAGATACCTTTTAAATATGTAGTATACATTTTTGTAAAAACCTACTTAAATACATAGATGAAAAAAAATATATAAATTTTAATGTGTAAATAGGAATTGAAGTCAATTAAATTACTAATAAATGAACCATATATTTTGAATTAAAAATAATTAGCCAATTTACACGACTTTTGCATTACACTTCACCCCTCTCTGAGGCAAAAAATTACACTTTTCGTAACGTCATCAAGGCAAAGACGCGGTACAATACCGCTCTCCGCATAAATCCGGTTATAACCGCAATGAATCACGTGGCACGCGTCGCGACATCCTTTTGCAATATAACGAGCGGTCGCCACGATTTGTCGCGCTTCCGATGCTATTGTTTGCAACTGAAAAAACGGCGAGTGTGTTGCGAGCTTTATTGCAAATAAAAATAAAATCATTTTTTTCATATATTACTATTTCCTAAATATATTAACCCTATTTTTATCCTTTTAATATATTTTATTTTAATAATATATTTTTATATTTTATCTTTTATGCGTACACCCACCTACCGGCGCCGCGGCGGAGAATAAAATCAATTCGACCGCATAATGTTTTCCATTTTGTCACGTTTGCCTATTCGATAGAGATGTATAAGACTTGAAGTGTATAACACAGCCTTAAATATTTTTATTTGATTCATATGTAGGATTTACGTTGCATAAACTGTCTTTCGTATAGGTATTATCTTATTTGACAAGATTAAAATACACATAATTTATTTTAATATTATTATTAAAAATCATTTTAAATAATAAAAAGAACAGATGTGTTAAAATATTTTATTTGAAGTTACACATATTAATTTCGATTAAGATGCAGAAACTTGGCTTCACTTAGGAACATATATTTGCCACATAAATAAGAATGTGTAAATAAATTATTTCATATATTATTGGCCGAAGGTACATAAAATAAAACAAAAAATTATATTTTTTACTTTTAAACCTTTTTCCTAATTGGCATAAAATATTTGTTAATGATATAATTAGGTAAATTTTAATTAAATACCCTGGGACCTTTGTCAAGTTACAATCGAAAAATCGTGCAGTATCGCTAGAGAGAGAGCGTTTTCGAAACAATCGTGGTAGACATATTCCTCATGTATCAAAAACGCTGTCTGCTGGGCGTCTGCTGGAAAAATCTACATTATCTGTGACAATTATCGAAAATCGCTTATGTTTTTGTTTTTTGTTTCTATGCAATGTGGTGTTCTTTTTTAGATCGATAGCGAGTGATGTCTCAAACCTAAGCCAAAAATATAAGCCCCCTTAGCCGTATTCGACGAGATATTCTTTCACAGCGACAATCAGTGAGACACCGAAGTGGTTTTTTTCTACCTACTTAAACGCACGCGGATCATTCGAGTCACTGTTACGAGCTAAAGCAAAATCTTCCAAGAAATGAATGTAAATGGCAATAGAAAAAAAACGGGATGCACTCCGAAAGTGCCGGCAGAAGTGAAAACATACAACCTGGATACAACATTTTAACATGAGTAATCCGCACTTTCATCTTTTCATCAGCCCAATTTTCTCTTACTCTTTATTCGTCCTAAAGAGTTTAACACTTTTTACCCATCACAAAATAAGTGCACAACGCCGCTAAAGAAGTTTTCACTTCAAAAACATTTTAGCATCTACATAGACAAGTGCCTAGGAATTTTAAATTAGAGGAATACTCAAAAAAAATACCTTTGTACCGGTATGATGATGGCAAATTATGTTGCACCTCATGGTCCAATTATGGACTGTCTGTTCCCTTACTCAAGTATATTATCTGTTAATTTTTCATGTGACAACATTTCTGCTTCTATATCAAGTTTGTTTTATCCAAGAAGCTTATATGAATGTCAGCTTCTTGGTTTTATCTGTAGAATTGCTTACGCTGCTACGTAATTTAAATTTAAAAAGGAAAACTGTAAGGGGTCTGCTGACCTAAGAAGTGACCTAGTAACTTGCAACATTATTGTAAAAAAGTAGGTACCTACATAAATACCTAGCTAAAAGGGATTTATTGCCTACACCAGAATTAGATACATTACTTTTATAACTCCTCACTTTTTAAATTATATTTTGAAATCGCACATAATTTATGCAATATGCAACGATGATGATATCATTATTTTGTTTCGCAGCCATTTTGCCCATCTCGCTGAGTTGACAGTTTATTTCCCGCCATGATGGATGCTTGCGTGTTCTCGGTGAATTATTGCCAGTGTCTCCTGGGCTGACACATGCAAAAATTGTTTTGCAAACTTATTAGAAAGGTCAGATTAGAATTTGGGGTTGTAATAGACCTTTCACTTTTGCTGTATAGGGATTTATTGTGATTGATGACTAATTTTTATTTTTGTTTACTTATTAATTTGTTACCTAGTCTTTTCTGAATTATAGATATAAATGTTTATTTTCTATTAACATGAGTTAATAGAAAATAAACGCAAGCATTTTAATATACGTACATTTTTCCCCGATACTAGTCAAATGCAACATTTTGGGTCAAAAACACACAAAGTACGAAAAAAATCCTGTGAGTAGATCATGAAACGATTTTCAAATTTTATATAGTATTCGATATGTATAAAGTTAAAAAGTTAGAGTAAATTAAAATAGGAAAAATATGTACGGATTATTTTTTAAATACTTAGTTTTTCTAAATTATTTCTGCATTTACTTAAAACTTAACTTTATTTTCTCAACATTAAGAATACTGCTACTTCACTCCTCTCTACAGGAGCTAAAGAGTACAAAAATCGCGTAGTATATAGTTAGGTAGGTATTGAAAATTTAATTTATATATAGTCCTTAAATTTGGCAACACAAAAAAACTTCATATATCGAGAGGTACCTAATAAAGGTATTTTTGTAAAATATAATACTTTTTTATTAAATATAGAAAAGAATATAATTGAAAACAAATGTACTTGTTTCGCAAAAAATCGCAAAATGCTCTGTTACGACATCCGTTTCCGGTCGGAAGGGTTTTTAACATTGTGTATACATTTTACCCTAATCATATTTTACATTTTGTTTCCTACACAAGAGGCTAGAGTAGCAGTGTCCGGAAATACTTTATTTATATACTTTTACATATACTAGTGGAGCCGACAGACGTTGCCCTGCCAGAAAGATGGCTTGCTTGCTATCAGCAGGTTCAGCAATCGTTTTTTGAAGTGAAACTTCTTTAGCGGCGTTGTGCTCTTTTTTTGGTATGGGTAAAAAATGATAAACTCACGAAGGCTGATCGAAAATTCGTAAGACGAAAATCATAATGCCGCGCCATAAAAATTCGTGAGTTGGAAACCATAATGCCACGCCTATTATAATTTTGAAGTGAAAACGTCTTTAGTGGCGTTGTGCACTTTTTTTGTGATGGGTGATGGGATGGGAAAGTTTGTAAACGAAAACCCGCCTATCCAAGTTATATTAAAGACGACATAATTTGTAAAATTAAAATACTGATCAAGAACTCTCATTCAATACCAAACACGCCACGTTTCAACTACAGTGACGAGCAAAATTAACTAGTCACTTAGATAGACTACAATATTTTTGCTAAACAACTAATGATGCTCTATGAAGTCAAAGGAACATTAAAGTTAATTTAATCACTTATTTTATTATGTATGTGTAAAATAAAACTTTTTAATATTACTAGGTATACTTTTTGTTTTATGAAGCTATCTTTACTAGTTTATTAAATATTGTCGTTTATGTAAGTGACTAGTTATTTTTGCTCGTCAGTTAATTTTTTCGAGTTGTTTGATCTTTTTTATATACGCCATATTGGATTTTATGAGACGTCATATAGCCTATGACACGCGGCCAGTAAGTCTAAAAAAACGACACTTTATTTTGCAAAATATAATGAGTAGTTTAAAACTACACGGGCACATATTAACATGCCAACATACATAAATTGCTAAAATCATAACTCTCTATGGTGGGTAACATTAAATGGATTTTTGTTGATTACTTTCTTCCGCACTAGATAAAAAAAAAAAAAAAAATAACTATACATTGAACACCCAACGTTGACACTTTCTCACATTCCCCTAAATAATGCCCTAAATTATTTTATTCGACAAATTATTCAGTTTGTGCGCTCTAAAATTCAAATGTCAAATTTGGGGTTGCCAGAGTTATGGCTTCAATTACACGACGGCGGCGAGCCCTCGATTAAAAATATCTTGACGTTTTTGCAAGCTGGCTTTTCTTCGTTTCACATTATTTCTACCGCTTCCAAATCATATCACTGCCATTATTTTATGCTGTTCGTTTTTTTTTGAAAAACTATAATGTTTTCAAAAACCAAATTATAATATTTATTTTACTTATTTTTTTTTTATTTAAACTAACCAGGTGCTTAGTATTTTATTCTCAGACATTTTATTAAATAAATTGTTTTGTGCGTGATTCTAATAACAAAAAGGACTCTTTTCTAAATTTAATGTGGATACCATTCAACAAGAGTAAAAGAGTTTATTTAAAAAGCAATAATTGTCATAAAAAGTTACATACGTACTTATGTATTTGTAAATAAAAAAACACCAAAACATCGAGAAAAGGGACATACCCGTATCGACTGTGCTGTAGTTATGCAGTAAACTGTAATGATACTTCAATTTGTACTAATATCATACGTGTAGAATAATGCTTTTTATAAAGACAGACTGTGAGTTTGTTCGATTATTTGCTAAATGTAGCACGTGCTGGATAATCTCCTAAGCTACTACGCCGATTTTAAATGGGTAAAAATATGAACACGATATATTTTTCATGGACATATTGGCTACGTTTAATTCTAAAAAGTTAAGTAAAATAAATCTTTTTTTATTTTTAGTTAGCCTTAAGACACAATAATTTGTGATTTTTCTTTTATTAAGCTTTTAAAGGTGACTTTTTTTTCTGTCACGCTTTAAGCAAACCTTAATGGCAGTTTTTGTTTGATTTTCTTAACAAGATTATAATTTTTGCCATCCATGCAAATTGTTTTTGCGTCATATATAGGTACTAATAATATCTGTTTAGAAGTCATTGAGTTGCAATTTCTAAGAGAACAGCTTAACTGACTTCTCACTTCCACTCAAATACCCTTCATTTATTCTTCAAATGACCACATTCTGGAGTTCCGTCGGTCAGACATTACGGCCACGTGACTGACACGTGGCCATGGGGTCAGAAGCACCCTTGGATTGAGCAACCAAATGGATTTAAAATTAACTGTTAGAGTTTTGGAACTTTCAGGATTTAACGTTTGTGTAATAAAATTTATTCACATGTGTTTGTAATTTCAATTTTAATTTTTATGGATTCCTCTTGTTGTATTTTTTGTGTAGGATAGTATAAAAATCAGCATAACTCACGTTATATTTGAGGTGATATATATTGAAAGTAATGGGCATTATTTTTGTTTCAATACACGTCATCTGAGATATCTAAACAAACTTTGCATTATGTAATATTGATATAGCAATGCATTGTTAATAACCGACATAAAAAAGTACGATAATGTATATCTATTGACATAGAGAGTCAACACCGCATTTTCTAGACAGATGCAAAGTAAAAACGGTCTTAACAGTGTGGAAGAGACGAAATGAATCTGCAGTCTGTTGTCTCTCCAACGTCATGTTTTTATTTTACATAGTAAAGTATTGGTGATAATTAACAGTGCAAATTTAAAAATTATTAAATAAATGAGAGTAGAAAGTACCTGTTTATATTATTTGAAACTTCTATAGAGTAAAATTGTCATACAAATGTTAGAAACAGAATTAAGTATAACATATCTATCAAATTCAATGTTATCTAAAAACTCAATATTAGCTAAACTTTTCTCCACCTTTAGGCATGAATCACGTATCAGTTCCTAACAGCCTTTTCAAATAATTTTTAAAATAATGCGATTTAAACTACCCTCACTAACATGCTTCTGTTTATTGATACAATAATACTGGTTCATTGTTCAATAATGGACCACTGGGCAACCCTCAGGCAATTTAAAACGAACCAGGGGTGTTTCGTAATTTACCAGAAAGGGTAACGTGGATTACTCTCTCAGTGAAATAAGAGCACTTTTTAGTTGCTAAATCCAAGGAAAAATGTTTTTGTGTATCAAATAAAAAAAGTTTGTAACAAAAAATAAATAAAAAAAAATTACTGTTAATGTTTGGCATTCGACTTCAAGGCGAAGAAAACACGTTGTTAAATGTTGTTGCTTTAGGGCCTTTTTTACTTTTTACTCTTTTCCTAGTTGTTTTTTTTTTCAATTTATACTTGTCTCAAGAATCGTCCGACAAAAGGTCCCATTTTATTTGCCGATGTAACAAAACGATAAAGGGTTTCGTTTCGAGTGTTTGGCAACTGAAGTCTCTGAAACGGGAGAATGGACAGCTACGATGATACTATAAGGTTTCGATTCTTACCATTTGGCTGTGGAACCCTGAAAACCATAAAACGGACGGACAATAGCATGACAAAACTTAAGCGTATGGTTCTAACCCTAAAATTGTCAAACTATTGGACATTTCGATAATGCGTACTAATAGAGTAAAACGGACAGTTTGGTTTTAAATACTAAGCCTTTAAAACGGAACTGTCAAAATCAGATTTTTTACACAATACTAAATATATATATTTTAGTCGATTATCTAAGTGGCTATACAGATGGCATTGAAAACATTTTCTAGCTTTACTCTAGTTTTCCTTATCCGATTCTTACCAAATTTGAATGAGATAGATTGGAAGAAGCCCTTTTAGTTTGTAAAAATCGTCAAAATCAGTTCAAAAAGAGTCAAGTTACGCGGAAACATACATAGCAATGAAAGAAATAAAAAATCTATATACTTTTACTAAATACTTTTTTGAACTCGGCTAAAAACATGTAGTACTTACCTCGGTAACAAAAACTTTAAGTTAATTGTAAGAATTACATTTATACATTTTTTTTTTATATTTAGTCAGTTTAGTTTTAATCAGTTGATTCGTTGCGATACATCGAAATATAAATACAAATATAAATATACATTGATAGAAATAGAACATGCATAGTCGAGTGTGGGTCACCCTTAATATTTGACGATATAAACATAATTAAATTGCTTGAATTGGTATCAATCAATACCCAGGTAATCGGATTTGTCCGTAAGATTTTTATTATTTATTTGTGATGCTTAAAATCAGTTGAAAGTAATTGTATAATTGATATGTTCGTTGATTCATGGGAGAAGTATGTATGACGTTCCTTATTTAGACGATTTAAATGTACTTTGATAGTGCAGTTATAATATTAGATGCTTTTGATGGAGCCTTAGCTAGACAAACGTTGGTGACAAAGCATAAAGTACTCTTCTTTATTAATTATCACACACTAATCAACCAGGGAAACTCATCAAAGCGGTAGTATGATAAATATCTGTCACAAGCTGATAACAAAAACAAAATTAATAAGAAGTAGCATGTTGATGAAAATCAAAAGATAAAACAGGCAGGCGTTTACAAATTAATAAGAGAACTCTCTATATCAGGGGAGAGCTTATCTAATCTAGCAACACCATGCGTTATCACACGCGTGGATTTATTTGATTGTGTAAACACTTAACCTGAGTAGTTAATCAGATGGATATCGGTAATTTTCCTTGTAACGGAAGTTTGGTTGGTAACGAAAAAGCAAGTTTATTTCAATTTTGGCACAGGCTTAAAGAAGGGTCATATATGTTTTGAACGAAAAAACATATGAAGCAGGAACTTACTAAAAAGATTTGTAATAAAATAAATACGCACGTACCCTGCTTTCGGATACGGTACTAACATTCTACGCGTTATCAGAAATACAAAGAAAAAATCTTTTCGAACAACAAGTTTACGTATAGGATCATCATCCTAATCGAAATGTCATGTAACTTTACCATAATATCCTACCTCCAACAATACTCTATAAAATAAAATGATGTATCCGAGAAAAATAAGGAATTCCATGAGATAGTTTATATGATTATTATTATTATGGCAAATGGCAATAATTCAATGGATGCGAGGAAGGGATATCCGTAGCGAGCGGAGCACGTGTCTCTGCTTCCGGTGCCGCCATCTTCATTCCACCACCCCCCAACACGACTTCCGGTAAACGCTCTTCGTTCCGACACGCAACCCCTTGATTATGGCCACGAAAAAAGTTGTTTAAGTGACTGCAAAAATTGCTAGAAGCATTCCGAAATTGTGCACTAGCTCTCAAAATTCGTGGTTAGTTATACCTATAAAGAAGTTTGCATTTAGCTTCGTTATTTAAATATAGATAACTTTTATGAGTTTATGCATGTTGTGTTATGTGTATTAAATTTTGTGCAGAAGTTCCTGTTATAACGTGTGCAGGCGAGCACTAGGAAAATGTTTTGCAAAATTCATATTTTTATATAATGAAAGAACTACTTTTACCTTTGGGGTAAAAAGGGGGTTTGTAGTTTTTGTGCAAATCTGTAATTTTTTCAGGTATATGCATTAGTATTTGGCCTGAGGTTCAAATTAAGATTGATGTGTTTTACCGTTTTTGAAAAATTACCTCCTACGGGGCAAAATAAAGATTAAAAACTTGTATGAGAATTCCGATATTTTTGTGTCATAACTTAAATTAGCACTAAAAAAAAGAAAAATCATTTCCTGAGGGGCTAAGTAGAGGTTGAAAGATTGTATGGATCATTCATGTACATCATTTTCAAAGTTAGGAACTTTAGTTTAGAAGTTTCAGTCTTTGGAAAAGCTTCGTACCTGCTTTACAAGCATAATTCAAGTTAAATTAAAGGTATTTTTATTTAACTTGTGAGATTTCTCTTTTATTTTCCAAAGTCCTTCTTGAAATTTTAATAATTTAATAACAATGGACTAAACGTCCGTAAAAAGGAACGAATTCCCACCTTCTTTTATGCAAGTTTGTGAGAAGTCGCTTATTTTATAGCCAAAACAACCCTTCCACTCAATCAAACAAATATATACCTTAGCAAAACACAAAAGAATTCAAAATACAATAAGTTTCACCAGAGAACTTTAGGAAAAGTTTCCCGCTTTCTCAAACGATAGAGTTTCATGGTGAAAACATTTTAGAGATACCATTGTTGGGTTCCCTCTTCCTTTTCATCAGAACATAGTTACAATTAATTCTTTATGTTGGAAAATGTTCTAACAAATATTCACACCTACATACTTACATATGGATATTTTGCTATATACCAATCTACTGTAATAACATCGAAACTCCCAAAGAACTAACATAACTCGCCTAAATACAACTTATGTATCCAACTGTCAAACAAAACATACGACAAAATGGGAAACAAAAAACGGTTTTTTATATTTCATGCCTTGGTCAAAAAAAATTATCTTAAATTGAAGGAATTTCAATTTAATCATTTTCACATACTTTCTTTTATTTTGAAAGCACCCCTGAAGTACTATCAGCCAGAAGCTCGGGTATCCACTTTTAGACATTTTTTCGCCAATTTGAGACAAGTTTCGTTTTTTTTGTAAAGTCCCGCAATTAAATTAATTTTAAAAATGTATATATAATATAAAGTTTATTAATGTTCGCAGCTAAAAAGGACATCAGTCACTGCAAGCAAAAGTCGACTTTAAGATAGATACTTAGATTTCTGGCTGATTTACGACTTACCATGCATTCAATACCTTACAATAAGACTTATTTTTTTTAATATCATAGTGTTAAGTGACTGATTCATTAACTTGTACGGGTATATTGCTAGAACCAGTGTGATAAATCGTTTAAAATTTAAAAATCATTTATGACATAAAAACACATGATGGTTATATGTATAAAATCAACACCAGAAAAAATTTGAAGAAGAGTGGTTTGTCTCCGATGTTTTTTCCGGGAGAATCTTTTTATGGGCTATCTTAAAATATGCGATTGATAAGAACATCATTTGCACCGATTCTATTTCGATTTATCCTCCGCATTAACCGACTCATAATGAGTATTTCTTGGAATAGCACGGACGCTAAGCAGGAAGAATTTCGTTCAATGACCGGTCACTATTTGTTTCTGTTGCACGCGCATAAATATTTGCCGTTGCGCTCCTCTGTGACAGAGGTCATAGCATCTGTGCAAGTGCGATGGCAAATAATTATGCGCGTGCAACAGAGACAAGTAGGGACCGGTCATTGAACGAAATTCTTCCTGTTTAGCGTCCGTGCTATAATACATTTTTATTGTCTTTTTGCATAAATATTTGTCAACCAGAGATTTTGTTTTGCAATGTCTTTAAAGGACTCACGATTAACAGTTATTTAGATCATATTGTTAGAAAATGGCATCCAAATTCAACATGATTAAAAATAATCACAAAATCGGTATTAAATTTGGAATTATTTTCAGAATTAATATTATTTACACTGGTTTACAATACGAAGTCTCGAGACGAATATTAGTAAAATTGCTGTTATTTTTACTAAAATATAGTGACGTTTTGGAAATCTTAATGTACATTGACAGTCAGATACAAAATCGATTAACATATCAATAAAAACTAAAACTTTTTCAGTTGTTACTGAGATTAAAAACATGTAGGTAGGGACTAAAAAAGTATAGAAAACAAATTACAAACTTTATGCAGAAAATCACAGGTTTTTCAATAAATGATTAGATATACGTTCGCGTGGCAGCATATTTATGTCACAATACATAAGGTTTGACAGTTGCATACTTTGAATCATAAAAGTAGAATTGGGCAATGGTACATTGGAAGCCATCATTATACAGGTAACCAGAAATCAAACAAACCAATCACATGCTGTGTTTTCACAGCTATTGTGAATCCCTATAATTTTTTCTAGTTACATCATATTCCAGTACCTTAATTAGTTTGTTATTAAAAAAAGTAAAGGTTAAGTCAATTCTACTTTTATGCACGAGTATATTCGTTTATGTTTATCACGCATATTAAGAGCATTCGAAAATGTTTGCGTAACGATGTGGCAAATTGATTGAGCTACCGTGCTTTTTGCGCTAAACATTACCGTGTATAGACTAAATTGCAAATACATAAAATAATATACTCGTTAGTTAAGTATTGCATTTTTTATTTTCTTAAAATAAACTTTCGCAATACCGCTTTTCCTATATTAGTTAAGCCTTGCCACAATTACTACATATAATAACAAAAATATATAAAATAGAAACAATAAAATTTAAATTTACAATGGCGATCATAGTTAATATTGACTTAAAGTCAAACTGCGCAAGTCGTCAATGCACTCTTTTTCTGTTCCACCTAATCTAAAATAAGATAGTGAGATCAAAAATATTTGTGTGAATATATAAAGTGACGCGACAACCACTGAAAAAAATAGTTTCTCCAAGAATTCGATATATAAGAAGTGCATAAAGGAATAGTTACCTATTTATGCTCGACACTGAAGGCACGTTGTCCTGGCTGCAAATGCCTTCGCTAAGCAGTCTGTCCCGAATTTCCCACGCGAACATGGTGGGGTTCTCCCGTTTGTAGGCAGCTATGGCGTCCACCACGGGGGGTGTCGCCACTTTAGGCTTGGAGCCCCCAATGACTCCTGCTTTGAAGCTTCCTGTTTCGTAATACCTGTAACAAAAACAAAGAGTAATCAAAGTATTAATGAGGTATGTACGATGGCGCTGAACAAGAATTAAAACTAGCTGTTGCCCAGGCAAATATAACAGTGCAACAAAGTTATCTGACCTTCTGACCTAGGGTGTTTGGTCGCTAAAGACGTTGTTAGTTCACACCATTTCCATATGACAACTATAGTTTTGAGTTTTGACCACCGGGTCAGAAAAGTTTGTTGCACTATACTCATTCTTTGCGCTACATTTGACTCCTCCTATAGCATTCCCAACCTTACTCATTTCCAACCATTTTCCATGTCTATGACTAGAAGTTGTAAAAAAGAAATAGTATAATAAGAATCTGTTCATTTAAAAACATTCTATATGCACCAACATTACAGACACAAAGCAAAGAGTAGTTCATATATCATATCGTGTATCTGCGCTTGAGCTACTATAACACTAGGAACATAAAACTCTTTACATATACGAGAGTCACATTTAATGACTTCTTGAAAAAAATCACTTACTCAATAGACACAAGCGCGAAATCGTGCCATATTGCTTCATCAAAATCGGTTCATAAATACCCCTGTTTTTATTCCCAAATCTGCTATAAAGTGTCCCCTTTTTCGATACAATCCCGGACAGCTTCGAACCCGAAAAGAGAACAACAATGCACTCACGCCCCGTCTCTCGAGACCTGGCATTAGAACGGTCGAAAATTAAATTTCGACTGCTCAATAAAATAATGGCAGGGTATTATGACAATTAAATTAGAGATGGACACCCTACCCTTTTGTTCAGTCTTTCTAAGCAATGTCGTTACTTAGATGATTTATTTCTGCTGATTAGTTGTTTTAATTTATATTTGGTTTTCTTCCACTTTCATTTTGATCTTTAACAGAGTTCATTTTTGATTTAGGTATATATTTCAGAGACACCAACCAAAAGTAGGTATCAAAAAGGAAAGCTGTAGTATCATTTTTTGGATTTAAGTAAATTTAAAAATACTACAATAACTATTTTGCCACAGACTATCCCAGTCAGTGGCAGTAACTTATATTTTTTATCTTCCTTTTTATCCTCATGATCGAGATCATTCTGTCGACGACGATATGTGATTGTGTGTTTCAAATCATCTCGTCACGATAGTCAACCGCTTTATATAGGACATTAACTTAATTTATTTCAGATAAGGTTATTTAACAATGTTCTAAGATCTAGCCATCCATGCTGTTGGCTACATAGTGCTTCTGGAATTAGTTTTTTCCAAATATGCGTTGTTATTTAACTATTTTGTTTGAACACAATACCATCTGCTCTCTCTATCTTCAAATCTGATTCCTTAAGCTGGTCCAGTGTTTATTGAATGACAACCTCATTTTTTGACTCACTTAAATTTTTAGTAAGCAAAACTGAAAATTCACCTTGTATGCAACTAGCTGTTAACTTCATATAGATTTATCCGATTCGTATCCTGTTTAATATTGCATCACGTTGATTTATTTTTGTTAGTTTTAGACAGTCAGAGATAATTTTAAAGACAACAGCTTCCTAGTTTCGTAAATTCTTTTTTGTCTTTTCGCAAACAATAATTAATGCGCAAACAGCAAGTGGTTTTACTCTGATTGATAATGTTCCATTAATATAAACATTAATTCAATGTTAAAGAACAACTAGAACGATATCTCACATTGTGAATCTATTTATACGTAAACTGATTTCCATAAAAAAATACAAATATAAGACTTTTTTTTATAAATTTGAAAACTAGCACACATCAATAGCGTAAAGTGCGTATGTTAACGGAAACTCAAACCACGCGGTATAAAGCCCAAAACATAAATTCGATAAAAACATTAAAAGTAGATTGAACCGCACTTACCTAATTTGGTGCAAGGGTGCGTACATACGAAGGTTGTTTAGTAGCATTATTATCAAACGCTCTCGAGACAAGTCAATTAAAAGTGTGATCACACCCTAAGTGGGAGTATGTCCTTGTACAGTCGCAAAGAAAACTCAAGCTCAGAAACAGGTAGCCACACAAAAAAAGATATCATCGCAATTAACGTAAGATGGTGATTATTTTAAGTTCCGGTTTATCCTAAATATCAAATTAACATAAAGTTTTTCCTAGTAGATATTAATTACGCTGTACTTTTTATATGTACGTGGCGATCGTTTCAGGATTAGAATCGAAATGTGGTCCTAAGACCTGTTTTCACCTGGATGATGTAAATGCAATGCAACTGTAGCAACCAAAACTCACAACAAACAAAACCATACCTATCAGATAAATTTCTAACAAAAATATGAGATATTTGTTTGCAACTAACAACAAGAAGATGATATGACTCAATATACTGTCTAGTATAGTATAGATTAAGTCCGTTTTTTATTCAATAGTAAATAATTAAAAGTGGTAAATTTTTTATAATTAAAATTTTATTAACAGTTGTTACCCCGAATGTACAAGACAACAATAAGGAACAAGGGTGCTAGTGCCAGAGGCCCGTAGGGACGTCACTAACATTATTGTAATGTTACCCAGTAAGAGATCTGTATTGTTTTAGGGTTGTTCACTTGATATTTTCATTGCAATGATCTTTAAATGGAAAAAAAAACTTACTGGCAGTAAAGAATTTTAATACAATAACTTTCTTCAATATGAGTAGAGTGTTAAATAAGTAAAAAGTATTATGAGTACTTACAATTTTTATGTCATATGGATTGCATAATTCGTTTTAAAATATTTTCGAATAGCTGCATGCTATATACATTCTGTAGCGGTTGTAAGGGGAACAGTTTTTGCAATAGAATAATTATTATCACTTAAAATTTACTCTAATTCTTCAAATTAAAACAATATTTCACTAAAGCCGGATCGCATGAATATTGGACATATTGGCGATCTAGATAAGAGGGGTGCTGAATTGGCTTAACGCCGCTAACAAATAAGCTTACCGTGGCTTACAAATGGCTTACTCCTGCTTATGCGGCTCAATTGCTTGCTGGATTATGTGGACTAGAATAACAAGTAACGTGTTAGGTTTGTGTTTTTAGATTTTTAAAGCTTTGACATAAATAGTGTTGAAATGTATGCCAAAGTAACACAAAACTTTTCTTCCCCACCTTGAGAATTAAAAGTAACTTTCTGTTACATATTTAATTTTATTTAAAACCCATATCTTTTGATAGTAACTTTTATTTCTTTTTTGTGAGCCACTGCTTTCATACGAACTTCTTAACTGTATATTCTGATTCCTATGATCAGAATATAAATCAATAATCCCCGACTTATAGGTTTCCACGATAGTTTCTTCTAGTCACCTCTAATAATGCAAGATCATCCATCAAACATAAGTACGCAAAATTCCAAATCATAAATGACTTTCTCTATGTAAAAACGTGTTCAAAATAGCGAAAAACCAGATCAGTGCATGTATATTCTATGACTTAAAATAAATCATTTCGCTTCAGGATTCAGGCAAAATTTACACAGTTTTGTGTAACAGCTTTCTAACATGCTACATAATAAATTTTAATTTCAACTGTTGTGACGTAAGTTAATTTTTTTTTTTTTTACTTTAGCAATTTTAATTTAATTTAATTTAAATCAAGAGTTTGGCTTTAAAAACAGATGTGTAATATCTGAACGGATGTGTGATTGACCTTCTTAAGATTCCCTTTTTAGATGCGGAACCCCTTAAACTACAATTAAAATCCACAATAACACACAAACGAAAGTAGTCCACGCTCGTTCCTGTGTCCGTATATACAATTAGCCGTTTTTCTGTCTGTCCGTGCGTCGGGCGCTGGCGCAGAAAGCGTGACGTGCAGCGCTTCCGTCCGACACACGTTGTGTTCCACACCACTACTGTGATTTTATGTTGTTTCATTACCGTTGTAAGTTGCAAGTAAAGTAATGACGCTTCCCTTTTATATAAACTAAAAAAAAATTATGGTAGATAGTAGTTTTCTATAGTCATAATTAGGAATTGCGTAAAAAATATACCTTAACAAAAGTCGTATCTGTCATTTGAAGAAAACATTTTCTCTATGAATATATTTTGCAATACTGACGTTTTTTAGTGTTATACGGGTAGGTTTAGGTACATAATTAAGTGTATTTTTAAGCAAAGATAAGAGTTTGTGCTAGGGCATTTTGTTTCTAAGGCGATCCTATCCTCCATTCCTATGATCCAGTCACTTAGTACGGGTATGTTCCTTGACGTCAATAATTGTCAAAGTCACGTTTGTTTGTATGTTAAGACAGTTCTAACACCGGTTATCCCTCGGATATTCCCCGGGTTAATGTAACTACATCTTAGTGTTGTAACACGAAGATTAGAAACGCACTTGGACATTGTGACATTTCTAATTTATATACACCTTTTTATGTCCTTCGACATCAGCTTCTAGGTTGTAGCGAGCGTGGCAAAGCGGCTGAGTAATTAAGCATTTTTACATTAATTTTTATTTACTTTAAAGCCACAGAGCAGATAGATAACAGAAGAAAGAAATGCAGATCTTTCAGAAAACTTAGAAAATAAAAAAAACACAAATGGAATTATCTATTTTACTAAAACTTTATTCGTTGTTAGAACTTTATAAGGCAGATAGATTACATTATTAATATACCCGGAAATTAAGTAAAGAATAGGATCCTCACACCATAACTTAAAAGCGTTTTTTTCAATTTGCTAAGCGTATTTTTACAGTTGTATATAGAAACTGCACGTTTTTTCAATTCCTGGGGCTAACGTTAGCGGTAATCTGTCAATCAGGAAGAGCTTCGTATAATTTGAATTTGTATATTGGCTTTAATATTCGACCATACCCAACTTAATAAAAAAGAAGGAGAATAAAGAAAGTGAAACTTTTGACATTCATAGAAATAAATAATAAAATTGTTATTTACAAGTATGTACCTGCATAATATACTTACATGTACATATATATATATGTATCTATTCATACTCAGTTTAAGCTGGCATCACTTACAGCACTGAACTGATATGTACGAGTGGCAAGTGTATAGAAAACAGCAGTCGGCCAAAGAAGAAAGAAGTTTCTGATATTCAGTTTTGTTACATCTACATACTAGCTAACCCGGCGAACACTGTTTCACTACACTCCCTCTCTCTTATACACATACTAGTAATATATAGTCTATGGCAATTTAGAACAATGTTACCTACCTTTTCAATAGTAAGAAACCGAATTCCAATAGGTGTAGTGGTTCGGAGATTAAGCTACACATATTGACAAACTCACACACTGCTCTCTCTCACTCTCTCTCTTTATGTATTAGTATAGATGTCGATTAAAGGAAATCACTGAACGGTAGTATTTTAGTTCATTAATGGTGTGTGGGATAAAATGTAATTTTACAAATCACATAATAATTAAAACAAAAAAAAAACAATTTTTAAATGTTCTTTATATATTTTTTTATTTTATACTTTTTAGTCTTGAATGATTGTATTGTCACCAAGTTTAGAGCTTTCCTCAAAAATTTAACACTCTAGCTAGTCAGAAAGTGATCGAAATCGTTATTACGATTTCAAGATTTGACCCAAACAGGTTAAACTAGTAATAATAAATTGTATTTATTGTAGATATAAAAATCAAAAGACGAGTGTTAAAATTGATTGAGTGCATCTAAAGGCGACTCGAGGGAATCAACTTTCTTCAAGTTTCCTAAATATTGTTAACAACAATATTCTCTTTAAAAAGTAAGAAAACCCCATAGAAATAAATTGCTTCACATTTAAATACTAAAAATAGGCACAAAGCAATCCCGACAAAAGTCAAAACAAAACAGAAGTGGGAATGGGGCGAGCGGGGGACATAAATTGAAAAGCAAAAGCTACTGTTTCTATTCAGAAAGCGATGTTCGCTCTGCAGTGCCAAGGGAATAGGGATGAGTAGTTTTAAATCCCAGGAATCGATGCAAAGTATTCATTGATTGCCAAAATAAATAGCATCAGTTTGAGACTGTAAGCAAATTAAACATGTTTTTTATTATGAGTTTGATTATAAAAAATATGTGTGTAGCTAAAACGATTTTTATTTTTGCATGTACAAACATTAGGGTTTAAGTGTAAATGTGAATGTTCACCGAAATTACTATCTGTATCTGAACTGACTGACTGATTGACTCAGAAACTTGAAATTGGTTTACGGCTTCCTAGCTTAATGTAGGGTTCCACTAAGAAAGGGTTTTAAAAGGGGTAAAATGGAGGTTGGAATTTGGTATGAAAATAGGATAATTTTGCAGCTAAATGCATAAAACTTGGTATTACGCCTTCGGTTAAGATTGTCGTGTTTCATCATTTTCGATAAATCATTCCCTACGGGGCAAAGAAGTAGGTGATAAATTTGCATGAGAATTCCGATATTTTTGCAAGTAACCATAAACAGTTAAAAGCTTTGTTTTTTCAAAAGTCCACGCGGAAAAGTTTTGGAAAAAATCTGGCTAATAAATAGAAGCAATTAACTGTTGTAAGATAATATTAACTTATACTACCACTACGTATATTATTATACTTACAAAGATAAAATACTAACTTAAACTATTAACTGCGAAAAAATGCAAAATTGTTCAAATCATAAAAGAGAAAACAAGTTTATTACTTTTTTCTTTGAAATTAAAAAATGCAATTGAAAAATATATGAAAACATCCAGAGTAAGAGAATCATAGGTCCCAACACTGTTGGTCAGTTTTCAATTAATTCAAACAATAACCAATAGCCAACAGGGAGGGTTCCTATAGATTGACGTTATTAATTTTTTATTCATTTGCTCTTTTGAGTTTATCTGTGATGATTATACTAGCTTTTTGCAGCTGATGAGTTCATATGCAATTGAAAATCATTTTAATTATATTAACTAGCCTACACAGTCGAAAAGCATTTAAATCATCATTTTCGGTTGTGATCAAAATCTTTTCACAAGTTTTTTAATAATCCACAATGAATCCTTCGGAAATCTAAGTTCATAGCTCGTGCGTTCACACGCGGTTAAAGGGCCTTTTTAAGGTTCCGTACCCAAAGGGTAAAGCGAGACCCTATTACTAAGACTTCGCTGTCCGTCTGTCACCAGGCTGTATCTCATGAACCGTGATAGTTAGACAGTTCAAATTTCCACAAATGACGTATTTCTGTTGCCGCTATAATAACAAATACTAAAGAACAGAATTAAATAAATATTTAAGGGGCTTTCATACAACAAACAGCAACAGTTAGACGCTTGAAATATTTACAGAATATCTAGATGTATATTTACTTTTAAAGAAAATAATTAAATTAAAATAAAACAAGATTTAAGGGGGGATCCCATATAACAAACGTGATTTTTTTGCCGCTTTTATAGATAATTGTACGGAACCGTTCGTGTGCGAGTACAACTTGCACTTGGCCGGTTTTTTCAATTGAAAATTACTATTTGATACAAAATATTAACACCACAAAATATTCTTGAAACCAGAATAATTTCAGGATTTCATACAATACCATAATATCTTTAATTAAACAACTTGTGAGATGTAAAAAAAAATATTTATTTCACTTTATCATTCATATCTCATACATATATTCATATTTTGACATTCAGTAAACTCTTTTAACATATCCCCATTAGAAATTGACTGGTTCGGTAATTATTTTTGATACTATCGCATCTAAATTAACTTATTTATCTATATCTAATATCTGTGTGCTGAAAATTTACAAATTTATTATACCCATGCATCGATTGACAATATGCACACTGCCATCAAAAATGTTAATACTAAGTTTTAGTGTCTGCAAAATGTCACAAATATGATCAAATCTCTGTATATAGAGATCGGCACCCTTTTATCCTTAGTCGAAATACTCTTTTTCTGCCATTTATGTACAATGTGCTGTTTAATCCTTTCACCTTTTGTTGCACAAAATAACGTTTTAATTTTATTAATTCCTCTCATCCGACTTTTCGATCCATCGCTATTCTATTATTTAAAGCACCTAAACACAGCATCAACTTTTACAATCGCTTATTTACCGTAAAGCTATTAAATTTTGTAATATAATATGTATTAGTAGGTAGCTTACAATCAGCTACTATTTTTCATAGCAAAGTAAAAATTTGTTTCCTTAACTTAAATTCTTAGTGTACCATTTTTCTATTGTGTTTTTCCTATTATAATTACGTCTTTGGTCATTACCATTTAACTACACAAACACAAAATAAGTTTTGGTTGATCAAATTTTTCTGTATTTTCCTCATATCGAGCCATATGTACTCATTTATTTTTATTAATATTATAATAAGAGTATATATTTTTCGCATTAATTGTATTTATTTCTATATAATATGTGTCTAGGTACCTAAATTATTTAGTAGATAAGTTTATAAGTATATTAGTACGATTATTCATTTATTTCCTTATGCACTAACTACCTACTCCTATTTAGTATCCTCTACCTAAAGGCTGCCTGGTATTTGTATTTTCATAATATTGTGCCCACTGTAATATTTCTATATCATTATATAGAAATAATCAGTGCAATTAAGTGTATTAATTTATTCATGAGCTCTTTAATTTTTCCTCATTAGTTTAAGCAGGCAGTTATCAAGCGAAGGTAAGTTGCAACCGCAGAGTAGACAGCTTAACGTGTCGGGTAACCGCAAACAGGGATCGCTTAACTTACGATTACAAACAAATTATGATAGTGGCACCTTAATTAGTTTAAGTCTGTTATTTCTGAGGATATTAGAGTTGTTGCCCGTCACAAGGGTTTGTCGGATAAATTTCATGAACGCGTTGTTTACTTGAAGCAATTTTAATTTTTATTTCATTTTATTTTACCGGTTAACTTGATAATCCTACTTTTAGTTATAGTTTT
Source organism: Apoda limacodes (assembly GCA_946406115.1). Classification (NCBI taxonomy): domain Eukaryota; kingdom Metazoa; phylum Arthropoda; class Insecta; order Lepidoptera; family Limacodidae; genus Apoda; species Apoda limacodes. The sequence goes on from OX291540.1 coordinate 14,567,481, forward strand.
TCTTTTAATTTTGTCACATATACATAATACTGTCGTGATTTTTTCACACATCCAAAAAAAAACGATTCAGCTAACTACCAAAAATTAACTTTATATTTATTATTAAAGCCTAATATTTAACAAACGGCTCCATAAATCAAAAATATGGTTCTTACACGCCCGCAATATTTTGGAACAACCTATCTAATGACACCCACACCTTGCAATAGACGAGAAAAAACATTCAACCCCACTCTACGTGTAAGAGAGGTACCTATCCTAAAGATTTTTTCAAAATTTTTATTTTACTGCTTTGCCAGAGTGTTTAATATGTAAACCCATGCCAAATTACAGTTTTCTAATACTAAGGCTAATAAAAGAGAATCAAAAATTAAGGCACAAAAGGCACTCCTGTAAAATTTTATTAGGATCTACACAAGGGGGGGTAGAATTATAAGGCTTTGACATATGGACGGACGGACATGACAAATTATAAAGATTCTGTTGCCACTTAGCTACGAAACCCTAACAAACAATGAAGGTTAACATATTTTGTTATAGATACAAGTGCCTAATTTGATTTTGCAATGTAAGTAATTATGTGCGTTGCAGAAGATAAGTGTAGTATTGCAAAAACTCTAAGATATCATGAAGAAACATAGATTACACAAATCTGAGCAGAAAAATAAAAAAAAATCTGTACAGTAATGCCACATACGTGTAATCTTACAGTTACTGTAAGTATTTGTATCGTTACACTTGTGTGTGTTTCGTTCCGCGTTATGCGCAGGGCGGCGCGTGCGGCCACTTTGTGATCTTGCGTCTCGGCTAAACAATACACTTATGTCATTTACTATTGTTCTTAGTTTTGTGTAACAGTACTGCACAACTGCTTGGGTTCCTGAGGTAAATACATAAGTAAACGTTAAGCTTACTTCCTGAAAACAATTTTAACAAGTAGTAGATCTACTTGGCATATATTTCAATTACGAGTGCCTTTGTTGTCGATCAAGGCATATTGAAGGTAGAATTTTGCAATATTTACTTTATACATAAATAGTTTTACCTATAAATATGAAGCGACCATTTAGGCTCCAGATTGAAAGTACAAATTATTTTAGCCTAGATCTTACAGTTCTCAGGACTTAAAAATGTAATGAGGAATATAGGTAGGTACTTACCTATAGTTATTTTAGTATACATGAAATTAGAATTACAAATCCACAGTTTTTCTAAAACGTTACAAACGCGTAACAGACATATTAACCAGGTACGGCTTTTGATGATTGATATTTTGGCACTCATATCTTAGGAAAATGAAATTATAGAACTCCTATAAATCATAAAATCAACTAGTTGCTAATAATCTAGCAATTCAGAAAATTTAACTGTTCACGAAAACCTACGAAGAGGTACAAATAAATAAATAATCCTGTATGAAATGTCGTGACAACAAAACGTAAGAATAAAATTAGTGACACGTTTGAAATATAGCAACATTACACACTTATAGAGTGATTTTCATAATTAATTAATTATTTTTACATACTCTCAAATGCTGGTATAATTTTATAAACTAAAGATAGTAAATTCCTGACATACAGGTGAGACAGAAAATTGTACCGAACCAAATTTATAATAAATAAGGCTTATTGCTTTACCCATCAGCTAGCGAGTAATTGATATAGTTTAGACATGTAGGTAAGCATTGTAAGTTGCGATATTATCTAGCGTTTATTTTGAATGATAAACATCTTTTTAAAGGTTTGTAACAGATATTGTTTAGTCAAAGTAAAGTAGGCTAAATATTCGATTTTATTTTTAGTTTTGCAAGTTAAGTACCTTTAACATTTTGCCTATGCAATTTAACTAATTAAATCAAGTTTTTAATAGCTGAAATACCCTGGTTCATACAATACATACAAAAATTAAATTTCTATAATCATAATCTATTACAATCCTTATAGATTTTGCTCCCAACTTTACCCACGCTAAATTTGCTTATCTGGGTGGGACTCCTGCGGCACATCCTTAATAATTCGGCGTATCATAATGAAACATGCACCAGGTTTTAAGTTAAATGTCCAGCAATATGATTGTGAGAACATCATTTCATAATGTGGAGTAGTGTTGTTTGACGCGTGTACAAACCTACATCCATAGAGAAAGACAAACGGACAGACAAACGAACAAAATTTTTGAAGATAATAACTTTGGCTTCTATTCCTTTTACAAAGCAATCATCATTCATCAGCAAGTATTTTTTTCGTATCGCTACGGTGAAAAACAAGCTTACGGTCCGTCTGATGTAAAGCAGTCACCGCAGCCTATGGACGCTTGCAACATCAGGGGCATAACTCGCTTATGTCCCAAATGTCCTAGCGTCGTTAGTGCAAGACCATTTAATGAATTGATAAATAGGAGCTGATGACACAGCAAAACAATAATTAAGACCACGAATCAGTTTAGGCCGAGTGTAGTCACAGCCGTGTGACACTAGAAGCTGGTGTCGGAAGTCACAGCACAATATGCTGCTGTGCGTCAACAAATCATTGTAGTCAGTTGAGATTTACACCCACAACTTACCTCAACAAGATCTTGGATACACAGCCATGTGACACTCGGAGCTGGTATTTGATTTCACAGTACAAAAATCAGTATAGGCAGTTGAGATTTACACCCACGACTTACCTCGACAAGATCTTGGAAACACAGACGTATGACACTTGGAGCTGGTGTCTGATTTCACAGCATAACAGGCCGGTGTGAGTCAACAAATCAGTATAGTCAGTTAAGATTTACACTCAAGACTTACCTTGACAAGATCTTAGATACACAGCCGTCTGATGTCACAGCACAGCAGGCCGCTATGAGTCAACAAATTAGTGAAGTCAGTTAAGATTTACACCCACAACTTACCTCGACAAGATCTTGGACACACAGCCGTGTGAAACTCGGAGCTGGCGACTGATGTCGCAGGGCCGTACGCCGCTGTGAGCTAATTCCACGATGCGCTGTCGCACCACATCGGGTAAAGGTCTGCCGTTCACAAATACTCCACCAAGTTGGTTTACGCCACCGTGACCTGAAAGAAAACAGATTTTGAATTTTGAGGAATCAGTTGCTTTCACTTAATAATCTTAGGCTTAGGGTATGTACATTCACCTAAAAATGTAAGCAGCTGGCTTAAGACGGCGTTTTAGAAGGATACAAAATAAATTAGTAGCTAATAAACAGCGCCGACCCCCGCAAGACAGTGTAACTTAATGGAAATTAGCACGATCAAAAATTCTACGATGTCCTTCTAAAAGTTGGCAAAGGTACCATCCCAGTTCCCACCTTAGAATCATCGATTCGTCTTGTATTAGATTGGTGAAAAACCATGTCATGAGAATTGTTAAGTACTTTCCGTGGACAAACTCGTGTAACGTGACAGCTTTATTTAATAAAATAACATCTAAAAATAACCGTTCTTGAAAAAATTTTCAATTTCCAAAATCAGTTACACACTTTACTTACACATATCTGTTTTATTTAAAATGTTAACGAGGTTGTTATTGCAACTTATAGGTATCGATCAATTTTTTTGGATTGATTAATTGGATTTATCTATAGATTAGTTCCTAGAACCAACGGAAAAAACCGAGAATGAACATGGAATTTAGGATTTGATTTGTTTTACAGCCTTAAATACGAACCAGCAGCGCCGAATTCCGGTGGCGACGGTTGTCTGCTCTCTACGTTTTAATGCACCCTTACAGTACCTAAAAACGTTGTAACAAATCGATTCTGGTCAGATATGTAAATGTGTGTTACATTGTTATACTGAATCAAGCTTTATATATGACAAAGTATGTACCAGAGGTATGAGATGAGAATATTGACATAGTACTTGGTACGAAATAAACAATAATACCTAATAGTAGCCCAATAGTACCTACCTAATACTACATTACCGAATGGCGAATTAGCATGTAAAGAACGAAAGACATAAGTATGTCATATATAACATACATAAGTATGTCATAATATATAACTTACACGGGTAAGTTAACACAAAAAGAATATAAACCAACATATATTTGTATATATAAAAAATACTAATTACTGAACAAATAATTAATTTTCCAATCCAACATGCGATTGTCTTAAAATATAAAATTACAGTATTTATTTTAACTATTAGCTAAACGACGCCATAATAGATTAGTTTTCAAAAGTAACAATTGATGCAAAATATGATTATGCTTATAAAAATCAAATCTAAAATTATTTGCAAATCCATACCAATATTATAAATTCGAAACCATCTTTCTGACTGTCTGTCTGTTACCTCTTCACGCTTAAACTGCTGAACCGATTTAGATGAACATTGGTATAGAGATACTTTGAGTCGCGGGGAGCTATATAAAATAGTTTTTATTCCAAAAAAAGTTCCGGCGGGAATAATTATAACCGAGCTTAAACGAACTATAGCTAAAGCTATAGCACACTATATTACTATAATTAAGGAGTTCCACGCCGATAACCGGGTTTAGGGTAGGCGGAGCCGCTGGCAAAACCTAATCTCAAATATTATGTCTGTATTCCCTGTATCCAACAACCGGGTAAACAGCTGTCACTTCAAACGGTCAATATATGGAATCTACATGACAATAGATAATCTCGAGTAGGCTTGCCAATATTCAAAATCAAAACAAACAGGACCGGATCACACCCGGTTATATCGATTCACCCGGGCATGGGGCGTGACCGATCGATGCCGTCGTCACGCCTCACAGTTCCCCTCCGCCCGGGTGGACCGGGTATACCACCCGGCTGCAGACCGTGGCGGGACGGGAAAGTGTTTTCTTGAAGGTTGTTACATCATATTTGGTCTCATCGCCATTTTTATAAACAACTTTATTACTACATTAGATACCTACATGTATACGCATACCTAAATGATATTTTTTTTAAATGTTTAAAACTACATTGTAATTTTACACGTATTGACTACATGTAGGTATGAATGTATATTTTCTTCATTAAGTATTCCACCTACTCATAAACAATCATATACTTGTCATTGCTAATATCCGAATAAAATATTTATGGCAGTAACTAGGAATACTACATAGAAATTGCGTTAACTTGTGAAAATTATTAGAAATTAAGAATTTATTTGTATGCCATATGAGCAAGCCTTTTCAACTCAAACTCAAAGGTCAAAAAAGATACAACGTAGCAAATAAAGCCAGCAGCGGAGCGACTATGAACCAATTCCTACAATTACTGAGTTTATGTTTCGTTTCATTTTCACACAATAAAAATACAACTTTATACACATGAATATTTCTTAATCTTGCTGATCTGAAATAAAAAAAATATTTCAGTCCTATTGATAAAATTCTTGATAAGTATAAAGATTTGAACTCAAAGGTGAAAAAAAAAATATAGTTGATTATAATGTTGAAAATCAGTTTATTATCTCATTTCGTAGTTCTTGGCAGGTGTTTTTTAGATTTTATAATATACTTAATATTAGGAATTTTATTAGCTTTAAAACTGTTGGCCTCCTATTGACAACGACTTTAAAGACAGGTAATACGATCTTGCGGATGAAATTAAGATTTAATTTAATACTGGTTTAAAAAACCGTATTTCGTTAACAAGTATTTTTAAAAGGAATTAGCAAAATTTGACAATATGGTTACAATTTCCAATTGTGTGTTATGTCGCATTACCTACCTCATGAACATGGCGAAATTGTAAAGGTCCGCTGGTTCTACAGTTTATCAGATATAATAAATATGAAACATTCGACTATTCACTTTTAATTATTAAAAATGCTGAATTATAATGTCTAACAAATCATGAATCTTAAAATCATTTTTTGTTTTATGATTTTAAACAATTTAAAAATACCGTTTAATTCTGTCCTACTGACTGAAATCGCAACTATAAAAAAAATGTGAAAATGTTTTGATTAATATCGGGGGCGATTTAAATGTGTATTGAACTAAACTAAAACTGGTAAACCTTCCTACTTATTTTCTGAGTTTTATTTTTATTAAGAATGATTCAGTTAGATTTACCTAAAATTTCCCAAGCTAAATTGTACGCCTTTATAAGAACAATTTACCTTCCCATTACAGCGGATCGTACTAACTTTCATCCTACAGGTTATTTCAGTGAGTAATTAACTGTAATGGCGGACAAGATGGCGCAGCGGAAGCGGACTGAAATGCGCGGGAAACCCTCTTAACTTCCGGTGCTCGGCAGGTGTCCCTAACTAGAGTATTCCCCTATTTTTCTCTAAAGCTTGTTGTAATAATGTTGAGAAAAATATGCCTGAGATTAACGAAGAGATGAGATGGGAGTAATGACGATAATTTAAAAAGATCGCAAAATAAAAAAAACCTGCTTATAAACCTATGTTTTCTTTTGTGTTTTAGTATTAGAAAAAATCCTGCCAAAAATATAAATATTTTTTAGATTTTAAAGATAATAATGAATTAAAGATGTTGTCAATTCACGTTGAATTGCAAAAAAACATATTTGGAAACAATTTTGTAATCCTTACAAATATTATAAATGCGAAAGTAACTCTGTCTGTTTTTCTGTTACCTTGTCACACTTAAATTGCAGAACCGATTTAGATGAAATTTGGTATTAAGATGGTTTGAGACCCGGAAAAAGACATAGGCTACTTGAAAACGTCAATTGTAAGTCGTTTTTTTTTTATAATTGAGGAGTTGCAGTTGAAATCCTGCACCGAAAACCGAATTTAGGGCGGGTGAAACCGCGGACAAAAGCTACTAATATATAATTTTAGGTGACGATATTTATTTTCCTTTCTTAGTCACGTTTGCCACAAAAAAAATCACAATAAATGAGAATTTTTAAAATATAATGTAAGGCACATTAAAACATAATTTTATGAGCAAGAAATGGTGTGAACATACAACGACACTAGTGACAGAAAAGTTTGTTGCGCTGTAAAAGCATTGATCCATTTAAAGGTAATTAGGTGATGATGACATATAAAAAATAAAAAGAAAACACATACATTTATGTACATAAAAACAGAAAATAAATTCTGTTTATTATTAGCGTCAATACTAATTTACCTGTCATAATTTACGCGGCGGAAACTGAAGCAAAAAAACTAGTAATTTTGCAGTTTATTATTTTCAGTTGCATAGGCATTTATACTGGTTGTTTTCATTTATATTATTTATAATTTTCTATCTATTATAATTCGAGCATATTTTACTCTAACAGACGCCAGTAACCGCATAATTTCCCAAGCACTGACAACTATCGAATCAACGTCTTGTAAGAATTCCAAAAAACAAATAAGTAGATATTTAGTCTGTGTTCCTAAATTTGAGCCAGCATACTGGCCAGTACGGTGTGACGTCATATTTCGGAACAGTACAGCAGTATGACGTTGGATAATGACGTCACACCGTACTGGCCAGTATGCTGGCTCAAATTCAAAATATTGTTTTATTAGACATACATATCAACATACTATATAATGTACCTACGTATATGAAAGTCAAACCATGCGCAATACAAGAGTGTAGATAGTATTATATTATCTGTGGTGTAGTTAAAGTTTATATCTCTGGTATGTAAATCTGATTTTGCTTGGTGCCTAGTTAAACATTTTAAATAATTAAATAGTTACTCATGCTGATGATAATCTACCTAACAATAATAATTTATAACAAGAAAGCTACACAAGGTCTTGAATTTGACTCTGACAGCTCGAATTCTTGGGACCACCTTCAAGGTCTCTCTGTTGCTACTTATCAGCTGATCATGAATAATAATAATTTGTCTCCCTCCCTCGCAGCCTAGTTGGTAGTGTGGCTAGCTGCTGTGCAGAGGGTGTGGGTTCGAATCCCTGGACAAACATTAATATAATATAAACATTTGTGTTTGTCTTGAGTATAGGTGTATTTATGTATGATATGTATGTATTAACAAAAAAAAGGAATATTTATGAATTTGTATCCGGTGTCTAGTACCCATAACACAAGCTTTGCTTACTTTGGGGCCAGACGGCGCTGTGTGTAATGTCCAAAAATATTTAATATTTATTATAACTAAAATTTTCTCACTATGTAATGTCTGTAGAAAGACACAACATAAGAGATTTATTTCTCGTTTTTATCATGTTTATGGCCATCTCTTTTTGAGGATTTTCCAGCAGGAATAGGGCTTCAGCAATGAGTATTATTCGATACAACGTGACGTCATGTAATTTTTGAAAATATTTTTCTACAATATTTTCGTAACCTAAACTCACCTTTTCCAGATAAATTACTTATTACTAACAGTTAATAATCGTAAGTAAAAGTAAAATAATAATCAATGATATGACGCTAAAAACTTATGATTGGTATTCCCAAATATAAATCACATGCATCGCCCTTATAAGTACTATTTAGAACAAGTAACGGAATCTATGGGCATTTTATTAAAAGTCCACTAAATCTAAATTCAACTCTTGCACACACGACAAGGTGAAAAGGCGACTTGCTATGGCTCAGTGCTCTCCCCTTTATTATCAGAAAATGGACGAACGGTATAATCATAGTAAATTAACCTTTATTTGTATCGATTAAAAGATCAAATTTGTCTTTAAATTAAAATGCTTCGTCTCCATGACCTTTGATCAAGTTGTGATGCTTATTAACCTGACCTATTTGATGTAACTAGGATGAGCCAAGTTTTATTGGTTTCATTGAAAAAATAATAATAATATTATGCCAGAAATAAAAATAAGAGAGTATTCTAACTAACATATGCACTGTTTTCTGAAACACAGGATTTATTCCTATTTCGGGAATCAGCGACTCCAATATACCGTTGTACGTATACCTTTCTAATAGAAATCTCAATGTAATGTCAAATGTCAAGTATAAAGTGTATTTGTATGATTTTTGTTACTGAATAAAGAAAGAAGAAATATATCGCAATGTCCTGACTGATTGACTGACTGACCAACTGACTATCATAAGCCAATCGAAACTACTGAACCTACGCATCCCCTTGGCGATTTTACAAGGAATTTGTAAAAGTTGATGAATTTTGTAATATCCTTCTGTAGTAGACATGTCTAAGGGGTAAAACAAGTGTTGGATATTTTATGAAAATTGGTCATTTTTAAGTTAAAAGTCTTGTGGTTTTATAAAGGGTGTGATTTACTCTTTTAAAAGGTATTAGGTTATTTTTGTTATTTAAACCCTGAAAATTGTCATATAGTTTTAGCATTTTTGGACCAAAGGGGGTTAAGTACGGAGGGAGACAAATTTGTATCGGAGTTCACTGCTTTACCTAATATGTACTACGGTAAGGGTTAAATCACGCGGATAACATTGCAGGAAACTAGTTTTAATTACATAGAATGAAAGCGTATAATTTTTTTTACGCTATTAAAAAAATAATTTATTCTTTTCAGGATATCTCTCGATTCAGATCAGAATAACATTAGGTACATTTTTAAATTAAAAAAAACCGTAGATGAGTATGTGTCCACATACATATCCATCTATTTAAGAAATATTGAAAAACCATTAAATATTATATAACCCCCCAACTAACGTGAATCCTAATTTATAAGAAAAAAACAACTTGTTCCTACATAAACACCCGTGACTTTAATAAAATCATTACACCAGAAGCCCGCTTCAAACGTTTCCATTTATGATAAATATATTTTGTCCTTTTTTTACACTCAAAATAAAGGCATACACACCTATAAATACTAATACGTACATGTTTACAATGAGTCCGTCTGATGGTCAGCCTCAAAGGAAGTAGTAATATTACCATACGTGACCGGACGCGAGTCCGACGATGCTAAGTACATATTGTGTAGATGCGATCTTGTTTTTACTTTCAAAAAATGCTGATGTGTTTGTACCTATCTACCTGTTTGCATTAAAAATTTAACGTTCTTAATATATTGATGCCAAATATATATAAAACTTAAAAAGGTATCATAACATATTACATTTTAATTTTAATTTTAATACATTTTTATACAAATTAAAGTAAAATTACCTCCTAGTAGGTACCTACTTACTCTTTATACATCAAAGTTCGTCATAAAATCAAGATACCTATACCGAAGCCCGAAGTCCGACAAGTTTAAACGTAATTTCAAAAAATACTTAGAAATTATTAACCTTAAACTTAGTTATATGTTACTACACATACCTGTTTACATTTTTTTGAATAACTTAATTGTGTTGAGTATCTTTTGGTACAGCTGAAGAGTACCTTGATAAATCTTAAAGAGGCAAAGACACCCCTAAACCATATGATCAACGTATTTCTCGAGTTTCATCAGGCTCTCATTGGAGCGACAAAATTTGACACACCGCAGGCAGCTGCAAGAACGTATTGATTATATCCTATCAAGCGAGAAGACTCTAAAGATGTCGCTCGAGGAAAAGGAGGCAATAATTAATAACAACGATATTTCCTAAGTAATCAGCAACTTGGCCATGAGATAACATGGCAGCGTAAAGGGAGATGTGGGCGACCTATCGAGTGGATTCGTGGATCTAGATAAAAATAAGACCGGCAGAAACCGGAAAAATAAAACTCAATACTCGTAGGTCGTATCGGACATTCACAATTAAGCCACATTAGTCCAGATACATTATATCGCGGTTGACCAAGCCAACGTTTGTGTCCAGGCCAACAATAGTAGCCAGTAGTTAGAAAAATATACACTTCAGGAGAAGCAGTGTTGCAGCGATGGGCTCACCACCTGCCACGCAGGACTAAAGTGGTGGGTGAAAAGAGACTGACCACCTGTGTGGATGTGTATTCAGCCACTTATTACCCCCTTTTGGCGATAAAACTGTGTAGATATGCAAACATACAATATCAGAAAACAGAGCGGACAATAGCGCGCTCAAACACAAGCCTTACCGAAATTAACATGAGCCACTGGAGTTCCCGGATTCGGAAAAACAACAAAGTATCTACGCAGCCAGCTTAAGAATGAAGACATAATTGTCACAAGTACAAAAATACAGATTTCAAAGGAAAACTATCATAGAAAGCGGTAGTCACAGCGAAAACTGAAGTGCCAATAACGACCTCAATCCTTTAGAAAATCGTAAGATGTAACCGAGAAATGGTAGATTAAACTCTCATAAACCATTTGCCAGTCATAGTGATGGCATCTTAGCTTATCACTAGCACCCAAGAACTACGATTCATCAGAGACATTAACCAGCTACCTTACATCGACAGACAAGGGCTCATTATTTTGAAGTGCAGCCGTCCATCTTTTATCGCTTAAATTAACATAGAGCTGTTATGCAATTAGACTAATCCAATAGATGTTGCATACTTGTAGGTATTTCTTCAGTGACATCTACAGCGGTATATTCTAATCAAAGACGAATATATATATAAGAGCCCTGAAGCTTGGGAAGTATTTATAAATGCAGATACCGAAAAACACCTCTCTGCACCCTTTACCTACCAGATACACACTCAAGCAATAAAAGAAACCCTCACCAATAAAGGATACGGAACAGTTTAAGCACCCCATAATACTAAAAGCTTATGGAATTAAGGAGTAAGGATTAAAAATCATTACTAATATAACTAAACAGAAAATTTACAACAGCGTCCTTTACGAAGCCGTGACCATCACAAAACACAACTGACACAATACTTATACTACACAGACGAAGATAAAGACGTTACAGCATCCCTTACCTCTAAAGCACAAGAAAAAACCCCTTTAAGGTTAAAATTGGAGTTGGAAGTTTAAGTGGAAATCCATCATTTTTGATGCTAAATGCATAAAACTTGGTATTTAACTTCAGGTTAAAAATTTAGATTGACTTGTTTCATCGTTCTTTTAGAAGTCAACATCTAAAGAGCAAACTAGGGGTTGAAAATTTCGACATTTTGTATGTTAAGACTTAAATTTTTTACACCTTATACCCATGTAACCACAATCAGAGATTTCTGCATTTACGTAGATGAGCAGGGTTTTGCAAAAGTCATCCCCTAACGAGGTAAAACAAGAGTTGGCGATTAGGATATCTGTCATTTTTAAAATTGATATGGGCCTAAATGTTGAAAATTAAAATACCGTTTTTGGAAAATCACCCCTTAATAGAGAGCAAAAAGGGGATATTTTTTTTTATTAAAATACCGATATAGTGGATCAAGTAGCTGTAATAAAGTCACATTACATAAAAAAAGCTTAGCAGAAGTATCAGAAGTAATAGCTTCGGAAAGCAGGCAGGCAGATACCTACAACATAGCAATTTAAATTTGTAAATTTTTCCCGCCGCTCCTACTTTAAGCCTTATTATCTACTCAGTAATATTTCAAGCTTAGCTAGTAAATTACAAGTTTCCAATAGGTGTATTTCTCTAAAATTTTTGTGTTTAAACTTTTGAACAATTATTTATCATAAAAGTGTAGTGTTAAAAGATTTTATTTAGTAGATATCGCTACTTGTGTTTTGGTACCATCTATATTCACAGTTTGGTACTTTAATGTAGGACCAATAGGTACAAGAAAAAACCTTCTAACCTGAACGTCCCTTTCTATTTGGGTGTACGAAATAAATTAAGGTTTTCTTTTCAATTATGTATTATACCAAAGTTTATTTGGGCAACACAATACCTAGATCCTATCTGTTTATTGTACTTAATATTTAATATCAATAAATAAATAGTTACCTATATAGAAAATAAAACATTTGTACCTGCTGCTGTATATACGTTTAATATTAGGTAATAAACCTAGTGTAGGAGTAAGTAAGTACTTATTCTTTTCATGAAATTAATATCCAGCTCCTATACACTACACAAGAATTGGCTACGCAATAAACAAGTTTTAACAAATTACAACACTCGAATACATAACCAACTAGACCACCTTTCTAAAATCTCGACAATTAAGCGGCAAACTTGTTTCAAAACAACGATCGACGTCGTGATATATGCTCATGCGCATCTTAGTGGCCAATAGTAACGCAGACTTACATGTGTGAAAAGTATAAGTAGGACAGCGTAAGCGTGTATCAATGTGTACGTTGTGATATATGAGACGACGCTTGTATTGTTTTTGCGTGTGTGCGTGTAATTTGTCTCTGGTTACGGCAAAGTTACGGGTGCGTTCAAGGCTTCGACTTTTGTACGATTGTAAACTCTAACCTCAGAACAAGAGAGAGATGTGTATGTGTATATTTTAAGTTGCTGTTGATGTCATTCACTTCTGTATTGTATTGTAGGTGCGGCATAGTATGTGAATAATATGTTTACATATCCATTGTATTCGAAGTGACTTTTTTATGTGATCTATGACGGATAGGTGACTCATACATTTTTTCATATCCTCTATGATAATTGATATCTAGGAAGTATGACTATACCATTTTATACTAAAATTTAATAAAAGTCTAATCTTATTAAAATAAAAGCTTTTGCCCGCGGCTCCGCCTACGCTAAATTCGGTTACCAGCGTGATACTCCTCCGGCAATTTCCTTTGAGTAAGAAAGTTTGCTATTCTTTTGGTCAAACTCTCCACGCTAATCCGACTTATACTAGATATTTTTAAAACCAGCTATGTCCTTCCCTCCCTGTCCCCCATAAAATTCCAATAGAATTCGGCTTAGCCATTCAGCCCAATTCCTTTTCATTCTCTTTGCGTTAATTTAAATCACACTTGACATTTTTCGGGTACCTAGCCTATAATAAATAACCCTTCGCAAGTTGCAAACTTTCGCACTGCCGAATTTCGTCTAGGTCGGTACAGCGGCTTAAAAAAAATATATCGTACACGTTAAGGTTCTTTGGCGAAAGGTCTCAATAAAGTCTAAAATTCTGTGTTTAGTTTAGGCTTCCGTTGACAAACAAATTGTTCCATTTTCATAGATTTGTCATATTTGCCTGTCCGTCCGTATGAAATATCTTTTAATTCTGCCGTCCATGAAAGATTTGTGATTGTAATGAAAAAAAAAACGGGTTGCACTCCGGGAGTGCCGGCAGAAGTGTAAACTTGAATATTAACTATTTATTTTTTCCTATACTAGCTATTTACTCCCAATCACTTCGTATACATATTTATTTATTATAAATAATAATGTTTGTTTATTGACTTTTTTACGTAGTATATTTGACATTTCAATCTTTCATACAATTAAAATCCCATATCCAACCTCCCTGTACTACTCTTTAAAAAAGATTTTAACTGTTAATGTTTACGCTTTATAGGAGAGTTATGGTTCAAATCTTTAAAGACAATTTGAATCAAATATAGGTACCTAGTACCCTAATTAGTAAAAGCTTTTATTTAGTCGTTTTTTGATTGTTACTTACAGTTGTAGAAAAACAGCGGTGGTTATATACCTATAGGTTCTTACATAAGCATGTAAACTGTCTGACTGATATACCAGCGCGCGGTCTTAATGGAATGAAACTGGATCTAGACACTTGAAATATTGCACAGAGTTCTTGTTATAGCCTAGGTGAATACTAACAAAGCATCCATTCCTTAAGGGGATAAAATAGGGCTCAGAAGTTTGAATGGAAATGGGTTTAGACCGCACGTTGGTATATCAATCAGTCAGACAGTTTACTTGCTTATGTAAGTACCTATAGGTATAGGTATACAACCACCGTTGTTTTTCTACAACTGTAAGTAACAATCAAAAAACGACTAAACAAAAGCTTTTACTAATTTTGGTACTAGGTACATATATTTGATTCAAATTGTCTTTAAAGATTTGAACCAGTAGTAATGTTGTTTACATTGCACTATCCTATAACGAAAATTTGATCACAATTGATTACAAAGTGGAAAGGGACGGACGGATAGAAAGACAACGTTATTTATATTGAATTTTTAAACAAAATTTCAAAGTAAACCCAACATGCATGCAAAATAACATTGCGATCCCATAAGTAACACAAAGACTCTAAAATTGACATATGGGCAGTTAAGGCTAGAGTATAGGCTAGACCGCGAAAATACGCCGTTTTTGTGCAAATTTTGTGGTTAAACTATAGGATCTAAAGCATTGACAAAAATATATGTTATAAAACTTACTTTTATCTAGTGCATTACCTTACTGATTGATTTTCATTTATTGTATTTAATGCAATAAAAAATCTGGAAGTGACCTTTGTTTTAGGACTTGTGCAAATTTTTAAAGCGTGTTTTGCATTTGCTTGTAATGAAAGTTGGTTAAGTAATTAGAATAGCTTATTAGCTAGTGCATAGACTCTAAGTTGTAGCGAAAAGTCAAAAAATGTGACTACAAAACGGTAATAACGTTAAATTCCATACAAAAAATTTAAAGTTTCAAGGCGTCATTACGGTATAAATTACTTAAAAAGTATATAACATATATATCTCATATTAATGTATATGACATTATCTAATGATTTATAGTACATTTACATACACAACGTTAGAATTACAGAAATAAGCTTTCTGGCCTATATCGCCCTCTTAAGCACAGTTAAGTTTTTTACTGAGTAATTTATAATAACATAGGTACGCAAATACTCAATTAAGTACCAATACTAAAAGTATACTAGATTTGCGATTTTATCCGTAACATTTTTTTATTTTTATATTGCTCAAACATTTGCCTATATGAGCGCGTTCGTTTTAGGATTAAGAGTTCCCACGATTGATAGTTTTCACACTTGATAAAGCCAGTTTTGTCACTGACACCTATCGTGTAGCTTTGAAATGTTACTAACAACATTTTTGGTTGCAAAAACGAACTTTTGTAAATCTGAAATTTCAAAGCTGCAAGACCTCAGATCTGTATTTAAACAAATTTATCATCTAAGTAGTAGGTTAGGTACTGCAGCAGGCTATGTCCGCTCGCATCACTAAAAAGGTCATATTGTACATAGAATACAAACCATTCGTAAATAAGGTTTGATATTCGCGTAAGGACAACAATTAAGAAAAATAAAAAGTTTAAAATTTAGATTTAAACTGAAACAAGCAAAGATGCGTCGCATGCATTTTTGTTCAGTCTTTAATTGTTAGACGCCCGCTTCAAATGCTAGATCCGAGATGGATCGTTTTATTTTGTATTATGGGCAAATAAAGTAAATTTCAAGAAAAGCATCAACGTTTTGCATTAAAGTAGATATATCCCACGTGATAACAGGTGTAATATGGTGCGACACCCTCTTGTCTCGCATCCACAGCAACAGTTTGGATTGAGGCAAGATCACCATCTTTCCGCTCTCACCAAGGAGCATTAGCATGCCCCGCGAGGTTTTAGCAAGAGTGTAAGGAGCGCACCTGAAACAGTCCCGTAGTCAGTATATGGCCGTTCAATCGAGTAGTCACTTTTATTTTAGCGTGTAATTTATATGCTTGCACATGAGCAAGGAGATACCAAAATAGTGATGACCATGAGAGGACCGGGAAGTCCGCCCAAGAACAGACTTAAGTGGGAACATGTAAATTAATTAGATTTAAATAATAGAATTTATCCTTTATAGCCGCTCTAGCATTTAATAATATTATACAAAGAAAAATATACATATAAAATTGACTCTCGTTGTATCCTTCATATTACCTGGTAAGATTCCCGGGGAACTACCTATATATACCTCAAGCAGCTAACTAAATTAACCCCAAACAGAATTTGGTTGCAGTACGTAGGAAATCTTGGAGGATGGCATACTGATATTAAGGTGCGGTAACTAGGTAAAATGTAGGTAAGTACGTATCGTAGATAGTGATTCATATATTGTATTCATGTGTTGCGCCAATATTTAGGTACCTAATGTTCATGCTGATAATCAGAAACACATCATTGTTTTTGTATTTTTTTTTTTAATTGGGATTTAGTAAAAATGTTTTGCTATAATGGACTACCTACTAAAGAAACGAACTTTATATTTTGTAAGAGCTTTGCTGTCCTTAACTAATAAATACCTACTACGTAGGTTAGGTAAAGTTGAATCTTGTAAAGCAGATATAAGTCTATATGTCTATCTTTAATATATTTGCATCTCAAGAATATCTGATCCGATTTTTTGTATCTAAGTGTAGATATTTTCTCTGGACATATTTAGTAGGTAATAGATGCCTAGAGTCCAATTTAAGTGTTGCCTAGTTCAAATCGCGTCATTTTTAGCCACTTGTAAACTTACTACCTATAACAGCGCATTTTGCATCTTAGACAAGTATTTTACTTTCCTGATAATGCCCACTGATCATTATGCTACTAAAAGATACCTAAGTTTATCTCGGTATGTTATAATAATATATATCAGACTGGTTAAATACCTACTACCTTCATAAAACTTTTTGTTGTTTAAATGTTCAACTTACAGTATTTTGTATACATACAAATAAATAAACCCACACGCCCCTAAACAACTGAACTGCAAATAAGTATTTAAAAACTACTTATGAGTGCAAAGATACATTTTTTTGGGCAGTCACACACTATTATAATCTATTACTAAACTTCTTTTAGATGTCTACGTTGACATTATTAATGGTATAACTATATGTTGGCCTTTAAAGTGACAATGATTTAGCAGAATGAGTTGCCCAGAAGTCGATACTTATTACTTTTGTACAATATGAGTAATAAATGACATTAAAGAAAAGATATACTTACCTAGCTGTAAAATAGGATACATTAAATCGGCTTACCTACGGTATACAGTAATTTATTTACAACTTTATACTTTTAACCTTACATCTCATCTCAAATAACATGCCTCCTACGACCGAAACCTACCTAGTATCCTAACACAATCTCCAATTTGCCTCTGCGCTAACACAATGTAAGATACGTAGAGATGTTCAACCCATACAGCCTTCCAATTAAATAACGCATGCCGCAAATTTGAACGCACCCACTCACACTAGTAAATCACGGTTAGTCTATGGTCCGCCTACAGAGTAACCGACCAATAGGAGCACGCTTCTCGCCCTCCCGCGCCTTTCCGGCCCAGTCATTGGCCGCAGCCATAACGATCTAAAATTTGGAGGGAATTTTCGGGTGTTTTATGAAATCTCGGGGCTCGCAGATGTGCGATAGATGTTCTTTATAGAGGTAAAGGCATGATTGTATGCGGTTTTTTATGTTTGTCGTTGTCGGTTATGATAATCTTGTTATGGATGGAGAGGTCGTTGTTTTTACATAATGTTATTCGACATCCTCGGTTTTTTTTTTTATTTAAAATGATTGGAGGGAGGTCGGAAAAGAGTTGCCACTGTATTATTTTGTGTCATCAGTTATTCATTATATTAATATGGTAGGAAATAACTATGAAACTATTAATTTTTCTTTATGTGTAGGTAAAACTTTTGTTTCGATTGAAATTGTTCTTTACTTACATGTGTAATATTCCATCATATTTTGGTTGTATCGGTATGCAGCAGAGAGGTCCACCCCACCGCCGGCCCTTAGCCCGAAAAGGGCGGCGAAAGTAGCTTTACTCTGGCCCTCCAGCTTGACCACTTTTTAACTACACAGTTTCTTGTCAAATTAAACACTGAATTCAAAAATTCAACATTTTAAAAGCACTGACAGTTTGAATTACCAAAAGCGTCTTTAACGTCATATTTTACTATTTCACTGACAAGTTTAACTTAATATGAAAAGGTCATTAATATTTACATAATATGAGAATTAGAAGATACGTAGAAAATCAGTAAGTGCCTATTACTAAAAATAAATTAAGTTTATGTAATAATTATCTATTAATTTACTTTACCTATTAGTTATTGGCACTGATTGATTTTTCTATTGATCATAATTAAAGTATTTCAGTTAAAAGTTTTTAGTCCTAAATTCTAAATATATTTTTTTATTTTTAAGGATAAATGTTGCGTAGAAAATTTTTCATGTTCTCATCTCAAGTATTTCACATATTAAATTCAAGAACATAATGGTTTGGAAACCAATATCTATAGCTACAAATAAATTTCAAAGGCAAAGTTTGACTAAAGCCTATAATTGTTTTCCTTCTACGAGATAAAAAAAACTTGACAGTGGCATTTCCCTAAATGTGAACCATTGAAAAACAAAGATTAGTAGTCGAAAGACGATTTGGTTGTTAATTTCAATGCACTAATGGTTTTTATGAAAAAAACTAGTGAGCACCGTGAAAGTAGCATAAAATCATGGTAGTTTCGATTTGTCGTTGTAAAGACGATTCGTTTGGAGTAATTTCGCCGGTTTTTGAACGATTTTCCGGTGTTTGATCACCGGTTTTCCGGTTCGATTAAGGCAGGTGGGTCCATAAGTCCCTCTTTCTCACGAGAATTGCCAGTTTTAATGGTTTAGTGACTTTTTAATTAGGAAGTTAAAAATTATGAAATTTAGTTTTGGTTATTATTTTTGAGTTATAAGATTAATCGTAGTTATCGATTCTCTTACCTCTATTTAGGTTTTTGTGTGATCTTATTATGATCTTGAAGAACCTTGTATGATTATGTTATTTATCTACCTATGAGATTAGCGAGGCGTCATTGGCATTTGGTTAATATACAGACATTTGCTTTCTAAATTGGTAAGTAAGGTAACTACAAAAAACGAACTCTACGTACAGTTTCCACAATCCAATCGCTGTTATCTTTATTGAAAGGTTTTACGTAAATAGTTCTTTCATTCAAAGGTTATTTAGACTCTAGGTAAGTTCATTTAATAAGTACTTTGCCGTATTTACGGAATGTGATTGCAAATTGTGGAAGACGTCGTTGTGTATCATGGTTGCAAATTTTTTAAGCCGTCTTTACGTGTAATATTGCAAATTTTTAAGACAGCTTTCCGGTTCATGGTTGCAAATTTTGAAGAAAGTTTTTGCGAGTCATATTTGCAAATTTTTTAAATCTCTTTGCGGATCATGCTTGCAAATATCTGAAACCGTCTTTGCAGGTGATAATTGCAAATTTTTGAAACCGTCTTTGTGGATCATATTAAGAAATTTATTACACATCTAGGAATATTAGCATTACCGGTGCAATATCTTAGTAACGAGTAACGACTCTGTTTTTATCCTGGGCGGAAGAAGACAGTTGTTTCCAGGTTATGACTTTGATTCTTTAGTATATAGTACCTATTAGACATATGCACATATCCAAGTCGTAAAGAAACATATCAAGATATTACCATTTATCTATTTTATTCTCTATTCCTACCTATATACTTCATATAGGTAGGAATAGGCATATTAATATAGGCATATTATTGATATCATTATTGATATCAAAACACCTATTGAAAAGCACGAAATAGGTACTGTGATCAGAAATATTAAGGCATGATCATAGCTACAGAGGTGTGTAGCGAGTGAAGTATTTTATTTTGTATATGTAGTGTGTAATTAGCTTTAAATTACCCTTTTGCGTGTTATTATTTCAAAATCATTGTAAAATTCTATATCCATACAGGCATGGAATGCCATACTCATTTACGTCAACAGTCTTTTAAATCTGATTTTTAAAAAGATGAGAGATCGAAAAATATTCAAAAGTCTGGTTGAGATTTTCTCAAAAGAAAGATATAAAAAAGATAAATTTGAAATTTTGTATAGAAAGAGATAATTTATTATTTTACCTGGTGCAACTTTATCGGCGTGGACCATATATAAAAACCTGTGCTTGGGAATAGATTCGTTCAAAAGGAAAACACATAAAGAGGTTTGATTTCCTGGATGTCCTGGATTTCCTGTCGACGGTTTGTGAGTTACCCCATAAATCACACAGAAGGTACCATATTTCTGTTTTATTAGTAAGGTCTACGAAGATCTTGATTTTTTGTGGATTGGGCCTTTTTGCCTTTATCGAATTTCCTTTTCCGTATCCTGAAAATTCGGGAATATATGGAGTTGACATAGATTGTCGTAAACCATAGGATTCATCACGTCGAACCACGATTTGCCAACTTTGGCGATAATAGAGTCGACCGGGGAAAAAGTGTAATACGGTCGTCAAAGTAAGAAAAGACGGCAAAATGAATAATTTCCGAAACGAAGAAGTTAAATTGTGTATGGCATAAAAGGGTTTAAAATTAATTAATTTTTGTATAGTGATCGTATTAGGAACTATAATAAAATTGTATTTACGAACTACACCTATTTTTCATTTATCTTCCCCGGGGGAATTGAGTCTTCACAGGTGAGTACCTATTTAATACATCTTTTATTGTTTTATTAAATAACATTTTTAGAGAAAACAGCAATTTATAACCTATAACTACCACACTTTAATCTGCCACATTTTAAACTTGGCACCTTAGACAGGTATTGTGGAAACCACACCACTCCTTTCCTCCAGATACTCAAAATTAATTTGGTTCTGGTAATTTTTTCACAAGGACATTATAATCGCACAAGATTATTGTTTTATTATTTTCAAGCGACTCTACAAAATCTGAAAATTCCTATTGCGAATATCCAAAGAACCGAAGTTTAAATTTTGATTGAAATTATTTATATTTTATTAACAAAACTCAAAATAATTATTAAAGAATAGAGAAATTCAATGGGTAAGAGGTATAAAATGTATGGTTTTTTCAACGTCCGTTTTTTGCCGGAACAATTTTACAGAATATCAATAGGTATAACTGATGATTTTTTAAAATAAAAACACGGCTTCGAATTGTCCATTATAGTAAAGTTTTGAAGTTTTCATAATTACACTCACGAAAAACTATCTCAAATACTGAAATTATACAAAGTATAAGTGATATTTAAACTGTATAGGCAATAGGTCTTAAAACATTAAATACTAGATATCTTTGGATTTCTTTGTTTAGTTGAAATTGCTAATATACTAATTTAATTTAAAGATTAAATCCAAAAGCTAATTAATAGGAAATAATCAAGTTTAAATAGATAATTAAACAAAAGGTTTCATTATAGGTTATAACTAATAACTAATTTATGAAATTCAATATCAACTATTAATATAAAAATAGTAATTAAAGCTATGTATGTGCACTTGTTTCAAAGAATTTAATTCGGCTTATTCACCAATCAATCTACCAAAATGAATCGGTTTACTTTATTATAGGAAAAGCACTATTATTATCTGTTAAATAATTGTAGGTAGGAACACGCAATTTTTCGGACTACAATAATTTTCTCACTAAAACGAGGATCATCGATATCTTTTAACACCAACACTTCACTTGACAACACTATCATAATTTTCCAAAACTGCGCGTCACTTTATTTGAGACATTCGATTATTGGTTTCAATGATTGTGATTAAGATACGTCCTAATCGAATGGTTGACGCTTGGGTACAGATGGCTTGGTCTCGATTTTGAGGTATATTTTACGGTTGGGTCGTTCAGAATCGATGGATTGTGACAAGGAGATCAGTTTTCAGATATCGTAGATGCGGGTCCGGCTCCACCGTGGGATTGTCACGAAGTTTTTAATTAAGAAATACTATTGCAAAAAACTGCACAAACGTAAAGACAATAAAATAACAAAGTACAATCACGCTTTTTCAGCTGTTATTTATTTCTTGGTATAATTAAGAAAATGTAACGTAAGAAAAGTAAAAAAAATACGTTTTTACATGTACAAATAACAGTCCCGGAAAGATGACAGGTTATATATTTTAAGTTAATTTTTATTTATCCTTAGGTACGTCTTCAACTTGCAATATTTTGTTTTAAAGCTCTTAACGGTATTTCTCCATTTCCTATACCACTAAATATAATAATATTTCTTTAAACTCAATTTTATTATTTGATCCGTCGATCAATTATAGATATAAATGTCGGAATGTTTATGTTCTTCATCTCTAAGTAATTGTTTGTACTTATATAAATAAGCATTGTGATTGGTTATATGTTCTTAAGATAAAGTTATATCACCAGTATCACGCACTAAGACACACCTGTAATATCGATTCACACGCAAGTTTCTTGTCGTAATTTGATATGTTTGGTTCTTATATTTAGACAGGCTAGTGTTAGAATTACATGCGGTATTAATTTACGCACAACACACAAGAAATACCTATATTTTCTATAGATATTTGGTTTAATATGAGGTGATTAAAATCTATCTGATTTAATATCTCAATATAATATATACTTAGGAAATGTATCAACAAATACTTAAATAATTAGATAACTGTCAAAATTCAATATGTACGTATAAATATTTAAAATCTCAAACTGCAAGCTTATCAAATTTAAAAAAAAAAAAAATTAGTTGGTTTAGATTTGATTATAATAATATTATAATAATGTAAAAAATCTTAAGTAACCGTAATATTTGTGATGAATTTGGTTAATTTAAACAAGTTAGCACGTTTAGAACACAACGATTTTATAAAAAATTATCAGTCACATCACTACACTTATGTTTGAAATGTCCAATCATGGTCCAACACTCGGTACATTTTTTTTCAAATTCGAATGTGCAAAATTTTCGAAACTGGAGCGCGTAACATTTCGGCGCGTCTCGCTCGAGGGACCGCACCGCCTGCCGCCAAAATACTCTCTACCGCTCGTAGCAACACGCCCGAGGGAGGGTGCGTTCAGAGTTTTGCACTTGGGAATCTGTATGTGTACTAAACAATAATTAGGACAAAAAAGGAACACTATACCAGAAGCTGTACCTACTTATCTTACTAAGTTTTTGTACATAAGTGCGAAGTAACTATATATCTAGGTGTAGTAAAAAGATATCTCATATCGTTTTAAATGCTCATTAAAAGAGTAAGTAGTATTTTTTTTAAATAAAATATATAGATATATTAGCTTTAATTGGGAAACTATTTGTACATTTCCTCTGTCTGTTTTTGCATGTGATGTACTTATGAAGGTACGAAGATCACAGCATGCGTGATCCATTCCGTTCCACATTTTACCATTTAATTTTTAAACCCGTCCATTTTTATTTGGTAAAGCTCTCAAGAAAACATAAAAAAAGATAAATTAAACATCTAAACAACTCTTCAACCCTAAAATATGACATAACATTAGATGTATTATATGTCACAAACCTGTGTTCACTGTGAACAGCAGCACAACCAGGGGCATAGTAGCGAAAGGATGCCCTCAAGGAGTGCTGTCACCCTTACTATGGAATCTAGTTGATCTGATTGCCAAACTCAACGACAACGGCCACTATTCAGTGGGCTATGCTGACGACCTGTCCATACTTATCAGTGGCAGAGATGAAGGGATACTAAACGACCTCATGAAAGAAGCATTGGTAAAAGTGGAAATTTGGTGCCACGAAAACCAATTCGCAGCCAACCAAACCCCAGCAAAACAGAACTAATTCTTTTTACTAACAGAATAAAAACAAGCAAAGCAATCGCCCCAATATTTTTTGGCACAAGTCTGTTTCTCTCACAGGAGGTCACCTGGGGGTAATCCTAGACAGCAAGCTGAACTGGAACAACCACTTAAAGAACAAACTAACCAAAGCGAGTATAACCTTCGGACAGTGTAAAAGGCTTGTGGGCAAGAACTGGGGCCTAAACCCCAAGACGACACAATGGCTATACACGGCAGTAATCAGATCAGCGATCACCTACGGGGCCATCGTCTGGTGGCCGAGGACAACGCTAAAAACCGAGCAACTCAACCTACAACGCTTCCAGAGATTAGCATGTGTGGCAATAACTGGATGTATGAGAACAACTCCCACTGCAGCCTTAGAAATTATACTAGGGCTCCCACCGCTCCACCTTCACATTCAACAGGAGGCGGCGATGGCGGCCCTGAGACTAAGGCAGGCAGGACTATGGAGAGGTAACACAGGAACTAAGCGCACCAGCATCCTAGACAAGGTAACAGCTGCATTCTCTCTATTGCACGCTCCCTGCGGCAGGATACCGAGAAGGTTTGTTTTTAACAAACACTACACCATCGAGCTACATGAAAATCAACAGGACCAACCCGGACTCAATGAGCTACAAGTATACACTGATGGGTCAAAAACAAAGAAGGGTACGGGAGCCGGTGCGTATTCTGCTGACCTAAACTTGCACGCATCCACAGCTCTGGGTAAGTTTAACACGATATTCCAAGCGGAATGTGTAGGTATAATCCAGGCTGCAAAGGACATGGCTAGCAAGAAGATCACGGACTTTGTGATCAGAATTCTCTCGGACAGCGCTGCTGTCCTAAGAGCTCTCGATGGTAACTCAGTCAACTCTAAGGACTACTATTTGAATGCCACCAAGCTCTACAGGTAATATCACTCAGTAATACCGTTACAGTGGGTTGGATAAAGGGCTACAGTGGATCATTAGTCAACGATGCGGCTGATGATCTAGCCAAAATCGGCTCAAGCTCGACGCCGATAGAGCCGGAGCCAATCATACCCACAAAGTTCAACCAGCTGTGGTCTTGGCTTAGACAGCACACACACCAACAACATCAATCAGAATGGCTGGGTGGTACAGGTTGCCGACAGGCCAAGGACTCAACACCCAATCTAAACCCCAGACTAACTAAGACCCTGCTACGGATGACCGACTGCCACCGACAGCCCCCTTTGCAGAGCATGCATGGGGGCCGAATAAACGCCGTCCCATGTAATGTTACATTGTGCTGGGGTGGAAGACAACAAGGCAAAACACCTGGGTACCCTCCAGGAGGCCTGCAGCAATGTGGGTCACTTGTCGAGATTCTGGAAGGAACTGGGTTGGCTGCAATAGTCGGCCATCTGCTACGCACAAAGCCACCATCTACGTGTGGCAAGTGCAGAAACCAGCCCGCCACAAGGAGAACGTCAATAATACATATATTTTCTAAGTATATTTATGTATGTAGGTTTAGTATTTGGTATAGTTCTGGTTATACCAAAATATCAAATTGTGTCAAATTGAAATGTGGTAGAAGTATTTTTGAAAAGCAGTTTGTACAAAATGGAAATCAAATAATATCAATTTTCGGCGCCAGTTAAAAGACCTTATCCTATCACTATCACCTTAAAAAAATATATATTTCTAACAAGTCCGTAAGGACGAGAGGCTTTATTTACTTAAATACTTTTATTTAAACCTTTTTGAGTTCTTTAAAGTTTATGATTAGAAAAATGATTTTTAAAATTCATGTAGTTAACGATTTCTGAACGCAGTCGTATCATGACGTCACATTTGTCCCTCCGCCCTCATTTTGTCATCGTGCATTGAGTATTACTATCTCTTTCACGCCATGGCCTGTACATGATAAGATTATCTTGAGAGCTTTTACTTAGGTATCTGATAACTAGCTTTGATCCGTGGCTTCGCTAGTGCCTATAATATTATCAAAAAGTGTAACAGCCGATGGTTCCTACGAACAACATAGTTGTGTCATATGTTAACACTTCAAACATTTTACAAAATGGTCAAAAAAGTTTTAAAATTATACTGGATGGGATCTTCATTAAAGACCGAGAAAATTATTGTAAATTAATAAAAAATAATGTAGGTACGGATAATTTGGTGTTGCAAATCTACTTTCGAAACTCCCATACAAATATAAAATGAGAAAAAAAACAGATGGAAAAAACCGGCCAAGTGCGAGTTTGACTCACGCACCGAGAGTTCCGTACCTACCACCATTTACGTACTTTACAAACACAAACAAAAAATATGTTTTTTTTTTATTTTTATATTTGAGTTGATTGAATGAAAGGTAAACTGGATTTATGACGTATTAAAAAAAACTACTTACAACAACACATTTTACCCCTTTGGAAGTGTCTTTCGCGCAAACTATTCAGTTTAGAAAAAAAACAGATATTAGAAACCTCAATATGATTTTTGAAGACCTATCCAAAGATGCCCTACACGTATGGGTTTGATGAAAAAAAAATTTGAGTTTTAGTTCTAAGTATGGGGAACCACCAAAATTTATTGTTTTTTTTTTCTATTTTTGCGTGAAAATCTTAATGCGGTTCACAGAATACATCTACTTACCAAGTTTCAACAGTATAGTTCTTATAGTTTCGGAAAAAAGGCTGGGACATACGGACGGACGGACAGACAGACAGACATGAATCTATAAGGTTTCCGTTTTTTGCCATTTGGCTACGGAACCCTAAAATGGAATGGAAAAAGAGAAAAATAGTTAAAGTGTAACTTCCGTGCTACACCAGAGTAGCGTCCTCTTGTAGCAGTCTGGCTACGAAACAATTTTTAATTTATTTATCGCTGTTATTTTCCTGCCAAGTAAGTTGCTTATTTATAATTAGTTAACGATTTGGTAAAATATTACTTACACTTACTTACATACAATAAGATGTACAGAATACAGGTCGCATGGTAAATAAAATTAACATTATGTCGAAAAATTTACTGTTAAACTAAGGCATCTTCGTCAACACAACGACCGGTGAATGCCTGCGCGTCATCGGGGACAAAATCTATGGAAGTACATCTCAGGTCCCGAGACTTAGTAAACAAGGCCTAGTTCTATTTACAGTCTCTGAGCCAACCGGGGACACAGACGGACGGACGTACATGGTGAAACTATAAGGGTTTCTTGTTTACTACGGAACCTTAAAAACAACTGTATGTTAATTTTCTAGCGTCATCTAGTTCCGACTACACTAACTTTTCGATTTGAGGAGCTGAAGGACCATTTCCTGTTTATCTAAATGATCTGAATTATTTTCGCTAGATAGCGCTGATTGTGTTTTAGTCTAGCACGAACACCTCTCACATTTAGCCACTTTCTTATTTGATGTTAGGGTCTGCTCTACAATCCTTGGAGGTTTGAAGCTCGTTTGTTTTGTCATTTTTGCGTTAACTTAACAATCTAACGAAAATCATTAAAGAAAACCTCTCTTGTATTGACCCCTCGTATTTTTCAGTTTTTGTTTGTTTGATTATTTGTTAGAGTAACAATATTCTGTGCAGATTTCAGCGTTCTACTTTGCAAAGAGCTCTTTTAATATCAGATAGCGCAGATTTAGTGACAAGTGACAGGGTCCCGTTGGCACTCTTTAGGTGCCTACGGTATCCTAAAAAATGACAAAATCTAGCTAAAAGCAATGGGTTTTAATTTCTTTATTAATCAAATGTGTTTAAGGAAAAAAGACCCATTTTGACAAAAAACAATTATGTAAATAACTCTTGAAGTGGTTTTACAAATTTGAAACCTAATTTTTTTATATTAAAACAATAGGTAATTAAAAATCAATATAACATTGATTTTTTCTTTTGATAACTTCAAACTGCTGTCCAGTTGTGTGTATGTAATAAGGTTTTATTCTGCAAAATAAAAAGTGTTTTAAAGATTTTATTTATTTTACGAAGTATTAAATTTGTGTGGTTTAGGAGATGGCTTTTTTATATTACAATCGATTTACAATGCAGATTTCTGCCAAAAAACAGACAGCAAATAACTTACTCTTTAAAAGATAAAAATAGGTATGACATAAATCCTTTTAATATAACTTTATACGTAAATCAATTATTAAAGAAACATTAAAATAATTTATTAAAACTATTAAAACATTCATTTATTTTGCAATATCAAGGTGATATAGTACATTTTATTTTGATAAGTTATTAATTTTAATTTGCATTTGCGCACCATTGGAAGCATCAAAAGTCAAATATTGCAATGATCTACAAATAGACAAACAAATATATGTATAAGACCTACATAGAATGAACTTCAAATGTGCATTTGGATAGAACAACTATCAAATCGTGAAACTTTTGATAAATATAATTGATAGGTACTGTAATCATACTTATATTACCTATAAATGTGAAAGTTTTGGATATTTGTTATTAAATCACGCTTCAAACACTGGACGGATCGGGATAAAACTTGGTACCTAGGTACACATTTAGGTTAGGTCCTAGAATGGGACAAGGGTCGTTTTATTCCCGAAAATTTTAAAATTTCCCTCGGGATAGCTTTAACTGTGTTTAAACAAACTATAGCTACGGCTTTAGCTTAATATATTATTACTATACTATACTATATTATATATAGTTGACGTAGAAATTCCACGCTGATAACCGAATTTAGGGCGGGTGGAGCTGCTGGTAAAATCTAGTACTACATAAGATATACGTATCAAATTGGCTTAAGGCGACTAGCGATCCTCCTATTCATAACAGTTGACATTTGTGTATAAATAAAACTTTATTTATTCAAACGGCTAGATGGCGCTACTTATTTTGTGACTTATTCAACAATAAAATGTATTGCTTTTGCCCCCATATATACACCTAAACCTTAAATAATAAAGCACTACCTTTCTAATATTAATCCATTTATAACATCGTAGAACATTATTAACATCGCATGTAACGACAAAGACGGGCTAATGCGTACTAAGTGATCTCTGCGTCGTAGTAATTGACAAATTGAAGCAGACATATTGACTATAAGTATTGGGCGACCACTGTTGCTGTGAAGTTTAACCGACTGTCGAATTTTGACCGTTACGTTATTATTATTATTGCTGTGTAAAAATTACACCTATATTTTTCATAGTGTTTGGTGAAATAGGTTTGTGAAATAAGCCTACCAACATTAAATTTTTATAAAGGTACAGCCAATCTGCCTAAAGTACTGCTTTTGCTCTTTTTCAATACATTCTTACGACGTAATGGAATATCCCTACTATGTTCATGCCCTTATTTGTTAAGATAGTAAATTAGTTTACACAAGTAGCTGTTAAATTTTATTACCTGTACCTACTTCAACCTGAGTCTTGACAAACAAAACTTTATATAATTTTTTTTGATCAGTAGGTACTCTAAGGGTTACGACCTCATAATAGGTTAGAAGGAAGTAGAAATACTAGCAAACGTTATATTGCAGTAAATACTTCATCTTGATATAACGGAGCTGTAAGGGACAGTGTCAGATATTTTAAATAAAAAAAAATCGGTACGCCGGGTTGTTCCGTTTTTTACTTGTTTGACATTCATGTGTTCAATATAGACCCTGAAAGTCTTACTAATTTAGAGGAACAACTAGTGAATTAGCCAGTAAAATAAGAGAGCACCTTTGTAAATAGGCATTTAAAATAGATTGATACACAACAACTTTTAGCATAACAGATACTTTACTTTTCTGTGGCCTCTAACCATAGATATTCACTACAAACTCCTAAAGAAATAAAGTATGGTCCTGTGTAACCAATAGAGGAGTAAATATCAGCCACTACTGCGTCATAATTTTTCATGTTCGGTACGGAGTTAACCATTTGTAGAACCCAGAATTTATTCCTTAAGACCGCTAGAAGGAAGTTACAAAGAGATAACCTAGATGTACTAGGATGCCTTATAATCTTCGAGATTTAAGTTATGTTTATATAATAATAACCTTCACTTAATTGTTAGGAATATTAAATCGTATAAGTCGCATCTGATTATAAAAGAACATAAATGAAATTCAAAAGAGCTCCATAATATTTCTTGTTTCACTCCGAACGATCCCGTACCTAGTGGTATATAGGTAAAGCAGCATTACGCCTCCACTTGCTAATGATAAGAGAGAACGTTAAGCCCGCTGCAGTGCCTATATAAGGTTATCGACAAGCAAAAAATAAAAAGCGACAATCAGAGAGTTAATTTCTTAAAGTACCTACTTAAACACTTAAGTCAATCCAATACAAGCCTTTCCCTATAAGTTCGTATCGACTAACATTTCAACATAAATTGAAATTTTAAACGTAGATCTGAGTCATTTCCAAAATTAAACGCATATTAGTACTCAAAGTTTGAGAAGTTTGTAGTTTAAGTATGTACACCTACGGTACCTTAACTTATAGCACAACAATGTTCGTACGGACCATAGAATTCAAAATGAACTATAATGATATATCTCCCAATTTATTTGATAAATTAATATATCTATATAAATAAATGTAGCAGTAGTTTCTATAGTAGATCTATTAGATGCCACGTCACTAATACTATACTTAAAATATTTCCAACAATTAAAAAAGTCAGTGTGACTTGAGTGCGCTACATGCACGAACATACTTTTGTGTAGTCATTTTTCATAGAAGTTTTTTTTGTTGTAAATTTTGCTATAACTCGCCAATACGGGACGCTGCGCACAACGTATTAGCTAGTAGTCAATAAAGTATATTACAAAAGCGTCTATAAATGCCTTTTTAATTCCTAATATAAAGTTTTTTTTTTAGCTTGCTGCCTATAAGATTGTGATTCCAAATGCTAGAATGACTATTCAGTAACTATTATCTGAAAGAAAAAGGTATTTTTGTCCTGAAAGGTTGCGTCTTTCGTTAACTTTTGTATGTTTAGGGTTACCATACGACAGAATTTTTAAGGCACTTTAATGGATCCTAGCCAGACTTTACAAATGACAGGATTTAAAAAAATACCTAAACAATTAAAATAAAAAAAAATGGTAAAATAACCATATTTAAATGAAATATTTCAAACTATAATAAAATTTAATATTACCAAAAAAAAAACTGGCATACAACACAAATAAAGCGCAGATATTATCGCGCGCGCGCTTATAGCAAAAGTCAGGACTTTATCTCAGCACATCAAGTTACAACGAGCAGTTTTGTTTACAAAAAACTTACAAAACATGAAAAATTAAGTATTCAATCTCGTTATTTAACTAAATTATTGCAGTAATTTAAAAGTTCGTTTAATGAAGTTCGAACTTAAAACAATAGCTACCGCTAAAATACACTTTGATTTCAATGCAATAAGGTTTCGTATTCAATGTCAAGATTAAAAACTTAGTGTTTTTTGCAGGTAAGTTTTAATTTGAATGCGCGGACGTTCAAATCGGATTGGAGGTCCAACTGTCAAAATTCTAACTTAAAGGCGGTTCTAATGGAGCGTAACAGATTAAGTAAGGCTGTCTCTTTCACGCCATTTGTTTTAGGGTTCAGCAAATAAAACCAAAAGTTGAATAGTGTGCATTTATCACCTATGTGATCTATTGTTTCACTACTGTAAATTAAATGAGTTACCTTTTATTTCACTTCCTAGCAGCGTTTTTACATAACATGAGCACAGTGTTAACGTAGGTAGTAATATGAAAACTTTGACATTAGATAACTACTGCATAAACCTCAGTGATGAATTGACAGAGTGTCCAAGAATTTACCGTAAAACAGTTAAACAAATATACTCGACTAGTTTCGATACATTGCTTTATATCACTATGTCATGAGCAAATAGTTTTTAGGGTTCCTTTAATTTTCCTTTAGTTTAGCAGTCTGATCGAAACACTATATTAAAGATAACGCAGTCCGTCTACTGCTACCACCTAAATCGATCAGGTAGTCACTTGTTTAAAATTAAAAACAAATTAAAACCGATTTAGTGGAAGCTATTGGAGTCTTAGAATTAATAACTGTAAGTATCTATAGATAGTGCGATGAAATAAATAGTTTGCAAACTTTGTTAGGTCTCGTAATATTGGTTATTCGTAGTTAATAAATTTAGTCAGACAGAGAGTCAGACAAAAATGTTATGGTATTTGAACGGTAGATTAATTTGGTACGTACCAATCTAATGGCAACATCTTGACAAAAATCTTTTGTGATTGACCCCTTTAAATTGAGTGCTATAATAAGTCTTACCAAAACATTACCTAGTACGTACCTACCTTTAACATTTCTGTGATATATTGTCAATGTAAAGAAATATGATACAGCCTAAAAAAATCTGTTACTTACGTTAGCATTGGATCAATTTATCACAACAATCGAGAACCTTTTACTTCACGTGTTAGTCGTGGTAGGGTGCAGACCTGATTCCCGCATACCTCTAGATTGACTGAAACTGATTATAGTTACGACCTAAACCTTTCGGAATCGTTCATATATCTGACTCGCAATTGTGAAGATATTATAAAGTTATTTATATGTTTGTACTATTTTTATACTCTCATCATTAATTGTTATTTTCCCTTATCAACTGATCGAAATATGTGATCCATAGTTACTTATATTATAAATACGAAAGTAACTCTGCCTGTCTCTTTACGCTTAAACCGCCGAACCGATTTAGATGAAATTTGGTATGGAGATAGTTTGAGTCCTGGGAAAGGACATAGGATTTTATCCCAAAAAATCAAAATTTCTCGCGGGAATAGCCATAATCGGGCCTAAACGAACTAAAGCTTGCCACAGCAAACTTCATTGCTATAATTAAGGAGTCGCTTGCAGAAGCTAGTACAATATAAAGGATGTCTCAATAACAGTGCATTATTTAAATGTTGTGTCATTGTTTTTGGTGCAAGTTTGGCTGATTGTTCCTATTATTAAAGTTGGAGCGCTACATATAAAAGAACGTAACATAAAAATTGGGGAAAGTTACGTCGAGACCGATCGCAAACTTCGCGAAAGTTCACAGAATTGTTCAACAATTCGAAGGGTCGTCAAAAAATTTAAGATAATTGTTCGATTATGGACAGTAAGTCTATTTGCGTCGACGGTACCTTAAAAAAATCGCTGCTGTAAGCGAGAGTCTTGCCGAGTTTATTTGACGCCGTCATTGGGGTTTTGTGAAATCTCGGGTTATCGGTGAGCTATGCCACATCTTTGTCAAAAAGTCATCGAAAATTTCATAAAAAGAACTATGGCCTGACTTTGTTTTCCAACTTAATCGCTACATGTCTGCTTGACAATGCAAAAAAAAGCAATATCATTGAAGTAACAGGATACCAAATTTCAAATCGATCGGACCTGTGAAAGTTGCTCATATCCACCACCAACTAGAAAAGAGCTAATGATGTTTAAGCGGCTGAACAGATTTTCTTGAATGATAGCTAAGAACTCTCTTGTTTTCATCCTTAGTGTACCACAATGCTGCACACATGTTAAACTTATAATACCCCTCTCTCAATCAAAAAAATCACAATAATGATTAAACTTTATATATTCTACAAATTTCAATGAAAATTGTTTTGAACAAAATCCGATCCTAAGATTTTAAAATAAAATTTTACACATTCGTAAAAGTACGGCACTGCTTTTGGCTGGCTTTTTTATACTGAAGTAATACGCAACAACTACAAGTTTACCTAGTAGTTACAGAAGGGGTTAAGTGCGATCTGAAATATGAAATACTATTTCCCATTACATACTCGTATACTACCTACAGCAAACGAGAACCCGGCTATTTTTGTAGATAAAGTCATGGAAATTAGTATAAAGACACTCAGTTGCAAATGAAGAATAGCGTGTTTCAGCATTTTTGGAAAATCGATCCCTAAGAGGTTTCCCCCTTAGCAGGGGAAGAAAGAAAGTATAAATACTACCGTTTGATACGACGGGAAAAGTGAAATCGTGCGGGTAACACCGCGAGGAATCATCTAGTATTATAATAAAACTATTTTTGATAATCGTTTAAATTTAAATCATCTAAGTACACACGCACGGGTAAAAGCAAGTGTAATAAATAATACAATAAAAAAAGAAATAAAACGTCCACTTCCGGAGCCCAGTGCCCGAAGGTCACCGGTTTGAGTCCTGGAGCGGAACTAATGGCATGACTGGCACTACAGACAGGTTTACTGGGGGCATAGCGTATGATGGGAAAGTTTCTTACACTATGCGTAATTTTAAATTTATAATTTTAAGAATATCTTATTCTTTTGATTTCAATCCCATTGAAAACTTTTTAAAATTTGGTTATAGTTTACATGCAGTTATTTTTTATCCAAGTACCTTACTATAATAGCTTTGTTATTCCACAAACATATTACCATCGGCGTAGTAGAGTAAAAATAAAGCAAAATGTTAGAGTTCGTCAGATCTCAGCGGTTCCCAGGGAAGTGGCTGCGGTCAGGGTGTCGATGTCATGGGCCTTCGCATCCAAACCTTCGCGCAAATGCCACCAGCTTCTCGAATAATTTTCTAGCCCTTTTTCTTTCAGTTATTGAAATACGAATAGTACTTTATATCACAGGATGTCTATTATAAGTAGGAATCTTCATCTATTGTAGAAGGCAAACAAAAAAATTTAAACATAAAAATGTATTACAAATTGTCCCAGCCTTCTTTGTCCAGTTACCACTGAAATCTGATATGCAAAATATAAAAAGTAAGGGAAAAATATAAGGCCACTGATGCAACTCTCATTCTAAGAGACTAGACAAGCTAAATCTTTACAGAATTCACAAATTGTTACTTTTTGCTTTGCCTTTGGTCACAGATTATAACAACATTAGATAGGTATACAAAAATGCTTTTTTTCTCGAATTCACTAACTACTACAAGAAATCCAAACATTAAAAATGACAGCAATAAGATAATGACGCGTCATATCATTAAATAAAATAATTCTTCAATATCATCAAACATTTTAGGAAACTTTGTATCATATTTTTTTGTGGATGAATGGCACAGCCGTGATTTGCTGATATGATACTTTTGTCAAAAAATGCATATCAAAATATTGATAGCCACTACTTTTTTGGCAACAATATTTTAATTTATTATTAAATATTAGAATAATGTAACAATTAAAATTAGTTTCAGATGACATATTTTTCGTCTTTTATAACAAGCTAGTATTGTTAAATTTTCAGTTTAAAATAGTTTCTGTCATGACGCTACCGTACCACATTTGATCTGGGAGTTATTTGGGAATAGTCTCCAGTACACTAAACTCTAGAATTCGAAAGAAAAAAATGTATGTAAGTAGGTCTTACCTCTCAAGATCCGTGCAAGTAACTGTATTTTACCCTCAAATTCTAGTCTGGCTTACTTGAGACTGTTACCAATAACCTCCCTGAACTGACCCTAAATCATCAGAGTGCTGTGTATTATTTCTTGTAAGTACTACGCCTAAACCACTAGGTCTATATAGGAATTTTGTAATAAAGAGGACGTAAAGCATATTTTTTGTTAGCATTTAATTAAATAGCAATATTGATGACATCAACAATATGTTGAAAACTACACGGCTTTGTTAGCCTTTGTTTGCTAGTTGTTGTGTTAATTTTCATTGTTGAAACCCAAGCAGAGGCCTATTCCGTCATCGGCCGGCAAGAGTTCTAATTCGATTCGTAACTGCTACCGACCAGGGCACGGCCGTCACGCGCGTCGAAAGCGAAACTGGCAGCTGGTATAAAAAGAAAAAAACTTTGAGACGTGACCCGATGTGTCGATGTTACGTGAATGCGAAGGGCTATGAGGTACAAACACACACTGCCGCAGTGAAAGTGTGGTGATGTATTTGCGTGAATTTCCTGAAAAATCTACTAAAATATCTATATCATGCTTGGATAATTTTGTGTTTGTCTAAATTCTTTGGCACTTAAATTACAAAAAAAAAGTCCCGTATAAACGTATTCCGAATAACTATTAAAGTCGTAATATATTTATGTTAAATAAATATTGTTAATTTACACTACCTACCTACAACAAAATAACAATTTTGCTGTAAATATTTAATGTTAAAATTCTGCACAAGATTAAACTTAAATTTTACAGAATAAATATAATTTATTCGTGAATTACTGTGCATACGTGAAGTTACGAGAACTCAGGAATTCTTTTTCACTATTCAATGTCTATTAAATGAATATAAGACTATAAAAACCTAAAAAAAGTTCGAAATTTCATTCAAAAATTTCCCTGGCAGCCACGTCTGCGTCTCACATCGACACTCGTTGAAGGTAGCGGCCAGTGAATGGACGTTTTTTGTGCGCGTACACTTGCCCAAATCGGTGTGAAATTAGTTGCGCCGACGACGACGTTCGGCGGCTCGTTTTAGTCAGAAATGTTTAGAGTCCCACTGAGAGCGGAGGTCTCAGCTGACTTTATAGTTTACATTTTTATATTTGTTTTGTATAAAGTAGGTTTCCAAATAAAAAATAAAAGTACTTTCCGTCTTTCCTAAGGAAGTAATTGACAACACAGCATGGTGACCGATGACGGTCCCCTATATAGTTTTAATAGGTGAACTCATATTAATGAGTTTTTTTGAAAGCGGTAAAATATCGTTACATCGTACCTATAACACATTTAAGGCAGAAAGGGATATCGATCGAAACATGTGCTAAAAACCTTTGAACTTTTTGTTTGTAAAAAAGGTCTAACTTTTTGTAAGTTGCCATAATACCTAAAAAAAGACGAAATAATCAGATTATTTCTAAAGTATCATCATTAAGTTTCATATAGATTTTAAACAGATAGCACTTTTTCAATTAATGTAATTATTAACTAACTGCTGATTGAGGGATCATTACATAACTTCTACTTTTGTACATAAAAAATATAACCCGAAATTCTCCTTAATTAAGACATTAATAACAACTTGCATATTTTAGAACTAGAAATATTTGGAGGTTCCCAGAGGTGGCAAACCCTAGCAATGCAGTGCAGTGATTGGTTGGACTGAATTTAGCTATCTATCTATAGCCTTTACGATCTATACGTCAGTGTAGCAACTTGCCGAGTTACTTATGCGGACTGTTTCATTTGTAAAACGGAGCCGTTGATTAGCTGATTTGCTCTCGTTTGGCAATATATTCTAAATTGTGTCCTTGAACTCTAAGTTTGTTACAAAACTGTTGTTCGTATTTACGCCACAAACGCCGACCCCTAATCGATTAATTATCAGAGATTTCGAAGGACTTATTTGATAATGCATTCTGCATTGCAACATTATTTGAAAAAAAAAACTTATTTGAGGAATAAAATGAGAAATTTTTGATCGAAGAGATTTTGAATTGAACTAACAACGAAGAAGTTTTTTTTTTAGGGTTTCGTAGCCAAATGGCAAAAAACGTTTGTCATGTCTGTTCGTCCGTCCGTATGTCACAGTCTTATAATTAGGCTGTTTTTGGGTGTTGAATGAAATTCTACAGAGATGTATCCATTCATACGTTTATGTTATGAAAATTGTGATTTTTTTTCTTTCGCTGTCGCATAAGTACATTGCGCACTATTCAACCGACAGATGATTTCTTTACGCACCCCATATTGTGGATTACCATTAAATAAGGCTTTTAAAGTGCATTTAAAGTTAAGAACTAATTTTTTCTAAAATTTATATTCTCCAAGATAACTTGCTTCCAAGGTTGAAAAAAATATGTTTCTCTTTCTAAGTTTTAAGCCGCGTGATCTTTAAATCTGTAAAAATCACAAAAGTACACAAAAACTTTATATAAATACTACCCACGAAAATTGTTTTAGATAAAATTGGTTCATACATTTTTAAAATATCCGCAGTAATTCTCATTTTATTATATATTCAAACTTATTATACCACTTGTTTAATATTTTTAATTTTATTATTTATAATTCAAGAAATTAAGTAATATAGCAATATAGTGAAAAGAAAAATAAACACAACAGTGCTTAAGGAGGCTAACATGAGAGCTTCGAAGTGGCTTTACTTTAAATCAGGACAGTATAATTTCCAATGTTTTCCCCGGTCATGTTAATAGATAACAGATTTTAATAATTCTTTAAGCTTTATTTTCAAGTATTTTTGCTACAAAAGCCAAATTTATTAATAAAAATTTGTGATTAGCTCTACTTTTTTAAAGCGTCATTGAAATTTTGATACAAACTATGTAGGTAGGTAAGTATAAGAATGAAGTTATACTTATCTACATAAACGATGTGAAAAACTTGTTTAAAAATAAAACTTAAAATATTTAAGGCCCATTTTATTGAAATGTTATTAAAATGTCACAAAGTGACAAAGTGAGGATTATGTAGTAGAATTGAAATTTTAATTGTAAATAAAATCAGATTGATGAAATTTTTTATTTGCAAATTGATGTTTTCTATCGGGAATGTAAGAGATACTATGGACTTAAGTTTGGTTTTGCAATTAAGTGATTGCAATAATGCTATGTTATCCATATGTCCATATGTGTATAGTATCGGCCTCAAAATAAGGAACAGTACTATCGTATAGAAGTCGTACTGTACCGTAGAATACTTACAGAAATGTACCGAACCACTCTGTAAGCAGAGTGGCTACAATGAGTGACGAATGTTTTACCTTGGTGAGCGTTGAATACCGAATTTAGATTTAGATTTTATTTATGAAACCTACGAAAACGACATTGTCAAACAACACAAATTAAATACAGTTTTTCATTAGATTATCAAAAAACGTCTTTTTTAATTTGTACTGTGTATGCAAAACATAGAAAAACTCAACACCAAAAAAACTTCAATCCGCTTAAGACCGCTTAAAGCACCGCTTTTGAAAAGGAACCACAACTTGTAATCTACAATACGTGGACTCGACAAGAAGAGTTGTGTTGTGCGTATAAAGACGGCCAGCTCGTATCGTATCCATTGACATAATCACGACAAAAATTTAGTAGACGAGACATTTTTTAATTCACATCAGATTTTTCAGAAAATGTATGTTGAAAATAAGGATGACATATAATTGAAGAACTAGCTATAATATGATGTTATTGTTTACTGACTTGTAGATATAACTACACAAACTGGTTTCAAAGAAACACAATAAATTAATTCAATAAAAGATAAAAATGTTACTATGTAGGCATAATATTACTTCCCTTAACAAAATTTAGCAATAACGTACCCGGTACTTCTAGTGGCAGTTAATCTAAAAATGATTGAGAATTTTATATAAAACTACAAGTGGATTTACAGGTCGATAAGTTCGTTTTTGAGATTGAATTCGAAATTTCTATATACTATACTACCTTGTTTTTCTTACTTGTCTCATTTTTTGTAAATTTTTAAATCATGAAAACTATTATTTAGGCTCAAATAAAAAAACCACTAGGTAGAATATAGTTTAATCTCTCTGCTTTCATCTTTTGTTTTTTTATATTTTGAGCCAAAATCATAGTTTTCTTGCATTTAAGGATTTAAAATAAGACAAGAAGAAAAAACAAAATGTGTACTCAAATTTTATTCAAAAATTGATTATTTTATTAACATTTAACATCGAAAATGACTCACGTATTTCGGTTGAACGAATAATTATTTCTTTGTGTTGCGTTATTATAAAACATAATACAAAAATTTTCAGGGTTGAAATGTTTGCTATCATCTATTGTCAAACATTTAGTTTAATGTCAATGCACTTAAGTACCTATAATATATATAGTCTACATGATCAAAAACTTTGTTATATTACTGCATCGTTACCAGATCTACAGATTTTTATCACATGATACAGATTTTTAAAATTAATTTGTTTTGAATGCAGATTTTTCCTACTCTTTAAAACTGCCGTCTGAAACAGAAATTAAGCTACGAAGGGAAAAACATGCTTTTCATTTAATAGGTACATAACAAAACAGAGAAATTGGGCCAGTAGTTGCAATAAATATGCCTAGTTTCAACTTTCTATGTCTGGTGTCTCTGGAAGACGCTTGTAACATACGGACGGATGGATCAACACCAAGGTTCAAAGTGTTTCGTTTCGACGATTATATTATATTATATTTAACAATAATCAATAAAAACATCTGTTACCTTGACCCTAAAGAATATTACACAGACAAAATGACCATTAAGTTAATAATTCTTAAAAAATGCTTGATAATTATTTTTTCCTTCAAAATCAATCATAATATCCTACGTATTTTTTCGGGACCTAAGTTATATTTCACAATGCCTTTAAAAACCTTTAAAAGTAAAAACAAAAGAAGAATTTTCCAAAATCCAAACAAATAAAAAAAAAAAGATTTCGTCGAATTGAGAACCTCCTCCCTTTTTTGAAGTAGGTTAAAAACGGTTCTCTACAAAAAACTTGAAAGATTATATTAAAATAACTACACCCCGTATACCTTCATATTTTTCGTATAACGTAAGTATCTATATGTCATAGACCATTAAAATTTTTAAATATTAATGTTACTGTGATATTTGTGTTAATATGATAAAAATAAATAACGCAAACCTCACTAAAGCTTGGAAGCGATATTAGTGCTTCCCCAGTTAAAATCATAAAATGCTGTTATAAAGTAAGCTTTCTTGCCAAATGAAAGTGCGTTTCATCTATTCTGTTTAAAATGCGGGAAATCATTAATTTTGAAGTAATAAGTACTAGAACTAATATCATGCACATATTATAAATAAATAAAATAATATATTCACACTCAATCTTAACGCTGTATTACGTCACTAAAAATTCTACGTTATGGGACCCGTTCAAACCTGAATTAAGTCGTATTGAAATTCCAGTTAATAAAAACATACTACTAGTAAAAAAAAAATGTTTGACTTACCGTCTCCGCCCTGGTTGCTGCTATGCGCGTGGTACTGCTCATCTGTAAAGTCGTACTCTACATCAGATCAGACACATCTGCTCTCAATAATTAAATAGTTTTTAAGGCAAAAAAGAATAATAATATAGTACATAAACTTAACCTCTATTAGTCACATTCATAGTTTCTGGAGAGAGATATAAAAATTAAACATATCATTATTTTTTTATTAATTATTCGTTGAGAAATAGTGCCAGTAATAGATCCGAATTCTGTCATGAGTGGATATTTTAATGTAGTTACTATCCTGTTCACAACAGTTTATGTGCTAACTTTGGTTTTAGAAAAAATAATCATAAATAAACAAATTCCTAATTCATCATTAAATAACAATGCTATAACAGTAAAACAAAAAATAGGAAGAACCTGACTGACTAGAAATATCTTATATGGCTACAATTTAGGGAAGCATACAGATTTTTTTAAAAAATCCAACCCCAAATAGAAAGTAAAAAGGCGGTATAAAGAACTGCATGTGACGGAAAAAGGGTTTTGAATCGCGTAATAGGTAACACCTTGGGGTACAAACTGCTTATAATAAATCAGGCCTTTAAATTTTGTTATTTAAAAAAAAATTGATACTTACCTCCGTTACGATGATCACTGCTTAACAACTCTTGGCTTTGCAAAGTTGGAGCGTGAATAAGAACTTTTTGCTGAGGACTATGAGGATCTAGACCTTCGACTTCCAACAGTGGAGCGTGAGCTTCATAACCATGGACTACTAACTGAGGTGCGTGGAGATCCATTGCAAATTTAAATCATAATTTCTGTCCTAAGTGTAAATTATCAATTTTGTTTTAATTGGCAGTTACAATTATTTATTGTGGCACTATTTTTCTTATATCGTTGCGTATTTCAAAGTTCGTTGATTTTTCTTATTAATTTCACATGTCTGTCCATACACAGATCTGTCTAAATGTTTAATTTAATATTTGAACTATAACTGGCACTTAAAAATATTTGTAACAGAATAAAAAGAGAATTATGGAAGAGTATTCTCAATAGTTTTAAAACTGAATGTAGATATTTTTTGAATGTCCAATTTGTTATCATTGACTGTCACATCGTTACGTTGGCGGTTTATTTCATGATGTTTTCATCTTCGTGTAGGTTCCTTATGTTTTTTTTGCCTCGTCCTCACCATTTTAGTACCTGAAAAAATTACATCTTTGTAAATATTCATGGTTAGATTATGAATCAACCAAAAATAATAAATCATAGTGAAAAGATATTTTTATATGATTATTTGATATTTTATTTATTACACGGTAGACAGTAAAAAAAACAGGTTGCACTCCGGGAGTGAGCAGAAGTGTAAACTTGAATATTACCTATTTATTTTTTCCTATAGCTATTTACTTCCCATCACTTCGTATACATATTTATTTATTATAAATAATAATGTTTGTTTATTTACTTTTTTGACGTAGTATATTTGACATCTCAATCTGTCATAGAATTAAAATCCCATATCCAACCTCCCTGTACTATTCATAATAATATACTAAAAATTCTGTAACTCTTAATATACTAATAATAAAAACTAACCTTATGTAAATAAAGGTAACGTGTCCTTACGCGAGTTCCATCTTACGAATTTTCGATCAGGTCTCGTGATCCTGACGCGAGTTAACCATTTTTTACCCATCACAAAAAAAGTGCACAATGCCGCTAAAACAGTTTTCGCTTCAAAAACTTTTTTGAGCTGAATCCTCCATCAATATACAGTGTGCATAAATCTACTCAAACATGGCATAAGCTAAAAATGTAAAGAACCGGTAATTGAAATACAAAGTAAGTCAGGATTGCTATCCACCATTCATAATACATTATCGGTACCTAACACTATGCAACACCAAAAAATCATCGATATCCCGAGTGGTGTTTCGTATTAAGTATAATTAGTATTAGGTAAACAACAGAAAACAAATTTATATTTAGATATCACGTAATTTGTAAAAGCACTACCCAAATAAAGACTCGGATTTTAATTTCTCAATACCAAATTTCCTTTGCTAAGTGAGGCGAAAACAAAAGAAGGCATTTTAATCGGTCCTGACATTAGAAAAGTAGTAAATGATCCTTCTTTTTTTATCGAACCTCAGTCCTATTAAAAAAATGCATGGTTGGCTTTTGTCGACGTCACAAAAAATTTTCTAATCACAAATAACCGGATTTCTATGAGAAAATAATCGGATGCTGGTTGCGTATCACAAACTAGGTCGCAATATGTCGTTGAAAATTCATTTTTACACTCCCATTTAAGTTTTTTTCTGAATAACGTGGGTTCAGTAAGTGATGAACAAGGTGAACGATTTCATTAAGAAATTGCAGTATGAGAAGCGTTTCCAGGGTAGATGGGAGCCAGCCATGCTTGCAGACTACTGTTAAAGCCTCCAGAAGGA
Source organism: Apoda limacodes (assembly GCA_946406115.1). Classification (NCBI taxonomy): domain Eukaryota; kingdom Metazoa; phylum Arthropoda; class Insecta; order Lepidoptera; family Limacodidae; genus Apoda; species Apoda limacodes. Next base: position 14,611,072 of record OX291540.1, read on the forward strand.
TACTGCCACTACTGACTATAAAATTAAAGCAAATCGTTCCAAAGAAAAATGTTTTTTAATGTAGAATAGCAATTTATTTCTATAAATGCGTTTCACTACTAAACTTGACGTCATATAATAATTTTATTTCCATGTTTAAAATAGTTTTAAGGTTAATTATAGTGAAACCCAGTGACAAAAATCATTTTTTACTTTATTTCATTAATTTTTCGTATTATTAAAATAACTATTCTGCGGAAAAGAAATTTGAAAAACGGATTCTTACAAAATATTTGTAGAAACAAATTTATTTAAAACTTCACTCGCATTTTACAACAAAAGAAAATGACGCTTTTTTTGCTAAAATAATTTACTAGCTATAGCATTACCGGCATGACCTAAAGGTTTGTGCACAAATATAAATCAAAAGCAGGCTTCCGTTTTGCAAATAAAATGTGTTCTATTTAAACAAAATCCCGTCCGTGGTTCGTGCCCTCACAGGCATTGTTCTGCCTGTAGGTGCGCTTAACATGAATCTCAGAACAATATAGAGTTCGGTGGATATGGCTCCTGAAAGAAATTTTTTGCTCACTATGTTCCATTTAAATGGCTCTAATTGAGGTTATTAAACGAATTGCTTGTTTTATAATAAATTCCACTTTATATTATTAATATATTTAAAAGAAACAGCAAAGAAAAAAAGAAACGAGAAGTAGGAACTAAATTTGAAAATTTCATAATACTCATATCATTCAAATGTAATTAAATGTCAGACAATTATATTCGGCAAAGGGTAGCAAATTAGAAATTTTGATTTGGACCTAATCTGATTGAATATAAGTATTCATTCTACATGTAATACATCGTAGTTTACCATAATCAATGAAATTATTTTAACGGAACTGTAAATTTTATTTAATCATAAATTAAATAACTGTTTAATGAAGTTTAATTTTTTAATTTGTTTTCTTAACATCTAACTGTAACAGCCAAAATATCAGAAAAATCCCGGTTTATCATTAAATTACTTTTCTAAACAAATGTGTTTATCTTACACCCTTTTCTAACATGCCACAAAACCTGTCGTGTCAATCTAATATTATAAGATCTAGATCTTGTTGTTGTTAATCTAGTATTTGTTGATCTAGTATTATTACCTTTTTGTTTTTCAAATTAAAAGTATAAGGTCACGTTAGTTTGATTTAGTTAAATTGCAAATTTTGTTTATGTTGCTGAGACACTAGAAGCCTTATCATGAGGGTTTTTAACTACTTAGTACCTAAAAAAAAACAGAATTTTGATTGTTTTTAAACTAAAACTTTTTAGTTCCATGTACTGGTTGGTCGGTTCAAGTGTCCCTGTGCAATGTATCTCATTGCACCGCTCTCACAGGACGCCTTTTGTTTCCATATTCAAATATTTTCACTGCATTAAATATAACGAATAATTTTAAATAGACTATTTCTAGGATTATTAAAAATGTAAATAAACTGCCGTAATGCAATGTTATTTCTAAAATAAAGTTAAAGTTGTTTCTTACTCTATTGATTTTAGGGTTTTTTTTATACAATTAAGGTGTCAAACAAGCTCACGGTTTAATTTATGTTAAGCAGTCTCTGTATGCTTGCAACACTTACAGCATTACTCGCACGTTACCGACCCTTTAAAAATCTAATCACTTATTTTTTTAAGTATCCTCTGCATATTTTTAGTTCATACAAAAAAAGAAGACTTACACACTGTTGAAGATCAAACAAAAATATACGCGTCGATTGAGAACCTTTTTTTGTATGTTAAAAAAATGGTCAAGTTTTGCCTATTTCTAAATTTAATATATTAAATTACCCTAACCTAATTTTGGCTTCGTAGCTAACATATGCGAAACGCTTTTTTTCCCCAATCTAAATAAGTGAATTTACCAGCTATACCTACCATTATACTAGTAAAAAGAGCGTGTAAATTTGTTTGGGCAGACATTTAAACATTAATTTAGTTTAAAGGTTTATTTATTATTCCAGATGGACAAAGAATGTGTTTTTAATATGAAAAATTTAGGGTTGTGTTAGATACAGGGGCGAAGTCACGGCGAAGTGCTAGTAAAATATATACATATATGTATATACGTCTGCAAAGTATAATTTAATTAAACATTCACTGGGTACCTTTAAATTATGTAGAAACCTATCAAATAATTAGTATCAAACATATTATTTTTAAATTGTGCTTAAAACATGTCCTTTAGGACGATACGTTGTCCATTAACACACAAAAAGGCTACATTGATGCGCCGGCGCAACGCAAGGCTGTGGGAAATATTCGACAATACAATACGGTGAGGATCGCGAGGGGAAAGAGACGGGAGTTAAGTCGTAAGACTGAAAAATAGTTGTATTATATAAAATTAAGTATGAAACAGCTAAACAAAAAAGACATAAGTATTACCTTTATCTAAAAGGTTCTAGATATATTAAAAAAAAAATCAATTTTTTTTTCTCCAAAAAAAAAAAGTTGTTGAGTACATCGAATACGATGTTACTTTACAACAATTTGCTGCCAAAACATTATTTGTAGTAAGAAACAATTTATGCTGATTTAATAAATTAAAAACCTACTTGGTGACGAATGTGCCCTTACAGTGTATCTAATACCTTTAAAGGAGCACTTCTTGTATATATGTATATATATATATACAATCTGAATCTCGGAAACGGTTCCAACGATTTTCATGAAATTTAGTATGCAGGGGGTTTCGGGGATGATAAATCCATCTAGCCAGGTTAGACTGGCGTTGTTTAAAAAAAAAACGAGCAAAGCCTGGTCCTCCAGGTACTAAGTTGATAAAAGGTTATAACTTTATTTCAAGATAACTATGAAAAAATAAATTATGACATACAATAAACACACAATATTTAAAACTAAACTCAAACTGATTTTTTTCTTTATCATAAGATCAAAACTATCAATATTATCTATATTGGAAAGTATTTACGTAAGTATATGCATTTTTGTGGAATATTAGGTATCTTAAATTGATCTTTTTCATATTTCTATCCATTACATTTCTAATGGATCAGACTTTTATACTAACCATGTTACAAAAAAATTAAATAATAACATTTATAGACTAAAACTAAACGTTTAGCGTTGCTAGTAATGGCTATACATTTTTTGGTATGTTTTATATTGCATAAATTAATGAGTAACTACGTAAATACTTTTTTAATTCAAAATATATACATAGGTACTTATTTAAGTTTATGTAGACAACCAATTTTGCATAAATCTTAACTGATTTTTGAACGATTGTACTTGAATATTTTATTTCTTATAATGGCTTGGAAAACTTTAAACCAATGTTCAGTTCAATCTAAAAAACCGGCCGAGTGCGAGATGGGCTTGCGCATCGAGGGTTCCGTACATACCACCATTTACGTCATTTACAAACACAAACAAAAAAAGTATGCCGCTAGGCCGTCACCCATCCAAGTACTGACTAAACCAGACGTTGCTTAACTTTGAATATCGTTTCCAAAATACAAATGTGTTACTTTTATTTTAATGATGAGCTAGATGGTGCTGTACCGGTAATTTAATGTAATGGCTTGGGCCCGTCGTACACTTGGCCGGTTTTTATTATTTGTTGTTATACTTCAGAGTTTACACTATTTTCTTTGCAAGTTTGAAGTTTGTATGTCTTTCTGTTTTTTTTATTTGTTAGATAATTCCAGAATGGAAAATTCAGGCTTCTACCTGTTTCGGTCTAAAAGGTATAACCTTTTAATGGTCGAACAGATGTACAGACAGACAGACAGCGTAGTCTTAGTAATAGGGCTCCGTTAGCACCCTGTGGGTACGGAACCGTAAAAATCTAGAATTAAACTAGATTCTATAAAAGACAAATTTCCTATTAGTTAATTTCGCTTATCGTCAGACTTATCGCGACAGGCTCCTCCGTTGTGAAACAACAAAATTTCCCACGCATCATTCACACGTCCAAAGATATACCTTTGCATATACGGACTTATTTATATATGTTTTGAATGTAAAGTCATTAAACCTTACGTATTTATAAGTTTGTCTACCTTACTAAATATTTGATGGTAAAATCAGAAAAAATATTAAACGGTTTGTAAAATCTTTCCTTTCTAGTTATGAGATTTTGCAAAAATAAAGACTTTTCTTATGGTGTGTCCTTTAGCGTTTCCATCTCACGCAGAAGGATATATGCTAGTCATGGCTTTAGCTTTATAACATCTGATATCTGATATCTTTAGTTTAAGGGAGGCAACAATGACCTTTTCTTCCTTTTCAAGGTTGTTGCGAGGCACTGACAAAATACATCTTGTGAAGATATCAGATGTTATACCTCTAAAGCCATGACTAGCAGATATCCTTCTGCGTGAAATGGAAACGCTAAAGGACACACCATAAGAAAAGTATTTATTTTAAAAGTTAAGTTGTATTACCGGTATCATACGTTGTTGACTAATCTGCTATTGGCCTAACGCTATTGATTATGCCGTGGGTAGTATATCGAAAAGGCTGTAGAACTTAAATTAAATAACTTAAATTAAACATTTATAGTGAATGCTTATGAATTAACAATGCATTTATCGAAAAAAAAACGGCATTTGTTAAACTGGGTAATTCGGATCGAATAAAATATAAAAAATAGTGGTGGTGGTACCTATGTTAGTGACAATTTTTTTTTTCAACTTTGGTTTTTTATGGGTATGTAACCGTTATTGTTTTTATATTTATATATACTTATATATTTGAGGTCTTTTAAAAACAATTTTGAGACCTTTTTATATAGAAGTTAAGTCCTGTTAAACAGAATATTTGAAACAAAAGCCATTATTACCTCACCCCATTTCTACTGTTGATCCTTTATTCGATTATTTGAAACATGTCATTTATTCACACTTATCCTTTGAGTATAGAAGATAAAAGTGTTTCTCACGGATTTGTCACTAAATTATGATTTTTTGTCACTCTTGAAAATAGTCATGTGATTATAAAACACTGAGCACCTGTTTTTACGATAGAATAAATTACTGTCGAGAGGAGTTAATCAGATAAATAGATAAATATGGTAGCCGTAAACAAGAACCTTTTCAAATTTCTCCATTAGTTCGCTGGCGTTGTTTTTAGAATTCCGTACCCAACGGGTACAAAACGGGACACTATTACTCAGACTTTGCTGTCTGTCCGTCTTTCACCAGGCTGTATCTCATGAACCATGATAGTTAGACAGTTAAAATTTTAACAGATGATCTATTTATATTGCCGCTATACCAACAAATACTAAAATAAAATAAAATAAATATTTAAGGGGGCTCCTATACAGAAAACGTGATTTTTTTGCACGTTTTTGCTCGATATTGATAACAGCAACAGGTAGACGCTTCACAGAATATTTAGTTAGATATTCACTATAAAAATAAATAATTAAATTAAAATAAAACAAATATTTAAAGAGGGCTCCTATACAACAAACGTGATTCTTTGCCGTTTTTATCGATAATGATAAGAAACCCTTCGTGCGCGACCGGCCGGTTTTGTCCGGTTTTTTTTTATATTATTACTTTTAGTAAACAAAAATCTCCAGCTGAAATGACATAAAAACGAATTAAATGTAGTTTGTTAACTGGCTTTTTACGAGGAGTAGACGGCTGTAGTTCAGGGGTCATTTTGATTGTTTTCGGTCATCATCAGTTGCGATTTCCTAGTGAACAAAAAGACGATTTTAGAAGCAGTCTCGTAACAAATAAGTTAAAAATTTATAGTACATACCTATAGTCATAGTGTATTTAATAGCAAATAATAACGCTATAATTGCTGTCTATAGATAAAAAAAAACGCACCTGAGATAAGCATGATTAATTGGGACATAACAAATGAAGTCCATGTCGTATGTACCTATTATCAAACTATGTATTTATGGTGATACAAATTATAAAATAAATCTAGACCACCAACTTATACGCAATACATATATCGTAGAACAAGACAAGAATAATAGTAAAATATACTTAGGTGAACATTTACCTAGTTGAAAATACCTCCAATAAACTACTATAAATGTATACTCAATATCCAGGGTGTTTGTATTTCCTAGGGTAGGCAAATACAGTAAAAAAAAATTAAAACATTAAGTATTTGTGTGCAGCATCGTCGTTTTCCTAGGAGGATTATAATTTGATCGGTCTTTAGGTATTTAGTTGTGTCTGTGAATTTTATTTTTGTAACAAACTGAGTAGTTTTAGATGTACCTATATCTAATATTAACTGACCTAGCAGGCTCGTAAGGGTCGTAGCGTGATACTGAATAACTTAACTCCGAGATACGAGCACGTATAAATAAAAAAAAACCAAAAAAATATCATACATACGTCAACTCTTTAGCTTTATATTAATTACTAGCTGACCTGACTGTCGTTGTTCTGTCCTTTCCGTCACTTAGGGTTCTTATTGACTTTTGTTCTTGTTGTTTGACTCTCATAGGTCGTAGCGTGATGTAAAATAGCCTATAAGCCTTTGTAGCTATCAAATGCAAATTCATTTTTTTTACGATTATCTACCATATCTAGCCACGAGTATAAACTCCTATTGAATAAATCTTTAGTATTGAATAATGCATTGTTTGTATATCTTCACGGTTTTTATCCCCAGAATGGAGTTTCCAGCGGCAGGACGCAACCCACATCATGATGCGGGGATCGCCGCCACAGTGCTTCTGAGGCATTATACCTGGACAAAGGTGGCTTTATATATGCCCCATATGACGTAAGTTATCAGCTATATGTATAGTGTGAAGCGGTAAAAATAATGACTAACATTGCCTGATTGAAATTCAAAATGGCCGTCGACAAAATGGCGTGGAATATTCTCAGGTGGACAAAAAAATGATGACATTGAACCGCAGATAATTGTGTTACTAACACCCAAAATGTTAGACAAAGGCATGCTTAATTAGAGGTACGGTGACCATGAGTTAGGTCACTTTGAATCATACATTAAAATATATTGTTGTTTGTTCTTTTTAATAGCCAACAATTGCTTAGAAATGTGTGAAACGTACATATATCTTCATAAGGAAAATAAACAATAGTTTATTTGAAATGTCTTTTATATTGTTTGATAAAAACAAATGGCCTTAGCAATACATAGATAGATATAGTACATTATTGCCGCGGCCCGCAAATGCAGCATAGTTTGCGGCGATTGTTGCTGCGAAGTATGAGAGCCGACGCGTAGCCGAGGCAAGCATCACAGAGTTACGGTTATGCTCAGTTGTGGCCAAGGCTTGTATTGTGCTTTTCTCAAACATGCATGTAAAAAAAACTAATTATATAAAACTGTATGGATGTTAATATAGGACACATTTCTGTAAAATTGCATCAGAATCGATGCAAGGATTATAAAATCGATTATAAGACTGTGACATATAGACAGCCCGACATGACGAAATTATAAGGGTAACAGGTAAACAGACGTCATAGGCCAAGGTATCTTGTGTTCTATATTGATTCCCTACCCACTAATACGCAGCGTATTGGGATTTACTATTAAATAAAATAAATATCTACCGAAAAAATAAATATGTAAATGCATTTTATATGAACGATTCTGAACAAGAATAATTTTCTTGAATATTTTATCAGGTTTTATTTTATCAGGTTTTATTTTATCAGGTTTTATTTTATCAGGTTTTATTCGTCAATCCAATTCTTTTATCAATGGCTCGTAACTCTAAAAAAGTTACAATCATTACATAATATAAATCGAACGATTGTTTTCAATGTCTTTCAGGTAACCTTATTGTATCATATTACTAGCTTTTGCTAGCAGGTCTTTCCGCGTTAAATATCGGCGTGGAATTTCTTGATCATAGAAAAAAGTTTGCTACAGCAAGCTATAGCGGTAGCTATAGTTAATCCTCGTAGAATTTGCATGTAATTTTCCCGCGAGAATTTTTTAATTTGTGATGATGCCTTAGTCTCCGTCCCGTCCCTTTAACTATTTCTGTGCCAAAATTTTATTCAATCGGATATATATGAATGAAAATATATGAATACCGAATAAGAAAATTTAAGTTTTTTATTGTAGACAGATAGTTGCAACGTTAACGACAGAAGACATACTTTAGAAAGCTAGAGTACCTGAATTAAATAACTACTTCAACGAAAATATTTAATAAGCTTAGCTCCATCAAAACATACATTAAATAATAATAAATATAAACTATACAGTATTATCTAAAAACAAAAATCATGGAAACCATAACAAAACTTTAGACACCTACATAGCCAAACTTGTTCTTGAAACCTGTCAGAATGGTCCCTACATTCGTGTACTTCGCTGTATTTGTCAAGGACATCGATAAGTAGTTTTACCACTAAAATTAACATAAAACTCAACTGTATTGTTTCTTATCGAATCGAACAAAATGTTAAATGCCTTTTTCATTTTTATGAGAGTTGAGTAGCATTTACGTAAACGTGCCCAAATTTATTCCCGTCGAATTTTATTTTGGGTTATGTACTCGCAATTACCGGCTAGCTGTTCTCCAAACAACTAAATATATATGTTTTAATAGCTTTTAGCTGAGTTTGTGAAGAGTATGGCTTAGGATAATAATATAATGAGTATTTCTTCTCATAACACCTTAACTATGTCATTGTTGTCACATTTAACCGATAGAACGGTCATCCATCAACTCAATGACTAACCACGCCCAGAAGAGCTTACCTTTACATATTGTTACCGATAAATTGACGAATGAAACTTAGCTACGAGCTCCGTGTCAGTACATTGAAGATATTGTAATAATTGTGCTTTAGGAACGTCTCCGAATACCACATTGTTAAAAACTACTACTTAGTATAGGTACCGATTTCGATTTGTCGTTCTCGCTATTTTATAGTCTAAAAGCACTGAAATGTCACAATACAGCTGCGTAATAGGCCCTACATGGACGAAGCTAGGAAAGCTACATAGTTATAAATAAATATAAATAAATATTTTTGGACATAACACACAGCACAGTCTGGCCCCAAAGTAAGCAAAGCTAGTGTTATGGGTACCAGACAACGGATACAAATACACAAATATTTGTAGAAACATACATAAATACACCCAGACTCAAGACAAACACAAATATTTATATTATGACATAAGTGTTTGTCCAGTGCGGGAATCGAACCCACCACCCTGTGCACAACAGCTGGCCACACTACCAATTAGCCTGCGAGGGCGTCAAATATATAATATAATATACATAAATTGTAAATTATATAATAGATATAAATTGTAAATTAACTGAGAGTTTAATTTCGATGCCAAAAGACTCGGATGTTTGTCGAGTCTTGAAAAACATCGCGAAGTTACAAAGATACACGGCCAGGTAGGGGTTAACTTAATTTTAAGGATTCCATGACTATGGAACCCTTATTAAAATGGTTATATTTCGCAACCACCCTCCAATTACTACTGGACCGTGTCACGAGCCAGACGAAAACGTAAAAATAAGTTATTTTGTAAACAATAGCAATTTTACGGTAGATTTACGGCAGTAAACCCCTGCGCAAGCGCAACTAGGGGAAATTGTAATTTCTAATTGGGAACCTTACCCTTTGTTTCAAACTCATATTATGAGAACTGTATCATCGAGAGAGAAAAAGAGTTCTATGCAAGTATACATATAGATAATTAAGTACATTCAAGTTTTATAATATATGCAGGTCTGTAAGTAAAAAAAATATATAGTTTGAGAAAGCTCAAGTTATATTGGTTGTTTTTAATTATGTAAATAATTAGATGTATTTATTTTTATTTTATGTAAGTATTTATATTTTATTTAGTTAATACATTGTTGTTTACCAACAAACTTTTACAGTTTTACCTGAATTTATCAAGATTTTAACATCACAGGAGTTCCAAAAATAGGTTATGTGTCTGACAGTTTAGGGATCATTTTTTTTTACTACTAGTTTATTGTAAACTTTAGTGGGCTACATTGTGCAAATAAAAACGCAAAAGAGCGAGTAGAAAAATTATGACAGATTCGTATGAATGGGGAAGTATCAAGCGGAAATTTAAGATGTAATGTTTATTACCTCAAAATTTAAATTTAAACTCATTGTCCTCATTCCAAATTTCATGCATTTTATTCATAAATGTAAATGTGCCAGAGTGCAACAAACAGACGGACAAGGCGTTTAAAAGTGTTCTTTGTTAGACTTCAAAACTCTAAAAAAAATCTTCCTCTCGATAACGTTCTTCTGGGCAAGGTCCTGAGTGAAGTTAGGTAGGAGTTTCGGAAATAATTCATGAAGCAATTCCAAACAGTTACCTACCGTAGTTTTGCTTACGATTAAGTCTTTGTCATACTATAACAAAGTGCATACAACATCACTTCACGGAATTATTCGTTACCATAATAGTCTTTATGAATCTGATAACCGCAATCTAGGCTTCACTGACCTTTATCAAACATCTCTTAGAATGAGAGACCTTATTGGGAACAGTGTTGAGCTATTCGGACTCTGGAATTCGAGAGAAAAATTTATGCAACTAAATTCACGGGTTTCGAGGGGTAAGTCAAGCTTCCATACATTTTAGTCACGAATTCCAGAGTAGCTCGAGACTGTTTTCTTAAGCTTCCAGTTCAGCTATTTTTCAAGTGAGGTGTTTAAACTTTTCTGTTGATCCGATACTTAATGTACATAAATTGAGTTGACCGTGACGTAGAATAAAGGCAAAGAACAGGTCAAAGCCAGTGTATCTATTATGAGAAATTCACTTGCAGTATCGAGTTTTAAAACAATAGTATCTACTAGTTACCATTTTCAGTTCCCTTATTTCATTTTCTATCCCTCGAAATTCCGATAGTCCAAGTTACCCCTGTGAGCTTTGATCGCGTGACTATCAAGTATCCTTTTGACAATGAATAGGGGGTTATTTAATTAATGGGGTGAAACTGACAGGTTGACTTCCTTTACAGTTTAGTCAGGTTAAACTGTTTAATTGCCGGACTTTGACATTAACGATTATTTAGTCAATGTTTTTAGGCCCTTGTACTTTTTAAATTTCTCTTAAGGGAAGTTATTATAATAGGTCTGAAAATAGAAATGGCTAAATTTCCGTTTTGTTTACGTTTTGAGACCAAGAAAATCGTTTGCCATCATTTTTGGAGTGATGTCTCTGTTTGTGTGTGTGTGTATGTGTGTGCGCGTGTGTGTGTGTGTGTGTGTATGTATCTATGTTAGTTTTTTTTTGCCCCTCGATATCTCAAGAACTAGTTGACCAAATGCTCTTGTGCATATCAATCGAAACGCCACGTCATGACTTAGATCTGGAAAGAGTTTAAGACAAATCGGTCCAGCTGTTTGTTTATTATTGCTAAAAAACTGATTTTTTAAAGACGCAATACTAATCTTCATGTATAAATTCTTAAATATACAAAAATATATTGAAGAAAATTTGCTCGTGCGGGACTTGTTATAAATATAATTATATCATATAATATAGATTATATATTTGTAATTAATATCGTAAATTTTAATATAATTTAGGTAGTGTGATATATTGTTTGACTAATATTGTAATATCTAAATAGGATGTGTGTAGATAACGATAACATCCACCAACGCGGATTTAATTCTAACAGAAATAAACAGTAAATTGTCAATATTTAGCTTTTAATCCAGATTCTAACTAATAACCTAGAACGCAAAGTTTCGAATGTATTTGGATACTTCGTTTTATTACTATTAAGTAGGTCCGCGGCGTAACGGATTTCTGAATTTAACGGTAACATATATAATAATGAAGATGTAGAAATATTCTATTTGTGGAGAGTATTATGACCCTAAATTATATGAAATAAAAAGTGATAAAACAGTTCTGTTCGGATATTCATTTTGCAATTTTGTTTACTGAAATAGAATTTGATTTGTCTTGGGCCTCTATTACCAAGTTTATAAATAATGTGAAAGTGCGCTCGCATATTTTATATGCAGTAATATTTATTTATTAGTAATATAAGCCTCCTCTACGGCGCACCATTTCTCCCGGTCCTCCACCTTCCGTATCCAGCTACCACCAGCCACCCTTTGAAGGTCGCCGGTCCACCGGGCTGGAGGACGTCCCACGCTTCGTCTTCCCATACACAGTCTCCACTCTAGGACGTCTGCTCCATCGGCCATCGGTCTCCCGGCAGACGTAGCCATATTATAGGTTTTTATTTATAAAAATTCAAAGCGTGTACCTTCAGCACTGATCGCATACGGGATCTTACTGTATTTGTAGGTACGTCAGAACAGCCTACACACTTGTTTAAATGAACATTTATTACAGTCGATTTTCTTTGCTTAGATTAATAACAAGCCTAATATTTATGAAATTGTTTCTTTTCCTCAATTATTTTTACATATATTAGGATATTTATTTGTTCTTAGAAATTATAACTTATAGGTACTGCGTTTCACTTTACGTTGTAACGTTATAGGTAATAAGTCTTTTAATGTAAATAAATTAAAAATATATTGTGAAAGGTATAAGGTGGCATGTTTGGTATATGTACCACAACGTACACTACCTTATAGCTTATAGTATGCAAAAAATTACTTTTAGTGAAGGAATAATTTGGTAAACTAAATGTTTACTCAGAGGAGACACATTAAAAATACTCACTCATTTTATTTTTATAACTATTAGTGACTGAAAATTTCCTAAACAATTTTAACCAAGGCTCCTTAGGTATACCTATAAATAAATAAAGATTTAGGCGACCAGCATCTCATTAAATCTACAAAGTTAACTGAGTGTCAATACTAATCAATCCGTGAACTTAAACCTTGTGTAATTACTTACTAAGCATTTCAATTATCGTCGTGACTTGATGTAAACAACTTATAAACAATGCGCGTTGTCTTCCTACAAATTATCAGATCATATCTTCGAAAAGGTGATAGTCTATAAAATTTCGTTAGTTCAGTACCACCCAGAAATCATTCAACTTTGTCATTATAAATTTAACATTTTTTTTTTATTAAAAGATATTTTTTGTCTTCACTGTATCGAAACTGCACTTACCAAGTATTGTTTTTTACTGTGAACATTTAGGATATTCCAGTATTTGCTCGTCAAATTTAACTCTCAATTTCGTGAGGAAATTTTAAACAATCTCTTTTAATTTGTTTTATTACTAATATAGAGAGCCTGACTTACAAGGTGATTTTATAAGTGTTCTTTGTTCCTAGTCCTGTCTATCTAATTTATCCCAATGTCAGAGGTTTCATTAATAATCTTTCTGTCTACAAATGAATTTAAAATTTAATAAGTCAAGAAATCGTACATTACTGATTAAGTATATGCTTTTTTTGCATCGACAGTAGCTCCAGGGACAACCTACATCTAAGTCAATGCAAATTACCTTAAGTTCAGGAAACTAAAACAATCAAGTGAGAGCATTTTTCCTTTCGTGCTTAGTGGATATGGCGTCAGAGCACGTAACATTGTCGGGGCGTTCACACGGCCTAGACATTGGGACGGCGTGTGAACTACACTCCGCGGTTAATGTAACGATTCTGGATTTCTAGGTTACTTTGTGTGCTATATGACACTTTTTTTGACGAAGTGACTAAATTTTAAATTTAGAAACTTTTTTATTATTAAACTGTATCTCCCTTCTTATGAATAGCGTACCTCCATCACACGGGGGGCATAACATTGGTTGGTGGACTCTACATGTCCGTTTCATTTTTGCTGAGGCATAAAAGAGGTCCCTATGATTTCCTTCACCAAGTATTAAAATCATCACGCGAAAAGATTTACTGTATGCATAGGGCTAACATAATATCCAGCCTCCGCATGAGAGACATTCTTCACTTCACTACACGTGAATATTAAAAGGCGTTAAATGTTATATTCTATTATGCAAAAATATTTTAATTGTTACTTCTGAAATAAAAAAATGGCATAAATCATATTTTTAGGAACCCTGGTTAAATGAGTTTTACTTTTTGCCTTAATTCCTACTCGTGGTTCACGTTTGTAGAACTCTATTGGAATTTGACATTCGCCCAGCAGGTCTGAGCTACCTACTTGCACCAAGTCACTTCCTTAGCTCATAAGTCTCCGTCCTCTAAATTAGTCGTTGTTCGACACTGCGGCATCCAAAGCATGGTCTCCATTCTATTATAGAATAACCGATGTAATATTAATTTTTTGAGTAGTTAGTATTTATAAGACAAAGTCAAAGTTAATATACACTGGAAACGCAAACTTGGCGTAGAAGTTTTTGAAACGGTTTCTAAATTAAAATTCACCAGTTAAAGCAATAAAACCTTGTACACGTTGTACTCGCCCCTTAAGTTCAGTGGCAGCCCTAAGTTGAACATTTCCTGTCTTATCGCTACGCTTAACTTTTTTACCGACATTTCAAGAAGATACACTTAAATGTTTTTTTAACATATATTATTAACATTCCTCGTTGCAACCCAAAAAATATTTTGAACGATGAACCTAATACCTAATTTATTCATTCCAGTTTACTAAGAGTCCTTAAAAGCGAAGTTGAAAAATTTAAATAATTTGTATTTATAAATCTTGACGCGTGTTTTGAACAAAAATTTGATTGATGACCCTAAAAAGACAGTTTAAAAAAATCGGTCAAGTGCGAGTGGGACTCTCATACGAAGGGTTCCGTACCATTACCTATAAAAACGGCAAAAAACCACATTTATTTTATGGGAGCCCCCTTAAATATTTGTTTTATTTTGTCATTTATTGTTTTTAAAGTGAATATATAACTAAATATTCTGTGAATTTAAATGCTTAAACGTGTCATAATTAAATCAAATACAAGAAAGATACCTAAAATATCTTGAAAAATATCTTGAAAACCAATAAATAAAATCATCTTTTACTAAAAAAATTAAAGTAATGTAATAAATAAATTCTTTATTGCACAAAAAATTAAAAATAGTACATATAATTTATTGGTGAAGTACAATTTAGTAGCGTAGTGCCTAAGAAAAAGGCTAAGCGAATAAAACCAAGATTTGTCATGATAAAGTTCTCAGACAGTAATAAATTTTGGTTGTCTTTTTGAATTTAAGGTTGCTGTATTAGTGCTGTATAGTGTAATGAAAGGATTCATTCATTTCATTTTTATGTTATCTATCTTCTTTTAACAATTAACACGCTTACGCATTTTGAATTGATTTCAAGCAAAATTAAATGTCATAGAATGTCACCTGAAAATAAAATTTTAGATTATAAAAGTTTACGTAAACCAAGTTGCTGATAAATTTTTAAGAAGTAATATATTTAAAAGTTCAAGTTCAAAATCGTCCGGCCGTAACCTGTTTGAAGGGTGACTACCCTCGGGTCATTATACCCACCTGCAAAGGGACCAGAGGAAAGAGGTCAGGGAGGGGGCAGACACCTGACGTAACGGAATCCCGCGCACGTGCTATCTAAGTATCTATAAGATCTTTCGCGCCAAAGATTTGTATAGGGTTGTCAACCTAAGAATATTTTATATTTTGCAATTATCAATAGATTATATTTCAGTATTATTATCTGTAGTTTAAAACATATGTATATACTGTTAGTTTTCTATAAGTTACGAAGTGGACAGTAATTTACCTGTGCCAACCTATAATGATGGTAAAGTTATTAAAATAAATAAAAAAGTCTATCCAAAAACACAACATTTATATGTGTTGAAGTGGTTAACAACTTAAAAGCTACTAAGATTGTGACTTTTATTAAATGAATAATGCTTTTAAAATAAAATCAAAACCAAAAATTTGATTATTACCAAAAATCCGTTTATTTAATAAAAATAATATTTAGTAGAAGATGACAGATATGCAAATAGTTGACGATTCCCACATAAATTCAGCACCTGTTGTTATAATACCAGTTAATGCATTCATCGGTATTTAAATTGTTAATTTAGTGCCAGCCCTAACGCAAGTGAGTGCGAGGGGCTAAACAGGAAATAGTAGGAAATACAAGTTCCTATTATTGTTTTAATAATACATCTATGTCGATTTAAAAATGGATCACTTTCGACATCTTGAAACGTTAGTAGATCCTTTTTGATGTCATTATCCAACTGATATTTCGATAACAGTATTAAAGTCTTATGTTGCGATATAGGTACCAAATTCTACTTGCTATAACTGTTTTTTGGTTAAAAGTCAAATCAGTAAACACTCAGTTAGTCAAATTCTTCTCTAGTTGCAAATTTTTTTCTTCTATTATATTTGTTCATGTCGATTTGAATATCCGCTAACTAAACAAAAAATATTATCTACAGTAAACCATCAGGTAAATTACAAAACCTGTTGCGTAGTAAGAGAATTTTACGTCTTATCTATAATTTTTTTTAATTTTTTATAAAAACAGTGTTATAACTTTAAAATGTTAATAACTCGTAAAAACACAAACACACAACAAAAATATTACTCTATTATGTGCAGAAACCTGCGAATGAACCCTATAAACGTAAGCAACGCGACTCCGTGCCTTATAAAAACTTCCATGTTACAGGTGGCAACACAGGCCACACGTGTGACGTCACGTGATTTTTTTGCACTGGCAAGTAAATGTCGTTTGAGGTCGATTTAGTTTATTAACCTTCTAACGATGCCGTTTATAACAAAGAATTGTAGTAGAAGTATGTATAAAAATCAAATATTAAACTACGGGAAGCTCACAACTTTGTCTACGTTGTGTGGATAAACAAATATTGATTTACGGTTTTATAATCTAAGACGAACTTTAATGATACCTGTAGGTATATTTAGCCTATATAATATAGAATAATATATAATAGAAACGCAACCTTTGTCAGTAAAGTATTCGGACACAGTAAAAACATGTCAACGAATATTTTATAATTTGATGAAAAATGTTGTCATATAAAAAAAAGATTAGTGCTTAAGAAATTTAATAACATTTGCACTAATAAATATTTATAGTCGCACAAAACATAGATACACTATACACATATATACATAAATTTAAAAATTCGCATTAGCAACAAAATACGATTGCATCAATATACAGTCAACTCAATTTTGAACCGACTTCAAAAAGGAGGAGCCTCTCAAATCGTCGTAATCTTTTTTTTATGTATGTTCTCCAATTACTCGAAGATGCCCTAAATTTTTCTTTTTATTTATAAGGGTATAATTCCCAGGTGGACCATTAATTTAATTTTTAAATTAATGTAATGAATTTAAAACTTAAGCTTTTGGAGAAAAAATAATGCACTATGCTAATTTGGATTTATGGATTGTATAAAATTTTGTTTCGAGTATGGACATTTTTAGTATATGAATAAATAGGGAATATGTCACTCAAAAGTAAAAAAATAAAACTTTTTAACAAAAAAAAACAACTGGCTTCAAAAAGATGCACTAAAAAGGTAAAAAATAAACCTATTTCCAAAATTATGATCTAAATTACAGTTTGAAGTTGGTGTCTATTTAAGTAAGCAAAAAAGAACCCCTCATACAGTGGAATAAAAAATATAGTGCTAGCTTAGGCGATGTAGGTACTTATTGAATCCTTTACTGCACTCAGGATTCTACTTTAGAATATAACTTAATAAATAAATCCTCCGCTGGAGTTTGGATTCATAAATCATAATGCATATTTTGCTCACCGTAAAAATATGATTTTGCAACTTATAATTTCATCTACATACCCACTGTTAAATTAATGAGGAGTCAGTTACATACCCACTGTTAAATTAATGGGGAGTCAGTTTAGTGCCAATAAAAAAAGTTTAAACTATCATAATTATCCATCTTGCAGTCGTACGCCATCGTTTAATAAATAACTGCTAACTGTAAAGATAAATAGTCCCTACATTATGTTTTAAGGGTGGTAAGGAGAAAACTACTAAAGAGAGGCTATATAAAAGCCTAAGGTTGAAGGCCGAAGCCGAAGCCTAAAAGTGTTTTTAATTACATTCATGAGTAAACAAATATAGATATAAAGTAAACAAATAAATAAACTCACCAAAACACAATTTAAATGGTGGGAATAGAAGTAGAGAAAACAATATATATATCTTGATATTTGATGAATAAAAAAAATTTGGCTGAAGTAAGACTTTTTATTTAGTCGCTTAGCGCGTAGTTATACATATCGACTTCATCAAATAGGCGCGACATTACCGCCCGTGAGTTCACAAGTGAATTTACAAAGAAAGCCGTGGGAGTAATTTTGGTCTAAGAACTCACATAAACTGCACGCAATGACACTGTTCACGAGTAATTGTGACGAAAAAAAAACTTTTACATTTAATAGTCTCAATGATATTATAGCTATTAATACCAAAAAAACACCGTCGACCCTAATTGTGCAAATCCGACGGGTTAATGGCCGCGTTTCTTTTAAAGACATGCGTTATTTTACCAGCCTAATAAAAAAACTAAGGAAAGGTACCCTGACACAAAAAAAAACCTAAAGCTAAACTGAAATTAAAACATAAATATGTCGGTAAATGAAGAAATCAAAAGATTTGACGAGCTCAGATATTGGTGATGATTTAACAGTCCAATCAAAAGAACGTTATAAAATTTGGACATTTTGAACTTTGTCTGAAAAATAAAGTGGCTACGTACATTAAATACATACACTAAATTGCGTTTCTATCTGTATAGGACGCTCTTGTTGTGATGTTCAGAATAACTCTTAATAATTAACCAAAAGTCTATATCACATGTATATTTTCATGTTTAAGTGAGTTAGATATCCTAAAAACTTAAGGCAATTTAATGCCTAATGCTAGTTTAATACAAAAAGTAATATATTTTATCTCGAAAACGACCACGACGTTAATAACGCTATAATATTGCATACGAACTTAAAATACTCAGACAACGCGTTGATGTCTTTTATTGTGTCGATTCAGCAAATTTCAAATCTACGACTTGTAATTCTGTAACTATGGGGTCATAAAGTACTATGAAAAAAATTCCATGTTAAGTTCAATTATTTCAATTTCGTTTTTCAGTAGCATGGGTTTTTAATGGAAATCGAGTATCGTAGACTTTTCCTGACCAGTAGTACCACATAAAGTTTGTTCTGGCGAGTGTAGATTTTAAGATTTCTATTAAAAGTCCTAAAGCTACTCTACCGCTTTCTGTAGATACTTATTATACCTTTTAATATAGATTATGACTTTTATAATCAGTTAATAGTTAACGGTTTTAAGTATCTTTACATGAATGTGTCTATTAACTGTTCAAATATTATCGATGGATATATATTTTAGAATTTATTATTCAGTAGGAAATATGAATATTCTTTACTTCCTGTATAAAATCAGTGAGAGCAAGAAAAAGTTAAAAAAAGTTTTTTTTTTTTTTTATTTTGAAAAATGTCGTATGACACTACACTTGGCTCTTTTACTGTAATCCTGCCTTGTAAGTAATGACCAGCTTTGTTTACTTGTATTATAATATATTATTACATTATATCATTGTAGTTGAATCATTTTATTTTCGTATGACCTGTTGCTACGAATAACCATTTAATAGATTTGTAAATTTTGTTTTATGAAATAAAATTGTAGTGTAACCGACTGTGTAAATGTTATTCAGTTAAATAACTGACATCAAAAATTATACCAGGAAGAGGACTTTTAGTTTCTTTTGTATTCTTAGTAAGGAACATCAAAAAAATAGCTCAGCCTTATTTAAGGTAAATTCATCAATTAGGTTTTGCTTAACCAGTTCTAATTTGTATTCACTTTGAAAAGCCAAGGTTTTTCGTCAAACTTCCTCGTTCCGGATTTCATCATCAAAGGTAGAGCGGTATCAAATATCACATTATAGGCATAACAAAATCTATTGTTACTTAAAGGCAAAATAAGGCTGTAAGCCATTATATTATGTAACCTCGGAAAGGATACTTATACCACAGTTTATACATAAGGTAAGTACTTGCATGTTCACTTCAACCCTAACTACTAAGTTAAATGTAGGTTAACACAACAAAACATCAAAGATTGATAAATAACTACCATTTTTTAGCATTGTGTGACATATTTTCGATATATAATCGAGGAGTCCCAGTACCTACTAGTAGCTTACGGCCCGCCTAATTTTAAGCGGCCACAGTAACCTATATTAGACACTTTAAAACACTAGGGAAATTACTCACGGACCTTTTAAAAGTTTAATCACTTCCAATGGAATCTCTATTTGAAAAGGTAGGTTTATTTAGGTATCTAACTCATTTTGAACCACAAACTCAGTTAAGTACTCATTTGTGTTTCTGTTTGTCATTCCATTTTCTTATTTTTTGCAAATGAGTTCCGAATTATTGTAGTTTAGACAGCTTAACACTAACGCACCTTTACGTAACGAACTAAAACCGCACCATAGGTTCAATTCAGTCATTCAAAATAAAAAAGCCCACGAGGGTTATGGTGAGATACCTATACCTACAGATGGTTTAGTGTTTGAGTCATAGAATACCTATTTCAGCTTCTAGCAATAATATAGTGCCACATTGGGCACACGTTCCATATTACATTCATATCACAGAATTTTCCTGCAGTTGCATAGCGTACCTTTAGCTATGTGGTAAGGTTCGGTTGTGCACTAATTTAATAAGACTAAACAAGATTGCTTAACTTTGTCCCCACTATGACTAAAAGTTCATTTCATCATAGAATTATGTCTAATTCAAAAACAAAAAAAAAATTAACTGAACAATGTGTCATATATATTCGTTCACAACAACTGGTAGCTTACGCTATATAAATTTTTGTAGTAGCCTACAAAGGAAGTTATTATAGCGAAATGACGTTATTATGCATTTGGCAATGTATTTTTTTGTTTATTTTCTAACTATTACTAATTTTACGGTACCAACTGTCACAATGCTTAGAAATGATTGCTAAAATTGTGAACGATACCTCAGTTTCTATTATTTTTATGAACTCTATTGCAAATATAAAAAAGGCTCAAAATTGCTCTTGATTCGTTTCATGCGTACTAATATGGTAGTTCATCATTTATTGTGATTCAAATTATTAATCGCCGAAAACAAACCTTATGTTTATCAGTAAAAGGCTAAAAATGCTTTGCTATAAATAATGAAATGCACTGAACAAAATTCAAATAGTCAATTCAATAGATAGTTAAACTTTATAGAAATAACAAAGAAATCTACTCTATGAACACATGTTGCCTGTATTAAAAATTCAAATATAGTTTTTTTTTCTACAAACTCGGCGCGTGGACCTATTGCGTTCCATTATAAGGGGTGAAGTCATTTCCTGTGATGACAAAGATACGGAAAGTTTTTTAAGAAAAAAAAAAGTATTTGTTGTCTAATTACGCGGCGGCGGTTGTAACGGAACGCGGATTTGGCGGGAAAAAAGTGTTAGTCTTGTCGCGGAACTAATTATTTTTGTAATTAATTTTGTTTATCTATGCAAATCAGTGTCTATATTTTGGTACCTACTAGTCAACGAAACCCAGCTTTATTTGAGGAAAACTTTTTACCCATCTATTCATATTCTTTTTGAACCTATTGCTGGCCAATGGGAAGTGACACGTATTGTAGGAAGTATTGTAAGTAAGGTTACAAGTGTTGTATTGTAAATTTTGGTCACCAATAAACTTTTTTCATCGTATACAAACTGAAGCAAAATAGTCGTTTTTCAGTTTATTACAATTTTGTTACAACAACTCTATTCAAGCCAGGAATGTTTATATATTATTAAACAGTTGATGGTTAATGTGGTTAATAATTTCTTACCTCATTCTGTTAGTTTAGACAGAAATAGGGGAGTGTTTTTGCCTTTTGCCTGCTTATAACGGAAAAACTAGACACCTGCCTATAAGGGTCAGGTCACTTTAAGTTCATGGTCTTATATAATCCTAAGATTTAATAGGTGCCGTAGATTTTATTAACTTTTTTATCAGTGGTATCAAAACTAACCAGATGTTAATCTAAGATCTAACAAACTCCGCTAACCTACTTAGTACAAAATCATAAAAGTAATAAGTTTACTCAAATTCCTTCAGATGGAGTCGTCAGCTGAGACGGTTGCAGCCTTAGGCTAAGCTCAGTTTATTTTAAGTTTAGTCTAGATTATAGACTGGACTAAAGCAAACATTTCAAGACCCCAGGCACCAACTTTCTTAAAGGGAAGCTTCTATGATTTTAAAATAGAGAGTTTTTCAATATTTTATGTAATATGCAGTTATTATTATTATTACTAAATATTTATGTATATGGATGTATGTATTATTATTTTTTTAGTGAAAGAAATATGTGTTTAAATTGCTATTTTATCTAAGTAAAAAAAGAAAGAACGATAAGAAGGATTTAGGAAAATAAAACTCATCCTTTAAGAGGGTTTTATAGGGTCTGAAGTTTGTATGGAAATTTGTTAGCTTTGAAGCTAAATGCATGAAATTGGGTATTTGACCTTCAGGTTGCAAATTAAAAATTGGCGCCTGAAGTCCACGTGGACGTACTCGCTGGAAAAAGCTATTATAATTTTATGTTATAAAAATACATAGTTATTTGAAAAAAAAAAAATATAGTTCTATACTGGACATCAGTGTCACAGTAAATATATCGATATCACCATTGACTTAATTACAATTCGATTAAATTCTTAGATTTACAAAATTTTTGTACACATAATTAAATGTAAGTATTTTATCTTGTAGGTTTACGATGTAGTTGCTAGTAGTAAATTTGCAGTAGAAACGTCTTAATATGCAACCCCTAATTTTCCTAATAGCTTGGCTATAGTAACGGGAAGGATGCCATCTAACTGTCGATTAAATAATATCGGCCAGTTGAAACTGGTTATTGGCTATTCATTATTCTAGTGCCTTTAGGATATCTTTAGTCTATAAGGAAAGACTAAATAATCAATGATAATTTAGTTCTTATTTGTATTCTAATTGAAATGTAAAAAAATACAAGCAGAGGAAAGGAAAAATATTTGTAATACTATTTTGTTTTAGTCGTACAACTATTTATGTATATATCTGTATTGTGTAGGACAACGTTATAACACGTGGGCGAACCGCTGCACGTAGGGTTTCCAGGCGTCCGGATAAAGCCGGACACAGTCAGGCTTTTTGGTTGCGTGTCCGGCCGAATTAGATGGTGTCCGGCCTTTATTAGGATTAATTTTTTTTTTATATTTGTCATTTATTGATTTCCGCTCCGCACGCCTGAACATTGAATAATTATAAAATGATAAACAAAACTGAATCATTTAATTATATTGTTGTTTTATTAGAATTTCATATTTTGTGCCGACTATTAAAAAAAACTTGTTTTACTTTAAAAAGGAAATTGACGTGTTACACTAACACTAAAAAATAAAAGATGTCCGGCCTTTTTACCTGAATGCCCGGCTAAACTGCCTGGTCTGTCCAGCTTTTCAGTCTTAAGACCTGGCAACCCTAGCTGCCGAATAGCAGCCCGCACCGGGCGCACACGCGCGTGTTCTTTCTTCTGTCTTTAAAGTTTAGTCGAGTGTTATGTACACTCAACATTTACGTGACACTGCCACGTATTTTTGCTATATCTGATTGCAAAAATCGTAATGTCTATAAGAACATAGTTATAGCAGCATTACGATGATGTCAGTAAATTACACAAATCACTTTCATATACCTACCTACACGTGTTCTGTGTGTGAATGCCGAAACAAAAAAATATAAGGTATACCTCAGCAGCAATATAATCAGTCATGATCTTTTAACCATTCGACAAAAAACGTTATAGATTTTCAATTAAAAACTTTTTAAGTTACGAGTGAGTAACACAGATTAGGTAACAATCATCACTTCATGTTTTAGTTTTGTTTTTAAGTTGTGCTTAAGTTTAAAACTCATAGGTTAATTGTGTGGTAGAAGTTACTATATTTCAATATCTGGTATCAACCAGAGCACATTGGCATTATGTTTTTATGATTTATTTTGTCGGTTTTGGTAAACAATCAATTTTATATTGTATTTTAATATTTATTACTACGTTAAGAAAATGGTCAAAGTTTAAACTATAGTTTAAACTACACTCAAAAAATCTGGAAAAGCTACTCAATAGACAAAAGAAAACAAAACCGGAAACCAGATATCTTGTAGACCCACTTAAAGATTTGACTGTGGTCAAAATAGAGTCGATGGCTTATTACCGAGAAGATCGGTGGGCAGGTGCGACCGCAGCGGCTTCCGTGGAAACTGACCCCTGTCCGTCTGTCGGTCACTACAATGTGTACAAGCAATAATAGCAATTATATGATCTTGACCATAATAGCAATTTAAAGAAACCCATATCAGGCATTTATGTTGGTGGAGGCACACCATCAAGGGGGGCTACCATTGTAATAGTGCGAGCAAGTTCACTGCTTCTTAGAGTTTTAGTTTAAAGAAAAACAACTTCTTAGTGCTACATAATTGATATATAATCGAACACAACCAACATCTTTTTTACAATGCAGAAAAACGACATTTTTACGAAAAAGTTTTGCGGAGAATAAAAAGTAATAATTTGAATTTTACTTGATCGTTTTTTTTTACTACCAGTTTTCCCGAATATTTAGTAATGCTATAAAGTGATGGTTTTTATTATTATGTGTTTCTCCTAATCGTGGATTCCTCAGATTAAGAGCATAAAACACAATTTCACTGAACGACAACATTGAATGATTAAAAAAGCTATTAAAAAATTATCAACAACGGACCAATAAAAATAAATCATGGAATCGGCATCTGTGTGAAGATTTGATTTCGAACTGATCAGCAGCGTAATGGTCGGGAATGGTAAACAGAGCGCTAATTGTGCGGTTAGCTCTAGAGAAGTGCGTGAATTAAGATATCGATAATTTTATTTATTACTAAACAATGGCATACAGCTTTCGATAGGTATCATCAGCTTGCAGGTACTGTTATTGTATACATTCAAATAAAAGAAAAATACGGAAATTGCATTACTTTGATCTTTTATACGTAGCAGTAAACTAAAATATAAAAGTAAACTATTATATAAAAACACATTAACAATGAATATAATTTTAGTAGTAATTACGAAATAGTTTACAAAATGAATTTTGAACTACATCACGAATTATTTAACTTGGTGAAAATAATTGTATAAAAACCTAGCAGCAAACAGAAAGATTTTTTTGTATCTACACTTCACAAAAACATCGATATTACAAAAATGTATGATTCCACCCCTAATCAATTGTAATAACCACGCAGCAGCGGTTACCGCTGGGAAGCAAAATGCAATATTGGATTTCGATTTCGAATAATAGTTAATAATTTTATTTACTCACTCCAAAGTAGAGTAAGTAATGATAAAAAATAGAAGTACCAGTAGGTTATTTGATATAAATGAAAATATTACAAGAATAACTGAGGTATTTAAACATTTACATAATATATAAAATAGATGTTCCCAGCGGTTTGACTTACAAAAATACCTATTACTGTGGGACTACTCTAACCACAATCGGGATAGTAGTCTTTGTTCTTCTCCGTACTCACAGCTCACACTGCGCCGAAAAGCAAGTCAATTGTATGTAGTTACCGTTACAATGTGAGCAAGTTTCCATTTCATCCTATCCTTTTCAGTCTCTTCTATTCCTACTCCACAAATCAGGTCATCCCATTGCTTTATTTCAACATGAAGGAATAGTGCTTGATTTCTTGACTTGGTTATATATTGCTATTCGTACTGAAAATTTAGCTCAATCAAAACAAAATATAATATACGTTTCTCAAGGACAACGTAGATTAATGGTAAACTATTTTTAGAATGAGTTCATTAGTTACACAGTACAGTAGAAAACAACAAATAGCGCTACACCCAAGTAAAGTTTGGTCCAAATATAAGATATACCTAAATATGAATCATCTCAGATCAGGGAATCTTGTCTCTGCTAAACAAACAATGAAATATGCAGCCTGCTATTTAAAGTTGACCTAAAATACAACTTCAGTTTATTTGGTTAGAAACTACTACACCATTAATAGCAAACTAGTAATTTTCAACAAAAAATGAGATATATGGAAAAAAAAATACCTTGTGTCAGACCCGCATAGTTAAAGTCATCGGATTCATGGTAAAATCCAGTATTCTGCTACAATACTAGCTTAACAATAAACTGAAGGATAAAGTACCCGGTAATTACGAAGCGTACCATCTTAGCTCTCCGAGTAACTACATATTTACAGAACATGTACTTATGTTATCAGTAGCATGTAGGTTATGTATTTACTGTCTTCTGTCTGTCAATTCTAACGAAGTAGCACAGTTAATAGTGAGCATATTAATGTAAATAGTTAGCATATTAATGATCTAATATGAAAGATTATTTTTTATAGCTGTATCCATATATACAAATCAATAGATATAGGCATAATAAATATCAAAATTTGATCCACATAACATCAGTATCGCTGGGGCATCGAATATAACGTCTTCGTACACCGGATGTTCCGCCATTGCTCACTCGACCATTCCAAATTCAAAACGGAGCAGTTTCCGGCGTGACGTCAGCGCCGCCATTTTGTCGTCTCTCCTGCGTCTGCGCACCTCTACCCATTGTTCAGCCGATTCATGGGAAATGGGAGCGAATAAAATGAATTTCCCGCAGGAAAGGATGTTGTTTTTTGTACATTAAATTATGTACTTTTTTTTTGAATTGTGATTGTTTTATAATCATTAACTAATGCCTGATTTTAACTGATATCAATTTTAATTTTCAGAGACTAACAACGTAGCCCAGATGTAAGGACCCAATCACCAATTCAAAATCTTATTTCATTGCTGCCTCTGCAAAACTTATTATAAGCCACTTCTTGACCCATTACATAAAATTTCGTAAAAATTTCTTCGGTGACATATACATACGAATAAAAACATGAATAACTGATACGTTTGCATCGTTCCTTTGGAAAAAGTATCGATATGAATATTATATCATTATCACTTTGAGGCATCTTTTATATACCTACTTATATGAACATTTGTCAGTAAGCAGGTACAAACTCTTGTCAGAAATATAGCTGAAAAGATTAAATTTAAATTTTTACACACATGTAGCATATACTTTTCGGATTGATATAATATACCTACATGTAATTACAATCAAACCGCGACTCTATTTAGAACAGTTAGATCTAAATAGAGTGTAATGCAAATTGATATATGAATCCTGTTTCAGACTAATAAATCGTAATTGTTAATTATAATACACAAATAGCATCCAATTGCGTTCCGTCTCGTATCAAAACCACGTTCTTTGAAAAAAAATTTGAACCGTTGACAATCTGTGACCTTCCCACAATAATCCGAACTTGGCCTGACCTCGACTAGATGAATTTCGTTAATAAAACGCATTTTCTGTAACAATTACATCATTTTATAATAAGTTCACGAATAAAATTTACTTACTTTATTTAGTTATTTATTTAGGTCCACGTTATTTAAAATAAGTTCATATTTACTTCGCGATATAGGTAAAACTTCTATGATGCTGTTTGTAAACTTATGTTACGTGGTTAAGGAACGAGGACCATTGTATGATATTTTAGGTCCAATTTAAAATTCAAAACGGACGTTTCAATAATGGTAAAAGTCTTTTCTTTTTCTTCTCTTATGTTATCTTATCTTTGTCACTAGATACTATTGTAAAAGGTTTTCGTATAAATTACGATTTTTTTTATAAAATTCTAAACGATTAAGAGGAAATGTTTGTATGATTGTCTGTTTTTAAAAAATGGCTAAGCGGAATGTTTCAAAATTTTTACCTTCTGAATTGTTTGGGGCTATTTATTAAATTACAAGGGTAAAATCGTGGAAAATAAGCAGTTTTATATTTTGTGTTGACCAATTGACTAATCAAGAGGCATCCTGAGAAGAAATTTATTATATATATACCTACCAATAGAAAATTTTAATAGATTTTGATTTACACTTTTCACTTGTAATATAAAACATACTTCTAAAGAGGGCAAAAATATCATTGTACATCACTCAAAAAAGAACAAGACAAAAAATATAAACAATAATTAATTCTGATACCTAGATCAAAACATGACCTAAAACCGATTAAAGTCACGGCCTGACTGAATGACCCTAATAATCCTAATTCTAACAAAAAAATATGGCCATCATAGTGAATCTCTGTCGACAAAAAAGTCAGAGGTCGAGTGTTGACTAAGACGATTTTTTTGTCGGTTTGAAGTTAGCGAGGTCGCAGCCTTAGGTCTTGCCCTACAGAGCTTACAATATACAAATATTAACAAATACAATGTTTTTAGTATCTGGTTTATACGTGTATTTGAGGTATTAGGTTTTGGGATTATCCTAACTTTGACCCAGAATCGTCTGGATCAGTAAATTTCCTGTTTTTCCCGTTAGTTACTGCTTTCGGGCTCGAGGACTCTTGTACCCTTATTTATATTAAAATATCTTTACAATACATAGATGTTTAAGTTTATTTCCTGTTTGAGAATTTCACTTGTACAAACTTGTAAAAACATCTATGCCGAAATACAGATAAGTCATTGTCACACAAAGCCTTTCTTATCATAATAATTTAATTATAGCTCCCAATTTGTTTATGCAAATACCGATGAATTTCCTTACTATGGGCGATGGCGATATGGGCCATCAGTGGCTATCACTAAGGCCCAATGCGGATTGGAGATTTCAATATAGGTTTCTTCACGATATTCTCCATCACAGAATTTTCTGTAGTGTGAACGAAACAATGTACCTACTAAGAAATTAAGATTTGGTTAAAGCGATTTCCAAAAAGTTAGAATGCCCTTAAACAATAATAATTATTTAAGGTCATTCTAGTTTTTATAAACGCGTTAATGTGTCACTTATATTTCTTCTTAGTCTCTTATTATCAATTTGATGTATTTTACGCTAACCTAACCAACTATCCTCATAAGTAACTTCTGTTCTAAGTAAACTAGTACCTAAATGAATGAACCGATTTTTACTCTAACATGATGTTTCTCTTTTAATCTCAGAATATAAATATGTGTGAGTACAAGAGTTTAAGATTTAAATAATATTATTGGCTAACAGTAATACGTAAATCTTTCTTTTGAAATATTCCTTAATCAAAAAAATCTATAAATATAAAATCTAAATAAAAGATTGCATTTGTAGATAAATATATTTTCCTGCTTTCGATTGCAACCATTTCCAACTTCCTTGCAGACATCTTCATCAATCTTACACCTTCGTTCTGACTAGCACTTAATACAGATGTCATAAAGTTTATTTTTATCTGTCACAAGTGTTTCATAAATTAAATTATAATTAAAACGGTCAAATTGTCAGTCTGGTTGCTTCACCTCGCCATCACGAATTTTACAGAAGTTCATTGTGACCGCAACGTGTTATTTTACAATCGATTACCTAAACTGACAGGCGTGGTAGTAGCCACATTGCAATATCGAATTAGATACAAAGGTACAAGTCAACAAATTTAATTGTTCATATAAAAGGGGTGCCACCGATCACCGATTTGATTAAACATTCAATCAAACACAATTATTAATATATCTTAATATCCCGCTCTAGATTTTATTTCCAAGCGGTATTTGCCTATTGCTATTTTGATATTGAATTTTGCATGCATAATGTATTGTTTATGTACAGCCATACTTAAATATCAAATATTGTTTCCTTAACAAAAAGCGATTTTCTTAAAGAAAAACTTTAGTCGATAAGTAAAAATGTCATACCTTAGGATAATTCGGGACAAAAATTGAAACAAAAAATGTATCTAAAAATAAAAACGCATTTACTAAAATACCCGTATTGTGGAAGTATTGTAAGCATCACAGCACTCGCGTGGGCTAGTGCCGTGCCAATGGCTGGTCGCCAGCTGGTAGCGCTAGACCATGACCATCTTCGACCACCAGCCGTGAACAAGAGGAACTCTAATGGAACCATGACGGTACATGTGTAGCACTGTATTTTCAATACAGCACTAACAAAAACACTCAAAGTAGTAAGTTAAAGGGAGCTGTAAATGAAATTCAAATGGGCCATAGGATTAAGAAAAAATATAATAGTCTGTGTTAGCCACGTATTAACTTAATTAACTAAGCTTTAGGACCAAAATGGAAAATTTCCTATTATGGCATTCAATTCAAGATCGTATACGGTACTTATCAGATTTATGTCGACTATGATCTGGCTGTAAGATCCTATTCCCAGTAGATCACAAGGATAGACATCAAATACTATCACTGCAAGTAACGTAGTAACCAACTCACGCTTCACCGGCTCCTGAACTTGACTCCTGGTGACCCTCAACCGAAACCCATTGGTTTCAGCCGGCTGCGCGTACGCACCGATGCGGCGGCGACGGCCTGACGTATAGTCTCGCGATATGGCTGACTTTTAGGTTCACTGCGCATCAGTTTGTAGTTGTAATGAATGAGTAAGAACTGTTCTATTTCGTGCTATTTTACAATAACATTTTCTACACGTATGACGTAAAAACCTAACTTTCTACGAACAGTAAATAAAAAACATCAAGCGGCAACCCTAGTAGACCGCAAAGATGGCCGTAAGCAAACAAATCTAAAGGCAAGGTAGCATGCGACCACATGTTGGTAGATAAGAATTTTGGCAAGAATATTTTTTACTTCGTACTGTTGAGAGTGCAATTGTTTTCCATGGTCGAGTTTTAGTTTTCATCTTTTATTTGCATACATAGAGTGTTAAAAAGACCCAATTTTTGTACTCGTAAGACCGAGACGAGATAGTTTAAAATGTCAATGATAAACTATCTATTAGATAACAGTTTTGTTAAACATTTCTTATTAGAATTTGCCAAAACCGTATCCCTAGATCGATTTCGATATAACGCCGGCGGCGCGCGGACGGTCGGTTTAGAAAGTGCTACCGAGCGCCATTGTTGTTTTTGTCCAGTTTTTTTTTCTTTCTATAAAAAGTAAACGAAAGGCAAAGGTGCCGCTGTCACTGCTACCAGTTGGTTGAAGAAATGTTAGATTATTAATAATGTGTACACTTTATGGACTGGTTTGACTGATAAAATCATCGTGTTAGCCCGGTAAAATTATTATTACTTGCAACGTCGAATAGTAAAATGGACTAAAGTTTTTTGTATTGGTCATCAACACTATTTTGTCGGTATGCAAAGTGTGATGGTTTACTATTGTTATGAGCGTGGAACAGCTTACAATTAAAGTACCATGGGCCTTATATATGGCCAGACATGCCATACGTTACTATAAAATTATTGATATGAAAACTTTGTTTTAATTTAGCTACAAATTATCATACCTCCTCCACATATTCGTAACTCTTTAAATCATAGAGTATTGGATCGAAATTGCCAGTAGCACGTGGACGTGGGGCCGCATTTATATAATGTCTATTGTAATGTGACAGTCGCGACGAGGTGAATGTTTCGAGTCATAGTGTTGTCGTGAATACTGCTCGACCTAATCGCGTTTTTACTGTATCGTTATCAGAATAAGTGGCGGGCTAAAGACATCGGCACACTCATTGCGATATTTTTATGCCAATATTTTTTTGCCTATATTTTCCTAAACTATTAAAACTTATGCAGACATACTTAGCTATAGCTAGTTACTATCTTACATTTGTGTAGCACCTCCTGCAGAGCACCAGCAAAATTAGTAGCACATATGTACGTACTGATAACTTTAATAACACTTTTGGGTTTAGTACATTAACGTTTCATCCGTCCGTTTTTCATTCGTTCTTTTTTTTTCAAAACTAAGTAACGTAAAATATTGAAATTAAGCATAATGAATGATAGATTTTACTGATAAGTATATCGACGATTAATATTTGGATAGAAGTTAAATATGATACGATTGAAATAAAATTAAAATTTACATCATATTGTGCAGGGTATCTTTGGAAAAGCTAAGGTTAGGATCTTAAAAATATCTACAATTTAAAGTTATTAACAGGTAAAAATGGGCAAAAAATGACATACGCTCCGGGTTTCCTAGGTTTCTAGCTAAAGTTCAATTGTAAGACGCATAATAAAAGCTACAGACTACAGGAAAACTTTAGGTTTTTGCGAAGAACTAAAAGTCGGTAAATACTTACGATGGCCTGTGGCCTATTGACTACTTTTTCATGTTTTAGTACGGAAGCTTAACTGTAGCCTAACTCGCTCGTTACCTAGTCTTTGAAACATAAATTGCTAGCTATGACTTCAAAAGTGTTTTGCTGAAAATTACAGACACAACAATATGTCATTTTTATCTATAAGTAATGGGGAAGTAACTTCGTTCACCTATACCTGGATGGAATAATAGGTAAAGATTAACTTTTATTAGTAAAATTAAGTAACGGATACAATTGTTAAAGTAGGTAGGTAGGTACGTAGTTACCATAGCGACTTAATTTAAGAT
The DNA here is from genome assembly GCA_946406115.1 of Apoda limacodes. Taxonomy (NCBI): domain Eukaryota; kingdom Metazoa; phylum Arthropoda; class Insecta; order Lepidoptera; family Limacodidae; genus Apoda; species Apoda limacodes. The sequence continues at coordinate 14,643,534 of OX291540.1, forward strand.
TTTTTAGACATACTTTAAGTAATTTATGAAGGTATCAACGTAATATAGATTCTTTTAACGCATCCAAAAATCATTACAACAAAGCTCTTCACGAAACATTCCAAAAGTTACTCCATGACAGAAAAAACTTAAAAATAAAAAGGTACGAAATTGTGGTATTAGACGTGACAACTACAGCTCGGAAATCAGATACTTTTTACATTAAAAACTATTGAATAGAAAATAAGAAATATCTGATTTAAAGATGTTTAAAAATATTTACATAAGAATCTATTTTTATACAGTTATTCAAAACTGGAGCAAACTAAATTATTTTTATGACGACACTACATTATCAGCATTATTTGGTGAAATAGTGAAGCAAGAACTTAAGTAGCGAGCAAGATTTGTGAATAATTTAAATTCCTTCCATTTTTACTTAACTTTACTTAATTATTACTTACATATAACACACATAATTAATTAGTTATGTTGTTTTTGTATGCAATGTAAAATTATTATTGAGTTATTAACATATTTTATTTGTGAAATTTTTACAATTAGACCTGCATAAAGATTTCACACTTTGAATCTTGACAGAAATCTACTTTAGATAGGTTTTAACTCAGGTAAAGTTTTCAGTCAGCTGCTGAGCAATAGTAAAAGGGTCATTTTTATTTATACATACATATAGAGGAGACATAAAAGTGACTCCTTATTTTAAAGCACATAACTCAACTGTTCTAAGTCTACTGCCGTTTGATGAATTACGTTTACATTTTTGTTTAAGCTTAATACGTAGTAATACTCCAAAAAATAAAGTTTTATTCAGTATAAACACTTGAAGACTTTACTAATAATATTTTTATTCAGAACATACTGTTCTAAAACGGTTTTTTTTTCAGTTTCTGGTAAATTTGCCAGGAATTATAGTCTAGAATTAACTTGTAAGTCAGTCAGATTTTAATTTTATTTGATTAGGAAGCAGCAAATGGCGCCTGAGAGATAATTCTTCTAAAAAACAGATGACAAAACAAACACTTTAACTTTTAATATTTCGAATGCTGAGATATGCCGTAAATTATTCTTTTTACAAAAATGTTATAGGAAATAGCTGGTGAAAGCTTATTTATGACCTAACTTATCATTAGTCATTACTACCAGCTTAATTGTTTATTTTACATAAACGTATTTACACAATCGCGGAAGGAGATGCACTTTAATTTTTTTTAATGTACGTTTTATTATTATTATTAATTATGGTCTTTATCTATATTATGTATAAAAGAATAAACTGACTGGGTGATATATCAATGCACTGCCGAATCTACTGGGTCTAGACTAGACAACAAATTTTGCACAGAGGTATCTGAAATGGCGACGACTAAGAAAGTATTTTGCTAAATTCGGTTCTTGGGGTAAAATAGAGGTTGGAAGTTTATATCATTCAATTTCAATTTTGAAGCTAAATGCACAAAAATTGGTATTTGGCCTTAAAAGATTGAAAATTAATATTGACGTGTTTCAATGTTTTGGAAAATTGTACCCTAGAGGGTAAAAAAAAAGGGGAATGGATATTTTCGATATTTTTGCAGGTAAAACCATAGACAGTTAGAGCTTTCTTGTTTTTAAATATCCACGTGCACTAAGAGGCAAAGGAATAGGGAATAAGCTAGACTTACAAAACATCAAATAAAGACGTTTGCTACACAGGCAGTTCTGCGTTAGTCCTGTGCTTTAAGCTGTATATCTTCTAGACTTGATGCTTCATACATGAATATTAATTATCTTCGACAAAAATGGTTTTATGTACAAACAAAGTTGATTTGGTCTTCAGCAAATAAGTATTGTAGGTAACGTGTAATTGTTGTTTATTTCCACTTCAAAAGGGCATTTAAATATACTTGATGTGTTTTTTTTTTCTCCTTCAAGTACCAGATTTAAGTAATTTATTCACACCAGTATTGAAATACTTTTACAATAAAACTAAGTACCAACTAAAATTCTCGTAAACCATTACTGGCATAAAGTGTAATGTAAGTGCCGTCGTATCACCATGGGAAAGCCACGTAACGAAAGACAAAGACGAGGTAACCTAGACCCCAGGCCACAATACATAGTTCCCACACTTGACTTGAGGCGATTAGATAAAAAAAGTTATGTTTTCGCTTACAACAGAAGCTTATGTAAGCTTTGAAATTGAGCTTTAGGGTAACCCTAACCTTGTAATGAGGTACAAAATTTGACCGATTATAAATCGATAGATTTCACAATAGTTGAAGTATAGCTGAAGGTATTTGTGTGTGAAAGATAGAGAATAAGAGTAGAATGAGTAAAATAACAACACATTGCTATATTATGTGGTGCTAAAATTTTTAATTTATATTTGGTTGCTATTGTAATGGATAGATTTAAGTATTACAAGTATTATTTTTTCTATCTCCTATTACTTTTTTACTCTTTATTACTTTCCGCTTAACAATATTTTAACCCAAAAATTTAACTTCTTGATTAGTAATTTAAAAAATAAAACTAGCAATTACGTGCTAAAAAGAGGCGATTTAATTATTGCAGCAACTTAAGCAGCATTAATTTATGTTTCTATTTATTCACTACACTACATTCATATTTCCAAAAATTAGATATACTGACTCTTCAGTATTAAAAAAACCTACTTATTCTATATTTTAAAGTCTAGTAACTAAGGTTTTCGTAACAAAAGCATGTAAAAGCGTGGCCAAAATCGTGTTACATGCCGACGGAAAAAATGATCTACTTACGTAAAAACTGTGCAACAACTACTTTCCACTAATAAAAGAAACGGTGTGTAAGACAACCAATTATTTATAACGTATGTTAAAGTTTCAGTTCAAAAGTTATTAAGATATAAAGTATTAAGTCATAGCGCAGTAACATAATATTATTTTAACATGAAGAGAAAACGTTCATAACGAATAAAATAGAACTGCAGGTAAATGTTATGCACGTTTTTATAACAATATCCTGAAATATGTCTTACAGATTATTTCAAAATTGTAAGTAAATTATAAACTAAAAATACAGTAAAAAATATCACATACCTCAGCCGGGAAATTGTAAATCTGGCCAGCAAATCACGTAACTAGGTTTTCTCGCTGATATTTTTTAAACGAGAATATTAAAAAATATTACCAAACTGTCTAACCAAAGTTGCCACCTGGCACTTCAATTTTATTGTGTCATAGACAAAATAACACTGGCACTATATACAGTTCAAGAAAAGAAGAATTTTCCAAAATGGCGCGCGTCAGAAAGCGTGTGGCCGGCGCGCCGTTCGGAACTTCAATGCGCTTAAGTGGAACAAAATCCACTCCCGCGCAGTGGCTTGCGACTGGTTCTTCATGTGGCATACTCGTACATACGTCCACACACACGTAGCTTATGTAAGGAGCGTCCTTATGTAAAACTTGTATGTAATTTAACGACGGGACGGAAAAGCGTCATTACAGTGAAGTTTTATGATTTTTGTTGACGATTTCGTTGGTTTTTTAATTAGATTTTGATGTGTTTTGAAGGTATTACAATGAAATTGTTATAGTAGTTTTTATAGCAACGGCTATCATTGTAAAACACCATAGTTTTTTTTTTTGATTTATTTAAGGCAATGTTTCTACATAGTCGCACTTGGTATCATATTTTTTTATATCTAATATTCTGACTATAACAGTCTCGTCACATTAGATTATTCAATTAATTAAGTTTTATTCTTTATAATTTAATGATTTCAGAAAGCTTTTGTATTCAAAATTTCTTGGTTTCGATAAGTAGATAAGATTTCATCATTAAATTTAAAACGTAGATGTTTGGCGCAGGTGTGTTGTGAGAATTCTAAATTATAGATAACTAGTTCAAGCAAAGCACGTTACCCTTTTTAACATAATTTTTAAAGGTTATTTATTCAAATAATGATTTTTTTTTAATTTTTACTGATGTTCCTCAACTCGCATGCTTTTTGTAAATTTCAAGGCCAATAATTTCTATCAAATTCCTTTAAATTGAAATTCAAAACTCAAATTAAAATTGATGATTAAATCTGATGCGTTTAAGAATGTTGAATTGACAACTAGAGTACGCATCATATACGTCTGCATATATAAATGCGTAGCGATAATTCTATCATATATTGTTTCGTTTGTCTCATTCACGGAGGTGCCTCCACCACGCAGAAACTTACGTGGCACACAATGTAAGATAAGATCGTTTAAGCTGAACACTTTTCTACCTAACTCTGGTTTTCTCAGCCCAATCCTTTCATATACGTAGAAATTGTTAAGCTCTGTTCTTTAGGAACAACAAGCGTAACACACATACAAAAAAAAACATACGATGAATTGAGACCGTCCTCCTTTTTTTGAAGTCAATTAAAAGCCACAGTGAAGTTAACTAAACAGTTTTGCTTTGGTAAAATTGTGCCCCGTCTAAACGCATTATCAGAAAATCCTGAAAAGAAGCGAAACACTTTTACATAGATGAATATTTCTTATGACCCTACACTACGGTTTTATATGCTAATGACTATGAAACCTATTTCACCGACTTCAAAATAGGAGGAGGTTAAGTATTAATTCGTTTCTTTATGTGTGTCCATTATTTCTTTGTTTGATAATCGACTTTGACATTTTTTTTCAAATATTGAAAGGGCTACCTTCAGAATTTCTCCATTCAAAATTGATAAGGATTGGAATAGCCAGCCAGAGTTAAGCTAAAAGATTCCATCATTTGCATAGCTGTATAGCCAGCTAGATGATCTGCGGAAGTACATGCTAACATTGTGTATAAAAACTGATTTTCACAGTTCCGTTGTTGGGGTTCCGCAGCCAAAACAGATCTCCATGTCTTTCCTTTCGTCCATTTGAAGTAATGGAGGATTTCGCAGCTCTATGCTAAAAAATAAACCTGTAATTTCTTAATAACTGTCAATTCTTCCGTTTGAGGATTTTAGGTTTTCATTGCTAAATATCACTTTGTAGTTTAATTTTCTTATATCCTTCCGTTTGTTTGAAGATTTTAGGGGCTACTAAATATTAAAAATTAAAGGATTTTTTAACAAACAAATTGAACCAACTTCATAATAAGAAAAAAAAACTAAAAAATATGGCCCTTAAGCAGACTTTATGACAAAACATTAAAATAATAATTAAAAATTATATATTTAATATAAATAAATAAATAAAAATTTGGTCTATTGGCATCATAATGAGATCTTATTAAAGATTAGTGAGTTCCAACTTTACTGTTTTAGAACATGCGAGCTACATCTTGTAACTAGTTACATGGGCAAGCCGCATCGCTCGTCGAGCTAATAAACGATGATGGAGAAAGATTCCTAAGTAACTACAGATTGGAAGATGCAGCGTGGGACAACCACCTACGTATCAGGTAGACAAATGAGTTAAAGCGAACAGCTCAAAAAATAGGCCGCTAGAAGACATGTAGGAGGCCTACGTTTAACAATAAATATTTGCAGACTATATCGACACCAGCAGGCCTCCTTGACACAGATTTGGGCTATAACAAAAAATGTTTGGGCCGTTTACTTACTAGAGTTACATTAACTAACCGAAAAATATCTTGCCTTATGTATTTAAGTAATGGAAATGATCTTAAAAATAAGCAAAGTGGAATTCTCGAATCGGAATATGTAGGTACTAAATATCAATGAGCATCTAATCCATCTATTGACCTTGATGCTTATAACATTTCTGTACGATGGTTAATTTTTTCTGCGTCTCGAATGGATGTTTCCATTTGACCTTCGAATGGTTATTTTAAAGTGTTAATTAAAGATGGATAATTAAAAACATCAGTGAATGTCATCCTGATAGAAAACTTAACGATAAGTTAACTTGAACGGAATGATTTACACCGTTTACTAAGGTTTTTAACATAATTTTAATTTGTACTGAGTAAAGTTAAAATTAAGAGCCCACAATGATTTGTGCTATTAAAAGTACTTACCTTTTTTTATAAGCTGACCATATGAGACCAAATGCGCTTGGTAAGTGACTCATAAAATATGTGAGATAGGCACAAATCTGAAAAAAATTATAACTGTCTCCTTTTCTGTGCTATCTTATACACATAACTCTTGCATTTGTTACATCACAAACGTAATGTTACTCGGAGCCTGCAAAATAATTGCATTTCTAACAACCATCCTGAATACTTTTAATACCATAGATCATATATTAGTTAGTAAATATCTATTGTACCCTGTTATTTTTTTTAAACTTAATTTAATTATGTTACTGTATGCAAGGTTTTTAGCAGGTTTAGGACTCAAATAAGGGAAAAAGGGACTCAAAACTTTGAAAAAAGGAACTTAAGGGAGGATTTCTTTAGTGATAGAAATGCTGAACAGCCTTAAGGTAAATGTAGATATGACGAAAATCATGTCTTATACACACGTTGACTAGAGAGAGACCACAATCAAACTATAAATTAGATTCTTACCTTATCCAAACAATCACAATAGAAGTTACACTAGAAACAAGTCAATAGGCAGGTCATATTTTGTCCTAGTACCGATAGCCGTTCGGGTAGACGAGTCTTACAGTAAAGTAGTTGACGGCTGTTGCTTCCATAGCATTGAAATTAATGCTGGTGTCGCAGAAGGCAATGATCACACTGTTGAGACATCAGTCTCCGATGCTGTTTCAACTGCGGCATATCAGTGTTGTCTATTGACGACATACATTGCTTTGTGGATGACAGTTCCGAAGACGCTTACTACACGGGGTGAGGCTCCTTCAGAGTCTCGCCCCAAAAAGCCCGGTGAAGCAATAATGGCTACAACAGCCAACGGCATTGACAGTTCAGAAAAAAAAATGAAAGAAAGCTGCGGAGATATATATAAAAAGAAATTGCGCGTTCACCGCTCAGAAAACGTCTTTACTGCATTTTTACAATTCCACAAAATTATCATCCTACCAGGACATACCATAACCTTACCAGCTCCAAGAAATAACATTACAGTTTTGGTACTATAAATCATTAATAGTACCAAAACTGCTCTAAGGTATAATAATAATAATAATAATAATAGTACCTTGATCTGGCTCACGAGGTAACCGCCATGTAGGATGTTGATTCGACGATCATTGTCCCCATGGTCGTTTCGGCGAAAAGCTTTATAGCGAAGAGCCTCGACCAACATCTCAAGAAGCTCTCGCTGGAAAGTTAGCTCACGGGTAGGATGCAGAAGGCAGTGATCCTGGACACGGCACGTATTGTCAGGAGGTTCCTAAATCTGCAGCCCTGACCACCGGTAGTTTGGGCCTTGCCTCGCTACCGGCGGCACTTTAGTTTTTAAGTTTTTTATAATATATGTTTGTTTTTTTTTTACCATATTGTAAAAAACCTTAAAAATTAAGAATAGATATGAATAAAGATAATAATAAAAATAAGCCTTTTTTTATTTCCATGACATAAAAAAATATATATATAAGAAAAGTAGGTATTTCTGATCTATATATGTCATGGCCCCTTCCGGGTATAGGTCTCCTCCAGTTGCCGCAATTTTTTCCTGTATCACTCGACCACATATTGCGATGTTCGTTTACCACATCCTTGATGAAGTCATCTGGACAATAGTAAGTCATCCACCGTATAATCCTGACATTACTTCATTAAAGGAATATTATTATGCTACCCCTTACTTACTTACCTAGAAAAAAATTAAATCTGTAACATAATTTTATTGTTGCCAAGTATACGGTTTTTGTCATGACTAACATTCCGCTGTTGATTAAGTATTTTTTGATAATTGAAGAATATAAATATTTTGAAAGACCAAAATATTAAATACTTATCAAAAGATATACCAACCTGTACAGTCTAGAATACATTAGGATTTAAAATTTACTGAATTTTACAAAATTTAATTTTAACATATTGACTGACGTTATATAATTTAAACCTTAAAAAAAATCTTTTTTAAGAAAATTTCTTTTCTTAAACACTCAATCGGTTATTATATTCTAGTACTACTACTTCTTCTCTATCCAAAAGGTTTGTCAACACATTTATTCAGTCTAGTTCACCCAGTCAAGTGCTGATTTGATTTGCGCAATGAAAACTCCGTAACTTAACACAAAATAATAGAGATTTCAGTTAATATCCATTTTTAGGGTTCCGTACCTAAAAAGGTGCCCACGGGAGCTATTACTAAGCTAAAACTATCGGTCTGTCTATTTGTTCGTCCGACCTTTAAAGAACACTATCTTTGAACCCTTGGATACTAAATGACGGTCCCAAACCAAGAACCACGTTTTTTGGATTTGTACTTTCGCCAAAAATTATACTTAATACAAACAAGCTTTAAACTTTTATCAAGTAATTGTAGAGTAAAATAACATATATCATAAAAATTTTAGTCTCCTCTTTACTTAGGTCTAAAAAGAGCTTTTTAAACAGCCTCCGTTGGCACCCTTTGAGTACGAAATCGTAAAAAGTAAATAACAATAATATCAAATATTATTGCAAGATCGCACTTGGCTAGTTTTTTTATAGGAAATGGAAGGGAGATGGAGTAACATAATTTGATTTTGAACTGTTTTTTAATCTAAACAGACTAAGGATTAAAAAAATAAATGTGATTTTTTTTACGTTCTCTCTATTACTGTAATTGTCACTCTTGGCTATGGGAAGTTTTATAATGGTGCCATATTTTATGTTAATAGTTTCAGAAACAGACTTAATAATATGCGATGTTTTAAAACAATTACTTAATGAAATCTCATTACACCAGAAAAGTATTTGAATCTAATTTTTTTGACTTATTGTATTTATTTTTATCGTTTTAGAATAAGACTATAGAATTAAATAACATATAGAGTAACACGTAGATAGTCAGCTTAGGCTAAGAAGTAGGGCTTGTTTGCACCCTTTGGCTAAGGAGCCCTGATCAAGATCCCATATAAAATAATTGGATTTTTAAAAATTGAATATATTAACTCTAATAATGATAATCCAACTAATAGTATAATAAAACATAGCCGTCGGTTCGTCCGGAGGCGTGCCGTAAAACTTTCCTTGTAAAAGACATGAACGGGCGCTCTACTTTCCTTTAAGAAAGTGTTTGATTTCATACCACTGCATTATACACTAAGTTTACTGTAATTTTGTCTGTACGTCAAATTTCCTTAAATACTTGTTTCACATAGTACTTGGTTATATAATTTTCTTAGGGACCAATTTATATGTAAGCTAAGTACATAAGGTTTTTTAATCTTTTCACAGAACCAATTTCAAAATATCAAAAATAGCGACGACTTTCTATACTATGCAACTCTCCCTTTTAATATTCTGAAATAGATTTATAAATTGAAAATTACTAGTCATATTGATGAATTTATTATCAATATACTATATGATTTAATATCAGCTTCTCGGGACTATGCTTACGTTACCGTATCTCCGATTATACTGAACGAATTTCCGAAACAAAACTTGGCTTTTAGGTATTTCGAGTTAACCACTACAATATTTCCTAAAATCCCACCAAAATCCAAAAAGTAGTTTTTGTATAATGTCAAAACAAACAAAAATTAAAAAAAGCCGTCTAAATAGTCGATTCCTATATTTTTTGCAAAAATATCTTTATGTAAAAGACATCTACGTCACAGTGTCATTATAATATAAAAATATTATAATAAGACAAACGGGTCATTGAGAAACAATAAAAGTTAGATTCCGTTCCTTAACAGTCATGAAATTTTAAAGTGAACTAAAAACTGAAATATAGGCAATCAGCGATTAGCAATTCTTAAAAGATTTCTTTTCTTTGCCATATTGATTTATCAAATCAAATATTGAGATTATATTGTGAGGGAAAAGATTTCCTCATAAGTAGTAAAGATTTTAAATTCCTAATTAACATGTAATTTCACAATGTCATAAGGAATGTAGTGTAATAAAGTGATATTGATGGAATTAGTAACTCAAATAGTTTTGTAGATTTGTTATTCTTTATTTTTAACAATCTAACGAAACAGAGAGAACTTGCTCAACACCAGTAATCTTACAAATTTACCAAAAAATATATAACTAAAATCTTATTCCGAGATTACAAAAGTATCTACACCACATTACAGTACAGTATTTCACCACTACAGTTGTAATTAGACCCAAAAAAAGTGGAATAGAACAAAAAGTGATGGACGAGAAACAGGTGGATTGTTGCTATTTCATTCTAACTAGTTTTTAGGTGTATCATGTTGTCTTTTTCTATCGGAAGACAGACTTTAATGGATAAATTGTAACGGCCAGTTGTCGTAACTGACTTTTGTAGGGTTGTGGCTCTCAAATTCTTTTAATAAATAAATAAAAAAAAAAACAGGAAGCAAACAACAAATAAAACACCATCAGTCGGTAGGTGCGGTCAGTATGTATATTTAAATAATATCTTTGTTACTTCTTGCACTAAATACTAATAAAAGAAAATTTATAATGAGTTGTACCGTCGTGGTGTGAGGAAAATGTAACAAGTGGAAGTTTTATAAAACTAAAACCAGGCTACCCAAGTTGTATCAAAGAATGTACTATCGATACCATAAATTTATTTAACAATAAGGTTCAATTATATAGTTAATGCAAACAAAGCAGCGAGCAACAGCACATATACAGCAAAATATATTCGAAATGTGCTGATTAAGCCCTTTCTTTTGATGACACATTTAAAAAAAACCTTTTTTAATGTAGGAATGTATGCCCTCTCAAGTACGACATAGTTAACTTAGTTTGACGTCACATTGTCTATATTTAGCGGACCATCAAGTCGCTTCTAACAATATGCCCAACGTACCTGCTAAAATAATATACCCTTCTGCTTTGTGCTTCGCCATATTCGGGTAAAATCTTGAGTTAGGTATAATATTAAACGAAGACCAATTCACGTCAAATAACTTTCTATTTTACGTCCTAGTACCTCATTTTTACTTAGTACTTTTAATTTGCATTAGTGTAAATATTAAAATAAATCAATGAGGTAAATAATTATTAATTTATTACAGTTTGGGAGCCACAGTGCGCAGAACAAAGTGCAAGCAAGCAGCGTTAGCGCGCGCGCTAACGCTTTGCAGTTCTATCACATTATCTTCTACTTCATCTCTCTATTCATCCCCACTTTTAACACATTTACCTGGATATGTATACAGAACAGTATTTGTTGAGAAGTAATTATATATTACAACGTTTTATATAAAATGACCGGTCATTTTGAATACAGACGCACTTTTATATATTTTGGTAATTATTAAATTAAAGCCTTTTAAAAAAGGGCTTTACAAAAAAAAACGAGTTGCATTCGGGAGTGCCGGCAGAATTGTAAACTTGATATTAACTATTTATTTTTTCCTATACTAGCTATATACTTCCTAATTTCCTAATTATAAATATCACTTCGAATACATATTTATTTATTATAAATAATAATATTTGTTTATTTACGTTTTTTACGTAATACATTTGACATCTCAATCTGTCATAGAGTTAAAATTCCATATCCAACCTCCATGTACTACTCATCATCTCCATATACTAAAAATAAAAACTAACCTAATGTAAATAAAGGTCACGTGTCCTGACGCGTGTTTAACATTTTTTAACCATCACAAAAAAGTGCACAATGCCGTTAACGAAGTTTTCACTTTAATAAAGTCACTTGTTTTATCGCTTATCATTTCACAAGTGCCACCAAACTTCCTGATCTTAAACAATTTTCCAAGAAATTGAATATTTTTTTTACCATTTTTGGCACGGTATTACGTAACATCACACGTACGTGTTTATAAATCTTCTACACTACACTTTCTACACTTGTAATTTATACATAACAGTGACTTTTGACACTAACAGAAATACCGTGAAATATAATATTTTTGCCAGGTCAGCCAGTTATATATCTATTTGGTAGTGCGTAAGTCAGAGTCCCATCATTTCTAGAGAGCAAAATAAGATATACTATTTAACAGTAGTCCGCCAGAATTACTTAGTTAAAAAGTCGCTAAAATATGCAAATAAATTCGAATGTAATGAATATTATATATCGATTTGTATACATTTTTAAGATGCAGTACATAATTTTCCTCTTGCCTGCTAGTGGAGATAAGCCTATAAAGAAGGTTATTCCTGCCACTTCGTCAGCGTGCACTTTTGGAAAAAAGAAAGCTTACTACAGTTTACCTACAAAAATATCGGAATTGTAATTTCTACCCCCTATTTTGCCCTCTGGGGGCTGATTATTACGTCAATCTTGATTTTTAATCTTATTGCCAATTACCATTTATGGCCCAAATCACTCTCCGTAAGGGTATAGATATATATAGATATAGATATATTATCGTATAGATCGAGCTCAGTCGGTAGGCGTATGAGACTGATAAGAAAGGATCTATAGACTCGCTTTTTAGGGCAAATATATACATTTGAATCTAATAGTGAAGTAATTTTGTAACCTACATTTTACTAATTTTATACCGATTTCAAATTGTTTTAAACGTAACACAAAAGTAAGAAACTGTCAATACCAATATGTAAATATTTTTTTTTTTTATAGCAAAGATGCAGATTATTTACATTGATGACAAAGCGATAGAAATGGCATGTATGATTTATTTCTAAGAGACCAACCTTCAGGGAGTCATAAACGAAGAATTTTTATTTCTATGTATGTATTTTTATATTGTATTTCTTAATTCGATGAAGATTTTGTGTGTTTCTAAGATTTATGTACTATAGGACCTTATAAGTCACTAGAAGTGAAGAACATGTGTAGTTTTGCGATCACCTACTCTGCGTATGGTTTAAATAACAAAAAGTCCAAAGTTCAGTGATATTTTCATATAAGTACCTACTGACAATAGTCGGTAATTAATAAATGATATGTAAGTACCTAATTTAATTTATTTGTCTTATTATTATGCTAATATTTCAAATTCGATAGCTAATCCGACAAACGAAGTTTAGGTATAATTTACGAAAAAACTAACCATTAAAAACTTAGCGTGAAATACATTGATTAGCGAAAATTCGTTAAGTAATAATGAGGAAAATCGTACACAAACAGTTTACATGACACTTTAATATCCATCTAAATCTAAGCAGATTTAAGTTAAGTTCTAAAATGTCTGCCAAGTTGCCAGGTATAAGTAATCATTGGGTTCCGTAGACCCGGTATCATCTTGGGAACTGTTGTTGATCACTTGTTAAAGAACTATAAAAAGCTAGGGGCAACTACAGAACTTAGTTCATTAGGTACTTTTCCTAAGAAAGCCTGACGAACCCTTATGAAGCAAGTAATAATAAGTCGTTGACGGTTTATCATCAGAGCTCGAGTGAGGGGAAGACGCCGCACAATTATTTGTACTTCCGTTTGAAGGACCCTAGCGATGTGCCAGATAAAAGTGTCGATAAATATTAATATCAGATCAACATAAATGTTGTTTCTCGCTTTTACTGACATTTGATTGCAGTACTTTAATTTCACCGCAACTACTAATATTTGTTTTGTTTAGTATAAAATTAAATAACAAAACCGTAAATTTAAAATTTAGTTTGATAGAAACGATGATGACCGCAGCTGGCAACTTCACTAATAAAAATAATGATATCAGAACGGTTGCCAAGTTGCATTTGAAAAAAGCACTTAAACTAAGAATGTACAACATTGTCAAGTTTAATGACGACTAAATTTGTTACGTTTTTTGATATTAATTCATCACACTACGTAAGTTTTAATAATCATAAAATTACGTTCAGTGATTTTAATACAAGTTTGAAATTGTACTTTGCTTCTTGTTCTATTTTACATTACAAAGTTAGTTGGTTAGTTAGTGAAGTAAAGTGAAGTTAGTTATTTTAAGCGGCTTAGGTTACTATACTCCTTTGCAGAGTCTCTTTAGCTCTTACTTTTTAGCGCAAGGCATACCATTTTAAAAGAATCACTTTTAATTTTAGTTTATTTATAATTATTTTAGGATGAAACCTAAGCATTGATTGCTTAAAAAAAACAAACACAAAAAACTAGACAATGTGGTTAATCCATTAGTGTTACATAAATAATAGCATTTATCGATAAGTAACTATCACAACACTAGTACCAACCCCGGCACGGCGCGGGCGGCGGACCGAGACGAAGAAAGTACAACCGCCGCGTAACGGCCACCAGGAACGTAAGCAGACTTAGTTCTTGCAAGAGATACAAAACAACATATATCAGTGTGAAAATAATATGGAAACATTTTGAATCAAATATGCATAGAATGTCTAAAAGCTCCATCATTACAATTAAAAAAAGCACTGATCTGATCACATAAAAAAAAACAAGATTTGCTAAAATATATGGCCAAAGTGTCTACATAAAATTATGCCATTGCATTTTTGCCAAAAGGAGCGTTATGTGTTTGACCTGTAAATGTGTGGGATTCTATGTTTCCTCGTAACTACTAAACGCCTAAACCGATTTTAATAAATTATACGAGTTTAGATTCGTCTTAACCACTAGAGTGTCATAGGCATAGGCTATATTATAAAATTATTACAAATGAAAATGATGGATTTTTGACGCCATATTGCGTGACATAAAAAAAAATTGTCTCAAAACCTAGCGAGTGGGTATCAAAGTAAAGAATTTTAAAAGGTGCTTTCAAGCATAAATTGAAAAATAAAATAACACTAAAAAGTTGTAAATAAAAAAAATTAAATAAATCATAAAAAACCGGCTGCAGAAACATTAAGAACTAAACAGAAATTAAAACATACTAAATATTCAACTATAAGCAGACATTTCATTCATTTCAGTAATTTCAATGCAAGTTCAAATAGTGTATTCACCTTCTGATTGCTCACACAATTGTAGTTACCTTAAAATAAGTCCCGACAGCTTATAGTTAAATATTTAGTATGTTTTAATTTCTGTTTAGTTCTTAATGTTTCTACAGTCGGCTATTTTTATTATTTATTAATAATTTTTTTTGAATAGGCTATCAAACAAATTACTTAATGATTACTTACTTAACCTATGACAGTCCACAGTTGGATATAGGCATTTTCGTTCATTACATTCCGCCTTTCTCATCTAGCCACTTCCTGCCTATTTAGAGTTCCATATTCAACAAGGAAAACTTATAGTTTCGCCATTTCAGCGGCTTAACTCAGAGACTATTCGTACTAGAAAGCTGTAACTTGGCATGGGCATACCTACATATTAATTAAGCCAATAAATATGTGAAAAAAAAAAATTTTACCCTACACGTAAAGTGGGGATGATTTTTTTATCGTCTACAACATATTCATATTCATACTCATTTATTCAGGTATAATTTTATATCGTCAAAAAATAACATAAAATATATAAACTGTACAGACTAGTTACATTAAAGTTTAAAAAGGATTTTTGGGTAAGTAGGAGTAGGTTCATCATATTAAATAATTGTTATGAGCACAGACAGTGTAAAATAAATAAAATCAAAATAAGCTCTACGTTTTTAAATTGAAGATAAAATACAAATTATGAATGTCGTTTTTCGCTATGGTTCGTTAAAGAATTCTGTAACAGAGTACCTATCAACCAATTCTTTAGGTAATGAAACTAAATTCAGATCCAACTTCCCTTATTTGCTGTGGGATGTTATTGTACACCAGGGGATCCATTGCCATTAAAGAGTTGGCAGTATTAAGAAGACGATGCTTAGACATTTAATTTTTTGGCTCACGTCATGACATTTTACTGCTAACCCAGTTTCGTTCTCTAAATGCATTGAGGTTCCCTTTTATGTTTTTCGCTACCTCTAGTATATAGATGGAAGATAGTATGAGCATGCGAAACTAAACAAACAACTCCCATGCTGGCATGTCTAGCGGATTACCTTTTTTTGAAGCAAAGCATATCACGTTACATAGCTAGTCCCTACAAGTTAACACTGTAGGAAAGTTTAGCTAGAAAGTTACTGTAGTAGGCTTTGATGAGGTTATTTAGACAGCGTTTTAGAAAGACGAAAGATTACGTAGTAAGCTGAGGTCAATCTTGTACAAAGGCTATCAATATGATCGTACCATTGTAGACTGTCATGTAATAATTAACCTACAAAGCTGTTGGACCTTACAACCTGTCCTGTGGTGCTGACTACCTGAACTGATACAGGACTACGGTTGCTGTCGTGCTTTACAGAGAATTCTAGCAATTTGATTTGGTTAATGTTTAACTGTATTCCGTTAGCAGTATATACCATTCTGATTTATTTAATTATTGTACTTTTCTATAGCTGGTCTTTGTAATCAGCATTTATGACAGCACAGGTGTTATCGGCGTACATAATAAATTCATTTGTATGGTAGACTAATTAACAGAATGAACAAGCTGTTCCCACGTTAGAATCCTGGGGCCACATAGTGTGGGATGTCGTTGGATAGGTTGTCCAAAATTATTGCTGGCGTGTATGAACTAATTTTTAATTGAGTGTCCATTTTCCGAATTTTCAAGCTTCAAAGTGTTAATTTTTATTATTTAGGGGTCATGTAAAACTATCATTGACACGCACTTAATAATCGACCAACCTATAAAATGTACTTGTTAAATTAAAAATTTTGTACAAAATCCGTTACGAATTACGTAGATGAAGTTGTAAGCTGTGAAATAGGTAGTAAATATAAGTTTAAGAACTATGAAAAATTAATAAAAATTAAAATCATAACATCGATCATTAATAATAATAATTCATTAATTAATTGCAACGTTCGAATATTGGATTGCGTGGCAATGCTTGGCGGTACTTGACTTGAGAACTTGAACATCGGTTTACAAGTTTTTTAAATATCCGAAATAATTTTCATTTATGGAATCCTAACTTAATACGTGTACGACACACTCTTGTCCGGTTTTTCACGCTGTTCTTATCTATCCTTAGTCTCCACTCTATAAACGCTAGTCTGCCGATATGGCCATCAGTTCTGCGACAAATATAACCTGCCCATTGTCACTTCAGCTTGCTTATCTGTGGGCTCTGTTGGTGGCTTTTTTCGTCAGATGTCTTTATTTCTATCAATATCCTTTATGCAACTCCATTTCTTTGAAGGTGAAAATGTATGCACGAAAGTGGAGGATAAGTAAGTATTTTTAATGTTATATTGACAAGGATCTGTGAAAGCATTAGTTTAGATATAGGTCTATATATCTGACATATGGGTATAAGGTAAAAACAGAACCCTTATAATACGTAATCTCGGTTGGCTAAATGAGTCTTTCACAGTTGATTATTTCGCTAACTGTTCAAACCCTCGACTTAGGTGTTTTTAAAAATTGTAGTAAATCACTTAACTAGACAAACCGACAGAACATTAAGCTAGATGTGTTCTCTTAGTTTGCATTTGTTTGCATTCTGATACCAATAGACAATTTTTTTATATTGATTTTGATGATCTACTGAAATGTAATAAGTTGTTAATAATAAAATTTAAAAAAAAAATTAAACAGACTCCAAGACTCGACTAAAAAGTAAAAAAAAATAATCTTTTAAAGCAAAAATACTGACAGTTTAAGTAATACGTGTTTTCTTCGCATTGAACTTGAATTTGTTTGCAATAAATATAAAAATAAAATTTTAAATCTGTTTATAAAACACCTAGATACTACATAATTCCGAGGTATGCTATTAGCGAAAACACAATAACAATAAAATTTCTTGATAGAAAGAGGATATCAAAATTACCTCTAGTTCTCGAACGACTCTAGGGTATCTGGTCACACTGAAGGTTCAAAGTATTGACTAAAAAATTGGTACGGTCCGTCTGTCACAGCCAATTTGCTCCGAATCTACTGAACCGATTAGGCTGAAATCTGGTAGGTGAATATAAAAAATTCTGTTCCAGATACGGACTAAAAAATACTAAACTTTAAATATGGTGGTCACTTTTGGGAAAGATAATAAAATATAAAAAAATTGCAAACTGTGGTACTGTGTGTAAATATCGACTCATTTATTGGAAATTTATTACTGTTGTTGTTTGTAATTTTCTTTATAATTTTAAACTAAAGAGCTTTGAGGTCATTTAAGAAAATTCATGAAAATGGACAATATCTTATCTCCAAAACTGCTGGAAATAAAAGAAAAACGAGTTGCACTCTGGGGGGGCCGGCAGAAGTGAAAACTTTTACACACGATTCGCGCTTAACATTCAAATATGTTACAAGACAACTCATATTTAATTGTACAGAATCAATTTCCTTAACACACAATTCGTGCTTAACACTCAAATATATCACAAGACATCTCTTTGAAATTGTCAAGAAATAATAATGTTTATTTACTTTTTTGACGTAGTATATTTGACATCTCAATATGTCATAGAATAAAAATCCCATATCCAACCTCCCTGTACTACTCATAAACGCCATATACTAAAAATAAAAATTATAATAGGCGTGGCATTATGGTTGCCGTCTTGCGAATTTTTATGGCGTGGCATTATGGTTTCCGCCTGATGATCAGTCTGACGCAAGTTTATCATTTTTTACCCATTTCAAAAACTAGCCTAATAAATCTGACGACTCGTCTTACGAATTTTATATGTATTTTCGTTCAGGACACGTGACCTGACGCAAGTTTAACATTTTTTACGCATACCAAAAAAAGTGCATATCGCCGCTTAAGAAGTTTTCACTTCAAAAAAAAACAAATAATATAGTTCTTTCCTTATAGATAACAGAAAAGCCTAAAAGAAGTCGATGGTTTTGAAATAATAAGTATGATGTATATGGTATAGTAGACTGTATTATAAGAAAGCAAAATAATATTTTTTCTAAGGATTCAAAATACATCGCCCGATCTAAAAATATTTTGTGACCGAGTGATAGGTACCTCTACTTTTCATCCCCCTTTATGAAAAAAGAAATAAAAGGCGGTTTAGACAAAACTGAAAATTATATTTATAAAAACGTATAATTAATGTTTAAAGTAATACAATTTATCAAAAACTAGCTTTACCCCTCGGTTCGGCCCGCCCTAAATTTGCTATCGGTGTAGGTTTTTAACGGCATCTCATCAATTATAGATAAAAAACCGACTCATACTAGACGTTTTTAAGTAGCCTTTATTCCCCGGGACTCAAACTATCTCCATGTCAAATTTGCCTGCGATTCCACCGACCCTAAATTCGGTTATCGGTGAAGGATTCTACGGATCTTTTTCGGACTGAAACTATCTCCATGCCAAATTTCACCTTAACCTGTGCAGCGGTTTAAGTGTAAAGAGGTAACAACAGACAGACAGACAGACAAAGCTACTTTCGCATTTATAATATTACTATGGATTTTAAACATTTTGACAGTTTTGAAACATTTCATAATCTATTGTTGAAAAAAACAGAAAACAAGGACGGAGTTTGCATATTTTTTATCGAAATTTATCAAAATTCATTGCGGAGCAAACACGCACCTAATGGCGAACCAATCAACGTTTTTCGAATAGATAAGATGAACAATCTATTATGATTGTGCGTAAAAACTTACATTGTATAGTCAATGATATAAAATAACTTATTACTAAGTGTCAAATTTCAATAACATGATAGATAACATATTTATCGTACGAATCTCTCTCGGTTCAACTCCCACTTTTTTGGTTGTTTGTAGCATCTCTTTCATACAAAGACATTGTTCTGTCACAGTTTTATAAAAATACGTATTGATTTGTGTGCTAATGATATTAGCGTTAACATTTGACTTATATAATTTAAATGAAAAAAAATAATGTAGACCAAGTAGGTGTTAGATATTTCCTAAAGCATTTAAAGCACATAGCTTCCTGAAATTATTGCTTACGAATCACAAAGTACAAAAAATACAATCCAAAATGGCAGCTCTACCTCATAAAAACAGTTTCAGGTAGGTAGGTAGATATGCGAATGGGAAAAAAACAAAACTATAAAAAACTTGTTATTTTCATTGCGATAAAATCATTGTAGGTAATATAGCGTTAGTCAGAATCCGGACGGACGGGTAAGGTACGGTCATTAATTTATATAGAGAAGCAACGAGTGCGAGGAAACTAGATATATGGTTATATTAGTAAAACAGAAAAGGATGAAAGAAGCCATCTGTTATGTCGTAAGTGTGCGCACGCGACGGCTTTTTATTTCATTTGCACACACACACAGGAATAATGTGTGGCATGTGAATGTGTAGGCGATTTATCTGTGTGAGTTACCTTTGTGTACAAGTATTTTAAGGTTGTGTGAGTATATATTAACGGAATTTTCTAGCACTATGATTGATGTGGACTTGACATCAAAAAGCTATCATTTAAATCAAAATTACTATAATTTGGAACTCAAATTGAATTACTTGTGAAAGAAGAAATCTACGAAGTTAGAGCCAAAAAAACTAGTCATCATTTTATATTCATACAATAAAGCTCAATAAGCTGAAAATATTTTGAAATAAGAGTAAAAATTCTTACTAGAAAATTCCGCCTGGACCTGAAAGTCTAGTAAGTTTGCAAGCTCATATAATTACCTTCTTATAATGAAAATATGTATATTATATTCTTAACCAAATTGCTACAAAAATAATCGTGATCAGGAACACTTAATACCTACTTCCCTTTTCATTACTACAACTACTCATTGTAAAAAGCTTCTATAAAGTGCCTGACACCATGTGTCGCTTGTGTCTATATAAAATGAATCACTCGAAAACCATATTAAATACAATGATTTTGATTACTATCCTAGGTTTAACTTGAGGATTTAGCTACGTGGAAATTTCGTCAGAACTGTGGTTTCATCAGCCTTCAACAGCCTTACTGTAATATTGTCTTCACCTGGCGATTCTTTGTTCTTAAGTTGATCAAGAGCTATCCTTATCTGGCCTCCCTCAATATCTGGAATATCCTCGGTATAGTGGCGGGCCAAGTGTGCGTATCATTTGTTGTTTCGAGGGTTTTGTCTCTTATAATGAGTACAAATTCTTATTAAACTCTTCGACCCCTGCAATCCGGCTTAGAGAAAATGGTTTTTAACCGAATTCAAAAAAGGAAGAGGTTTTCATTTCAGATGTTTATAGTTTTTTTATGTATGTTAGGGCATAACTCCGTCTTATATAGCCGGATTTGTAACATTCTTTTTTATTCTAAAGAGTATCTTTCTGAGGTGGTCCCATATTATTGCAGTGAATTTAAAACATAAACTTTTAGTGAAAAAAAATAATTGGTGTAATTTTGAAACTGGTTAAACCTCTTTAATGTTTATGATTGTATAAAATTTTGTTATGAGTATCGATGTTTTAAGTGTATGAGAAAAAAAAGGCAATGCGTCACTCCAAAGTAAAAAATTAATAACTTTTTAGCAAAAAAAAAACAACCGGCTTTAAAAAAATGCACTAAAAAAGTAAAAATAATAATATTACTTATTTCAAAACATCTGATCTGAATTACAGTTTGAAGTTAGTTTCTTGGTATCTAACAGTTTATAACACACTTCACCTGCATGAATCCAACCTGTTTTTTAACCTGTTATTCAAATCAGATTTAAAAGTAATTATTTTTACCTTAGATGTACATCTTTTTGAAGCCGGTTGTTTTTTTTATTGTTACAAAGTTTTTATTACATCTGATGTCCTCAGCTTCGTCAGTTGGCTCCTCCCAAGATATTTCGCAAATACTTTTGATCTCTTGTTTTGCTCAAACGCCTCCTCAATGGAGCGTTTTTCAGAGCGGCGGTTATTAAAGCACTTATCGACTCGTTTTTTTATAGTATGCCATTCTAGCGAAAGCGACGCCGTGGGGCATCTTTCGTCCCTTTGCATGAGTTCCTGTGTCTTGCAAGAGACTTTGGAATCAGTAGTTTTTTCGCACTTGCTGCCAGCTTTTTTTTTTATACCACTAAGGCAAACAAGCTCGATTCTCGAGAATCCAATAATAATCCAAAACTGAAATATATGACTTCATATGCCAAATATAAATGGGAACAAAACGCAGATAATCCTTTCAATTTATGTAAACATCCTCAAAATCTGTTCCCAATCGGCAATGATATCGTTCAAACGCAAAAATAAAACACAAAAGAATTCAGAACCTTCTTTTTTCAAAGTCAGTTAAAATTAACAAATACTTTCTATACATAAATTAAGTAGATAACTATGAAGTAAAATAATAAGTACAAATTTCTTTCACCAGCTCACTCAGCCCCAACCTTCTTTACGTGAAGTGCAAAAATTTAAAGCTAAGATTTTTATCATTCGATTTACCCGGATAGAATAATAGTTTGTATTTCGTTCTAGATATTTTGTAATATTAGTTTAAAAAACTTTAGTTAGCAAGACTATTATTTTCTAATGCCTCTATAGCCCCTAATTCTTTAGACATATTCTTGAATTTACAAAAAAACATCCTTCACATTTTAACCTAATACAATATTTGTTATTGCTGTATTCTACCCAACCGTCCATTTCGGTCCATTTCGGTAACGGATAAAGATACTTACAAGGTAATTTTCTCTATTACTCCTTTCCACTTACTAACTAAAATTTGAAATTATTATCCAGACATTTTTAGCTATAAGTTAATCTTAAGGCGGGATGCCTTCAAAATTGTTTTTTGGAATAAATGCACAGTACAGAGCACATCATGTGAGGATCATAATATAATCGTTCATTAAAAATTCAATTCAACCATTTTTCATGTCATACGCTCTTGAAGATAATTTAAACATACAGATATTTTCTCCGTACCTATTATAGTTTTTTAATGATTTCTTGAAACATTTCCCGTCATAAAGAGTACCGTCGTATACAAGTTGTTGACCCGGGCGCACGCGCCGCGTTTATTTATCAATTACGGCTCAGATTTGAACTTCTCGCTCTGTCGACCAACTGTGGCCGGTCGGAACGGCGCCCGCTATGTACACCCACACGGTGTGTTTCTAGAAAATAGAAATGATTCTATTTAATATGGCAATATTTTCTACCTAATAAAGTTTTCTAGAAATTGTACAATCAAAATATCTCATTTATTAATTTTTCCTATTTATTCTTAATTGTTTAGGCTACTGCCAGATAAATTGGGTTCTATTCCCGGTTTTTTTTTTTTTCTGAGCTGACTATGCAGTTGGCTGTTGCAGCCATTACTGCTTCACCGGACTTTTGGGGCGAGACTCTGAAGGAGCCTCAGCCCATATAGCGCCCAACGCTCAAGGGCTCCCCGCGGGGGAAGCCTCGGCTTGGGTTGTCGCTATCGGGGGCGTCCCTTCGACCGGCGTGAGTCTCGAACCCGAAGGTGAGTCACCGCCAGGAGGGGAGTTCCCCATTACGCGGGTATTCCTGGTACCTGAAATAAAAGCATCTCAAGTCTGGTTCATGCTTTGTAAGGCGATAAGCTCACCACCTATTACGTCTGTAGGGCCAAATATCGTTGAGGAAACATGCTATGTCCAGCAGCTCGATTCCGTAAAATGTCAGCTTACAATTCTCGTTTGAAATCCATAGAAATAACATATATATTGCGCAGTTGAAATCACGTATGAAATTCATCGATCGTCGCGAAACCGTAATGTATATCTTATTTCTTTCAAAAAAGGTTAGCAATCTTTTACGGAATCGACCCGCTACGCCTTGTTAAATGTTTGCTGCAACAGCAACCACCGGGAATTCCGGGAAACGTGTCTATATATGTGTGTTACAATCTTGACAAGTAAAATCGGTAACTCTGACTTAAACGGAGTATAATTTTAGAATACAATTTAAATATAATTATTATAAAATACGCAATATTGATATAGACCTATGAATTCCACGTAAATTAACAGTAAACCTATTAGCCAACCTAAAGATACCGGGTTTGGTTCTTCGACTATTTTCGTCATGCAGAATACCTATCCGCGTTGTCTTTCAGCTATGATTACAAGCATAAGATCACATAAAGTTTATGGCACACAAATAATCTGATAAGATTCCTCAACTTTGATAGTGGAGATTTTGGCAGTTACGTGGTTCTATAAACAAAATAATATAGGTAAGTGTGTAAAAAGTGTCTAACACTGACACCAATAGTATTCGATATACTTTACTTTTGTTTGTAACGACTCAATTTTATACTTTTTAAGTAGATACACCTACTTCAAATTAATTTCTCGCAAAAATAAAATTTGTCTGAAGTTTGTGTTTTTGAATTATGGTTTGCCATATTTTCTCTCATCACTTTAAAGACTTTTCTCTGCACTTACAATAAAGATAAGTCTAAGAATATTATGTTAATTCTACTTTTACCTGTGTCTGTACTCACCTGGATGCAAGCAAGTACGGCACACTTAGAGCTGTTTTTTATTTCTCTACAATTACCGTATGTGTGTGTATATACGTATTGCGTACGCATGTGTGCAATACCGGGTTAACAGTTAATGAGAAGCTGTTACATTATCTTTGAAGACATTGTAAGAATAACTGGGCGAACGCGGAAAATAACGAAACTTTTTAAGTGTTCAGTACCGAGATTAGGCCTCACAGTCATCATAAATGCAATAAAAAACACTGGTCTCAGATAACTATCTGTCTCTCTGTCTATTATCGTTTTATTATTTAAAAAAAATTACAAAGTCTAATGGATAAAAGTTTCTTTTTTGTTCTCGATCCCATACCCGTTTTTAACCCAAATACCAACGTAAATTGAACGTACGTCCATTCCATGTAAATCCTTTTATCTAGAAAGTTTATATGAAATAACAGTTCAATATTTCTGATTTTACGTAAATTAAACATAAGATACACAAGGCAGCAGGCAAATTTAGCAGGTTGACTCTGTACCTATAAGGTTTATGTGATATGTTCAGAAGGCAGCACATCCATCTACCCAACCCTATAACTACAACGTTTAAATATAAATAAATCGTTGTAAAGGTACAGAAAATATCTCGGCCCAACTATAGCCTATATATCTACTAATATACTATACGGCGAAGCTATTGGCAGGCCGAGAAATGTTCTATTTAGTCCCATTTTCACAATTATCTATAGCTGAAAGGTCTAGCTATAGTTATGTAGGGGTTGGTATGTTGCTGTGCTGCCTTCTGTACATATCTGATAAACCTTATAATCAACCTACTAAATCTTAGTTTTGCAAGTCAGGTAGCTCTTGTGATTTTACATTAGTCAGTGAGTGAATTTTGCTTTTTTTTATATAATTAATTGTAAAAAGGGCATCACTTAAGAGAGGCAGGGGTGATTTGTCTAATTTTTTAATAGTTTTTAACTATATTCTCTATATCTGAAGATATAGTGTTACGTAGAGAATGTTGTGTAGACAACATTTTTTATTTTTACTCCAGCGTAAAACCTACATATTTGAACTTAAATTGATTAAAGTGTGAGCTATAGTAAAACAGGAGACAAATAAAACTGGTCAAGTGTGACTCGGACTCGTGTAATTTACGGTAGTACGGAATCCTCGGTGCGCGTGTCCGACTCGCATTAGACCAGTTTTTATATTCATACTAATATTGTTGGGGAAATAATATGTACATGGTTCCGGTAGGCTCTGAGAAAATAGAGCATTCTGATAAAAATAGAGGAGCTATTGTAACCCCATTTTGTCTAATGCCTATTAAACTTTTAAGCCCAAAAACTAAAACTAACGGAAGAAAATCGCTTTTCTTAATTATTTTGCGATTCTATTACCGCGAAGAAGTGTGTGCAGTGCCGCTATACACAATATATTTATAAGGCAAAAGCTGCGATTATTGAGTTAATGCAAATAATGCAGCGAACATTAGCTAGTAATATATATGTTTATAATTGAAATGTGTTAATTAAGCCCATTAATTACTAATCCCAGACGGCACATTTCTATTATGTAATCAAATGCATGACTTCATGTCTTCTAGAGGGCGCCATATTAAACTTAGGGTGACGTCACATAACCAAAAATTAGCGGATCATCAAGCAAGACGTTTCTAACGGTACCTCATTTGTCATGTCTAAGTAAAAATAGCAAATTATTGAAATGTTGCTTTTGTTGTTGTTGATACTGTATCGTGCTGTTGTAATGCAGAATAAATAAATCAAAATTGACTATGTATTTTTTTTACGTAAAACTTTGAACATGCCTAACATTTTAGCTAAATCAATTAATTAAGTTATTGTGAAGGAAGGCGTAACAAATATACATACTGATTCATAAATTTTCGCATTTTTCATATTAATAGGATAAAATTACCTTCATACACACCCTCTTCAATACGCGGTAAGCAATGAATGTTAAGTATTCCTGGTCATATATCAGTCGATGTTCATTGGACCATGCAGACAGATCATTTATATGCAATACTTTTCTAACACTAGTTCCGTATGTCGTGAATGAAAACAGACAGGTTAACAACGTTGTTTAGTTTTTAGTTCAACAAACTTCTTTTGATTAAATTTATTGTTGATGTAGGTATTTGATAATATTTTAGAGTAATATTTTATGATTAAGTTAATCCACATCTTGGTTGCCATGTGTTTCGGATTTTTCGGGATGTCCTGCTTCTGCGGGACGCCTATTGTACAGATTTTATTTTATTTTAATCAGCGTGAAATTTTTGACTTCTAGGACTAAGTTTTTAACCACTTACGGTGACCGCTTACCATCAGGCACACCGTGTGCTTGTTTGCCACCTTAGTGTTATAAAAAAAAACTTAACTTTTAAAATTACCAGTTAATTGGAATTGTTTTCTACAGCACGCGTTTGCTATTTTATTTGACGATTTCAGACGTTCATAAGTCGAGTGGGCCAGACAGTATACCGGCAGTGGTACTTATACAGTGAGTTATGTCCTGTACTCACGCGCCCTTTCGCGCTTTCCTACCACACTAGGCAATTTTCGTCTTCATGAAAGACTGCGAATATGCACCCGGTGTCCAAAAAGGGCGATAGATCAGATCCATCGAATTAAAGACCTATCGCTATTACCTCCCTTCTCTCCAAGGTGATGGAGCATGTGATCAACACCCAGCTTCTAAGATACCTAGAAGAACATGGTCAGTGACCGTCATTATGGCTTTCGCCACGATCACTCGACTGATGACTTTCTAGTGTATCTCACACACCAATGGGCACTAGCCATTGAGAGTCAGGGAGAGTCATTGGCATGCAGCCAGGACATCATAACGAAGGCGTTCGACCGGGTCTGGCACCGGGGTCTTCTATCTAACTTGCCATCTTACGGTGTGTCCGAGGGTTTGTGCAAATTAGCGGCTAGCTTTTTATCCGGCAAACGCATACGAGCAGTAGTTGACGGTAGTTGCTCTGACATCATGGACATTAATGTTGGTGTCCCACAAGGCACTGTGCTGTCTCCTACGCTATTTCTACTGCATATCAATGACATGTTGAAAATCAACAACATACGTAGCTATGCAGATAACAGTACTGAAGACGCTTATTACACAGGTCGTGCAAACATCCCACGTTCCGTTGTGGAGGAAAAGCGCGGAGATCTTGTGTCTCAAATCGAGACTACTCTGTCTCTGAAGGTGTCTGACTGAGGACGGGAAAACTTGGTTTGATTCAACCCTACAAAGACACAAGTCTGCGCGTTCACCGCTTGGTTTGATTCAACCCTACAAAGACACAAGTCTGCGCGTTCACTGTGGTCCCACAATTCCAGAGCAGTCCCCTCTCCATCTTCAAGAGCATTGGAATCCTTTTTGTTGACATCTCCATCGATTTTTAGTTTCAAGATCATTTGCAAGACAAGATGAAGCTGGCGTACAAAAACTTAGTGTACTCAACAGAGGGAAACAGTGCTTCACGTCGGGATAGAGGATGGTGCTTTACAAGTCACTAGTTCGGCTCCATATGGACTTCTGCTGTCATCTCTGAGCGGGGGCACCCGTATACCAGCTTGGCCCTTTTAACTCGGTTCAGCGACGGCCTGTGAGAATTGTCGACGATCCCAAACTCACTAGCCATATTGAGCCCTTAAGTCTGAGGAAAGACTTTGCGTCCCTGTGTGTGTTAAACCGCTTGTACAATGGGATGTGTTCCGAGGAATTGTTCGAAATGATTACCACGGATACTTGCTACCATCACACCGCTCGCCATCGGCAAGGAATTCATTCTCACACTTTAGAACCGAAATGGTCGCGTACAGTGCGGTTTCAGAGTGACTTTCTCCCGCAAACGCTTGGGTTTGTGGAATAAACTCCCTGCCAAAGTTTTGTCTAAGGACTACAGTACGGGGTTCTTCAAGAAAAAAGTTGCTGGATTTTAGAAGGGTCGGCAACGCACGAGTGATAACCCCGGTGTTGCAAGCGTCCATAGGCTACGATGACCGCTTCCCATCAGGCGGACCGTAAGCTTAGAACTTCAAGGGCTTAGTCTCTCCTGGCATTAAGGTTCCATACCGTTTGTGAGTTTGGGTTTGTTGACAATTCTCTTAGCTTATCTTTGAACTGAACTTACGAATGCTAAACAGGGTCACCTACCCGGAGATGGCAGCAATTCTCATGCATGTTAACTGGACTTACGACTTACAAAGTAGCAATCTTTATAATAATAAATAAATAAATATTTTTGACATTACACACAGCACCTTCTGGCCCCAAAGTAAGCAAAGCTTGTGTTATGGATACCAGACAACGGATATATTAATTACTTTTTTTTAAGTGAAAACTTCTTAAGCGGCGTTGTGCACTTTTCTTGTAATGGGTAAAAAAAGTTAAACTCGAGTCGTGTCCTGATCGAAAATTCATATAAAAATCGTAAGACGGATCTCGCGTCAAATTTATTTACATTAAGTCATTAAGTACAGACTGATCGTCAGACGGAAACTTGCCATAAAAAATCGCAAGACGGATAAGTACCATAATATCACGCCCATTATAATTTTGAAGTGCAAACGTCTTTAGCGGCGTTGTGCACTTTTTTTGGACGGATAAAAAATGTTAAACTCTATAGGACTAATAAAAAGTAAGAGGAAATTGGGTTGATGAAAAGATGAAAGTGCGGTTGTATGTTTTTGAAGGGAAAACTTCAAAAAAGGACAATTCATAGAAAATTCGTATGACGGAACTCAGATTTATTTACATTAGGTTAGTATTTTATTTTTAGTATGTGGCGATTATAATTAGTTCAGGGAGGTCGGATATGGGATTTTGATTCTATGACAAATTGTGATGTCAAAAAAGTGAATAAACAAACAATAAATAAATATGTATACGAAGTGAACGACGAATTTATGAAAGTCAAAGACAGGCACAGTACTTCAGCAGCATCAGCGAACCCCTATGCACATCATGTCACTCGTCGCAGGAAACCCAAACTCAAACTCAATTTTTTTTTTATTTAAATTGACTTAGAAACAGCACTTTTGGCTATCAGTTAACCTATGAATTTTAAAATATTACCACCGGTTCGTAATGATTTACTACCAAGAAGAAAGGGTAAGAAACTCAACAGTTAATCTTTTTTCTATTTTTTTTAAACTTCATATTAAAATACTGTATAGTCATACACTAATTAATAACTTACAATTTTTTAATTTTAAAATGTTACAAATGCGCCTATAACAATACAAATCCATGAAGTTCTATTCTTCCAAGCATTTTTATAATTTATGTGTTCATCATCTTTGTAAAGCTTAGTATGTTCTGGAATTTTATTGTACACATATATAGTTGCTATGTACCTTTTGAAGACGACATTTGAAACTACCAATTTATCCTTTTTCCTTGTATTACCACTGTGTAGGTTACTATTTTTATCAAATAAGTAACAATTTTTGCGTACATACATTATACAAGCAAATATCTTTACTGGCAAGGAACAGTTAAAATATCAATATCCCTAAATAGTTCCCAAAGAAAAATTCGAGGTCATAATTCATAGATTGAACGTATTGCTCTGTTTTTCAAAATAAAGAGTATCAATATCAGGTGTCTACCCTAAAGCAAAATGCCATCAGACATGGCAGAATGGAAATACCTATTGTGGACCAAGTGAGCAGTGTCAACATCTGTAAGCTGCCTAACTTGTCGAAAAACATAAGCAGCTGAACTAAGTTTCCCTGCAAAAACTGAGATGTATGGGTTCTACTGCAGCCTGTTGTCTAATGTAATACCTATAAACATTGTTGAGTCTAAAAGTTCTATTTCTTCTTCGTTTAAAGATAATTTTGTACTTATATTTCGGACATTTGGCATCATTAATTTTAAACACTTAGTCTTTTCTCATTAAGAAGTATGTTATTTGCCAAACCACTGAAGAAACTGAGAAAGTGCGCTACTTACGTCGACAAAATTCGATTTATTTTTGTCAACTTTAAATATAAGAGAAGTGTCATCTGCACATAGTATAATCTTGAACAGCTTCTCCACAAAGAGAGGCAAATCATTAATGAAAATTAAAAATAGAAAAGGACCTAAATTAGAACCTTGAATAACTCCTATTTTAACTTTTGAGCCATTGGATTTACCTTCATTGATTTAAACCTACTGCGTTCTACTACTTAAATATGAGCGAATAAGCTCATGAGCCAAATTTGCAATACTATAATGACTCAGTTTTCGTGTAAGAGTTTCATGTTGCACGCAGTCGAATCACCAGATCATCATAGAAGCATTTTGTGTCTGTTCCCAAGCATCAAATTTATGTTGTATAAGGGCATCACCAGCGTCAGTTGTGGAACGCCCTTTTGTAAAACCAAACTGTTGAGGATGAATTAAGCCATTTAAGTTATAATGTTTAAGCATCTGATTGAACATACGTTTTTAAAAAAAGATCTTAAACAGGATCATCTTTACTTCCACTTTTAAAAATTGGTATTATTTAACTATATTTCATTTAGACTGGGAATATCCCTTCGTCAACACACTATTAAATATTATGGTTAAAATTGGTGCTATAATATCAATAATTCCGCTAAGGATCTGATATACCACATAGGTCACCAGTTTATTTCTGAGTTAGTGATTTATATGTCTTACAAAGATGTCTTCAGAGGTAACATGCTCAAATTTAATTTGCATTCATTTACATTATATTTTTAAAGTAACTTTGATTCTAATGGAGAGGAATTTAATGTATTAGTTATAATTGTAGGCATTTCAGTAAAATTTTTATCAAAAGAGGTAGCAATATCAAGATCTGAATCAATTATTTTTGAATCTACAGTAAGTGAATAAAAATTGTCACGTGGTTTAATTTTTACTGTTAATTTGTATTAATTTTGCAGCCCCGCACACTTTTTTAAATAATTTGAATACATTTTGGTGTAGACGGTGAACGTGGGACCGTGGTTCTATTCTTTCATTTTATACAACTCGTACAATCTAGTTCGACTTCGATGTATTGCTAAAGTATCCCGAGCCTTGAATTTCATTGAATCATTTGTCCTAAAAGTTTTTACTTTAAACACTTGCTCGAACTCAGTACTTAAGAAATCAAATAAATAATTATAAAGATTATTAGCATTATCGTGCATGAAATGTTAAAATTGTATTTTCTTTTCAATATTTACTTTAAAATTGTCTAATCGAGGAGCTGTCACATATCTACAAGTTACTAGCTGAAATTCTTTTGTAATGTGGTGTAGAATTTTATTATTTGACCACAGTCATTGGATGGCAAATTGTTTATAATAGATTTATCCTTTACTTCAACGTTACAGAAAATATTATCTTAGCAGCAGTAACTGAAGAGTTGCATGAAGAGTCGAGTTACGTCCGTCTCACCGCTATGAAACCTGTATAGGCAGGAATAGACACGAGTGTGGCCGCCGTGATCTACACGCACCCACAATATCGACAGATCCCTGTCTTCAAGGCTATGAAGGCGGCGACAGCAGATATCCTCCCGAACGAACATACATACACCAGCACGACTCACAAAATTGTTCTCGAGTTTATAGTCGGGATAATGAAGGTATGATGTATGGGCCGGGCAGGATATCTGAGTCTCTGTTAGAAAAAGAATGGTCGGCTGCGCAGTCTCGAGATGATAATGAACAAAGCAACCGACGTTACCGTTCAAGATCTTGTCAGCCATTACTGCTCCACCGGGCTTTTGGGGCGAGACTCTCAGCCCATACAGCGCCCAACTTTTAATGGCTCCCCATAGTAGCCTCCGCTTGGTTTGTCGCTCCTGGGGTCGTGTCTTCGACCGGTGTGAACCTCAAACCCGAAGGTGAGTCAGTGACAGGAGGGAAGTTCCCCGTTACGCGGTTGCGATTGCGAGTGAGTGGAGGCGAGAAGTGCCCCGGCACTTTTTGAGACCTCGTGTATCCGTGCGTTCGCCGACGAACCCGGGGACGTCGGCGTCATGTTATGGGGTGGCCCTATAAGGGGAGGTCATTGGGACTAGTCGCTATCCGGATAACAATAGCCTAACAATAGTTTTTCGACCGTGCCGAGGTCGGTCGGGGGGGTGATAGGTTGTGGATCGCACAATTAATCGGTTCGGGTGATTTTGTATACGCTCGAAAAAGCGGACAGATCGTGGGGATCTCGGAGTCCCTGTGTAGGACCGCATTCCGAAGGTACCAGGAGGCTCCAGAGGTCGCTCTGAGGAAGCGGTTCTGAAAGGTCTGATGTCTATGGAGGTTTTGTTCAGACAACGCATAGACGACGATAGCGTATGCTGGTATGGGGCGGATGCAAGTGGTGTAAAGCAACATCTTAATGTATCTGCCTATTATGGAATATAGACGACCGAAAACAAAAGCGGCTTGGTCGCTAACTATTTTGGTGTGATTGCGGATGTTTAGACGCCTATCCAGGGTCACACCGAAATATTTGGCCTTGTTTTGCCAAGGAATGGCACAGCCGAAGTGTGAGAGGGGAGATGGTCACGGAGGACGCCCTACGGTAAAGCTAGCCCTTCGGTTTCTATAAACGCTGAACTGCCGAAGAAACTTTGATAACGCGATGTAGGACGCATTTCAGCCTTGCTTGTAGCGGTATGATATGATCCGCTACATTACTCCCAGATCGTGGTCGATAGTTCTTGCAGTATTGCTTGCGTACGATCTTGAACTGAGAACCAGAGTTTTGCACCGTCCACAGTGAGTCGAAAGGGCGCATAGCGCATGCCGAATATTGGCAGTCTGCGGTGAGTGGAGACTAGTAAGTTGCTGGCTGTGTGTCTGCAGTGAGTCGAAACACTGGCGAGTGCTGTCATGGTGGTTGCGTATGTCCACAGTGAGTAGAGTCCATAGAATGGTTGGCTATGTGTCCCTTAGAATCGGGACACTGGCATGAGTTAGCGGCAGAAGCGACGTGCAGAGATTGCCACGCTGAAGTGTGAAACCTCGACAACCCTGTGTGATGCTGTACATTAAAAGGGCCATACGCTGGAGTGTGAGTACTCAACAGGGTGTGGTGCAATGCTGTACAGTTGTGTCGCCGAGGACGAGCTGCAGGAACTAGAAAGCGCTAATGTGCTGTGATAGGTGCTGATTAAGAGCTCTGTGATGCGAAGCGTACGGTTGAACACTGGTCCGTGTACCTGGTAGATGAAGGAGTGGGCTGCTGCTGTGGAAGATGCGTCAATGTTCAGCTCGGGGTCACCAATGTGGAGCGACGGCAAAGAGGAGATCTCCTGCCAGGCGAGGTGTTATGGTTGGGGACCGCCGTGGTCCACTTAACTTCCGCTTCGGTTTCTATATATGCTGAACTGCCGAAGAAACTTTGATAGCGCGATGTAAGACGCGTAATGTCAGCTTTGCTTGTAGCGATACGATATGATCCGCTACACTACCAAAAATTCATGATGAAACGCATTGAAATCGAGGGAACACACACAAGTCGCATATTGTTATTACTGTCAGGATTTTCTTACATTTCTTACACAAATGCTTTTAGCTTGTTAGCTTATCCTGCAGTGGTGTAGTAACCACTTTGCACGTGACTGTCATAGTCCTAATTAAAAAGCTCCTACATACGGTAACTGTCGCATTCTTCAGATAGCCAACAATCCAGTTTGCCCACCAGCGAGGCGCTGAAACATATACGTGTCCCTACACATATGTTCACAGATTTTGTGTATTTGGTGGCTTGGTTTCTGCGTGATCGATGGTAACAGGTTTACACCGGGAAGTTGCTTGTCACTTCTTCTTAGGCTCCATAGGCTTGTTTTCGAAGTGACAGTATGTTTAATGGTATGCATTTGTATCAGGAATGTCGCGTGGGAGTGGGGTTACTTCGTGGTGTATAACGTCTTTGAGTATGTGTATGCATATGAGTACATGTTTGTGTGAATCCCTCGTTTGGAGCCTCTCCGCGCCGGGCAGCCGATGGTGGACTGCAGCGGGTTATTAATACTATATTTATTAAATATTTTTATACTGATACTTATGTAAAATTCTTTCAGTTCTATTAATTTTTGATACACTGATTGTATGACTCTTTATGTTTCATGCATATTTATGTATGTATTTATATATGTACTAGTTGTTGCCAGCGACTCAGCCGGCGCTGAATTGGCGTCGGATTTCTAGTTTTAGACCACTCCTGGACTAAAGTAAGAGAGTCGCAATACCAAGCTATACCTGTGGCTACAGCTTATGCGCCTGGAATTCGGTTATTTCTGCGGATTTTTTTATTTGTACGGGATAAAAAGTCTAGCCTACGTCCTTCTCTTCGTCTATTCAAACCACAGAATATAATAAGACTATTCAAACATCTCTGTGCAAAGTTGTAGCTCATTTGGATGCTCTGTTGTGTGTGACGTGAAGCAAGAACAAACAAACAGACTCACTATCGCATTTATAATGTATAGTATGGACATTTTTAAGTATATGTAAGTATATTTATATACATATGATTGTGCATGACTACAATTATTTTTCATTTATTTATTTTATTTATTTTGCATAATCACTACTATCTGGTATATGTGGTAATAATCCAGTACTTTATATATCTAAATTCCTTAACACGATTGATATTTGACGCTTTGCAAGGTGCGCCCCGTACGCTACATAAAAAGAAAAATATAAAAATTGATGTGTGAATCATAACTTTGCTTTTAGTAGCTTGCTAACTTATTTATATTACTATGTGGTTTAATACAGATTTTAAACTTGTTAGTTGATTAACACACAGATTCTGCCGGCTCTTTTTGGCAGAAATTGACATTGTTTCGATTGTATTCACGATTCAAAAGTGTTCTTTGATACCTAGAAACCTACTTGAATAAATATTTTTTTTTAATTTGATTTGCATATTTAAAAAAATAGAAACAAGTAGGCCAGAACAATCGCACTACATAGCAAGAGCACTGTTCCCTACCCAATAGATGTCAGCATTTTGCCAGCACTCCACTACACCCAGCGACCAAATTTAAAAAGAATCCAAGAAAGAAGAATCTTAGAAAACCAACTCCATAGTCTCCTTTTTAACTCGTCTTGACTAGCCAAACACAAACATAAAATCGGGGATGATCGCGGAGGCTCGAACTGACTGTTTCAGAGCGATTGTACGAAAGCTAGCTGCATCCTTGGTGCTCAGGGTGCGAGCTAGCTCTAACATCGTCCTGAGAATGATTGTTGGCAGGATGGACTGCTCTTACATACGTCACTGTTGTGACAAACATGTCAAATACAGTGCGGATTAGGACGGTCTATATTTTATTTTATTTCAATTCAATTATTATTACAATTTTATCCTAATTTAATTTTATTGTAATTAATTTTCCTGTAATGACAATATTATTTGTAGATATTAATTAATTTATTTATTAATTTTAAAAATTGTATACCTAATCTACTGCATTTATACCTAATGCTATTAATATGAGTCCTGTAACTTGAAATAAAGAAATTTTGATTTTATTTTTAAACTATTGACCTAGCGATCGGTAAAAAACGTAGTTAGGTACTAGAACGATCAACATCTCACATCAGACGGAGCTTACTACGGAGTAAACAAAACACCTACATAAGAGCATAAAAACATGGGTTTACCCTTATAAAAATCCAAGGAGCATAGAAACATTGATCTACTTTTAGAAAATTAGAAATTTCAAAGGAACACAGAAACTGGATCTACCCGAGTTAAACTTCAAGGAGCATAAAAACATTTTTTATAATTTTCAATTAATATAGGTTTTATAATATAGATAATTATTTTTATAATAAAGGTACCCTTAGAAAACCCTTAGAAGATCGTAGAGCCCACCATGGTATCGACTTTTCGATTAAATAACCTTTGAAAATTAAATAGTCAATTGAATCTGCCATATATACGGTCCAACAGTAATACCGTTCTAAATGATAAATGGTATAAGGAAACCATTAGCGCTCTGCATTATAATAATGACAAAAACATGAACAAAAAGATAATGTTTCAAATTCAGTTCACTATTGCGAAAGAAGCCAAAAGTATTATAAAATATTTAGTTCATTTTTTTTAGTCCCGTAGCTGCTTACTGAAATTTCATGTATTGATTATTTTAATTAACCGGTCTTTCATTTTATTCCATTCATTGTTAATTCATATACCAACATACAAGAACCACAAGTGAAACTAAATACTATCGCCATCTTTTCGATTTAATTTAAACTGATACGACAATATGACTGCTTAAAGTGCCTGCAATGATGAGATTGTACAGAAAAAATTCGAGAGTCCACCAACAGATAGCGTTGGTTACTTAAGACTGCAGTATAGGCTAGATGGCTAGACCGCGAAAATACGCCGTTTTTGTGCTTGTGGCTAAACAATAGCATCTAAAAGATTGAAAAAAAATGTTATAAGCATTACCTTACTGAATGATCTTCATTTATTGTATTTAATGCAATAAAAAAACTGAAAGTAACCATTGTTTCAACACTTCTGAAAATTTTTAAAGCGTGTTTTGCATATGCTTGTAATGAAACCAACTTTCATTTCAAGCATATGCAAAACACGACAACTTCAACTTCAACAATTAGAATAGCTTGTTATCTAGTAAATTGACTCTAAGTTGTAACAAAAAGTCAACAAATGTGACTACAAAACGGTAATAACGTTTAATTCCATCCAAAAAATTAAATTTTCAAGGCGTCATTACGGTATAAATAACTTAAGAAGTATATAACATATATATCTCATATTAATGTATATGACATTATCTAATGATTTATAGTGTATGCACATACACGTTAGAATTACAGAAATTAGCTTTCTGGCCTATAGCATCCTCTTAATATAAGGCATCCGTGATAGAAGCTATAAAATATACGTAGGTAAAACGACCCGAGTCCGTAGTCGTTCGTTACTACACGTAAAAGCATTGTTTGAGCCCGTAAATTGTTCGGTTATATCCCGCAAAATGTATATTTTGAAATGAAAACTTCTTTAGCGGCGTTGTGCACCTTTTTAGTGATGGGTAAAAAATGATAAACTCGCGCAGGCTGATCGAAAATTGGTAAGACATAACCATAATGCCACGTCATAATAGGATGATTGGCAAAATAAAAAGATTGATTTTGAAGTGAAAACTTCTTTAGCGACGTTGTGCACTTTATTTGTGATGGGTAAAAATGTTAAACTCTATAGGAATAAAAAGTAAGAGAAAATTGGGTTGATGAAAAGATGAAAGTGCGGTGCATGTAATTTTTCTTGTAATAGCGGGGGTAAACCTAACTAGCGCCGCCAATTAATATTTTTAATTTCCTCTTCTAATTCTAAAAATGTGGTTCTCTTACAAATATAGCTAGCTTCCAATTAGTTTTATATTTCTGTAGAAGCAAATTTTTAAAATTAGCTATGTTCAAATAGGAAATAGTAAATGACCATTGGCGACGCAAGTGCATGTCAGGCACCCTCTTTAGGAGATGTGCTCGTTATATTTTGTTTTCCAAAATATTGGATACAATCAGGTACCTATGTGTCCAAATTTGATAATTGTAGTGTCAGCAGTTTCGAATAAAAATCTTCTCGTCAGATTTCGCGGGCGTTCATTTTAGGTATGTTTCCAGAGCCTGTCATTTTTGGTACTACCCGGAACTTAACCGACACCCCCATTCTTAACACCAGAGGGCCCTGCCGTATCTTTTTATTATCTTATTTACTACAATAATCGCCATGCACGCTTCGCATTGCAGAACCTGAGCAATCGGTATTTCAAACTAAACCTAAATCTTTTTATTGACAAGGAAACCCAAAAATTAGGATCAAGTAATCTTAATCAATGCCCTCGCGACATCCATCAGCGTCTAGCTTTAGACCAAACCAAAGATGGTTTCTATGACATGTGACTCTCAGTGTACCAAAATAGCTAGACGTATTGATAATTGGTGCAGAATTATTTACAAATGATACTAAAACAGTCATATATACAATTAAATTTATTGTTTTTTCAATAACAAATAATAGTTTAGCTAAAGGTTAAGAATAAAGGACATATTATATAACATTTAAAAGTTTGAAACAAAAATTAATAGTTATTTAACGACTTATTCATTCGAGTTAAAAAGAAACAATAGATACATAGGTACATACATAACTAGTATACTATAACACTACACATGCGAAGATTTATCCCCAGATTGGTCCGACGACACCCAATAGTCACAATACCATCTGTCTACTTTTACATTCTTTTACCTCAAATATTTTAAGAATTATCAAATTTCATATCATTCATATTCATATCATATCTGTCTCAACATAGTATTACAAAATCATAAATAAATATTATGAATAAATTTATGAGATAAAAATATAACAAGACCTCTTTTAAAATGGGTTTTTAATTTTGTAATTTTAATTGCAAACGGATTATTTGTAAACTTATTAAAAAAAGATACAGGAAACGTTACAACAGCCATTAAAATCACAGGGATACATTAAAAAGAATTATTCTCTTATTATATTTACTAAAACACTCACTAGTTTTTTTTTTCAAATGTAAAGAATATATCATAACTTTATAAGGTACATAGGAATTTGCGGAAAAATAATAAAAATTGTCTATTATTTTACAATTTTCATTTAGAATATGTACATCTAACCTAATATATTATCGATTATTAAAATCTTAATTTCATTAGAAATTGTGGCAATTTTTGGAAGAGATTTTTAACATCGAATTCGGCTTTACAAACTACAAAATAAATTCTACTTAAGTAATTTCTTAACATTTCATGCATCCAATGCAGTTAACGTTACTTATTAAATTATAAATTTTCTTGATCCTTATTATTAAAAATAAGTAACATATAATTGAAATAAATCTCTAGTGTAACCACATAAACTCTTATATCTATTTTAACATTTTCAAACTATTGCAATCATAAGACGTATTAAGCTAAAAATACTATGTCATAGAATACACGGGGTCATCCTACCACGATTATACTATCTTTTACACACATAAAATCACGAAATTTCATTGCTCAAGATTAGTTTCGTAATCTGTAAGTTTATATTTTATTATATATTATTGCATTACGATTTGGTGTACTCTATCATTTGTCTATTAATTTATAAATGAATATCTGACATCGTTTCACTAACATAGAGTAAAAATTTAATAATTATTTGGAAATAATCGATGTCAAGGCACCAGAGTCCTAGTAAATATAACGAATTCAAAAAATCAGCACAGATTTACGATTCAACAACAAAAAAATCATTTTCATTTAGTTAACTATACTTAAACTTTTTATGAGGATTTAAAATGTTCTACGTCTATTTATCAGACCTGGTCTGATATGATCTGATTAACTTTTATAGAGATCCAAACTACTTTGCATTTTAAATATTGTCTCTAATATCGA
Organism: Apoda limacodes; assembly: GCA_946406115.1. Lineage (NCBI taxonomy): Eukaryota > Metazoa > Arthropoda > Insecta > Lepidoptera > Limacodidae > Apoda > Apoda limacodes. The sequence continues at coordinate 14,683,279 of OX291540.1, forward strand.
AGAAAATATAAGGACAGATAAGTCGTTGTTAAAATAGAAACGAGATTCGATTCGATCATTTATTACCATTATCTCTTATTTAATACTGTCTTAACTATTTAGATTAAAATAATTTACACTAAGGGGACGTTAAAGAATAAATTGTGAAGAATCACAGACACAAATAACTGATTTCTGTTTTTGCTATCTTCTTCATTCTAAATATTCGCCAGTTAATTGTTGTGCCTTTATTGAAACCCAGTTTAGTCCAAAGTTTGTTACATAAACTAACTAGATATTTTAATGAGAGACTGCATCGTACTATATTCACGTTAATTTAAATATTATTTAGTTACATAACCTAATAATTGTTATTTTGAATCTATACGTCCTCATTTGGCTTTCATTCATATACTAGTCAGTCACTAGTAGAGTTTAATTTTACCACGGTTCCTTCTGAATAATTCAACGTATTGTAAAGCTGTTTCACCAGCATATACTATAAGTAGCTTTCCATATATGTGAAATTGGACGGACCCTAGAAGGATGCCTCAACCAAGTATGTTCCATCCATAGCTACTCCAGTTTGGTTGCCTTGTACCGTGCTGCCGGCAGGAATGTATTTTCCGCACGCTTGCTGTAAAATAGAGAGAAAAGAAAAAACATAACTATTTTTAATAAGTACAAAGAAAGCAGTTACGTTCAATACGATCAATCCATTATTTTGAAATCAAGATTTCTTAATAATGAATGCTTTTTAGTAATAAATTAAATGAGAGAAAACTTTAAAAACCCCAAGTCTTTCTTATAAAATCAAATATTTGCAATATCTACTTTCCGCTGCACACTGACTGAGTTCTTGCTAAAAAATCTGTTCCACTTCTTTTACTCAAAAATCTACAATCCTCCTGCAAGCTCCTTGGTTTTAGTTACAGTTCCAACTTATGCATTTATAAAGCCCCTTTTACTTATGCGGTGTAATATTTTTAATTTTTCAACCTTCCTCAATTTTTAATTTTGTGTTTTTTAATTCTTTTAAAACTGAACCAATATATACAATTTTCTTATTCTGAGAGATTCTGGTTTCCTATATTCCTGCTGTATACCTATATGGCACTGTTCATCAATGCACTATTTTGAGTTGCTTATCGAAATTTACTAAAATTACAGATTCTACAAATAAACAATATAATCAGATAGGTTATATTTATATTTTATAATACTCACCGGTTCTGGCAGCTAAAATACATTAATATTTGGCATGAATTGCTCCTACCTACAAACACATATATTTCTATCTACATATTGAATTTAATATTACAAAATTACTGATGGACGCTTTAAGCATTTTACAAGTACAAAATAAAAAAACATGTACACGATACGGAAAAAAAAAGAAATAGTTTTACTGTGAATAGTGGACAGATAGCAGTGGCTTGTAGTAGAAGTGTGATATGAGTGAGACAATATTTGTGTGCGTTTTCATGCCAATTTAAGGATAAAGGTATAGCTCATATGTAGACCCATTAGCGTATAATGTAAGTGTAGAAGTGTTTTTATAATTTATGTGTCAAATTAAATGGTTTAATATGTTGTTTTTAATCTAGTTTCAATAGTTTTTACGAAACACCGAACTAGTGCAACAGTTGCTAAAATTTTTTTTTTTCAATTTTAAGTCAAATTAATGCCAGTTATTTTTATTGTTCCTCATGTGTGCAGTGTGTTGGCATACTTGTTACATTATACATTTAAAATGTTTCAAAGAAAATAGAAAATTTTATAGCCAAAATAATAACAACACTTCTGGATCTACGGAAAAAGAAAATCTATCGAATTATTCTTACTGATTTTCAGAATAAAACGATTTAGAAAAAAAAACAACAATGAAACTGAATTCAAAGTAAGTAATTAACTCTTACACAACATTTTAGCAATTTCACAGCACAAGCTTGTAGACATAAAGTATTGAACATTTATAACAACATCTAACTTACTCTTACAGTTTTTTTTTTTACTTTAAGCAAAAGTTTTGCAGCCAACACCCTGCAGACATTTAAAGCCTCAAATTGTTTTAAAAAGTTAGCGGTTTTACCACGTAGCGAAGATAGATAAAAAAAAAGTAAATATTTAAACTAACCAAATCTTAAAACAAACAAGTATATTAACCCCTTGATTATTTTATCATAAGAGGCACAAAGAAGTATTGTATCATTTGCGTCTTTTTGTTTAATTTTATAAATAAAGTGGCGTTTTAAATATATATGAACTTAACTTCTCACACTGAAATTATAGTCTAGATCACATTTTATTTAAAATGTGAATTCATGGGAAAAAACGGAAATTTTGCTTGAAATAAACAATGCTACTTACAACTTATATCGCCTTACATTGACATTGAAAAAAGCTCATTTACAAAATACTTTTGGCTACATTTTTATTAGAAAAAAAAATCAAATACTCAGACAAAAACTCAACGTAAATAACAGAAAGCTAAATAAATAAAAAAAGGTTGACACAAAAATTAAAAGTAAAAATACAAATGGACATAAAGCGTGGCACAGACGGGCCGACATCGCGGGATGGTAAGACCGCACAGACGTACTGGTAAGGGATCGTCGCTGGGCGCGGCTGACACCGAAGTTTCTGAAGGGCGAGAGGTCGCTGTGTACCGACGAGCGCCTCTCATGCGACTCTTTCTAGTCGAGTCTAATAGCAGGACCTGTTAGCCAATTGGAAACTGAGCTTTCATGAAAGTACTGATAATTATGAGCTAAATATTATTAAAACCATACTGTCAATAGTTAATTGCAACAAGTAAAACTGCAATTGCAAAACGTAAATTTAAGATTTTTTCCACAAAAATATTTAAAAATGAAATATAAATCCTCCGTACGTTATAAAAACGCTTAAAAAATTTATTATAGATATATAGATTAATAAAAAAATTTAGATAACTAATAGGATAAAATAAATATTTAAAATTAATATGTTTGTAAATTCTGATTTGAATATTATTTGATGTCATGTAATGTTCAGTAACTGTGACGCAGTGTATAATGTCGTGTTAATAGGTTTTAAGCGAAAAAAGTCTGTACATAGGTAAAAAAATTAGAACTCTAATTTCGTCTTCAAAACATAACAATTGACTTGGTATTTTAACTTTGAATTTGACATTCTCAAAACTCAGTAAAACAAATCACGATGAAAATTAAAAAAAGAACTATTTTTATTTTAGTAAATAAAAAGAAAACAATAAAAATTAACCTTTACCAGTTTTAACTAAGCAACAACTGTCATTTGATAAACTTACACTCGGACGAATTGCTTTTCTCTCAGCTACTTATGTAACAGATGTTTATTGAGACAGTAAGTCCATAGAAAGATGCGTGCTTTCTATTTTCTTTCGGCTATCCTAAATATATTGAAACTTACTTTCTAGAACAAACGAAGAATATTAAATCAGATCATTTGCACAAACACAAACGCATAATGAGAACAAACAAAGCTACAAGTTTCGATAGCAATTAACGATCAGTAACAATGCTGGATCATTTGATTCCATTTATATTATGGAACACTTATAGTAATAAGCTGAATGAGCTCGACTTAACACAACACAGAGTAATATAATAATAGTAATAAAAATGCCATCACGACATGTCAAAGATATGCCAGTATCAACCGGTATACATGACAACGATTTTCAGTAGCGATTTGACTGCGCAGTCGGTTTGCGCAGTTTTATGAACATCCGAAGTCCACTATATCTTCGTCGATCGTCAGTTTTTCGCAGAAACTCAGACGAGAAACGTGTCATCCGCGATGGAAGATGACGACGCCCTTGCGGTAGCATTTGCTTATTTTATGCAAAAAGAGAAGAAAAACTCGTTGTGTGTGTAGTAAGGATTTTCTTCTTACAAGGAAGTTAGGTATACTCTTATATAAATTTATTAAATGAGGTGAAATTTGCCCCTAAAGATTGGCATATCTATTGAAGGGTCATTATAATGACCTACTTACACCTCCTGATTTTAGTACATACGCTAATTCCTAAAGGAATACTATAATGTGAGAAGCAATTAGTCTTAATGAAAGATGAACACGTCAGCTACAGCAAGCTTTTTTGAACAATCTGTATGATTGCTCCTACTTCCATCTACGATAAAACTGTGCAAACACGATCGACAACGATTTATCGAATAGGTTTTGAAACTGCATCCGATCGCTTGCACCAACAAAAAAAATCTGCGTCATTTTTGTACACACGTCCGATGAAACTGCGCAAACGGACTGCGCAGTCAAATCGCTACAATAAATCGTTGCCTATACCGGCCATTTTAGTGAAACTATAGCAAATACACTTGTTAATTTTTAAGTTGCGACACATAAAACTTACACGGATTACAAAAATAGCTAATAAAATAAGTATTGAAAGATAATGGTCAATAGAAATACGTAGATAGCTTAATTCAATTAAACAAAAAAATCTTAGCATCCTCATTTTAGAAATATTTTGATAATATAGCTTAATAAATAAATACTTTAATATTTAATGTTTAGGATATAAATAATCTGAAATATGAAATACTAAAGTGTAAACTATTGTGAGCAGAAAATTATACTATGTGGAAAAAGGCTAGTGAGCTATGAAATAAAATAATTATGTGTATACGTATAGTCTAGCGTCTCTGGAAGACTTTTGTTTATATAATCTCTTGATTTCGGCCATACAAATATAACATTAAGCATCAGGGTACACAATAGTGCTCTGCAGCTTACAGTTGTAGCGTTACTGATATAGTATACCTCTCTTGTATGATACAAGGCCAATCCACGAGGACTGACGCACCGAACTGAACGATGACGTCTCTGTTTCAGAAACATAAAATTTACTTGTGAATTTCATTAAGTGAATTTAACCATTGAAATTTCAATGTATAAAAAAACAGTTACTTGTTTTTTTCTTTCAAATACCTGAGATATTTAGTAGTTACATAATTTTAATTGATATTTTCACCTTTTATAATTTTAATTGGGAGTAACTCTAATATAATTAATTTTTTTTTCAAAATATATCCTTCTAGGATAATTGCCATTATTGCCTTAAAAATTAACAGATATCTTCAGAGCTGTTCAGTTATTGTGGATGTGTTGTAAGTTGATCAAAATTAAAATATAAACTAAATTATAAATATAACCGAGGAATACCACTTGATTTTGTGAAACCAAACTAACATATTGACAAAAACGACTACATTATAGCCACAAAAATTAAGATTCATATATTGTTTGAGATTTGAACTATTTTTCTTTTGATGGATTGTTGGATTAATGGTTGCGCTGGTACAAATTATTGAGCTTCGGATAATTTCAAAATTCAGCTTGTTTAGTATCAAGAATTAATAAAACGAACCTCAATATTATTTTCGTAAACCATATAACATATATATATATATAATTATATTATATAAATTTATACAAGGGCTGCAATAGTGGAAATTCGGGACGTGATTTCTATAGTCCAAGGTAGACAAACTCTGTCAGGATTTGATTCGTAAGGCAAGACCTCATTCAATATTATTCGCTATTGTTTTTCTAAAAGAAAAAAAGTTATTTTGAATTTTTATTTTTCAAGTTTTTAAAAAGAAAAACAACGTTCGCGGGGTCAGCTAGTATATCTATAATTCAGTACTATTTGCAACATCTTTTAATCTTCTGCCCCGTCAAGATTTATTTAACTTATTTCATAGAAACGGATAGGCATTTCGATTTTTACAAAGAGTTTAGAATATTACAAAACTTCTACAAATCTTGCCGTTTTCGAAAGCTATTCTATCTTAGTGGATGCACTTTTTGGCTCCTCTGACCACTGTCATAAGATAGAACTACGTATTATTTTGTTCTACCTATACCACTGTATACTCAAGTGTAGTCCACACAAAATGTTTCATCTGGGCTTACTAATTAGTGCCATGTGTGGCATTATAGATAAACAGATTGGGATGGATTGCGTGAAATGTATGCATCATAAGGTAGCTCTGCTTTAGCTAAAAAGACCCCAACGTTTGTACAGCCGCTATCATTGTGACAAATCTTGCTGGTACGGAATGTTTTATCACTAAAATGCGAACAGCTCTGAGAGCTATCAAAAAATGACCGTGATTAAATTGGTCTTGAAGTAAGCTAAAATTCTTAGACAAACTGCGTATCGCTTTAACTTTCTGAGTTAAAATTCAAGTTAAATGCTGCTTTCAGCCTCAACCTGCTCGAGGTTCATTAAGGAAGTAACTACCACAGTTAAATCCCAATTCTTCGGCAGAATAGGTGGGTGACTGGAAGTCGTGCTCTCTAGTTACTTGTTTACTCCGCTAAGGGAAGCTTTTGGCATTCGTTCGTACCCCAGTGTGGAAGACCGATGGTGAATTAGCCCCTAGTGCTAAAGAAATAGCCGATTTACTGGTTAGTATTTCTGCCTCAAACTGAAATTTGGACGACGAAGGCGCTGTACCTCCTACTTTACCGTAGTGCGGTAAGACCATGCTGAAATTTTCCATAACGCAGCAGAAGTTCCGAATGGCGTTTCTGTTTTAGAAACATAAATTAATTTACTTGTGAATTTCATTGATTGAATGTGACCATTGAAATTTTAATGTATAAAAAACTGTCACTTGTTTCTTTCAAATACTTGAGATATTTAGTAATTAAATTATTTTGATATATTTGATATGTTATAGTAATTGAATATTTTCACCTTTTATTATTTTAAGTGAGAGTAAATCTAATATTTCTTAATGTTCATAAATTAAGTGGGTCCGGCACATCGGGTACATCTTCTATATCTTGAAAAACACGATCTGGTCAGCGATCGCCAATACGGCTTTTGCCACCTACGCTTGATCGGAGACCTTTTATGTGAAGTTATCTAGTGTATCTCACACACCGATGAGCAGTCGCCATTGAGAGTTAGGCCATTAGCATGTAGACTTAACATCTTTCTGTCGAAGTTGCGATCATACGGACTACCCGAGGGTTTGAGAAAATAGGTGGCTGGCTTTCCGTCCTGAAGACGCATACGAGCCGTAGTTGATAGTAGTTGCTTTGATACGATGGATATTAATGTTGGCGTTCCGTGCTCTATGCTGTCTCCTACGCTGTTTATGCGTACCGAAGTCGCCTATTACACGGGCCGTGCAAACCTCCCTCGTTCCGATGTGGAGGCCACCTACGGAGTGTGGAGGACAACTTGTGTTGAAAATAGAAACCACTCTGTCCATGATTTGGTGTTGCAAGTGCCCATAGGCTACGGTAACCGCTTGATATCATCAGGCGAACTGTAAGTCATTGCTTGCCTTCTTGTGGGAAAAACAAAACAAATGAGGGAACCTGCTGTGTCGGAACCACGGCCGCTTAACTTGAGAGATAAGTAAATTTCATGTCGCGATTAAAAGTAGAAGTTTAAAAAAGAAACAGACTGAGTGCAAGTTGGACACGTGCATCGTTGATTGGAACGCTCTAAAAGATAAAGCCCTGTAAAGGTCGGACAGTCAGACAGCCAGACAGACAGGCAGGCATACAAGTAGACAGACATACCAACAGATGCTATAAACTTAGTAATAATTTGGGCTCCAATGGCATCCTTTAGGTACGGAATTCTAAAAATCTGGCTATTTAGGACTACAGCTGCCAGCGATTTGTTTTATAAATTTCTATACACCCTTGATCTGATTTTAGAATTTTCTTTGCTAATCGATAGCCACCACATTTGTCTGCGGATGTGAGTGGCTTTTCATTCGAATTTGAGGAAGATTTTTTTAGCTCCTGTAATTAATGATACTTATGAATTATTAAGTATTTTATTATAAACCGTTGTGAGTTTGGAACTTTAAAGTCGATCTAACCCATTTATTTGTATGGGTTTTTTACAAACGAACGATTTGCCGATTTCTGCAACATTTTTAATAGCGATTTAGCACACGAAACTACATTTAAATTTCTGCAGTATATAGTAAGATTTTAATCTTAGTTGAAATAGTAACAGAAAAATTTAACATGACAGACAGACCGACAATAATTTCATAAGTCTTGCCTTTGTTGTATGGTACTTTATTTAAGTAGATCTCGTAACCTTATTACGTTAATTATTTGAAAGCTATCTAGAAAGTTAAGCATCACTGGGTTTAGTTTGTCATTGGATGGATGTCCGCTAGTAGCAACTTTTCTTGGGTTCCTCCATTACTTGAAAACCAGTCGTGGGAAATCCTGACTAAAATTAAGTCTAGTATCTTCTTTTCGTAAAAACCAGCCCCTTTGTCAACTTCGCTAATCACGAAACAAACAGAAGTCCCCGGAAAAAGAGGAAATTGATCTCGTTTAACTTTAGTCCTTTTAGGTAATTGAAGTGGCTTTATCTTTATTCCATTTAATTTCTACTACAAGTTAAACATATTTCCTTTTTGAACACACTTTTACAAATAAAAAAAAATCAAATGCCAAAGCTATTAATATTTATAATCAAACCAAACGCTAGAGGTTCTCCTGTAAAATGTTGGTTTAACATTTTGCCTTTCACACTACTAGGATAAAGGATTGAAAAAACATTACATACCTACCCTACAAAGACACTAAAACATTAAACTGAAATAACACAGTTTGCAGGAGTAGAAACATTTTTGAACGCTATAATTAATAAAACTGAAGTCAAAGGATACTGAACAAATTTTAAAATTATAACAATGATTCGATAGACATAAACTCAAAACGGTTTGTTGAAATATAACAAAATTGTTCTGAGGATATATAGAAAGGCTTTGGAAAAATTAGGTTATTAATTTTGTGACCTTTGCCACACAGGCACGGAACAAAAAAAAAAGCAGTAATGTATACGTTCAGACCTGATATTTCTGGGGGCAGCAGCCGCACCTCGCGCAGCAAGCGAGCAGCGCAGGTGCTCGTCCTGAGTGAGCGGGCGATGCCAATGGTGATGGAGATCCAGCCCGCTTTGCTGCCCCATTGTACGGGTTTTCGATCTCTACGAATTCACGGTCCTGGAATAATCAGTCGAACACGTTAATGTTATTTTATGGTTCCATATTCAAATGGTGTCAACCGGACCCTATTACAAATAAGCCTATACCTAGCAATCCCTTTGTCTTTCCATCTGATTTTTTTTTAACCTCACACCCTTACTGAAAATTTAAACAAAATAATATCCTTCTTCATTGTAAAAAAATTAGATTCGAAAAATTCAAGAAACTTAATTTAAGAACGTAAATTAATTGCCTGCTTTAAGCTAAAAACGAAAAACCGGCCAAGTGCGAGTTGAACTAACACACCGAGGGTTCCATACCTACCACCATTTACGTACTTTACAAACACAAACAAAAATATATGTTTTTATTTTATTTTATATTTGAGTTGATTGAATGAAAACTAAATTGCGGTTTACGATTTATGACGTATTGAAAAAAAACTACTTACTAGATCTCGTTCAAACCAATTTTCGGTGGAAGATTGCATGGTAATGTACATCATATATATTTTTCAGTTTTATCATTCTCTTATTTTGGAAGATACAGGGGGTTACACTCATTTTACCAATTTGGAAGTCTCTCGCGCAAACTATTCAGTTTAGAAAAAAATTATATTAAAACCTCAATATCATTTTTTAAGACCTATCCATAGATACCCCACACGTATGGATTTAATGAAAAAAAAATTTTTGAGTTTCAGTTCTAAGTATGGGGAACCCAAAATTTATTGGTTTTTTTTCTATTTTTGTGTAAAAATCTTAATACGGTTCACAGAATACATCTACTTACCATTTATCAACAGTACCTATAGATTTTATAGCTTCGGAAAAAAGTGACTGTGACATACGGACGGACAGACAGACAGACATGACGAATCTATAAGGGTTCCGGAACCCTAATATAACACAGGCAAAGTTTGTGTTGAAAAAATATTTTTATAGTCAAATTAACTCTAAACTTGGTATTAATGCTCTTGAACACAATTAATGAAGAGCGTGTTTTAGGAATTTTAAAAATTCAGCTCTTGAGAGGGAAACGGGGTAACAAATTATGAGATAAAATGTCTTTGCTCAATTTATTTCAAAATTGGTATATATGCATTTTTAAAACAGTTAATGAGAAAGGAATTTTTAGGTCGTTTAAAATTAAACCTCCAGGAGGAAAAGGGGATGGTATGCAATAAGGACATTTTTATTTTTATAGTCTTATTTACAGAAAACTTAACGTATCAGTTCTCTTCAATATAAATCAAAAACACTTACTATGTTGTTTTCTTCAAATTGAACCTTTAAAGGGGTAAAAGTAGTGGCAAAATTTGTATGGAAAATAATTTTTTTTTAATCAATCGGCAAATGCATACATATTTCTTAACTTTCAAATTTTAATCCCTAAGGGATTAATATGTTTAGTCCCTTATTATTATAATGGGAAAAAAACTGTTTTCCTAATTTTGTATGGAATTAGAAAGTATTATTCTTTCAGTTAAATTTTCACGAAACTTGGTATTAATGCTTTCAAACATAAATATATTGAAATCACGCATTTCGGCGTTTTTTCAAATTTAGCCAATTTTATTATAGTGAAAATTTATATTGATGTAAAGGTTTTACAACGAAATCTATAAAATATGTGGTTCTAGGAATGTACAATTTCAAATTGCTACAGATAGAAATTTGAACTTTGGAGGAGTGTAGAATGATTATATTGTAGTCATCGTTAAAGATTTTTTGTAACCCCTAAGGGTATGAGCCGCGGGTATATGCGTAGCGATAGTAACTGGACGCTCAAGCGTTTCGCAACTTTTTCCTACGTGGCGAAAGAGAGTAGGCTTTTAAAGTAACTTGATATGAAAGATTTCATAGGGAGTGATTTATATGGAATGGATTTATATTTATATTCAAATGGATACGAAAGGGAATTTTCAAAATTCACCCCTAAGAGCGTGATTAATTTTGTATTGATTGTCTTATACTCATATGACTCAAAAATTATAAATTCTGAGAAGGGATTAACTTTTTTCAGCACTTTGAAATTCAAGCTGAGGAGGTGAAGGGTGAAAAAATTTACAGTATGTTGATGAAAGAACTGCGCAAATCTTATATAATATGCGAACGAAGCCGCGGGGGGAAAGCTAGTTTACTATAACTGTTTAAAATACTGTCCTCTAATTGAGTAAATTTGACATTGAACTGATGTTCCGGGGTAGAACTTTATTTCAATGATATGATCCTGATTCATTTAAAGACTGATCCAACTTTCTTCAAGGTGCCCCTGCAATGGGAACATACAACAGCAAAGGCAACAACAACAACATGGGAAAGGGTATTGAATACCTACCATTTTTCTGTCCCTTGATTCTTAAAATTGGCCTGTCTGTTTGCTAAAATAGATAAATATAGTGGTTTATAATAATCTTTAACACTTGTTGTTCTTGTTAAAGTAATTTCCGATGACAGCTGACATAGTTTATTAATGCTCGCAGTTTAATTAATGCCATAAGTAGCAAATTTTTTTTTTCATGTTTCAAAACTGGTTTTTAAATTTAGTTTTGTAAGTGTAAAGCTTTTATAAATCGAGACTGTAATGCTTTTTTTTATCTACGCAGATGTTTGCTCTATCTTTATAAGAGATTCTTTGGCATAGTATAAAAAATGGGTAATACGCAAACCATAGATGCCTAAAGATGATCCCATCGATTAGAAAAACAAAATGAAAAAAATATAAATTGGTAGTTTTTACTGTACTGTATGTCATACACTTGAGGGATAAGTTCCACCATGCGAGTATTTAAAAGTTACTTACCGTTGTGCGCTCCAAGCATCTAAGTAGATGATGATGTTGCAACTCAAAGATATCTTCATCTCTGCCAGCATCGTCCAGCTCAACTCCTGATTCTTGGGCCGCCAGCCTAGCTTCGGCAGCTTTCTTCTTGGATACAAACGCAGCCCCCGAAGATGCCTTAGCAATACGTATGCGGGCCAGGCGCGCTTTCTGGAATGTAGTTATTGAAAATATTTTTGTTTTAAGAATTGCTTTAATTTTTTCTTGTTCTTGACACAGAATAAGGAAAAGTAGAGTTTTGTTATGTTTCTCTATGTAAGACCATCCCGCAAGAATAAGACAAAAAAGGACTGACTCCACAAGACTCTCGCGTCTTGCATTCTTTGTTTTTACTCTTCAGCAATACGTTTCATTTACGTTGCAAAACTGAAATGGATGTGTTTGAACAAATTTTGTTTAAGTAACGCAATTAGAGTTCCGTACTAAAACAACAAAAAGTAGTCGATAGCCCAGAAAAGAGGTTATCGTAATTTTCTATCGTTGTTCATTACAAAGAGGCCCACTTTCTTACACAGCAAGTTTTATATAAAATAAAATTATTAAACACGTAAACTATAGTAAAATACTTTTTTAATAAAAAAGTAAATTTAATTTGCTCAAAATGTGATATAGGTACTACGTAGACGTTTTGTGTACGGAAAATCGACGATAACGCACTAGTGCTTTATACTTAACTAAATAGAAAAACATTAGCAGAATTTATTCAGTTAACTTTTTGGCAAATGTATTAAAAGCAGTCGTTCAATACACTTGCGGGAGGACTGTAAGATTGCAACTCGTTCGAGGGTCATCTTTGGTGGATGTTCTTCCACGTTTAAATAAGGTGCACCAACATGGAACTACTAGAATACGGTGGAGCATTTGCACCTAAAGTATCCCGTAAATTTGATTAACTTGTTTCGTACTGAGTTTATTTAAACACAGATACTTAATAATCGCAATTCAATTTTATCCATTTTCGACACCATGCTCCGACAAACTGCAAATAGAAGACCTTCATTTCTAAAAAAAATCAAAAAATTTTTTTATCTAATCAGTACTCCAGCTTTACCAGGCAGTATTCACTTTTTTGGGTTCCAAAGAGCTTCAACCTTAGCATCCCTATTCATTGAACACCCCACGTATATACAACGACTTTCCATACCAAATACCAAACCAAACTTAAATGAAACTATTCCGGAGGAAGCCCTTTCCATATAGATATGTAAAAAACGTCAAAATCGGTTCACAAAAGACGAAGCACATTTCACACACATAAAAAAATCTATCGTACCGTCGAATTAAAAACCACCATATTTTTCAATCAAGTTAAAAATTTAAAGCTAAACAGAAGAAATAAACAAAGTTAAGACACATGGTAGAAACATTTTTACACTAATGATAAAAAATAAAAAAATGATTCGGCAAATTAAACAACAATGAACAATTTATACAAAGTGTGTAGAAGGTAAATAAATATATAAAATAATTAACATACCCGCTGTGCCTTGCGTTTATCAGCCCTCTGGTTTTGATGGTAGATCCTGGAGAAGTTGGAGACAATAACAGGTACGGGCAGAGCGATGACCAATACTCCGGACAGTGAGCATACCCCTCCTACTATCTTTCCAGCGATCGTTCCAGGAACCATATCACCGTACCTAGGGAAATAAACAAGAGTGAGTATATATTTGCAATAAACAAGTGACAAGGCACACAAAGCAATTTTGACATTTAAACTGATAATTTAAAGTATGTACATTTGATGCTCAGAAATATTTTAACTCTAAGAATTCGAAAAGAATTTTTTTTTAATCGCAAGCCGTAGGTTTGAATTCAATTTAAAATTAATTAATTCAGTTATTGCGTAATAATTTTTATTGTTACACTCGATCGAAATAAAAATTATGTAACGATGTTTTACTCTTGTCTTTCAGCTGTTTCTGTGTGGGTCACTATTGCGACCGTAGCATTCATTTGCTATTTCAGGCACGAAAAAATGTTACGCCGCGTGGCAACTTTTAATTGGAATATGAAGTACTTGCTTATGCCTGCGAATTTGTTTGACAAAGCTTTGAACTGTTGTTTAACTTTTAACTGATAGTGATTTTATTGATATTCTCAGATTTTTTTATGCTCACCCTATATTGCTCCTTAGAAGATGATTTTCCAAATACGGTGAAAGACGTTAATTTTCAACCCAAAAACCAAATGACAATTTTTTTCACACAAACTTCCAACCCCCATTTTACACACTTAGAGGGTGAATTTTTTAAAATCCTTTCTTAGTGCTCGCCTAAGGTATAACAATGACATCGAGCCAATTGTCACAGATCGAGCCATTTTGTAAGATCAATTGATTTTGGAAAATCAAACAACAAAACTGACTTTTGCACATATTAATGAGTTATTTCCCAAAACTTTTTCCTTAAAGCAGTCATTTATTTACGTTACTTTAGCTTAATATTGTTATTTGAAGAAAACATAAAAATATAACTAAAACTGTGTTACAATAATTTTGACATAGCATATCCTTTCGCAAAACCTTCGCTTTAACAACAAAAGCGTAGCCAGTTTTTTAATAATACAAATAAATACATAAAAGATAAAAAAATATAATACCTGCAGATAAAATAACTGGATAAATTGTAATTAGAACTGTGTTTGTTAATTATGTTTTTTTTACCGCAATTTTTTTAATATTAATGCTCAAAATTGATATTACATTCATTAAAATTATATACTATACAAATCGTAGCTTAAGAACATAGTAGCATGTTATTACGATCAGATGTAGGTAGCAATTGCTGCGGGTTCAGTGAGCAAGCGGCCGCTTCCCACGGACGACCGTGAAATTACGTCGTTGGCTATTAAATTTTCAGCGCGCTGTCTTAACCCGATGTTCATTCAACGCTGTGTGAAAACATACGTCTATGCATTCCTACACTTGTTGCTGCGACATCTTTTGGGCTAAACTTTGTCGGATTTGTTTTTAAAATCATTGGCTGCGTGGGCCCAAACCAGGGCCCAACATCCATCAGTTAAAACCTAATGGTAAAATAACTGAACGGTTCATATGCATGAGTACGTAGCATTACATATACGTAAACACTTATAAAAATCAGGTAGTTTGTAGACAATACGACAGATAAAGCCATTTTTCATACATGCACTTTTCACTAAGAGAGGTCTCTGTTTTCATTTGGGTATAATTATACTACTCTTTGGATTCATTTGGAGTTATCGTTATGTACCTGAACATTCTTTGCCTGGGCGCTTCTTGCCACGTTACTTATATATCTCTCTTTATATTACTTTAAATATATCTCAAGCGACACCATAGCAGGACATACAAAAGTTCGTTCTAGATATATTTTCTGCAGACTATGAAAACACTGTTTCATTTTATTTTTTTATAAATATCAATTCAAGTTTTTCAATTCAAGTCAGTCAGAAAGTCAATCAATTAGATCTGACGCTTTAACATATTTGTGGTCTAATATAAAAGTATGATAAGATAGTTGATGCAAAAAATATGCAAAAGTAATAAAACACATAATTAGGTAAATACTAATTATAATAAAACAAAAAAGTAGCAACGGAGTACCGTATTATTTAAAGTTCACCAATGTCTTGTGAAGGTTAAGCCCTTAATACATTTTATCAAAATACACCTTTACTGCATTCAATTAAGGTATAAGTTTCAAGTATACTTCGTTTTACGATCTTTCTTAACTCAAGCAACATTGTTTACTCGAGTGGTGTAAATTATGGGGTTAATAACGAATCAAAAGATTGTTTATTTGTATGTGAAATCGCGTCCTGTTTTTTCATGAGGAATTTTAATGAGTTTTCTTATACTTAAGAGAATTATGAATAACAGCAGTCAGCGCGAAGTCAGAAAATATGAATAACGCCATTTAGTAAGCTTTAGCGACTTTAGCTTTAGCACAATTTCAACAAAAAAATCGCAGAGGTGTATTTGTTTATGCTGTATTTCATTTTTGATGTAATGAAACATTTGGCTTTGGTAAAAACAATTTATTTTTAACTCCAACAATCCGTTCAGTCGGAATATAATTAACAAGATTTTTAGTGACAGTAAAATCTTGTTCAAAAAGGAGTCAGTCAGAGTCAAGTTCAAAAGTTGTGTAGGAGCCAGGGAAAAAAATTTAACGACCGAAACCACGAGGCGCTATGTTTCACATCGCAATAAAGCGACGTCGTGATCTGCGTGGCTGAAAATGACATTGGATACTGTTAATCTCGCGTGTGAAAGTAGGTACATTGTGGTATTACTAGTATTATTAAATATGTCAAAATCTTTTAAAGGCAATTTTATGCAAATCACTTTTGGCGGACATTCAACGTTATTAAATTGACCCTTCTTTACAAACTAACTTAGATACTATATTTTTGTAATAATAAACAAAGCGTTTCCTTTCATTGCTTTTTAGGGTTCCGAAATTTAGAAAGAACAGACGGAACTTTTATAGGGTTAGGTTTTTTGTCCGTCTGTCTGTTTGTTGGTCTGTTCAGACCCCTTTTCTCAAACATGATACGATTTGAGACCATAACTTGCACAAGTATCAGGGAGCGATCTGCAATGTTTAATCCGTCCGCTCGAGCGGTCAAATATGAAATTTGAAAATGGAACGTACTTTTTAAAATCCGAACGTTCATTACTAAATAGATAATTCATCGAGTTTTATTTACAGTTGGACTGGCACAACAAAAGGAGTGGGCCATTATTTTTTTTTTAGGCGTACCTAATCTTTAAGTAAATCATAAATGGATGTTATCATTGTTTATTCGTTCTTGAAGCAGCCTTTCAACACTTACGTTTCTGTTTATTATAGCAGTTTTCAGTTTTGGTGTCCTTTTTACAAAGCTTCATGAATTATTGTTCGTACTTGATAAGATTAAAAAATAAAAGTATTTAATGGCGTAGCTGAATTACATTGTAGCACAATTTTAAATGCTGTATTTTTTATTATTATTTAATGTCATTTTTTCAGATTCTTTGTCCTTTTATCGTAGCTTCAGTTCCTTTTTTAGGTGTACCTATCTAAGTGTATCATAAATGGAGTTAGTTAGAGAAGTGTAACATCGATCTTTTAAGGAGGTATCCAACACATGGGTTTTTGTTTGTTTATCTGTAATTTTCAGTTTCGTTATCTTATTTCCCGTAGCTTTAGTAACTTTTTTAGGCATACCTAGTAAATTCATAAATTAATATAACCAAGATTTTATTTGTTTTTAAGGAAGTACTCCAACCATTGAGTTTTTCGTTTCTTTGTGTTCAGTTTCAGCTTCCTATTCCCATAGCGCAGTAACTATTTTCAGGCATATCGAATTAAATGATAAATTGAAACAGTCATAAAGTAGTGACATTCCATTGTAGCTAACTGTAGTAGACAGAATCCCAACAATTGCATTTTTAAAGTAGGTCATAGATAAATTTAACTAATAAAATAATTTCGATGTTTTAAGAGAGTACGAGTATTTCATACATTTAAGTTTTTGCTTCTTAACAGCTTTAAATTTCAGTGTTCTTTTTGTATGTCTTCAGTTACTGTTTTAAGGCGTGGTACCTAAGTAGATTTTAAATGAAAATAACTATTAAAGTAACTTAATACTTGTGAAGAGAACGATTTTGACATTTAAATAGAAATAAAATTAAATTTGAAATCTAAATTAAATAAATCTAATTCAATAAAATTGTAGGGTCTTTAATTCTAAAAATAGAACGAGAAGAAAATTCCAGATTGCTTAGAGAACCTTAACCCTTAAGAGTGTTTAAAAAGCGCAAAGATTTTATTTATAGTTCCATTCTAATTAATTTTTTTTTTACAATGACAAAATAAATTTAATTTCATTTTTTGCGTAACATTTCCTAACTTGTAATAAAAAGCAAAATGAAGTGAAGTGAAGTGAAGAAGTGGATATAAGAAAATTTAGGTCTATTTGTTTCATTATTTCCTAAAACTTCTATTATGAAAGAAAAAAAACACAGAAAAACTTTATGTAATAAACACGCCAAACATTTAGTAAAAAATATTCACTGAGCAGCAATAGTTATTTGTTATGCAAGGCTAGAAAGTTGCTTTTTAAATATCTATAATATTTTCATTCCGAGCGTTACGTCACGTCAGCACTGCACCGTTATAAATGCAACGACTATTTCGTGGTAAAATGATTTTCCATTTCCCGCCAGTAAAAGCTGTAAATGGACTTGATATTTTCATAGCGTAGGCGACAATTTAGTTAGTGAGAGCATTTATTTGTCATGCATGCCTATACTCTTTGAATTTTTTAGTTGTATGATGTCATTTATTTAATAAGGTAGTATTGAGAAACTCAAAATAAAAACAAAAGAGCTGATAAGGCCAATCAATTCTATCACTAAATTTATTAAATGTTCGCTCGTGAATAAAAACAGATCTACAGTATGTTCCGCGGCTGACCTAGGACGCGAGGTAAATATTACGTAGCGGTACCGGAATACCATTAAAAGAAGGTTTGAGTCACGAGATCTTCATTATGATGTTCTTTTCCACTGTAAATATAATATAATATCAACATAACAATTCTATATACGCATACACTATGGACTCTAAACTTCCTTCAAATGCGCGTTGCCATCAACTGAGGAGATTCATCAATTTTACGTGAACGAGTCATCATCTCCCTAATTCGAGTAGATAGCTCATAATTAAAGCCATCCAAAACGCGGTCTTCGCTACAATCCTTTGGTATTCTTAAACCTTACTTTCTTATACCTAACTACTATATATATATATATATATATTTATATATATATATATATATATATATATATATATATATATATATATGTCTTCTTCGTAACATTGAGTTGCATCCTGAAAAACACAGTATTCGAGTATCCTTGTTCCGAGTGCCTTCTTTGATGTTTAATTAGCTATATGTTTACAAGAAATATTCTTCAATTTTTATGAAACCAAGTTGATTCTGTTAGGTTTTTGGAGCATTTGATGAACACAAAACTTTTATTAATTTTTAAAATTTAAGGTGGGTATACCTGATACTTAGGGGCTTATTTTCTACTTTTTAGTGGATTTGAAGTCATTTTATGTTTTTGTTGAAAAATAAGTTTATTACAAGTTTTACTGTACTATAAACCAGACTAAAAATGACCAAGTATACCTTGTGAGAAAAAAAAAGGACAGGTTAAATAGAAATAGGACGGAACGAGTGCCCGCTAGTTTTTAGGGAAAGGGATGACATATGCCTTTTAGCACAGACTAAGAAAGCAGCTTAAGGAAAGTAACGTTATATTATATTTCATATCGCGCCCTCTAGAGGATATAAAGTTATAAAATAAAATAAAAAGTTAGGTATCAAATAAATTAACACATTTCAATTTATGCTTGTACCTACAACGCCTGTGGCGTGGCAATTGGCCGGTTTTAACTTAGGTGGCGCTGGAGAGAACATATTGTCGAAAAACTGGGTATTAGTACCATTTGTCTAACATGTGGGTGCAAGCGGTTGCCGCTGGAGGTACAAACTCGAAATATCAATAAAAACACCAAACTGTACAAATCTACCAAATCACAACACTCCTTGAACTTTTGTAGCGATAGCCCCCTTTTATGTCTTGATTGCCTCTACTACTAGATATTGTAGTAGGTAAGCTCGTATAGAAATAAGAAATTAGAAAGGAGACAAACTTTTGAACTTATCTTCGAGATGAAAGGTTACGATGGGTATGAGGGTCCGATAATCGGAATGGCTGAAATGCATTCTGTGCGTTTTGAGACTATTTTTAGAGTGATGTCTGTATATATGTATGTATGTCTGTATGTACGTATGTGACCTTTCTTGGAGTCAAGTATCTTAAGAACTAATTAACCGATTTGATATATTAACATTTCAATCGCTTACTCTCTTCACTCGGAACTGATTTTTAAATGGCCGATCCAATAAAACGACACTTATTCATAAAATATTTGATTTCAATGAAACAAGATTTATTTGAATTCAAAAGTGCTGAATTAAAATTTTTATCAAAATTTCAAAATTCTTCGATATCCAGACATAAAGAGAATGCAATCGTACGGTAGTTGTTGCCGGACCAATTTTTTTTTTTTCGCAACTACACACTAAATTTCAAGTGTCTATCATAGCCAAAAGTAGCTTACAGTTTAGTTTATCGATCAGTGACAAAATAAGGAAACCTTGACTTGATATATTTCGTAAAGTGTATAAATTAGGTTCAAACGGGGTAATTTAATTGGAGAAAGTTGTCCTAACTGACATTTCAGTCTTCTAACTTCAGCCACAAAGAAAATACATAAGAAAAGGCCTAATAGAGCCATGAGTTGCTTCAAGAAGGTCGTGTTGTTTGCTAATCTCCTGCTCGACTTGGCTAAGGGACACTACCGTGCTCCCAGATATGTAGATTTATTACGGTACGTAGCACTCAGTTGTCATTATATGTATAATACACCTAACATCGTTAAGCAGCGAAAATACTGTGTTAAAATCGTCTAGTTTATCACTTTGCAACAACATCATTGAAATAATATAAATTTAATCGTCATACATAAAGAAGGCGCTTAATCCTCATGCATTATTGTACACCCACTGTTATAACAAAACTACACAACAAATGTTCAACATTGACGTCAAATGGAAATATACAACCATTGTGTTGCATTGCTGTAATGTTAACTTACTGTTTAGTTCTTTGATCTTAATATTTATTTTTACCTGAGTATATCTGGACCTGTGATAAGATATATCGTTCTACACTTATCAGAAGTGCGAAAATATGTAAGTGTGAATAATTTTTTCTGACTTAAGGAATGGAGGAGCTTTTCAATTTGGATTTTATATCAAGAAGTTTCGAATACAGATTTGGTCAGTAAATGTCGATAAATCCTCAAAAACAAACTGTTGAATAAGCATTGCATTTTTGTTATTGTTACAGGATTATAGGGTTCTGAAGTATATTTAAAGTTTTAAGATTCTAACTCATAAAAGTAAGTTAGTTTAAAATCAATTGCAAAATTTGTAACGCACAAATAAACAAGAAAGCGAGTTAGTATAGCAGACAAAACATTGACCTAATATACTTCTCTTCTCTCTTCTCATTTTATCCGAATGTTAAAAAAGTCAAAATCTTTTGGATCACATTGTGTAGGTTTACCTATTACCATTACCTATTTTATTAATGTAGACAAATAAACTGAAATGTGTACTGCCTACTATGTTTTTCTAGTTAAATATAATATTAACACAAGCCCGTGAATGTTAAACTTTTAATATTAAACATAATTCGTTCACAAAACAAACACAACCTCTTTAAACAAAAATAAAAAATAAACAAACACAAAATAATTGCGTTCCATTTTCTCCATCTCAAATTAATGAGGCTATGAAAGTTTAATATAATCTGTAGTAAAAAAATAGATCAGTGTTTACCAAACGATCAATAAGGAGTGTTTCCGGAGGAACTTACCTATTAGCCGTAGACATTATCGTAAACATATTGTCTGTTATATAAGTAATCAAACTCATTATCCGACAAAGTGAATGAAATGAAGCTAATAATAAACGGGTAGGAGTCAAGGTCAATAGTGAACGTTGGCATTTTTCGTTTTACCTATATTGTGTATTTGAAATTTTTTTTGGGGCTTCGCACATCAAAAGGAAAAGAGAAAACCTACTCGTGGGTTTCTTTGTCTTTCTGTATGACATTGTTAATAATACTGTATCATAGGGGATTTGGATGATAAGTATAAGCATAACGGGTATATTTAATATAAGCATATTTTCATATGGAGCACGAGCTACTTTTGCGCAAATATATTTTAATTCAAGCATTTCCTTTATCCCTTAATGAGGCGCACGGGGTCAATACAATTTCAAATTGAAAAAAATATGTGTGGATTGGTTGAAGTGCGCCAGCGGTCTTAAATAGTTTGTTTTATTTATTTCTTATTATATCATACTTTTATTTTGTTTGGGGTCACTAGAGACCCCATGCGACTTATTGTGTAATTTTCTTAATGCGCCTAATTAAGGGTAAAAACAAATAAAATGCAAAAAATGCCGGAAAAGCCTATATTTTCATAAAAAAAATAATTTCGACCAACAAATGCCGTTATGTAAGTAATTACTATGATATATATATATATATGTTGATGCTGGTGTATAATTAATTCCTGCTACAAGGTCAAAGTGTTCCAGTAAGTATATTATAAAAATACATATTTTTTTTTATAAATTTCGAAAGAAATTTAAGCATGCCAATATGTATAAGACAGAACAGAAATTTGTCGGCTAGCCTTAGTTTTGGTAGAAAAATGAATGAAAATTTTATAGTCATACAAAAAGTACGTAGCCACATAGGCGTGACTTTGTTCTTACTTTTCATAAATACATGTTATTGTCTTAGGAACAAACTGGCTAGGGAAAAGTTAGGTAGCGAGGAGCATAGCGACCAGCTGATGATAAGCTTGTATCATATAAATCGCACGAGTCGAGCAAAGCCTAACCATAATCAAAACTACGGTCCGGTTTTTTTATTTATGCGCACTGCCTGAAAATCTTTATTTCGATGCGCCTTTTAACACATAAAACGAATGTAGGTACAAATTATTATCAAATTATGCATTATAGTCGTTCATTCTTTATTTTGAGGACGTTAGTATCAAATTTCTCAGAGCGGCTAAACATACACCTACATCACATTGCGACCTGTTTTTACCAACCACTTTAGTCCTGCGTGACAGATGCTGAGCCCATTGCTGCAACACTGCTTCTTTTCAGTGTGTCTTGTGCTTTAAACATGCTCCTTGTCGTAAACCACCATCTTAAGAAAAGTAAGAGATAAAATAAGAGTAGGGACAGGAATGACTTACTTCTTAGTCAGAATTGGACGAGCCGAAAAGTCAGAATTAATTATTCCTTTATTTCATATGAAAGAATGTGCAGAATTTTAAATGTGACACATTTTGCTACCGACAGAGTACAGTATAGTATACTTGGTAAAGAGCATGAAAGTAGCTAGATTCGCTTATATCAAAATGGTAACAATTTGACGCAATGCGACGCCAACGCGACGCGATCACTATAGGTAAATATTATGAATATATGATACTATACCTAGTAAGGAACCCCATTTTTGAGAAATAACAGGCAAAGTACCTGGAGGACCGATTGCTCGTTTTTTTTAAACAGCACCATCTATTGTTAAGTAGCTTAAGCGTTGCTTAATAACGCTACCTGTGGTCAAATAGCTTAAGTGTTGCTTAATAACGCCACGTATTATCAAATAGCTTAAGTGTTGCCTATTACTACTCTATACTACTATGAAAATCGATGGAGCGATTCAGATTATATATATATATATATATATACATATATACAAGGATTGCTCGTTTAAAGGTATTAGATATAAAAAACTTATCTTATAATCTTAGGTTAAAATCGGCTTAGTGCAAGACGCGCTATACACAATTTTCGCGCTTTAGTCTAACAAAAACTTTTATTCTTTTCGAAATACATCAAATGAACTAAAATCACAGACAATTATATTATATGTATAAAACAAATATGTTTCAAAGCATCAAACAAATTTAATGAGCTGTACTACTGACTCAATTAAAGCCACAAATAAAAATAAAAAATCTTTTGGACATCACATTCATTCAAAAGACACCCAAGTAACGAATTTGGGGAATTAAAAAGTTAAAATAATGTCATGGAGATGATCCTCGACCTCTACGTCCGCAGGTCCCTCGAGGATCTTTTTAGGTAAAATATCCGTTATCAACGATCCAAAAGTACCCCAAACAACTATTTCGGGCGCATTAAAATAAAAAAAAAAACCATGGAGAAGATTTCTATGACCTCTACGTCCTGGTCCCCAGGTACCTCGGAGGACTTTCTAGTTGGTGATACATACCCATAAAAACCCTAATTGTTTTTTAACTCCTTGAAAAGTGCATTTTGAAGGTGCATAATCTTAAGGCTATGTCATACCATAGCAAAAGCGTGCCGTTTCGACCAGTGTACAAAGACCTATTACGCTATTGAAGCATACAAAGAGACACAGTTCCACGTACGGTAGGCGTTAGCACGTGATCGAACGTTGGAAATCTTGATTTTCTCGGTGTATTGTCGGTGCAAAATTCAAATATTTATTTAGAACTATGAAATCAGCAAATTCCCTTTTTGATATTTTATGAAATAAATTACACTCTAAGTTTTCCCATCAATTTCAATTTAGGCCAAAAATAAAGTGTCTGAATAATTTTTTTTTCTAAATGTTTTGAAAGGACAATTATTATTTATATAAAATAATATTAACAAAATCACTAAATTAAGGTTTAAACTATAACATATATTTTTTTCACGTAAAATGTGCGGTCAGGACCGTAACAAAATTAATCAAATTCTTACAAACTTGACACGTTTGGGTATGCCAAAAATCAATCAAAATACGTTCAGCATTCTAAAAATCAGAAGTTGAATGCTTTGTTTACTCGTATAGTGCGTTTTTGTCGTTTGCCGGATTTTAATTAAATCGCTTAGCAGTTATCGAAATAATCCACTGGTATAAACTTTAACAAATAAAGAAATCACGCTATATGTATGTTGAATTATCATAGCTATAAACTGGGTGGGGCAAAAATAAAAAAAAAGGATGACAATAATCGAAGAGAAGAAGTGAATAATGATTTTGTTGATTATTTGATATTGAGTGATGAACCTCTTTTTCATTTGAAAGACTTCATTATAAACAAACTTGCAGAATTTGCAATGTTGAAAATCCAAGAAAAGTCCACCATCATGAATTATACCTTGTCAATTGTAAAGTCTGGTGAGCAGTTACATTACAAAGGATTCTTGGGCCCTATTTTTGTTAAGACTTCGATGGCAATGCTGTAACTGTGGCCGACGGTTTTAGATATCGCTATCGATATCTCTTGTTGAAAGTCCAGAGACGTGGTTCCAACAAGATTCCACACCGCATACGGCTCGAGCCACAATGGCGATCCTAAGGAAGAATTTCGGCGAGCTTTTAATCTCGAAATTTTTAACAATTCACTGGCCCGCTAGTCGAATATTTTCTCTGAGGTTATTTAAAAGTTAAAAGATTTCTGAAGGGTCGGCAACGCGCGAATGATGCCCTTGGTGTTGCAAGCATCCATAGGCTACGGTGACCGCTTACCATCAAGCGGACCGTAGGCCTGTTTGCCACCTTAGTGGTATAAAAAAAAGAAAAAGTGTACATTAATAAACCCAGGACAAACGAGAAACTGAAGGTGAACATCCGGTTGCTAACTCCTCTTGTTCTCAGGAAAATAATGAGAAGTGCTCCCGAAAGAGCCCGGCTTTGTAAATGGCGGTCATTTACGTGACGTAATATTTAAAATCGGAATCAGAAATATCTCCATGAATTTTATTTTATCTGATACCAATTGAAGATAAAAAAAAGTAATAACCAGTTGTTAGCCCTTCATTACTTACTAGACTTTGCCAGCGGCTCCGCCCGCCCTCAATTCGGTTACCGGCGTAGAACTCCTTCATTAACTCCAATTAATTAATTAATTAGTTATACCAATGAATTGCTATAGCATGCTATAGGAGCAGCAATAGTTCGTTTAACTCTGTTATAGTTATTCCCGCAGGAACTTTTGATTTTTTAGGGATAAAAAGTAGCCTATATGCTATTCCAGGACCTAACCTATATGTATGCCAAGTTTTATCCCGATCCTTCCAGTGGTTGAAGCGTGATTGAATAACAAACATCCAGCCAGACATACAAACTTTCATATTTATAATACTAGTAGGATGCCCCACCCTGTAGTTACAAAAGTTTAATTAAACAATGAGCAGTAAGCCAAAGATGTATCTTTGTTTTAAATTCTGGAAAAAAACTCAACATTATAACACTATTCAGTATAATAATTCATCGTGTTCAGTAAACAAAAGGTCTGGTTTATTTTATTACACCTCTAAGTGTAATTTGTTAAAAAATCCGAAATATGCTACATACGCGTTATTTACTTAGCATACCAAATGCCCCGACTCGCTTTCGGTCCAGACCGGAAGACAGGTCGTGCTATTTCGGCTTCGTTATAGTTTCAGCCCACTAAATCACCGAAACTGGCCGCCGACCGATCGATGCCTGTTTACAGTACGCCTTTACAGACCTTTCACACGCACCGTCTATTGTTTTTACCAGACAAATTAACGCGAACACAATTTGAATTGGTGTCTTTGCACGGCGGCTTTTGTCAGTAGTTATAATTTACATATTTTTATCTCTCTTTATAGTATTCTGGTAAATTATTTTACTTCAACACTACGCTATGGACAGATTTTCTGGGGAAACACAACAAATAAATTTAAGGTTTTTAGAGCACAAAAGAAATGTCTTCGAGCCATCTGTGGTTTAAAAATAGAGATAGCTGTAAATTTTATTTTCAAAGTCTTTCGATACTTACATTACCGTGTCTATATTTATTTGAAGTTGCTGTGTTCGTACGTAACAATTTAAGTTACGGTAAGTTAATTTGTCAAACTTAAAAGTACGCGTAACTACAATGTACTGAGTGTAATTCCTCGTCGAACAACATGAATGGAGAAAAGTATATTTTGTATGACACCGAAATTATATGATAAGTTACATAAATGTATTACGAGCCAAGACAATAACATATACAAATTAAGGAAAAACTTAAAAGCTTTTTTAGTTAATAAAGCTTATTAAATTGTAAACGAATTTTCAAATGACAAATTTTAAATAACTAAACATAATTTATTTTAATAAAATTTGCAACTTATAGGTCTAAGAACTGATAAAGATACTGCAAGTGCTTATAGAAAGATAAATGTGTTGAAAAGGATATTTACGGTATTTTTAAAATATTATATGCATATACTGACACCATATTCATTTTTTTTGATTAAAATTTTGAAATATTAATAACATATAAGTACATGTGTTATCAATTATAACGTTGTGAATGACTTTGAAGAAAAGTAACAGCACTACTACTAAATCACGTAAGCGTGGTGTAAGCTAAATGCGTACGGGTAGCTCATGCGTCAGCAGATAATGTCTGCGGTGTAATGATGTGGGTGCGGTGCATTGTGACGCAACATAATATCAAAAGTAAACACAGGATTTTTATAAACGTTTGGATGAGATCAGTGACGCGAAACGGCAAAAGGGACAAAGAACCTGACAGCGCCGGCCTTGGGGTAGAGCTAGGGAAGCGGTCGATCTAGGTGCCAAGTGGCAAGGGACACTAAAAAGTCAAATGCGAAGATAATATTGCTAAATCCATACCTAAGGATAATTTTATTGTAAAATTTGTCAGTGCAAAAGCAAGGAAGGTAAACTTTGTAAAGATTAATAAAGGATAAACTCCTGACACTTAATACAACTAAAAAACATATATGACATGAAGTATTTAAAAGAAGTCTCAACCAATTAAAGATACTATTAAAATCAAAGAGTGCAATCATGCATATGGCATGTGGAAAACGAAATTTACTTTGTAATTGTTTAGAGCTAACAAATACCTCCGTCATAAAATATCTTGGTGTAATGCTTGATAGTAACTTAAACTGAAAGGAGCACACTTATGTTCTTACAGCCAGGGTAAGAAAATTGATATACATTTTAAAACTATTAGATTTGTGTGTGATCGCAAGCAGCAACTGTCAACTTACTTTTCTTTATGTCAATCACTCCTACATTATTGTATAAGTTCCTTGGGGGATGCTGTTAATCAACTCGCAATAAAGTAGAAAGGGAAAGTAAAGTAAAGTGGACAGGGTAGAGAGGGAAAGAACACGCTATTCTTAAGGTTATGCTATTTAAATCCTACAAATTTTCAACAACCCAAACTTACAATACAGCATCTGTAAGTAACAGTTAGACAATTATTTCTCATAGCAATCATTCTAGATCAGCACAAAAAAATCACAAACTACTCTAAGAAGAAGCGTAGCAAAGATAACGTATTAAAGTTGCCTCATAGTTAAGTTTGCACAATCATACAATCTATTTATTAGAACTAATGTGTACAACCGACTGCACGAAAAAAAAAGAGTTTCCAAGTTCTATTCCACCAAAATAATTTGCATTCAGTCAAGAAATCCAACTATTTTGGACATATTTTGTTCACAGAAGGCAATATTAATTCCTAGAAAAAATTTCATTTTATCAATTGAAATTGATAAACTTCTTTTCGTAGGAACAAATTTTTTTTAACCAAATAAATGTACGTTTTAGATCAACCAAACTTAAATCAATTACCCTAAGACAGTTAATGTTCTTGTATAAAATAAATACATTTTTATATGCAACATTTTATTTTTCTTCATTTAAACCAAAAAATAATTTTGCTTTGATATAATTTATTTTGAGCCAAAATCATGGTTTTCTTAAATCTGAGACGTCACTTATTAAAAACTATAATTTTTGATTAAAATTATTGTATCTTAAATCAAAGCCAGTAAAATGTTCAGTTAAGATAATATTGTTTTGAATTAGAAAAAATAATAATTTTAACAGCATTTGTTAGATTTTTGACTAAAAATCTGATATTTTAAGCTGAAACTCTTGTTTTAGTCGAAACAAATAAAATACCTGCGTTAAAATATTAAACATTTTCGTTGAAATTAATCAGCTAGTATCGCTTTGAACGAATATTCTTTACCTGCATTTTTAGAACTGAATGAACCTCATCACTGTCATTCATAGGATTTCGTGTCGGATTTTAATTTTAAAAAAAAATGTTTATTGTAGGGTTTTGTGCGTCAAATTAGTATTAGTTTATGCAAGAAAACTACAGTAAATTATTATCTGAGAATTGAAAATCTCGTGGCCCAGTCGCATTCGTCTATCTGAAACGATAAGCGAAGTTAAGCAACTTGGATGGGTGACCGATTAGCGGCACACTTTTCTTTCTTCCATGTTTAAGAAGGATCGTTAAATAGTCGTAACAATTTATAATTTAATATAACACTAAATCAGCTGAAGGCGAAAATAGCTACTAAGCTCGACAAACGTCCTCCGAGACACACTAAGTTAGTACAGTAGACTGACTCTATATGGCCCAAGCCTCCAGAAAAGAGGCGTAGGGCTCTTTAAAGAACTTTATTTAATCTTGACGGATAACTATGGAATTTTGGACCGAAACATTTTTTGTTTTTAACTAAAATAAATGTTATTAATTTAGGAGCTGCCGTAGTCAAGTTAGGAGCACTATTTATTCTCTTGTGTGAACTACAAATTTCTTCTATGCAATAACACACGAAGTTCTACGCCCAAGAAAACTAAGTGTTTCAAATAAAGAAGCATTTTTTTCTTCAATGAATTAAATATTGTTTCTAACTGTTAGTTTTATTTACTGGTTCAAATAAATTTGATCTTATGTTAACTTCGTATAATTTTAAATATTTAATAGAAATAATATCTTGGATGAAGCAAATATTCGATGGTGCATATACTCGTATGAAACGATATTCTCTTGGCTCAATTAATTCTTTTTTACTGTGTGTGTAAAGTTATTCCAAACCTCAAGCGCGCACACGAACGCAAACACACACAGTAGCAAAGTAGCACTTAGATTTTGTTAATTTGAATAATTTATAATATAAGGAAAAAAAATAGGTAGCAAAGTATTAAAAATAGGTATATTTACTAAATATAGCAAATTCTCTTAAAATCTAAGTCGGACATTATGATTAAATATATAATCTGTCTTCATTTGAATTAGGCATTATACTAAAACACAAAAAAAAAAATTAAAATACACACCAAAATAAATGTAATATGTAGCATCTGCTCACCATGCATATCCTGTGTTAATAAGTTATTAGCTAATCGGCTCAATGGCCGGTTCTCAGCTAATAATCAGTTGATACCTGCTAAACAGGTCGGCGTGCGCCGATTTACAATTTTATCAATTACATCGACGATGAAGAATTCGAACTTGAGGATTAGCCACTAAAGATTTTATGTCAAACTCACTTGCCGTATCGAACCCTTAAGTCTGAGGAGAGACTTTGCTTCCCTGTGTGTGTTCTACCTCTTGTACAATGAGATTGTACAAGAGATTGTGTTCTGAGGAATTGTTCGAAATGATGCCCACGGCTACTTTCTACCATCACACCGCTCGCCATGACAGGGAATTTATTCTCACACTTTAGAACAGAAATGATCGCGTACAGTGCGGTTTAAGAAAACGCTTGAGTTGTGGAATGAACTCCCTGCCAATGTTTTTTCTAAGGACTACAGTATGGGGTTGTTAAAGAAAGATGTCATTGGATTTTTAAAGTGTCAGCAACGCGCGAGTGGTGTTAGATTTTTGCGATAAATAGTTGATTTTAAATTTGGGAATCATTATTAATTTAACATAAAACTTAAGTACAATAAAATTTACGTAAAGCGTCAAACAATGGGCGCTAAAAGACAATCTCGCTCTACCCTGATCAGGGGCTGGGGCCGGTGCTGCAATAGAACCTACTTTTTTTCCTTTTATCCACTAGCATTAATGATTATTAACATTAAACCTGGAAACAGTATCGGTAAATCAAAAATTAAATCAGTAATAATTTCAGTACTATTATGATGAACATTAATACCTAACATAATATATTATATCCAAATAATACGTGATTATTCCAATGGCTTGTCTTTTCGCTCTATTAGGCTTACTATTTTGTAAGGTCAATTAAATGCTTATTAATCACAAACAAACATAAACAGTCTAGTATTTCAAAAACACAATTTTTAAATAGTGAAAAGCAGGCATTTTATTTTCGTTACTTTAGCAGATTTATATATTTATTCAAAATATAAGGCAATGTTGTGTAAAAAATTAACTAAAAAGGTGTAACAATACTGTTTGCAGCATAAAGTATTATAACTGGAATCTCTGTGCGAAAGTTCAAGTGTCCAGACAAAGAGTTAGGGTTTCCCATTGATTCGAGTATATCAGTCAGTCAGTCGGTCTATGTAAATATATATATATATATATATATATATATATATATAACTTATAAATTAGAGTTAGTATTAACCTTTTAACCACAATATCGACGTCCAATTTTTTGACGTTCACAAAATATCCTTTAATCCACAGTGGCTCACTGGGCAATGATGCAGCAGATCAACTGGCAAATAGGGGACCAGACACTAAAATAATCGGACCCAAATCGATTCTGCCGGTTATGCGACAGAACCACACAACTATAGAAACAACAGTGGGCAAAAGTGTGGACAAGCACCTGTCGCACAAAATACTGCAACTCATTAGGAAAAATCTCCGCCACATAACTGGCATAATAACAGGTCACTGCCAACTAAATAAACAACTCTAACAATTACTGACAGTCCCATATGTAGAAGTTGTCTAGATGCCGAGGTAACACTAGCTCCCGTGATCTTGCGCTGCAGAAGTGTAAGCAATCAACGGGAAAAGATTCTGGATAGTACAGTAACCTTGAGTGAGGCACTGAGGAGCATCAGACACCTCCTACATTTCTGGAGAAAGCTAAAATGGTATGAGTAAGCAACGACAGACAGATTAGTTACTTACGTACAATGGTCCAAAGTGCGGAAAACATACGCCCCACTAACTAACTAAGGTATAAAATAAATATTAAAATAAGTAAACGTTCAAAAAGTCCAAAGGACAACCGCTACATGTATACAAGTTATTGATAGAAACAATTAAAAATGCGCTAGTGCTAAAAAGTGAAAAACGAATCTACAGCAAAGTGCACGTGTAATTAAACACGGAACACTCCAGAGAGAAGATCTTTCGTCACAAAGATTTCAGCTAATTGTATAATGACACGCCCCGATTCGTTAGGAAAACAACCTGTATCGTAATGAATCTTGTTCAAAGCTATGAGAAGACAAATTTATTTAAAATTATTGCATATAACAACATTGATGTTTTTATAAATGTTTCAATTACTTCAGAACTTTATGTACAATTGGATTAAACTTTGATATTAAAAAAACAACAGATTGTATCTAGTTAACATTGATTTGGATCATTTTGTTTTGAAGTTAGAGGACCAAGTAGTGTAATTGGTAGTGCATTGGACTACCATGTTCCGAAATTGATTCCCAATAAACATTAAGTATATCAACTAAGATTTATACAATTTTTTAATACTAATGTTATCATGCCCGTTACGGCAAAAGGTTCACAACCTATAACGTTTTTAGGACGTAATACCATCGAGGAAACGGGGATTAACAAACATTATTAACTGTTGGCCGAAATGTTGTCGTTCATGATATATATTTCATACTACTGCTTCAAGGATGTTTCGTGATGATTTATTATAATGCTTAGTTCGATAGCTTATTGCCGTACAGACATTAACGAACTTTACTTATTATAAATTATTAGTTTTACACAAGTTAATTTTCGGAGATTTCGATGAAGATCTACTGTCCACTGTTAGTCAGTGCAAATTTTGCAGATTTAATCAGAGCAAATGCACTAATTGTACCCTTTCACAAATAAAGCCCACTGATTTCTTACCTAAATGTATTTTATTTAGATTTCGCTTTCCTCGTGTCCTCAATTATACATGGTTTTACGAAGTCTCAAAAGTCAATTTTATCCTATCTCTTCAGAGAAAATGAAGTAAACCTACCTTTTAACTTTCCCAAATTTGGCCCTCGGATTTCTAACTTGTGTTGTATTTCAGTTAGCTTTCGCTTTAGTTGTGTCCTTAATAATAGATACTTTTACAAATTCATATAAGTCATTTTTATCTTATCTCATCAGAGCAAATGAACTAATTTTACTCTTTCACTTCCACAAATTTGGCCTACTGATTTCTAACTTACGAATATGTCGTAGTTTAGTTAGTTTTCGCTCGCTTATGTTCCTAATAATAAATTGTTTTACAAAGTCCCAAAAGTCAGTTTTATCTCACCTCATAACAGCAAATGTACTAATTTTACCCCTTTACTTTTACAATTTGGGCCAACTGATATTTAATCTATGTTCCATTGAAGTTAGGTATTAGCTTGTATTCTCAATTAAACTACCTTCAGCCCTAAGAACATTTGCTAAAAATGGGACTTTAAAATTTTTGATCAGTTCTACTGTAAGCCACTATACTTTGCCGTATATCTTGATTTTTGGTAATTAAGACGTATTCTTTACTTAATTTTTTCATCTAGATTCTTCAACGTAATTTATCACTATTGTATAGTTTGCTAAACTTTTGCTTCGCTTTATGATTAAGTGTTTTTAACACATTATCGACTGCATTGCTAAGCATTTCTTGCATGGTGTATTCTTTCTTTAGGTGGATCATCGAACACCTTCTTATAACTATTTTAAACCGCCTGAGATTGATCGCCATTTAGATGTTATAGTTCCAGTTATATTATCTTCGTGGCTACATGTTTAAGCTACGTCATACTGATTTTGCTGCATGAAGTAAAAAACAACTCAGCTTTTGTTAAGGTAAATCATAACATTTTATTTCATTCCTGTTTTCTAGACTTGAACTAGATAACATAGAGAAAACATATAATAAAATAAAATTTCCTTTGCTAAATAAATCAACATGTACGAGAAAAACTAGGCAACAACACAAACAAACATCACGTGGCCAAAATCAAATAAAAATGGCGGCATCTTTGCGGTACGTTCCGTTACACCACATGACATGACATTGTTTTTTCGTGAAGTGGCAATGTTTTATCTGTGACTGTAAAATACGTTGTTTATTTGTTGGGTCGCTTTAGTACCGTATTTACGATCGGTTTCGCATTTGAGGTCGAATAGCTGGGTTTTATTTTAATCCTGGCTAAATGCGAGCGTGCATCGTCAGAGTGTGTGACACTGCGCGAAATTTGATTTTCAAGCTGCCGTTTGACGTCATAGGCTTTAGACATGGCAACGCGACGATTTAGATTGCACTTAATTTGTAACCATTTATTTTACAACCACTTGGCAACGTGTCGATCTAGAAATAGCTTTAGTTATATTTGTAAACAGTGTTGACTTGCAGTTTGGTTGAGTATAATGGACGTCTGCTATTATTTGGAGACAACAATAGGTGGATTAGGGTTAGGCGTTTGTAGTTGGTTGGTAAGCAAAGACAAGTCCATTTAAGCTTGACAATGCGTCAAATGACACGTATTATATGTAGCAACCTGAATAAAAGTTTATACAGAATATGAATTGGGTTGAATGACACCTTGGTAAAAGACCTATTTTTCCTAACTTACGTTTGGATCAATACTCTGTTGTTTTGGTAACGGAAACCAATATATTAAAAGCGCATTTGATGTAGCATCTACAATATTTTTTAAATTGTTAATTAAAAATTGACCGTCAATAGCCACGTATTTAAACGTAGAAACGTTCGTATTTAGTTTTTATGTACATACAACTAGATTATTCCCGCAACTTCGTCCGCGTGGACTTTTGCAAAAAGAAAGCTTTTAACTATAGGCTTTACTGACAAAAGTATCGGAATTCTCTTAAAAAATCATTTTCCAAAATGTCATTCTTAATTTTCAACCTAAATTCCAGATACCATTTTTATGTATTCAGCCTAGTAAATGACGGATTTCCATACAAACATCCAACCCTATTTTACCCCCTTTATTCAAAATCCATTCTTAGTGCTCGATTACTAACCTTAAAATTTTTGTCTCTAGACCAAGAAGCTTGGGCTGTGCGTTGATATATCTATCAGTTAGTCAGTTTACCCTTTTGTAAATAGACTATTTATATAATCGTACAAAGTACATTTCATATTTAGTTTTAGTCTTAACCGGAGTAAAGGCAATCGAGATTTTACTTAGGTATTAGTTAAAAAAATTGGTATATGGTTTAAATTAAAAAAAAATGGTTTTTTGTCGGGTCTCATAATTTTTAAGCACATCCTTTAAAGATACTCCGAGTATAGCCCTTTCGATAGCTCGCTGATCAGGTTAACTGTCAGTAACAGATTAACAAAAAAAAAAGATAATATAGAAATATCTATTGGACGAACACAACTGTTAGACTTAAAACTGCCCGCTGGTAGGTACTGTGATATTTTGAGGAAGGTCGCAAAGCTCTGTAGGTAGTGTACACATCTTCACAAAATACCGTTATTAACTAGCAAAAGTCTTTAGAACCAAAGTATATGTTGCCATTGCAGGATTAGTATGCTTCTCAAACAGATGCAGGCTGCGGACGATGATGAAATTAGGTCAGTGGTTTTGAATCTTTCCGACAAGGGCACTTGGTATGCTAGAGGCATGGAGCAGGAACGTTGGACTGTTTAGAAATGAGGTTTAAGTCAATTTTCTTTTTTAAAAGAATGTAATGTATTATTTTAATGTTTGGTAAATAAATACGGGTAAAAATATGTTTTTTTGTATAATTCCTACATGTACAAAATCAAACCTTCACTATATAAAATTATCAGAGGCCTAAATAAGGTTTTTTTTTGTAATCGTAGAGCCTACCTATTCTACAATTGTTAAACTTTAGCTTGATTCTTCAAAAAAAATCACCAGTCTGCACAAATAATCAAATGAAACTTAAAAAATACAGTATTGTCTGTTTATTGCTCAATACGGTGAGATACCCAATACAAGAAACTAAGATTTTAATAAGCTCAAAAGTGGTATGGTGTAACAAACTTTTCTCACCCGGCGGTCAAAAACCAAAACTATAGTCACTATATTCAAATTGTGTAAACTCACTACCAACTTCAGTCACATCGAACTGAAGAATGGCAAACGACAAAGAAAAATAAAATACGCATACTCGTTCTGCACAGATTATGTAACCCAATGTAAATTGACAAACCACAGAAAACGAGAGGTAGGGCACTGCAAGTATTCGCTCGAATAAGCTGCCCGAACAAATAAAGCGGGGCATAGCGAGTACTTGCTCGAATGAGCGGTCCGAACTGGGGAAGTACCTCCACCTTACAGAAAACCGCGGCCACAATAACACTAACATTGAGTAGTGTTGTGTTCCTGGCGGTGAGTAAGGTTGCCAGAGCTCTCTCTTTGAGGATTCGCTGCGCGGACAGCGGAGGACCGACGGTGCTTGTTGCTGTCATTGCTCGGCGTAGACGCGGCGTGCTGGTTCGGCGGTCAGGGAGACCTGATGAAACGGCTGACCGCTGGCCGCCCGCAGGTTGAACGGGCTCCCGAACCCAGGGATCACTTAATCTCCGCCCTGGGAGGCTGATCCGCCTGTTGAACCTGTGTAAAGTCTCTGAAGTAGTAGTCGTGCCGGAGAAGGAGACCGGAGTGGACCCGGCTACTACAACAGAGGGAGATCAGGGGCCCTTCCGCCCGCCGTGCCAGCAACCGTATCATCTGTGTTGAGCTTCGGCAGTCTTAGTACCGCAACTTTTTGTCTTCTAAGCTGTCTGTGCAGTGAATCCTCATCCGTAGTCTAAGTTACTTCAAAAAAAATGGCCAGGAACAGAAAAAAGAAAAGAGTTTTGACAGCGGTTACTCCATCCACATATAATGTGGCTTTTTGCAACATAAGGGGTAACACATTCACGCAAATCTTAACGCAGTCCATCACCATCTCGAGACTGCGCAGCCAACCATTCTTTTTCTAACGGAGACGCAGATATCCTGCCCGGCCGACACATCATACCTTCGTTATCCCGGCTACAAACTCGAGCACAATTTTTTGAGTCGTGCCGGTGTATGTATGTTCGTCCGGGAGGATATCTGCTGTCGCCGACTTCATAGCCTTGAAGACAGGGACCTGTCGATATTGTGGGTGCGCGTAGATCATGGGGGCCACACTCGTATCTATGCGTGCCTATACAGGTCTCATAGCGGTGACACGGACGTAACTCGACTCTTCACGCACCTGAGTTTGACGACTGACAAAGTTCTAGAGCAATATCCTACAGCAGAAGTAGTTATTTTGGGAGACTTTAACGCCCACCATCGTGAGTGGCTCAGTTCTCGAACCAATAACTATGCAGGGATATCTGCTCATGAATTTGCTCTGACCTATGGATTCTCTCAGCTGGTACTTTCTCCAACGAGAATACCAGATATAGAGGACCATACAAGCTCCTTACTGGACCTTCTGCTGACTACACGTCCGGATGGATACTCCGTCTCAGTGGATACGCCTCTTGGCTCCTCGGACCACTGTCTCATCCGGACTCGATTGTCATGCACACAACCCGATCCTTCTGGGCCAACTAATTGGCGTCGTGTGTGGCATCATAAGTCGGCAGACTGGGATGGATTGCGAGAATTTTATGCATCGTACCCGTGGAGGCAGATCTGCTATAGCTCAGAAGATCCTGACGTCTGCGCAGCCGCAGTCACTGAGACAATCCTCGCTGGTATGGAATGTTTCATTGCTAACCTGCGAGTAGCTGCCGGCGTCAAAAAACGACCGTGGTTTAATAGGCCTTGCAGAGAAGCTAAAATTCTTAAGCAAACTGCGTATGAGGCTTGGACCACGGCTCGTAATAATAGGGATCCGAATATTTCTGAGTTAAAACGCAAATTAAATGCTGCCTCGAGGTTCAATAAGAAAGCAACTGCCAGAGCAAAATTCCAATTCATCGGCAAAATAGGTGGGCGACTTGCGAGCTATCCTTCTGGGAGTCGTGCTTTCTGGTCGCTTGCTAAAGCTGCCGAGGGGAACTTCTGCCAGTCGTCATTACCACCACTGCGAAAGACCGATGGTGACTTGGCCCACAGTGCAAAAGAGAAAGCCGATCTATTGGGCAGTCTCTTTGCCTCTAACTCGAATGTGAACGACGAAGGCGCTGTACCACCTACTTTACCGTGGTGCGGTAAGACCATGCCGGAAATCACTATAACACAGCGCGAGGTCCGGCGGGCGTTGCTTTCCCTAGACGTTCATAAGTCGAGTGGGCCAGACGGCATACCAGCAGTGGTGCTTAAGCAGTGTGCTCCTGAGTTATGTCCTGTACTCACGCGCCTCTTCACGCTTTCCTACCACACTAGGCAATTTCCGTCTTCATGGAAGACTGCAAATGTGCACCCGGTGCCCAAAAAGGGCGATAGATCAGATCCATCGAATTACAGGCCTATCGCTATAACCTCCCTCCTCTCCAAGGTGATGGAGCGTGTGCGCAAGGCTCTGTGCTGTCTCCTACGCTGTTTCTACTGCACATCAATGATATGTTGGACATCAACAACATACATTGCTATGCAGATGACAGTACTGGAGACGCTTATTACACGGGCCGTGCAAGCATCCCACGTTCCGTTGTGGAGGAAAAGCGTGAAGAACTTGTGTCTCAAATCGAGATCGGTCTGTCCAAGATCTCTGACTGGGGGCGGGAAAACTTGGTCCGATTCAACCCTTCAAAGACACAAGTCTGCGCGTTCACCGCTAAGAAAACCCCATTCACTGTAGTCCCACAATTCCAGAACACTCCCCTCTCCATCTCTAAGAGCATTGGGATCCTTGGCGTTGACATCTCCAGCGATGTTCAGTTCCGAGATCATTTGCTAGACAAGGTAAAGCTGGCGTCCAAAAAACTTGGTGTACTCAACAGAGCGAAGCAGTACTTCACGTCGGGGCAAAGGTTGCTACTTTACAAGTCGCAAGTCCGGCCCCATATGGAGTACTGCTGCCATCTCTGGGCGGGTGCACCCGGATACCAGCTTGGCCCTTTTGACTCGGTTCAACGACGGGCTGTGAGAATTCTCGACGATCCCAAACTCACTTGCGGTATTGAGCCCTTAAGTCTGAGGAGAGACTTTGCCTCCCTGTGTGTGTTCTACCGCTTGTACAATGGATTGTGTTCTGAGGAATTGTTCGAAATGATGCCCACGGCTACTTTCTACCATCGCACCGCTCGCCATCGACAGGGAATTCATTCTCACACTTTGGAACCAAAATGGTCGCGAACAGTGCGGTTTCAGAGACACTTCCTCCCGCGAACCCTTGGGTTGTGGAATGAGCTCCCTGCCAAGGTTTTCTCTAAGGACTACAGTATGGGGTTCTTCAAAAAAGAAGTTATTAGATTTCTGAAGGGTCGGCAACGCGCGAGTGATGCCCCTGGTGTTGCAAGCGTCCATAGGCTACGGTGACCGCTTACCATCAGGCGGACCGTAGGCTTGTTTGCCACCTTAGTGGTATAAAAAAAAAAAAAAAAAAAAACGAGTAGCGACATCTGTTGTCATCGAAACGAAACAGTTTAATTAATTAAAGTTAACATAGGTAAGCACTTAACAATTTATACTCCTAAACAAATGTCTATCGCAAACGAACAGACACAAACACAACAGGGCTTTTGACTTAATATACAACATTTAGTAATAGGCAGATTGCTTAAATCTGTAAAAAAAACTTCAGTTTAAAAATTTAAAAAAATCTAATCATAATCCGTCCCTAAAATTCTAATGTCCATAGTCATTTATTTTATTTCATTTATTATTTAGTGTTACTTTAAAAAAAAAACTATGAAAAATTCGTTAACCTTTCTTTTAAATCTGAAAT
The DNA here is from genome assembly GCA_946406115.1 of Apoda limacodes. NCBI lineage: Eukaryota > Metazoa > Arthropoda > Insecta > Lepidoptera > Limacodidae > Apoda > Apoda limacodes. Next base: position 14,722,640 of record OX291540.1, read on the forward strand.
ATACCTCGAAATTACAAGTATATTTTTTATTTACCTTAATCATTACTTGGAGGCGCTTAAAAAAGTTATTCTACTCGTATCATATAATATCATATAATTATTTGTTTATTTGCCTGCCATCATAAAAAAGATAATTCGCAGCTAGCAATACTTCACACAAATTTTATATAACAAAATAAAATTCGCAATTGTATTCGCAAATAAAAAAGGTGTACCAGTATTTATATGTTATGTAAGTTTATCGTAAGCCACCGCACGAGACAACGTTTCTAAAATAAATTCAAAATTCGCATGCATTTCGTACACAAATTGAATGATAGAAACAGAAACTAAAGGAAATTTGCCAGTTTCACTATAATCAGTTTACACACGAGATCGGAAGTTTAGGAAATTCGCAAGCTTTGAGAGGATCGGTTGGATGAAGTTTCTCGTTGCCAATCAAGATAAAACAATATTAGTTCATCGAGGAAAATCGCAAGTTTCTCGTATTTTTCATTAGTTTGCAGGGTGTCATTGGTAAAAAACTGAAATATGAGGTTACTGAGGTTCAATCTCTCTAAATAGCAATATTTTTTTGTAAACATATTTAATTACCGCATTAGGTGTATCAATTTTATCTAATATTTGTATAGAATAAAAATTCATAAAATTCAGTCAGAGTGACTTGTAAGAAGACTTCTGGTAAAAAAAAAAAAATCTTACAAACCAATTATTTAGAACCAGTTAGAAGGTATTTTTACAACGTAATGTATTGTATCTAAAAACGGCCACTTGAAGTAGAAACGCTATCTACAACTTACATGTACATTCTTCTAAAAATAGCTTGGCACTAGTTCTAAATAATTAATTTGTAACATCTTCAAAATATGTTTTGTACAAAGAGGACATGAAAAATATCTTTTGGTGGCGCTACTTAGGTAGTCATTGCGCCTTAAACTTACAAAAAAAATCACGATCATGTGCAATATCTTTCACACCCAATTCGTTAAAATTAAGGGTTTCTTTTAAAAAGAATGTTTACTAAACGTTTGACGTAAGGCGTTACAGCAAAAGTAAAAATTATTTTTTTGTTAAATTATAAATAAATAGCTGTCTCTCGAGGCCGTTTTTCTCAGGAACGCGTAAAGATATTAAGTTGAATTATTTCATTAAATCTACGGTCTATAATAAAAAATACGTTTATTTTGCTTATTTTGATATTGGCAAATAAATCAAAACCTGTGCCGTTGACCAGGAATACTAATTACTAATTTATTACTGCTGATAATACTGGGGTGTGTTCAAATGCAACTGGGCTACTATAAAGCTGACTTTTTAAGTTTTTATTGAGATTTCTATAACTAATAAATGTACTATAAAGTATATTTATAGTTAACTATGTGATATAAAGTAATATCTTTAATTAATTACATAAATAACATGATAGCTCACTTGGTACTGCAGGTACCAGTCCGGACTTAAGGTTAATTTTTCGACGTCATTTTTTTTAGCCTACTGATATTCTAAAAGTAAAATCAACAAAAAATACTCGATTCCTAAAGTTAATTGATTTTTTTTAACAGCATGTATAGAAAAACGTGCACTTAAATTGTTTCAACTATCCATAAGGTTGATGCAACATGTTATTACTCAAAGATGCATCATATCGATATAAAGTAATTACCGAACGAACCTGGTGACGTAAAGCAGCCACGAATAGCCGCCAAGCGTGAGTCGTCGCTAATACATCAACGGCCGCTGAAGTGCTTGCAGTAAGCTACGATGCTATAAATTTCTATTTTTGATCTCATCTTATACTCTCGCCTCAGACGCTCTGGCATCGTGAATTTATGTCATATATCAATATGAAATTTGCTTATATGTGATTTTATTACTATTATATAGCTAACCGGACAAACGTTGTATTGCTATAATCCCTTCACGCCCTCTCGAAGTCTCTTTTCATTCTTTCCCCTTCCAACATCATGTCTTAATTCACGCCGACAACTCATACATATACTGCGGCTGAACTATATGAACTCATTTGTTGAAAGAATCGCCACCGATCGTAAAATGGACTAGCACGTAGCAGGTTTACTGATGTTCTCTTATAATAAAATTTTATGCTTGTTTAAAATAACTTAGTCTGTATAAATTTATGACTAATCAAAAATATGACAGGCGCTAGATAAAAAAGTTTTTGATAAAAAAACCACATAAATTAACATTTCCGCAGTACTAACTAACTAATAACTTAGGGCTTTAACTAGAAAATAAGGCTCATTAACTCAGATCTACTGTGTGTTCCAGTTATAATACACTTATTACCATGTTCTTTATGCCTAAGGTTGTTTTTTTCCTCATTCCATATTTAAAACTCAGACTCTGGCCAGAAAAAGCAGGAGTGAGATATTTGAATGCGTAGGACAAGGTCATGTCATGACCGTGAGTTCTTTATTTTATTAAATATTCTTGCTACAATTAACAAAAAAGTAGATGTTATAATAATAATGTAATATATATAACAAAATAGCAACACTCATATAACACTCATATAGCTCACCTACTCGAACAAACTACTCTTCTGCCTTAACGACATAGGAAAAAAACAATTAATAAAAATATGTAGTCACAGTGTTGCCCTCGAACAATATGGCAACGAAACCCCACAAATGCCTCGACACATTGATGTATTGCGAGAGTTTTTAGGTCACGCCGTTCGCTTACTATCGGATTTGTTTCAAATCAAACAAATGTACGCAGATTTTATATTCTCATATTTAAGCTTTTCTGTAAATTTCTGTGGGGAATTAAAACATTCATTTTATGAAGTTTTTAAAGTTTTTAGCAGATTTCTTTAAAAATATATTAGTTTCTGCCTTAGTGACTCCGTTTAAAAATATTTATTTTATGTAATGAACTAATTTGACAGCTCCGTGAAAAATCTGCGAATTTTCCAATTTTGGAAATATCTATTAGGTATATAGTATTAGGTATAATATATAGGTATTCACTGTGTTTTAAGTATTCCTCACTCAAAAATATGTTTGTCTTAAGCCTGGATGTTTTCTATGTACTATAAATGTATTTACAAAGACAAATTTAGAAGCATTTGTATGAGTTGTCTGGTAACCATAGTACAAGCGTTACATACATAGTTTACCAGATGTCGCAGTGTGAATTGGTCAAATTCTTATAACTACTTTTTTTCTGTAATATTTACACGCAAAAAAAAGTTAAGCTAACAATAACACAAATTTTATCTACTAGTAACATAATTCGGGGACTGCTAAACTAAATTGCTAATAGTAGATAAAGTGTTGAGTTATGTGCAGCAAATCATTTGTTTATATAACAAAAATTTGGTTTTTACTAAGTAAATTTCGAATAGCTAAACCAGTTTTATTATCTTTTTTTTTTCAATGTACTTTCAATCAAATATCGATGTTGTCCTGCTGGACACTTAGTCTTCGTACTCTTGAATATATAGGTAAGTGGTCCCACGAGTAAGTCTCACTGAAAGCAAATTATGCAAATAAAGTTCTTTTATATTATACACTTTTCCCTATTATAACTTCACTGTGATATTCATTTTGATCCATCACCTAGGTCGAAATAATATTTTGAAAATTGTCATTTAAAATATTAAATATATATGTAATTGTAGAAGTCTATGCCAAAATATTTAATATTTAACTGATTGCTGCAATAAATTATTTTGATTTTATTTTGCTTTGCAACAAAAGCACCCTTTTGATACAGCCAACTAAAAACCTAAAATATAAAGTCGTAGGCGAAGAAAATAACTCTTAAAATATTAAGTAAACATTTTACAGCGGTTCTAAATTGAGAATCATATTTTGAGTAACCTTTCTATGTTGTCTACGTATATTCTGAATTATTAAGATGTGAATATGAGTGCTGAACCTGAAGATACATTTGGTGATTCACGCCATTTGCCAATATCGGGCGTAATAGTCATAATAAAAAATAAGTAATGTCCGTTTGTCACTTTATTAAATCCGGAAGACGTCGACGAGGTAGGCCCTACATGTGTGTCCCCTGGCTTACTGCGGCTCAAGCCAAGTCGTCTGTCCACCAAGAAGCAGACCGTCTTACGCTGCGTCTTTCAATATGTGATTATCAGAGTTTTGTTCGTGACTTATTAGTTCTTTGGCGAATTTTCTCATTCTAGATTTTACCGCACAGAGAAATACCCAGCATAGCTTTCTCCATAGCTTTGAATGACACAATGACCACGTTTCTGTCATCATTGGCAACTCACTTTGCTTGTAGATCTTCATCTTTAGGCACTGTGGTATTTTGTTTCTAGTTTTTCAAAGATGGACTTGCCTAACTTACCTAACTTAACTATACTTGCTTCAAATACGTATTTATCAACAAGTTCAAAAGCTGCATGCTCAACAACAACTAGTATGGGCGCTACATCGACATTGAACATTACCTTCATTTTATCGTTGTTTTTTTTAGGCCTACTTGTGACAACACCTTGCTGAGATCGCCAAGCAAGCCCGATGGAAATGTTTTCCAGTGATTCCATTATGAACATCTCTATTGCTTTGCTGGATAATCGTAGGTGAGCTACGTGATTTATGTTGATGCTGGATTGTTTCATCTCCAGAAGCATAAACACAACTTCGCACTGTGAACAATTTCTAAGAAAACCCTATTTAACCATCTTAAGGTATAAATTGGGAAAAATTCTTCCTCAGCACTCGTTCACGTTGTAACTATAACATCTGTGCAAAATTCCAAGTCAAGTAAGACAAAAAAAAATCTAAATTCTCTTACAAATTTTCATCCCCTATATTTTTAGGGGATAATTTTCCAAAAACTGTAAAACACGTAGATTTTAATTTTCTACTTAAAAGCCAAAAACCCAGTTTTATGCATTTCACTTTGAAAATTGCGTATTTCCATACAATTTACCTTCTTAGACGATGGTTTTTGCAAATTCCTTCCTTAGTACTCGCCTACGTAATAACTGAAACCTTTTTGCAAAATTTTAAGTGTCTAGACCCAGTATTTTGGGCTGTGGATAAATTAGTTAGTCAGTTAGTTAGTGTACTGTTTTATATATTATAAGTATATAGATGTTCTATTTGACAATTAGGTACGCAACAGCAGCTATCGATTAAGATGAAAAAAAGAGATTTTGGTCAGAAAACATACTAATATTCCTACATTTAAAATAATAAGTTTATAAAAGAAATTCTATGAATGAAACTGTCTTCAATTTTATATTCCTATATTTCAATTCAAAAGTCATCGTACATAAAAGAATTCTAAAGGAAGGATATTATAGCTTGAGTTGGATCCCTGGCACCTAGTGGCTACTAATTATTTTTTATGCAAGGCTGGAAAGTTGCTTTTTGGCGTGAGTGCCTATATTGAATACCAAGCAAGCGAAAGATTCAAAGATTTAACCCGTTTACTCAGGATTCAGTTCCAGAATTGAATCTTGAGCAAAGCGAAGGATTCTAATGCACGAAACCCAAACAAAATTCCAGCCATGAGAAACACACAATTTTTATTTCACTACAGCGAGAAAAATATATAAGAAAAACAATAATAAGTGTTTTTTGACTTATGAATGGAACAAATATACTTATCTTAAATAGTTTGATAACATGATAACAACATTATATGTCTCTGAAATAGGTTGAGCGCCTTTTGTATGTCTGCATGTAGTCAACAAATCGCACGCTCAGGGTGCGTTCGTTTTTGGATGCTGAATCATTATTTTCATACATTTTGTCTCCTGTCGTGTGTTCATTTAGCATTGGTATCAAAAATATCAAAATTTTTGTATCATCTGTAACGAACTACCATGCGTTCATTTATGTTATTTTTGTTATTTTTGACACTTTTACCACCGAAAAGTGAAACTTTAGACCCATGTCTGAAGTTGGGGTTTTTGTGTTAATCTATCAAACTGCCTATACATATTCATTGTTTATGGTAGTGTGTGTGTGTGTTTAATCGTAGTCTGTGTACGTCAACCGTTCGTTTTGCAAGTTTTGCAACCAAAAAATTTTGTTAATTACGTTTCAACGCTACACGAACGATAGGTGTAGGTGGCAAAACTGGCGTTATCAAAAGTGTGAAAAGTATTAATCGTGGGAAATCTTAATCCCAAAACTTTTTCGCAGGTAAACTTAGATATTTTACCTCACTGGCGACTCATGTTTTTTAATTATTAACTTTAAGTTTATTTAGTAAAATTAATATATTTATAGTAAAAACAACGAAAATAATTTACCTAATATATTATTCCAAATAAATGATTTTTTTTGTTTGTTGCTTTTTTTAAGGTGAAAATAATTTAAATTTCAATAGTGTCAAAAATTTAACTAAAGTATTATTAACGGATCACAAAGGACGAACCGCATTTTAGACGGTTTCATTATGTTTGTTTGAAAAAACCTATTACGCGCAAGCGGATAAAGTAAGCTTTTCCACGCAGTGAGCCTTTCCGAGCCAGTGAGATGAAAGAATATTCTTTGTCCGAATAAAAATTTTATCCAAAGCAAAGAAGCCCTATTATATAAACTGCTGAGTATGTTACTTACCGTCTCTAGCTTGGAAACGGAATAAGTTACATATCTGAAATCAATAAGAGCTCTTATTATTGATTTATTTTTATATATTGATTTAAGTATGCAAATCATGAAGAAACTGTTGAAAGCAAAAATAAACTTAAATTATATACAAAAAAAAAATTATAATATTATTTGACCAGTTTCGAGGAAACATTTTTTTAAAACCACTAAGGTGGCAGACTGTCATACGACCCACCTGATATTAAGCAGTGACCGTAGCCTATGGATGCTTGACTTGTCTTGCTTGAAGGGCAAGCAATGTCTGCTGTATGCCAAGTGAACGAAAGTGAAAGAAAACGACATTTTACTATTTTCGCGTAATTTTATTGGTCATTTCTTAAGCATTCTGATTAAGATTTATTGCGAATGACTGAAATTAGCAGAATATGATTAAATTCTACAGATAAAGAGAACTTCTGGTCCCATAGTAAAGTAAAGGTATGATAAAGAGTAAGGTATACTCAAACAAGTTAATTTGGCAAGATATTGATTAGTGATGTGAAAAAAATACATGTTACGGTTCAAACCTTAATGAGGTCGAATTACAGGACGCATAAGAAACCAAATTAAAATAAAAATAATGTTAAATTGTAGGGCTTACATTTTTTTTTATATTTTTTTTCTATAACAATATGTACAAGTTTAGAAGAGTAACTATCAAGTTTCTTGGCGGAATATTCTCGGGTAGAAATCCACATTGTAAACCGGGGAAGAAATCTTGAAGGAATTTTTGAAGAAATCATCTTATATCTGAATAAAATTTATTTCACGCAATTTGCCTTTTTTCATTTGACTATAAATTCAACCACTACTACATTAAAGGAACGGCCATTGGTACAAAAATAGCTCAGACACATGCCATTCGTTTCCCTTCTAAAATACTCGACTGCCGTATACTGATGTCGTCTCGACTCAGCCATTTAAAACTTATGATATAATCTATGATAAGTAATATCTTCATAATTTGGACACACAATGCCAATTCGTTACAAAACTTGTCATGATTTTAGTAGTTTATAATTAGATACCGTGATTCATTACCATTCTAAATAGATAGTGTCGGTCACCATACAGTCATGCAGCAAAAGTGCAGGTCGAATACCCCGCCATGCAGTCATTATACTTTTAATACTTTTGTCAGTGCTGAGGTCTCAGCAATTTTGGAACCTTTAGGGCTGGCTGAGGATCACGGTAAAAGAACTAATGGTTTGACTCTGGTGCCCTGGAAGATGGGACGACCGCTGATTTGGGATGCAACATGCATTAATACTTTGGCGGCGTCACATCTTTAGGCTACAAGTCAAAAAGCCGGGACTGGGGTTGACATGGTGGAGCATAAAAAGAGATGCAAATTCACAGTGCTTGGTACCTCCTATATATCCTCCTATATAGCTCTTGCAGGGGACACCATGGGTCCTGGGGGGCCAGAGGCTCATAGTTTATATAAAGAGCTAATAAAGCTCTTGATCTCCACTTCACACAATCGGAGAGCCAGCGATTACCTGGGTCAGCGAATCAGCATTGCCATTCAGCTAGCTTCCTAGCTACGTTGCCCACTTGTAGCACTTTAGAAGAGTTTTTAGTTTAAAGATTTTTAAGTATGTAGTTACATTTAACTAGTTTCTAAGTATTGTATTTTTATTGTATATTTCGTAGGATTTGTGTATTTAAAAAATTTACAGTATTTAAATTAGTTATATTGTACCAAAAACCCCATCATCACCTTCATATTTATATTAAAATCAAGCTACAAGATGCAATATTTACACTTTCACAGATGTCACTCTCACCATGGAAAACGATTAATTCCATATTCTTCGTCATTACTTCTGTGATGGATTAGTAACGATCCTTCAAATTGTCACGATGCCAAAGATTTTTCCAATGCTTATACAATCCTACTGATACTAAAAATGAGAAAGTTTGTATGTCTGGATGGATGTTTCTTACTCAATGATACTTCAACCTCTGAACGGATCGGGATAAAACTAGGCATACATATAGGTTAGGTCCTAGCATATAGGCTACTTTTTATTCAAAAGTTCCTGCGGAAATAACTATACAAGGTTAAAAGAACTATTGCTGCAGCTATATAATGCTATAGCAACTCATTGGTATAACTAATTAATTAATTAATTTGAGTTTATTAAGAAGTTCCACGCCAATAACCGAAATTAGGGCGGGCGGAGCTGCTTGCAAAGTCTAGTACGTAATATCCAAAAAGATTTCTCCAGTAACACATTAGCATCTTCAATGAATACAGTCTTTTATGTGTCAGCCTAGTCAGAAGCCTTATAAGCGCGGCGACTTGAAATCTGATGGTCAAGTATGGCTCGACAACATCTGCCCAATCCGCACAAGGCCAGCGCGGTGTACTATATCTTCCTTTCTTTTAGGAATGACCTGTGCTCCCGTTATGGTGTCTAACAACGACTCAAGACAAATATCATTCATTACCTACCAACTATTCTCATACAGGGGGCTATTCATTTAATACGTAACGCTTCTAGGGGGAGGTACCTACTTACTTACTATTTTATACACAAGAGAATGATCGGCATCTACCGAAAAAAAAAATTGCCATGCCCTTTTAAAAAATATTTAATTTTCTCTATAAATACTTCCAATTAAGGTTTTTTGCAATTATCCTGTCTACATAGAATATAATACAAAGGCGTGACCCAGTTTAGTCCAAATGACTATAATTGCAACAACCACAATTGCACAAACTGCTCGATTAGGGTTTCAGAAGTTCATTAATCATTGGCTGTGTCCAGGGTGTTTAACGCTTTAGTATTGTTACCGCATGTACCTTTATATATATCCGTATATAAGTAAGTCCTGTATAATATAAGGTAAAAACTTTATGTTTAACTTTGTGGAAATTACTCTAATATATTTCCGAAAACCAGACAAGAGCGAGTCAGACTCGCGCACCGAGGGTTTCGTTAACAAGTTCGTTTACTACGGAAAAGAGGTCTCGACGACTTTTGGCATTCATCGAGTTGGTATGTACAAGACAAACTTAACTTTGCAGGTTTAAAACTGTTCTCTTATACTTACACATTTTCGACACGTAGCGCCATTGCACTTTAGATATCAGACAGCGGATATAAATACATTTATAGTTATTCTTTTTTTCGTAATTACACCCAGTCTCAAGATAAATACAAATGTTCATCACATAAATGTTTGTCTTGTATGGGAATCGAACCCACGCCCCTTCATTCAGAAGAAGCCGGGTCATTAACCACTGAACCGCGAAGCTGATTATTGCTGGATTGCCGTCCCTATTCTGACGGTCACTGAATACATAGTATAAAACAAAGTCGCCGTCCGCCTTTGACTGTTTTTAGTCCTAAACAGCTGGACCGACTTTAATAATTTTTTGTGTATGTTAAATTGGGTCACTAGATGGTTTATATTCATTATTTCCAGAGATCGGGTGCTGCAGCACACAACTTTAAGGGCAGAACGTCCTCCGCCGGGTCAGGTAGTATACAAAGAAAGACTTGTTCTGACTGACTTACAGACGCACAGCCTATATAAACCCTGGAGGTTGAAATTTGAAATTCTAGGTTAGGAAGTATAGGTTTTTTTTATAACGTCGGCTTTACTAAAAAGTATTTTGTGAAAATCATCCCCAAATTTTTGAAGTTGAATTCATGAAAATTTGTTTTGACGTTTGAGTATAGAATAATTATATTTTCAGAACTTAAGCTAAGCTTAGCTCGGGGGTAAAGTAGGATTTGAAACTTTGTACGGGGATCTAGTTATTTGCTTAAATAAAACCATAAAAATTAGTGGTCAGTTGCAAATAAAGAAAGATGTGTTTCTGCATTTTTAGAAGAATCACTACTTTAGTAAGATAGAGGAATAAAGTTTGTATAGGAGTTCCACGGCTTAATATGACAATTAATATGACATTATGAAAGGTGATGGTAAAAGATAAATCGCACAGTAACCAACGTTACTTAATATACAAAAGCAATATTAAAACATGTAGATAAATAATTTGTTAATATATGAATATTCGTAAATACAGGTAACTTTTGTAATACTTGAATATTAATTAACTAACTTTTAAACTTCTCTAACCAACTGAATATAGAATATAATAACTTTTGAACTCCTCTGTTCCAAAATCCACCCGTATACAAAGCTCCAGCTATGACAAACTTCGCAGTTTCACAAAGCTTCACGAAGTTTGTGGCTTAATGGTCAGTCTCCATACGAATGGATTTATTTAATAAATTTGACTTAGAGTTTGAAGAACTCCAACCAATATTAAGGAACATAACCTGCTTCATCTTGTTCGTAATATTGCCTTTAGAAACCATTTGTAATTGTGATTCGTTTATTGTACTGATGCTGCGAGATGCATTGTAGTGTGCAAAGAACAGCTTTATACTAAACTACTTCAAATAAAATATAGTACCTATGCAGATGTCGGAATAATATTATCGTGTTATATACAAAAGATTCCCATTTATTATCGAATGGGAACTTTCAAGAATATTAGCTAAAATTATTTACTTATAATTTATACATATAGTAAAGAGGTACTTATAGATAACAAAACATTGAGAAAGTTACGCAACTTTTTCCTTCTCGCACTTTATAAATCGAGTAATGGAGTGAAATGCGATTTAAAACAAAAAAATCTCAATTTTGGTCGATTAAGCACAACAAGAAGAATGGATAACTTTCCGCGCATTTCTAAAACCATTTCAGATAATAAAAAAACAATAAGCAGGTACCTATATTTAAAAAATGAAAATGTTTTATCGCTCTATCATAACCATATTACATGTTCTGACAACGCTAGCTGATTTATATTTATAGATATACGTATTGCATTTTGCCGTGGAAAAGGTATAGGCGAAAAAAACAATTAATTATAATGTTCTGCTTTAATTGCATATCAAAAACTGAATAGATTCATTTGGTTATACCTGTTATGTGGAACCAAATACACAAAAACGTCGCATACTTTTATCTAAGTCCAAATAAAAAACTAGGTGTACCACTTTGCATATGGAGCTAGCCTAACGTAGGTGGCCTAGTTAGTTCAAGTGACAAGTTATTTACATACTACGTACGTAAGTTATTGCTTTCGTATTTAAAAAACTAAACTGGGGACTTCTTTTGTATATGCAAAATGTAAGTCAAGGTTGTTATTTATGTGCACTCATGATTATCATGTATAGATACGCCAGAGATACGATATTGGGGACTCAGCCAGATCAAGAAAGGATACGTCATCACAAATACAATAGAAGTAGCTGTAAACATCGAAGGAAGCCTAGCAAATATAGTCACCAAAAAAACCTTAGTTAAAACTTAACTTAAACTTTACTTATTGCGCATAATAATGGCTTAAATGGTGTTAAAAAGAAATACAACCAAATAATCAGTAAAACATACGAGAAAAATAAAAAAAACTACCGATACAAAACAATATTATAAAAAAAGTTAATATTTTCACGTTCCGTTAGATATTACTTTCATTTTACCATTACGTGAACATCGCGACCCACATGAAATATTAGCTGTTGACATCAAGTAAATCATAAAGGTTGTCATAATAGTTCAGTGTTATCTTAATTATTAACGTTGTGTATCTGATCGGACTGGTGGAAGTGATACCACTATTGTCCTACGGCTAAGATCTATTGACAACTGGGAAAAGAATCGATTCTTTTGAAAACCGCTGAATAGATTTTCCAGTAAAGAACCATCTTGATTAAATTGCCTTTCAAATAAATAAAACCTACTAAAATCTGTTCTGACGTCTACTCGCTACAGACTTATAAACACACTTACAGATAAAGGTTCAGAATAATACCACCCTTTCATTTTTATCGTCGGGGTTTAAACAGAAGAAACTTACTGAAATGGCAACCCAAAGCACTTATAGAACGTAGAAATTGGAATGTCATATGTTCATTCCTTAATAATAAGCGTTAAAATTGTAATTTTAAATTGTAGGTACTTAGCTTTTTTGTTGAAAACTCAGAAGACGCCGTTTTTGGCCCTATAAGTGTTTAGGATATCCGTATCCGTATTCCAAGCGGACGAAGTAGGAGGAAAAAGATAGTCGTAGATAAAGCTTTTATGCACCATTTTGACACATAGTAATTCTTCGTTTATAACTAGCGCCGCAGGCCCCAAGCCCAATAACTACATACCTAACCGAAATACACGTAAACTAACTGGCTACAGCTATATCGAACTTTCTTACTATAATCACAGTATAGATAATATATATCAAAAGCACGGCATGCAGGATGGAAACTGTCCGCCGCTCTCTTATATCAGACTCACCTCCCTCTGTTGCGATCCTGTGCCCTTCCGACGCCCCGGGGCGCGTGTATGTACGTGGTATATTATTCTTATCTGTGCCACTGAGACAATATTATAAAAAATATTGCTAGGTGAATTATTTCACTGGAATTACTTGACTCAAAATGCTTATAATGTGACTATTATTTTGAAAACCTTCTTTGAGCAAAATCGACCTTGCCGTGCTACTCGAATAGCCGCGACCAAAGTGGTATAAAATATAAATGCTGGTGAGTTTTAGCCACCACCAATTTAATTTGAAATTCCGGTTTTGTCGAGTTTGTATTAAAAATAGTAAGGCCTTAATAAAAAAAATGCCTCTTAATGCGACGATTTCTCCAATTCAATATGTTTAACACCTCCGGACATTCAATACGAAGCCAAATTAGTAATATAAAAATTTATTGCCACAAAAGTCAAATGAAAAATATCAACTTTGAAAAATTTTCATGATGGAAAATCGACAGAACGTCAAAGTCGTTATCGGAAAACAGTTTTCTGGCTTATTTAAGCGACCTTCAAAGAAAATGACTCTCTGGAACTATGCTGCTTTTATTTGAATTACTCGCATTATTTGAGTAAAGCATTGTATAAAGGCTTGGTATGCAATAACTGCGCTACTGTCCAAGTTATGATGGCCTCGAGCTTCGCTTAGTTAGTAGCATTCGAGCTTAGTACACTCTCGGCCTTCAACCTTGGCCATCATTGCAGCCCTTGCTGTCCGATGTGTCTTGGTCTTTATTTCAGCTTGTGCGTCAAGAGCTGCAATGCCGACAGCGCGATAGCCCGAGCGTAGAGAAGGTTACAAAGGACTGAGATGATTTTTTTTACGTATTGTTTACTCTAATTTTCACCATTTACTGTGAGAAAATAAAAAGTACTATTATTATATTACCGAATAATTAGAGAAAAATAAGAGAACAATGCCATATAACAAACACAAAACAATTTAAGAAATTGTTGCAAATTCAAAATGTTTTTATTTATTACTGAGTAAAAGTATGTTTTATTCACTGTTATGCTTTTATTCTCTAGTAAGTAAAAGTAAGTTTTATTATCGATGAATAAAATTCTTATTTCGAGTTATTTTTAATCTACGCATTATTTTTAAGACTTAGATCCCATGCATCGTCCCAAATATCGTCAATTAGCTGTCCGTGGCAGGACGTCGCGTCGCGTCTGTACTTATAACAGTGTAACATTGTCAAAGCGATATTATAGACTGCAGGAGATCGAAATATTTTAATATTACGTTTCTGTGATTCTATGAATGTATTTATGTGTGTAAATTTTTCCAATGAACATCTATTATGAATTTCATACTAGATGTTTTTGCGATATTTAATTATTTGTGAAACTACAGCACGTATTCAAAAAAACCGGCTAAGTACGAGTCAGACTAGCGTAACACCACAGCGACTCGAACATTCGCCGGTTCTTATTATTTGTTGTTTAACTATAGTGCTGGAACTATTATCGTTTTAAGTTTACATATATTGTGTTTGTACAGATTTAAACTTTTGAAATCGAATATCTTACAACAACAACATTCAAAATCTGTCGTCTTAGAATATGTCGCTAAAAATGTTAATTAGGTATAATAGACTATGGTGTAGTATACGTAGCGCTCGCACACAGTCACTTTATTCATAGATAATATCAAGATACTTCATTCACACCCGCGTTGGCGTTGCTGCTGCAGCACGACCATCGATATAGCACGACGCGACAATGAGCTAGACCTATACATACACACTCGCGCATGTGCGTATATCGTCTTGATAATGTAGTTGTAGTTGTGCAGTCAAACTGTTGATGTAGCAACCCTTTGCCAATACCCAAATTTAGCGCGCGCAGATCCAGTAGTAAAAGCTAGTGTAAATAGAATTCTAAGTTTATTATACACAAGCTGTCTATCTATCACTTTTATCGTTTATTTATATTTTATAGCGAAAAAGTACACATTTTTGACAACAAAACTTTGGTTATTACTAAATAAATTTCGAATAGCTAAACCAGTTTTGCTATCCTTTTTTTTGAGTGTATGATATGATGAAATTTGTATTTAGACGCTTGGGGATATATGTGGACTATAACAACTATATATAATGATCATATTTCAACTTTTATTCTAGAAGCATTGTTTGTGCGCCACTACAGTAAAACCAGTTAATACATCAAAAACCTCCAAGTAAGCTGTTAAGATAAATTACACCCCCCGTCTGGCAGAGTTACAACAGCTTACCTACTTATACGTAACAAGTTACAATTTTAGGACAGCCTAACTCAAACTTCGTCCTCATACAGAATGCGCAACTACGACGAAGTTTCGTGAAGCTCAATAATATTTTACAAAGTTAAGCGATACGGTACGAACAAAGGTGACTATAGAATAAAGTTTGTATTCGCTCAAATTAAATTTTAAAATAATACGTAGTAATTCAGCTGTTTATTTAGACGTCAAACGACCTTATTATAGATACCTAAGTCCAAAACTTAACTCCATCTATCTCTAAAATAAGCATACTAGAATCTACATTCCATGGCCTAAAACAGAATAGATTAATTAGTTTAAAAAATCATCTAAAACAGACTACTGCGTACTCGCGCATGCATTTGTCCTGCTTTTCCCACTACGGTGATGAAAAAAAGGTATACTCGTGATGAACACTCTTTATTCGAAAGACTTCAGGCAAGTGGAGTGAATTATATTTCGATCGAGACAGAATAAACATTAATATACACATCATTGAGAATAAAGAGATAAATAAGGTAATGAAATAAAAATAATTACGGAACCTGCATGTTATTTTCTTATGCTATGGTAATGGCATGATGATGATAAAATGTATGCAGCTTATAAAAAGAGTTATAGGTAGGTTAATATAGATAAGGAGACTTATTGATTCATACACAAGTACATACAGTTTTTAGTTTGACGCTTTCGTTTAATGTAAAAAAAAGGTAAAAAGTTATGCAACAAAATTTTGGTTACTTTTTTATAACCTTGGTACCTCAATGGAACCACAGTGAGTTTTTTCAAACCCTGGTACCACTGATCGTGTGCATGCTGCATGTATGCTATAAATAAACTGTTTTGTTTCTATTTTTTAAACAACTTAAAAAAAACGGTTCATAGTTACCTATATGTTTGTATGTATGTATGTATGTATATATGTATATATATATATATATATATATGTATGTATGTACATATATTGATACCAATTTTGATGTGGAGCCTTCTTCCTTTTTATTTCTACCCGACTGCAAAAAAAGGAGGTGCTCAGTTTGACCTGTATATTTTTATGTATGTATGCACGTTTGTCCAGGATTATCTCGCGTTTGGCTGAACCTATTTTGATGCGGTTTTCAGAAAAGTATTTGTTACATTCTGGAGAAGGTTTTGGTATAAAACAAATGGATGTTTAAATAAATATGACTCTACTTTGTTCAGGTCATACCTGTGTATTAGTTTAAAATAATATTCTTAAATTAAATACATAGTTTAAATATATAAAAAAAAAATCAGTTCAAATAAAAAAAGTAAAAAACAAAAGCCCTGCTAAGCTTTTAAACATAGGTATAGGAATGATATGTTAGTAAAAATTAATGGTGGTGGTAGAATGGCCTAGAGTATGTGGTATATATTGACTCTTGACTCAAACAAATACGCGTTCGCATTAGTTATAATATTTTTCTTTCTGTAAAGTTCTTTGAAACCGCGACACAGATGTTCGTTTCGTTGTAAAGAATCTGGCTTAATTAGTATCCATTCCGAAATTATGTCTACAGTCACGTGTGACTTGGGACCGGTTCTAACTAGCACCAATTAATTATTTGCCTACTTAGCAGAGACAGAGCTTTGACGGAATTCTTAAGGATTTTTAATTTGATTTCATGGAACACGCTTCTATGGGCTATAGCGAAACTTATGTTGTTGTGTTAAAGCCGTATTAAATAGATCTAGGTGCTTATTGCGAATAATCTCGAGTACTCCAGACTAGTGAACTCAGGAGTAAAATATATGCAAGTACTTTAAGAATGTTGTGATGTATGCATTTTTCTCACGAACTCCAAAGTTGAGAGAGCTCGGGACTTTACATAATAAACTTCGTGGACTAATGCTAAGTGACTGTGCCAGCAAGATTTACACGTTAACTTCACTTTCTTTTACTTCTTTATTTCAACAAATTTTACTACTACTAACTACTAACTTTAACATACAATATGAAATTCAATATTTTTACGTAACATATTGTTTGCAAATCAAGCTTACGAGTAGAGGGGATTCGTTGGTTCTGGCGCACTACCCCCCAACCTCAACCCCTCGCCTAAAAACTTTTCTGCCCCCCGCACGACTCGCGCTTGACCACTCTCAAAAAACCACCCCTGTGTCTGGGGTGTGGCGACTCGCGCTTGACCACTCTCAAAACCACCCCTGTGTCTGGGGTGTGGCGACTCACGCTTGACCACTCTCAAAACCACCCCTGTGTCTGGGGTGTGGCGACTCGCGCTTGACCACTCTCAAAACCACCCCTATGTCTGGGGTGTGGCGACTCGCGCTTGACCACTCTCAAAACCACCCCCTGTGTCTGAGATACGTCGACTCACGCTTGACCAGAACTACCACGTGACATCACTGTGAGTTCTGTGTAGTTTTGTTAAGTAGTTATATCATTATCGTAATGGGTCTATCGTATTTTTCCGTTTATTAGTTATTCTTATTTAATTACAATGTCGTGAGTGCGATAATGATGTTTGTGGTGACATTCCTAATACCTTTTTAATTATATTTGTACTTGTAAGATAAATCGTATATATATAGGATCCATAAACACTAGTCGATAGTATTCATTCGAGTTACAATTTATCATCAAGTGTGATACTGAGGCTGGTTCTATTTCCTTCAAAAAAAAGCTATGGAGGTATGTGTTTTTTTGCTTTATAATTCTTTATCTATATTTATTATATATTACAGACCCTCAAAACTATGTGTTTGTTTGAATGTCTATTACTTAAACCAATTTTGTTTAGGTTTTCACTTTAGGTAAATTTTTTATTCAAATTATTATACAAATATGTTTTTAAAGCATAGGCTTATTTTATTACAGAATTCAACATTTAACGTAATGGAAGAAAACACGTTCAAGCATTACTACTACGCTACATCGGATGATAAGCAATCAACTGAGAAGGCCTTAGAAACAACAAAGCTCAAACGGTCTCGTCGAAATAGTATCGACTCATTCTTTGAGGGGACCAATCAGAAGAAAAAGAAACTCAGCTCTATCCCTGGTGTCACATACTTGTCTACTAATAATGATGATGGGGCTCATGCTACACATTTGATAAAAATTGAGGTGTATGACCTCATAAAATTGAAAAAAGTACCAGTAGATGAACATTGGAAACACTCAGAAGTGAGGACCAAATATTATACGGATACAAAAGATGAAAAATATGAGCAAACGAAGGGTATCATATTTGATATCACGAAGCAAATAGCAGAAACCAATAACTGTAAAAAATACTTTTTTAAAAAGTAATCTCTAATAGCTAAATTAATTTATAAGAACCAGCTTCAGTATTACTCGAAATCAACTTTGAATCAAATTGTATCATGTTTGAGTTTTATTATGAATAAATGATATAAATAAAAAATATTTTTTTGTTTTTTAACCACTAATTACACAAACACACACATAAGAAAAAAACATTTTTTTATTTTAAAAAGTTTTATTATCAAAAATTGTTTTAAACATATCATATAATAAAATATCATTACATAGAGTGTTATTACTAAAGTGGTTTACAAAATCAATCATTGATTTACCATGAAACTTAAAATACAAATAAACAAGACAATATTCCCCACAAACAGTTGTAAAGTCATTTTGAACTCTTTTATTATTGTAACTCCATATCTTAGTATTCTTATTTAAGAAATATAAATGATGTCTACTAGGTTTACGACCATAAGAATCAAAGTATTCACCTAATCCATTTTTATTAATATGTATTCCCACCCAATGCGATCCAGGTTGATTGTCAACATCTAAATTACTAATGAGAAAAGCAGGTAGGTGCATGAGTACTGGTAATCTATTTGCAGCAAATACATTTAGTTTAATTTTCGGAGAAATTATCTTTAAACATTTTTGAATATCTAAAGTATTCATTTCAAAATGTTGATATTATGAATGTCAAAAGTATAATAAGTCCTTTCATTGAGTTCTAATTATTTATTATATTTTTAGCTACTGTAATCTACTGAAACATTACGATTTTTATCTATTTCAATAACATTATCAAATTCAGCATACACTATACAGTTTATTGTTTGTATGAGTGCTGCTTCAAAACGAACTTCCAGTCTTACGCTTCCATGTCTAATAAGATTCCAATGAGACGTAGAACTAGCTGATAAGTCTGGAGTTAAATCAAATGCCATCAAACAATATCCATTTGCATATTGTTCCCTAGAAATAGCATTACCATCATTCAAAAAGTGAATACCTGACTCGGAAAATAGTGTATGGTAAGCTGTGGTAAATATATTGTTGTGAAACATTGGTTGTAAAGCTTTTGATGGTATTTGTTGGCCATCTATATACAAACTAAATGTATTGATTCCATAGTTTTCAAAGTTAAAAGGGTTTCTGTTAAAACTTCCATTAAAAGCAGCATTGTTTACAAAACCTATTATACACCTTTTTGGAACTTGACCAATAAATATGTTATCAAGCGTTTTTCCCTGAACTCCTGAAGGTATTGTGAGCACTTTGACTTCAGCTCTGGTTATAGGATACTTAGCGGTCGTTGCACTTAAAACTTTTTGATGTGCTAATAATACACTTGGACTAATTTTTGCTCTACGAACTATAAGTGTAGCCAAGCCTACGTAGCACTTTCAATATTGATCAAGCTCATTCATCTTATCAACCTTGACTACATTTGCATCGAATCTTAAGGATAAAATGGAATATTACTGACTTAGATTTGCCTACCTCCCGCTCCGACCTTTCCAAAATTGAAACTTCCAAACCACCGAAAGAACTAACAAAGATCGAGAGAGGGCAATAGGATTAAGTGTAGCCAACGTACAAAAATAGAACCAGATGAAAAAAAAAAGATATTGACAGTCAAAACCGTCGTTACAAGAAATAGTAATTAAAGGATTACAAAAACATGTTATAAAAACGTGCTAAGTCTTGATTGACATGATTTGTCATAAACAGCTGTACTCCTAATACCCATCTCCTATAATTTTGCCTAAAATCTTTTATTTACCCCTTAAATTCCATTCGATGGAACTTAAATCTGTCATGTTTTAAATACAAATGATCTATCGGTTTTTTTAAAACTGGCCTGGCCTGGCGTTTTTTTTTTTACACACAAGTAGATCTGCAGATTATTCTATTTTATCCACAAGAAAAATGTTTAAAGTGTTTCGTAGTATCAGTATTTTTAGAATTATTGAGTATATCTAGGGTACCTAATAGTCATTCGACGATTCAACATTTTGTTCACGACAATGCATCACGTGTAATGTTTGTTTTTTTCATTGAATATAGTGTATAAAATGTAATAATCGAGTTTGCATTTATTTACGTATAAAGTGATATAGTTTTGAAAGTTACTTGGCTTTAGCTTTTTAGGAGTTGTCATGTTTTAAAACCTATATTCAAATACTTCATGTTTAAAAGTAGGGGGGGGCTTTTGATACTAAAAATATTGTAATAAATTCATCATTTTTACTACTTAAAATATAATAAAAGTTTTGCTTCAGTTTTTGTCCACGTTAGGGCAAAACCCCTACACAAAGTGAACAATCCCCGTTAAGAAGATACATTATCTATTTTTTCTGAAACATTGTTCGATTTCGATGAAACAAGTTCTATTGTAAATTCGAAGTCGCTAAATCCATTTTTTTATAAATATCTTGAATAACGACACAGGCTCAGATTCATTTCTGCCGGATCAATTTTATTAAAATAATGCCATATAGGTCACTATTGTCTCCATTCAAACTAAACTTCATAATAAGTGACAAAACTTTAAATGAGATCAATTGATAACTAAATAATTTGTAACGAATATGAACAACAAACATATTGATACAGTGTAAGATTCCACAATAATTTAATTGTCGAGATATTTTACATTCGAAAAACATGACTAAAATATCAAGATGTGATAACTCCTACGGACCATAATATTAGGTAATTGCCAAAAACAAAACAAATATAAAATAATTAATTAAATATATAAATCATTTCTAATTTTATGTAAAGGAGAGATGTGCAAACACTTAAAGCTATCCTGAAATGTAAACACTTTAAAAGTTATGCCGTCACAGCGACGGTGCTTCGGGAAAAGTTTTATGAATTTATAATTAACGAGACGGAACGAAAAAGATTAAATTATTGCGACGGTAATTAATTGGCTTCCATGACCCGTTATTTAAGTCGTTAATAAATGACATGACACAACTGTTAATCAAATTATTTTAGATACTTAATTAACTTTTTCCTTTTAAAACATTATCGAGGATGTTCAAATTGAAATATGACAAGAAATATAGTTTTGAAATGAATATAAGGATAGCAAATTGCATTTTTGTTTAACTGTTTACTTTTTAATATACCTACTTACCTATATTTAAATTCTTTTTAACCACTAAGGTGGCAAACAAACCTAATGGCAAGTGGCCTATAGGCGCTTGCAACTCCTGGAGCATCACTCGCGCGTTGCCGACACTTTAGTAATCTAATTACTTCTTTCTTGAATAACCCCATATTGTAGTCTTTATAGAAAAACTAGGCAGGGAACTCATCTCAAAACCTTAGCGACTGCAGGAGAAAATTTCTCTGAAACCACACTGTACGTGACCATTTAGGTTTTAAGGTGTGAGGATGAATTCCGTGCTGACAACAGCAAATTCAATAGAAATTTTAACTTTAGGCTCCAGTGCCTGACCCGAAGGAACCCCTTCGTTATGTCTAGACTACATTCCTATCCCCCTGAATATCAACGTCTAGTGCCCATCGGGGTGTGAGATATACTAAAAGTTCATCGATAGAGCAACCGTGGCGAAAGTCACATGTCACTGACCAGAGCGTCTTTTTCTAAGTATTTTAGAAGCTGATCACACGCTCCATGACCTAGGAAAGGAGAGACATAATAACGATTAGCCTGTATTTCAATGGATCTATCGGGTGCACACTTCCATGGGGCTGGGTATTCCCTAGTGTGGTTAAAAAACTCCGCAAAGTTACGTGAGTACAGGACACAACTCTGGAGCATATTTTTACAGCACCTGCCACCTTGCACCAAGATGGCAAACAAGCTTACGTCCGCCTGATGGTAAGCGGTCATCGTAGCTAATGGACGCTTGCAACAACAAGGGGTATCACTCACGCGTTGCCGACCCTTCCGAAATCTAATAACTTCTTTCTTGAAGCACGTCATACTGTAGTCCTTGGAGTAAACCTTGGCAGGGAGCTCATTCCACAACCCAAGCGTCCGCAGGAGGAAGTTTTTCTGAAAACGCACTGTACGCAACCATTTCGGTTCTAAAGTGTGAGAATGAATTCCCTGCCGATGGCGAGCGGTGCAATGGTAGAAAGTAGCTGTCATCATTTCGAGCAATTCCTCAGAACACAACCCATTGTACAAGCGGAAGAACACACACAGGGAGGCAAAATCTCTCCTCAGACTTAAGGGCTCAACACCAGTCCAAAGTCGAAAGGTCCAGTAAGGAGCTCTTATGGTTCTCTATATCTGGTATTCTTCTGGTATTCTGGAAAGTACCAGTGGAGAGAATCCGTAAGTCAGATCAGATCAGATTTGTGAGTAGATAGATAGTAGAAAGTTCAAAAACTGGGCAAAAATTCTGGCAACAAAGTTTCCCTATTAACATCAAGTAAAGGAGTAGGTTCTATGTTTGACGCGGATAGTCCTTTTTTTTCTATGACGGTTGAACTCGGCAGCCATTTTAGACTACAATGGGCCTATATAAATTGAATAAATTATTAAATTGTAGGGAGTGGAGATATGGAAGTAACAAAATGTGGCTCTTAGATTTTGCTTACATATGTTTAGATTTATGTTAGGTTGTTCAAGTGGGTGTTTTGATTGTATGTTACGTGATAAAAAACGCTTAGCTCAATGTTTCATCCGCGTAAGGTTTATTGTTCAATTTTAGTGGGCTTTGAAAACGGTGCAATTTTTAATTAATTTTTTACATAAATCCATTTTCAAAATAATTTTCGTTACGCGAACGTTGTACAGGAAGGTTAGTTAATACTGTCCTTAGTCATGTCAGTTCCTAAGGCATGTACTCGTATAATATTCGATTTTATCCTTTGCCTTTAAATAT
Organism: Apoda limacodes; assembly: GCA_946406115.1. Lineage (NCBI taxonomy): Eukaryota > Metazoa > Arthropoda > Insecta > Lepidoptera > Limacodidae > Apoda > Apoda limacodes. The sequence goes on from OX291540.1 coordinate 14,745,971, forward strand.
AAAGGGTATAAACATAAGGTTCCTCTTTTCACAGCATATAATCCTAAAACGGACCGACCTAATTCCGGCAAATGACGTCGGCTGAATCGAAATCGCCGGAACTGCTCGGGTAGGGTTTGCAACATCATTAATCATCACGAACGGCGCCGCCGGCTAGTGCTGAACCATATTGAGCAAATGCCTAAGTGGTTCATATTCAGTGGCTTCATACTAGTAGCTCATATGTTTTTATTCCAAAAGAGAATCATATTTCTTTACTTTCTATGATGTAAGCTTGACGGGATTAGTTATCGTGTGAGCCTTGAGATAAAACATTTGCTGAGTAGTTTTTTTTTTAATGTATTGAGTTTTAAGAACTAATAAATATAACCGAAATATTTATATTTTATTCAATTAGCTGACTACAGTTGCAAGGGGTCCACTATTTTACGTGATATTTGATATAGATAAAGTTTTGGAATAAAATAACTTTTATGTAATAATCCATCATTGTTTAACTTTTGCAATTTTTGTAATTATATTCGTAGCTGTTATCACATTTTGAATAAGTAATAGTTTATTATTTAATTTATCCTAATCCCCGTCCCGTCTACAGTTTTTATTTTATAACTTAGGTATTTTAAATGAAATAAATAATTGTATCAATAGACCTAAAAAAAATATGTGAAATAGTTTTTAAATTTAGACTTTAAGGTACTCTTTTAGACTTAGGTACAGATATGTTCAACTACAAAGTTAACGTATTAAAATCAGTTCATACACCGAACCATCGAGGTAAAGGTGGCAAGATAAATGATACTGCCAGCCTTGACAGAGTTACGACCGCTTACGTAACAAATAACAATTTGGAACTACCCTAGCTCAAACTTCGTTCGCATACAAAATGCGCAACAAATACGATACGTACCACAGATTAGATAATATACTTCGTCTACCAACCTTTCTAGAGTTTGCCGGATTTTTATATATCTATCTCTTAAAAATTTTATTCTTCATAACGTCAGAAATAAAATAGTTTTTTTTAAAACGGAATTATTTCAAACAAAATGTGACTTGTAAATTATGCGCCATTAAACAGACAATTGCATTAATGTTATAAACTATCTATGTCTGCGACTTTCTTTGCTTTGATTAAGGTAATATTGTAGAAACTCTTTTATTTTTTGCAATAAAAAAATCCAAAATGTTGAAAGGACAAGCAACCATTATGCTTAATTTTGAAAAAAAAAAACGTTTAAGATTAGTAGTAGTTTTACACCAAGGTAGCACAAAATAAAGGTAGAAAGTTTACGAAGAAGTTTGGATATTTTGTTAATGAATCACCAGGCTGTATCTCACGAACCGTGATAGTCAGACAGTTGAAATTTTCACAGAATATGTATTTCTGTTGCCGCTATAACAACAACTGGGCAGACTCTTTGCCTCGAACTCGAACATGAACGATGAAGGCACTGTACCACCTACTATACCGTGGTGCGGTAAGACCATGCCGGAAATCATAACACAGCGGGAGGTACGGCGGGCATTGCTTTCTCTAGACGTTCATAAGTCGAGTGGGCCAGACGGCATACCAGCAGTGGTGCTTAAGCAGTGTGCTCCTGAGTTATGTCCTGTACTCACGCGCCTCTTCGCGCTTTCCTACCATACTAGGCAACTTCCGTCTTCATGGAAGACTGCGAATGTGCACCCGGTGCCCAAAAAGGGCGATAGATCAGATCCATCGAATTACAGGCCTATCGCTAATACCTCTCTCCTCTCCAAGGTGATGGAGCGTGTGATCAACACACAGCTTCTAAGATACCTAGAAGAACACGACCTGGTCAGTGATCGTCAATATGGCTTTCGCCACGGTCGCTCGACTGGTGACCTTCTAGTGTATCTCACAGACCGATGGACACCAGCCATTGAGAATCAGGGGGAGGCATTGGCATGTACCTTGGAAACAGCGAAGGCGTTTGATCGGGTCTGGCACCGGGGTCTTCTATCTAAGTTGCCATCTTATGGAGTGCCTGAGGGTTTGTGCAAATGGTGGCTAGCTTTTTATCCGGCAGACGCATACGAACCGTAGTTGACAGTAGTTGCTCTGATAGCATGGACTTTAATGCTGGTGTCCCGCAAGGCTCTGTGCTATCACCTACGCTCTTTCTACTGCATATCAATGACATGTTATCCATCAACAACATACATTGCTATGCAGATGACAGTACTGGAGACGCTTATTATACGGGTCGTGCAAACATCCCTCGTTCCGTTGTGGAGGAAAACCGCGAAGAACTTGTGTCTCAAATTGAGACCACACTTTCCAAGGTCTCTGACTGGGGACGGGTAAACTTGGTCCTATTCAACCCTACAAAGACACAAGTCTGCGCGTTCACCACTAAGAAAACCCCATTCACTGTAGTCCCGCAATTCCAGAACACTCCCCACTCCATCTCCAAGAGCATAGGGATCCTTAGTGTCAACATCGCCAGCGATGTTCAGTTCCGAGATCATTTACAAGATAAGGTGAAGCTGGCGTGCAAAAAACTAGGTGTACTCAACAGAACGAGGCTGTGCTTCACGTCGTGGCAGAGGTTGCTGCTTTACAAGTCGCAGGTTCGGCCCCATATGGAGTACTGCTGCCATCTCTGGGCGGGTGCACCCGGATACTAGCTTGGATCTTTTGACTCGGTTCAACGACGGGCTGTGAGAATTGTCGACGATCCTAAACTCACTTGCCGTATCGAACCCTTAAGTCTGAGGAGAGATTTTGCCTCCCTGTGTGTGTTCTACCGCTTGTACAATGGGATGTGTTCTGAGGAATTGTTTGAAATGATGTCCACGGCTACTTTCTACCATCGCACCGCTCGCCATCGGCAGGAAAATTATTCTCACACTTTAGAACCGAAATGGTCGCGTACAGTGCGGTTTCAGAGAAACTTTTTGCCGCGTACGCTTGGGTTGTGGAATGAGCTCCCTGCCAAGGTTTTTTCTAAGGACTACCGTATGGGGTTCTTCAAGAAAGAAGTTATTGGATTTTTGAAGGATCGCCAACGCGCGACTGATACTTCTGGTGTTGCAAGCGTCCATAGGCCACGGTGACCGCTTACCATCAGGTGGACCTTGTGCTTGTTTGCCACCTTAGTGGTATAAAAAAAAAAAGATTTTTAGTGAATGGCAATACTTTTTAGTCAAAATTTGGTGTATGTCCAGAAGCTTGAATATCTTCAGCTAGAAGTTGACGTCTAAACATAAATATATTCATATCAAATCAAATTATCGTACATTGTTTGTTGTTGTTGGTTAAAGCGTTAAATTTGTGATTTTCATTCCATACAACACATGTATATAATGGGTAAAAAAAAAACAGAATAAAATAAATGTTTAAGGTGGCTCCCATACAACAAACGAGATTTTGTTGCTTGATTTTGCTCAATATTGATAACGGCAACAGGTAGACGCTTGAAATATTCACAGAATATTTAGTTATATAGTAACTTTAAAAGTAAATAATAAAATTAAAATACAACAAATATTTAAGAGGGGCTTCCATACAACTAACGTGATTTTTTTGCCATTTTTATAGATAATGGTACGGAACCCTTCGTGCGCGAGGACGACTCGCACTTGGCCGATTTTTTGAAATTTAGTACTTAATTGAAATTTAACCCCTTTCCTGCTAACAAATTGATCTGATATTTAGTATACACTTTTAGTTCTGATGACAATACCATTAATAATTTAACATATCCAGTATCATTGTTAATCCATAATGGCCGCCGCCACAAAATGGTGGATTACATAATTTCGTTAATTTTTAATTGAAGTTAATAGAAATTTCACGCACACCACGATTTTATTTTTTAATCTGATCAACGCCCTAGATGAGAAGAATGAATCTAGGACCTCTCTAACAATTTTTAGCCTTTATACATTAACTACATCTTTATTATCATTATTTTTAGTAAAACCGTTTGTAAGCTAATTTACAGAAATACTGCTGCCGACAAACTGCATTGCATAATAAACTGCTGATAGTAACATTATAAATTGAAAAGGCGAGAAGAGGGAGAGACCTGATCAGGCGAGTCAAGAGTACTCTACACCTCTGATTGCAGGATGCGTGTCGATGAAGCAAAAGAAGTGTGCTAGGATCGTTGATAATCTTTAGAGTCGTTAATACCTAAATTCACGCATATTTCACAAACAAATTTATATTTTCGTTTTAGTAAACCCATCTCCGTGTTTAATAGGTAATAGAACATGCAGCGAAGCCTCTAGACGCGAGACTAACTGGGATTTAATTACTTTTCTCATATATTATTCAAGTCCTTGCATTTTGCATGAATAAATTGACGCAACATTTTCATAAAACTACGTGTAGTGATGTGAAGTGCTTAATTAGTGAAGGAGTAAGTAGTAACGACTGTGTAACGGCGCACGTACACGTTTGTTAACGGTATTAAATCATATGTTAATTTACGTTGTTAGCTAATATTTAACGCTTTTAAATGTAAATATTTTGTTTAAAATTTATTTCTATTAAAACTAATCTTTATTTATTTATTTTAATCCTTTATTGTACAAAAAAAAATTACAAGAAATTATTAATTTAGAAAAAAAGTACAAAGGGCGTACATATCTCTGCTAGAGATTTCTTCCCGCTGACCCAGAGAAAGAATAAATTTACAAAAGGGTGACAAGGGCTTGTACACCAAAAGTTTTATTTACATAATGCTAAATTAACAACGTTCAATTACAAATAAAATAATAACATAAATATGTACCTACAAACCTATATACTCCATAAAAATAAATAATTAATAAAATAAGTAAAAAATAACTGTGAAATAACATTCGATTGTAATAAAATTAATTTTTATATTTTTAAGTATTCCTCAAATAGTGCTCCTTCAAGTGTATTTTAACATTTCAGTCGATAAACTATCTCTAAGCGACGTGGAAGAGAATTCCACAGAATAGCTGATTGAACAGAAATCTTGTTAATGAATGATATTTATTTTTTATAAAATTACGTTAGCACAAAGTGTGTGTTGAAGGTATGAAGTGTTTAAATTAGTGAACATGTTAGTAAGTAATAACGACTGTGTAACGGCGCACGTACTCGTTACTGATATAGTGTTAACGGTATCAGTTTTGCTTATAAATTTACGTTGTAACGAGTTAAAGTATTATGCTATTATTCTATTTCTATTAAATTAAAATCTTGTTAATAAAAAAAATTGGTGCCACCCACTTGTTTCGTTTACTCATATGGATAAATAGTTCAATTGATTACAGCACTAGATTTACTTTTTATAAAAATGCCGAACCAGATACTACTGAGGTACGACTAAAAAACCCTAATAACGAAATATTTTGAATTAAAAAGTTTTTTGAAAACTATGCTTTTTTTAATTGACTGGAATTTATTTTAATTTTTTAAAACTTAATGTAAATAAATTTATTCATAGATAAGATGCATTTAAAAGATTAACCTCGAGCCAGGACTTGAACCAGCATCATCCTTAAATTCTGTCTTTGCCATGAAAATACGCTTGTTACGAACAACTTCTAGTGACATAGAGTACTAGTACGTAAATCTTACGTTGACTCTTATCTTCAGAGAGTCATAAACGAAAAAAGATTATTATTCCTCTGGATGTATTTATTGTGGCTCTTAATTCTATGATGATTTTGTGTATTTGTAAGATGGATGTACTAGGACTTTATAAGTTTCTAGAGTTTAAAACTTGATAGAACACTTGCTTACTACACTTCTTTTACCTAGTGGTTTTCGCAGTAATAGAAACTTCGTTGTCAACACCATGGAGTGTCTTACTTCAGGTCTCAATTTGTAAAAAGGTTGCAACAAATATCAGTTGACTACACTTTACCATAAATTTCAAATACTTAAACATATCTGTACACAAACGTACATTCATACGATACAAATCTCATTCCCATAATGCACAGAGATGGCCTTAAATTTACTACCCATTTGCAATAACAGATGGAGGGCGTCCTCTGAAATGAGATTCCACAAATACACTCTTTGTTTGGCTCCGAAGCATATATTTACAAATAGACACATATACACAGAAAGTGAAAACACAATAAGTTGGTAGGTTTTATAGTGAAACAGTTGAGTTTATTCACTGCAAACTATACATATGTAAATAAGTCAGCCATTGTTTAGAACGTTTAAAGAATCTTAAAAAAAGCTAATTCATAAATATATTTGGTTATCATGAAATAACCTACAAGTTTTATTTCGTTACAAGCGTTTCATTGTGATTTTTCACTGAGCTCTTACGGAACCCTACACTTTTCAGAATGAAATTACCATCTGGAATAATTAAATCCTCAAACAGTAAAAAAAAATTACAATGTTTCCTAAAATTACTCCACACGTATTTATAATCAAACAAACTTACGTTTGCTCTTTATAATATTAGTAAATATATTTATTTACGTATCAACACCTCTTTTATTCTACCCCATGAATCTCAATTGTAAAAAATAGTTTCTTTTCTATGAGTTATTGTCATTTTCAGATGCAAATTTTATCAACGATACGATAAAGAAAAAAATCTGTGAGAAAACCGAAGTGTGGAAAAATACAGCACTGGGGATAAAATTCGTGCATATTTACAAAACTGAATCAAAGAATATGAACATATAAGTATTGCAAAACAGAATAGATACCGAAAATTCAGTAACATATGCTAGACTAATTATGAATTTTACCTAAAATTATAATGATCCTCTATTATATAAATGCAAAAGTCTATTTCTTTGTTTGACAGAAAATCCGATTTAATTGATATTTAGCACAAGGAACGTTGGTAGGGCACTACGGGTCAATCTGATTTTTGATATAGGGATAACTGGAGCAACACAAAAAATCAAAGCTTGCATTTTATTTTGATTGAGAGTTTCCAGGGAATAGAGTCGTACGCATGGTTGCTACCGCAGGGCACTTTCTGACAAATTCTTTTCTGATAGCACAAGAAAAAAAACTACTGTTCATCTCAATCGAGACTTTCCACAGTTTTTTTTCCATAGGTGATTCCGCGCCAACAATAAAAATAGTTCCAGAATGCGTATTATAGGTAATATGGCTTATGCTACTACTCCTTTAAGTGCCAAAGAGGATGCTATCTACTCTTTAATCGCAATCACTCTTGTAAATATACTTTTAAGCGCTTATAAGGTCATGTTTACGGGCCCTTTTAAACTCAGGTTTCCTATGAAAGATACTAACAAGTTTAAACATACTCAAAATGAATGATTTGAAACCAATTAAACTTGTAACATGGGTTTATTAGCCCTAATAAGTTAATTACTTGGGTCCATTATAAATACATAAGGTTCATAATGGTATTTTGCAAGGATGAAGTGACTTATATTGATACAAACCTATAACTGCATTCATTGAGGTCGCTTTTATTTATTATGCGATTATATGAGCATTATTTAATAGTATTATTATCCAAATAACACTAAAAAATGTTTATCAAAGACACTATTACGTTACTTATCCATGACACGAAGATTATAAGCCCAAACATGATTATTGTGGTTCTGTAAAATGCTTTTGTGACCTTATATATTAGCCATTTCGATTGTATATTTTTGTAAAATTATAGTGAGAGATTTTCTTTTTAAAAAGGGCTTTTAATAAATGGAAACCTTATTGTGGATCCTATAAAAGGAATGTTTATAAAACCTATTAAGAACTGTACTTTTACATACTAAGCTTAACATCTGTAGCGGTCAAAAATCGTATCAAAGAAACTAGTGAGAGTTCCGTACAAAATTCTAGCACTTTTATGGATTGCGATTTGAACTCCGCAAAAGGTATTCTTTCTGTAAAATCATTAAGCGAAGTCGAAAATTATGTTGAAGACTAAACTTTAGATTGATAATACTAGGCGAATTGCGTCACAAGAAAATGTCTAAAGCCACTACCGTAGTATATGTTAGATAACTTAAAGTGTGTCACTATCCAAAGCCATCTCACGGTTATAGGAAACAAATTATTGGATTTTTGAAGGGTCGGCAACGCGCGAGTGATACCCCTGGTGTTACAAGTGTTCATAGGCCACGGTGTCCGCTTACCATCAGGCGGACCGTGTGCTTGTTTGCCACCTTAGTGGTATAAAAAAAAAAAAAAAAAAAAGTTTTTAGTGAATGGAAATCCTTTTTAAACAAAATTTGGTGTATGTCCAGAAGCTTGAATATCTTCAGCTTAAAGTTGACGTCTGAACATAAATAAATATATTCATATCAAATCAAATTATCGGTTACCTTGTTTGTTGTTGTTGGTTGAAGCATTAAATTTGTGATTCTCATTCTATGCAACACATGTATGTAATGGATCGTTTTTGTTATTTTTGAAGTGAAAACTTCTTTAGCGGCGTTGTGCACTTTTTTTGGTATGGGTAAAAAATGATAAATTCGCCTCAGGTCATGTGTCCTAATCGTGGAAATTCGTAAGACGGAAACTGTAATGCCACGCCTATTATAATTTTTATTTTTAGTATTCGCGATTATGAGTAGTACAGGGAGGTTGGATATGGAATTTTAATTCTATGACAGATTGCGATGTCAAATATACTACCTCAAAAAAGTAAATAAACAAACATTATTATTTCTTGACAATGACAAAGACATGTCTTGTGACATATTTGAGTGTTAAGCGCGAATCGTGTGTAAAGGTTTTCACTTCTGCCGGCACTCCCGGAGTGCAACTCGTTTTTTTGTTATTACCGAATTCTAAGTACGAAGAACATGGCGAATGATGGTTCTTTCTTTGGATTCAATGCGTGACGGTATGGAACAGAGGTTTTCTATAGTATTGTAACAACGTACTTTGAAATGCTAGCTATGATAAAATGGCAATCGAGTTCAAAAGTAGCTTATAAATTATTGATATCAAATGTATAAAAATACTTATATCAAAACGGGCGTTAAAATTTTCACCTTAAGCTGTATATACTTCACATAAAATATGCATTACCCATTACTACAATTGTTACTACAATATCAGACCAACAACATAAAATAAGATCATCTGACAGATTATGAAACATTTTCAATACATATATATATATATATATTGCCGTAAAACACACAAAAACATCTTGACCGGTTGAAAGAAGTGATGAGTGCATAAACGAACTTATAGAAAAATTTCGGTCTTTTTAGTTCTGTCAGATATCTTTAACTAGTTTTGTAGGAGCATATAATTTTACACAACGCTGTTATAAGGCTATTATAGTAGTAGTAAGTTGAATTCAGCGAGAGTACTCGATGGTTGGCGGGGAAGTAACTCGTTAGCGGGGATCGGTACTTTTATGTCGCAACGGGATAACCTAGATTTGGGCAGGGACACAAAATTCAAAGGATACTTTATAGTCTGTTGGAGAATTCCTATATAGTAATAGATTTCATTTTTCATTCAGGTGATAAACTGGTGGCCGTGGGGGAGGCAGACAAATGTAGAAGCATAGGAGAAGCCCAGGCAAAGCGTATATGTAAAGGATTGATATATCAGATAGATAAGATCGAAAACGGGTATCTTATTTATTTTAATAATATTGCAAATGTTTTCAAGTTTTAAACAGAACAAGAAAAAATAAAAACGGTCCCATTTTAAAACTAAATAAATTTGTATTTGGTACTAAAGATGAAATTCAAGAAAAATATTTGGTTCTACCCGACCCTACCGGGCAAAGCTAATACGCAATTAAACTAAATTGCATGGTATGAAACAAGCTGATTTGACTTAGTATGAACCTCACTTTTAACCCAAAAGTAACTGCTATATTCTTTATAAGCGGTGCAATCTTCACGATTTTATTTGTTTCACTGGCTGCACAGAATCTTTTCTTCAAAGGATAGGTCTATGTATTTTTGAGAGCAGAGTCTTTAGTTTTCATTACCTTTGCGTTTAATTCTTTTTTTGTAACATAACGGGTGCAGCCACGATCAGCAACTATTTCAGCAATCTTTGTTTTCTTGTCGCTAAACTTTTAGTATTTGCATAGAGGATGACTTTGCGTATCCTATCCGCTTTTGCCCCATCCGCTTTGCCTAAACCACTTACTATAAAATTGAGATGTAAAACTTTGCGCGCTTCCGCTTTACCCGGACTTTCCATACCCGTGCTAATAAAAGTCGTTTTAATTATGTAGAAACAGCTAACTTGAAGAAATGAGATTTGTCTTTATGTAACTTTGAATCTGACTTATCGGATAATTAACGCTTTGCAACGTGAAGGAATAGGTCCTTACATAAAAGGTTTCGACTCTCTTAACAAATATTTATGCCTAATTTAAAAATAAACCTTATTTTAATCAAAACAATTGAAGTTTCTATAAACTCAAAAGTATTCAAAGAACTTTTTATCACTATATTTTTTACGGAATCAACTACTAATATACTTAAAAAATACTTTTCTGAAATTTAGCTTTTTAAAATTAATCATTTAATCGAATAGGATCAAGCAAACGTGGGATTAAATGCGATACCTATGTACCTTCTGTAGAAACTCATAATCAACTGAGAAAATCTTTTGTGGCTAAAATTTTATCAAAATTTCAAGTTTTCAGCCTTCGGAATATAGAAGATATGACTGATTTTTATTACATAACTTATATAAAAATATCTAATACCTTTAAACGAGCAATTCTTGTATATATGTATATATATTGTGAATCTCTAAAACGGTTCCAACGATATTCATGAAATTTAGTATGCAGGAGGTTTCGGGGATAATAAATCGATCTAGCTAGGTCAGGCTGGCGTTGTTTAAAAAAAAACGAGCAAAGCTCCGTCCTCCAGGTACTAAAATTTCTTAAAATGGAACAAAACTAATCGAGAAATGCTATTAATACCATTCTATGTATTATCATTTGTTAGAAGTTTCACAACAGTATAAAAGTTGGGATGTGATAAACGATTTTTTCCGTAGAGATATAGTAAAATTTTGACAATCCCATTAAAAAGTTTTCAGAATGCGCAACTGCGGCAAACTTAACAGAACTCATCTAAGGAAGCAAACACGGAGGTATTTTATGTTCTAATTATTTCAATAGCTTAACTGCAATTATTATGTAATTTCTTAAACCTATTTTTTTATTTAACTTTAATATTTTTACTTGTCTGTGCTAAATTTAATCCTTCACTGATAAACGTTACTGTCAAAAGATTAGTGCAGTCATTGAAGCGTTATTGGTCCGAATTTTTTTACTGTGAACCGATTAACCCTTAACTTCAAAAGTGAAAATGATCTGAACTCCGCACCCACCCTGGGGGTGGTTGCCACCCCTTCTCTGTGGTGTAAATTTTTTTTTTCAAAATTACCTCGGATATCGATAGAAGGCAATTTTAAGAAAAAAATGTTGTATAAAGTTTTTCAAAAAACCCAATACTTTTCAAGTTATTGGCAATTGAAAATTCGGATTTTTTTCACGTTTTTCTTCTTTTTTTTGCAAATATCTACAAAAATATGCATTTTACCGAAAATTTTATAATGAACAAAACTGTAGCAGATAAAAAACTGAACAAATTGGTTTTTATAAAGTGTTCTAAGTGCAATATTAAGCTATTTATTAAAGATCAAAGCCGTTTTTTAATATGTCTGATTTTAATCGATGTATTCAATGCCATCTAGCGGCGAGCAGATACATTATATGCATTCTTATGAAATAGGGTTTTGTAGTGATTGAAATAAGCTTAATAATGAGCACTGTTAAAATTCTTTCGCATGTAAAATGAGTGAGCTGTAATGCAAATAAGAGGAACATCTTATGGTTTTTTTCTTTTAAATCAATGGGATTTATAAGTGCCATTTCCACCAAAATTAAAATTAATCGTATTCCGTCTAGAATTAACTTTAATATAAAGAGTTTGATGGATTGTAGCAGTTTTGCTGCTTTAAGACACACATTTTCAAAAAATCGCGATATTAAGATTACGATTACGATTTTTTACAAAAACCACCTTCTTTTCATAATATCTAAAAAATAATGAAAGACACGTACAAAAGTATAATGATAAAAATGTAAGTCTTTTTCTGACAAAAAAATTGTGTTTTTTTTTTTCTGTCACAAAAATTTACGGAGATATGAATGATTGTTTAAAGAGCGCGCGGCAGCGCAATCACAGTATCTCTCGAGCCCTTTGATCCTTCATCGTTTTAAAAAGGTTTTTCACTTTCACACAAGGTAATGAAAAAGTAAAAGAAGGAGTAGAAGAAGAAGAAGAAAAGGAAAAGTAAAAGAGCTAAAGTTGTAGCTCTTTTAATTACCTTTAAAATGGTTTTTTATAAGTTGTGATAGCATCAAAATTTAAGGAGTTATGGTTCAAAACCCAATCGTATTTGGAAACGTAGGCATGAATACATACCAACGTTCATATATGTATACAACACATTTGAATGAAGGTAAGTATGTGTATTGCTCGGAGAGGCAATTGGCAGGTGATTATTTTTAAATGTGTAATCATATATATTTACTGTTTTAATTTAGGGGTATTTTTAAGAGTTAAAAAGCTAGAGAATATGATAATCATTTTTGAGTTTGTGGAATAACATTTAATTCCTTTTCATTTCATCAAAAGAAATTTTTTAAAACAATTTTTTATCATGGGGTTGTTTTTAAGGGTCGAAATGGGGTTAAAAATTACTCTATTCTTAAATCTTTTTATGTGATACCAAAGTAATTTTTTGTGATTTTCTCAATTTAGGGGTTGTTTGCAAGGCTTGTAAGGTTTTTAAGGGGTTGAAAAAGGTTTTATTATGAGGTAATTGTGTTAGAAAACACTTTACAATTTCACCTCTTAATATTAAACACGTTTTCTAGCGATAAAATGGCTTAATGTAAATCTTTCCATCAAGGGGATGTTTACACCCCTTAAAAATAATAGGCCGAGCTCAGATCATTTTCACTTTTGAAGTTAAGGGTAAGATGAGCCTAATTCCAAACTTTCATGCAAATCGGTTCACAGTAAAAAAAATCTGAGGTAAGACCCTATTTTTCGCTCCAATGACTGCACTAGATTGACAAATACATTATTTTTATGAAATATATAATAAATTCCGAAGTGTGTTAAAAGCATGAAATATTGTCACCTAAATTTATTTTATTCTGCATATGGTCACAATTACCAACCTCATTTAACCTACACAAAGCTATTGCTTTTATTATAATAATTATTATTATGCAAAAACTGTGCAATTCTGACAATATCACATACAATCGAATTGATAACCTCCTTTTCAGAAATCGGTTAAAATACAGACATACTATAAATAAGGGACCAGTGGGCAATAAGGCCAGTCGGGCCCTAAATATTAAAATGATAAAAGTGCAATAAATAATAAATAATAATAATAATTTTTTTAGGCATAACACACAGCGCCGTCTGGCCCCAATGTAAGCAAAGCTTGTGTTATGGATACCAGACAACGGATACAAATACATATATCATGCTTTTTTTGTAAATACATACTTATTATACATAAAATTTTTCTTAAGTCTAAGAAACGAGAAATAAAAATCTCCAAATATTATAATCGTGGCTGTGATGCAACCTATTTTTACATTTTTTGACAGATTATTTATATCTATGTATAAACACATTAGTATGTAACTTTTTCTGCGCCGGGCCCTTTTATTTTTAATAACTAAATATAGGTAATTGCAAGAGTCATTACTGGATCTAATCAAGTTTAATTAAGTTATTTATTGAAAAAAAGGCTTTATTGCACAACTGTTGCGATATTTTTTATTCAGAATACACATTATAGTATAATATATTCAACCCCTGTTTTTAAAAAAATTTTATGCATTTAGCTTCAAAATTCACGGGTTCTCGTACAAAATTCCTACCCCCATTTTATCGCTTTAAGGAATGAATTTTGCTAGATCCTTTGTTAGTCAAGTAAGGAACCCACTTGCCAAATTTTAAGTTTCAAGACCTAGCGGCTTTGCGTTGATCTGTCAACGAATCAGGCAGTCAGTCAATTTTTTTAATGGTTATTTTATTTAAATAAACCTTTTGCGGTTTTTAACATGTGACCTAGAATATACCTAGAAATAGTTCTAAGTTTCACGCGTTACCTTGACGATGGCAACTAGAAAATCCAATTAGTTTGCTACTTTGCAGGCTGTAAGGTAGTAAACTGCAAGTTACAGCGTAGAATAAAACTCACTTACTGTTCATGTTTTTTATGCAACACGAGCTGCGTGGTGCAGGACACTTAATTCACGAACGTAAATAACAACATAGTTTGAATCAAAAGAAAAAAATAATATAAATAATAAATTACACGCTAAAATAAAAGCAAAAACAGATTAAACGCAGTCTTTGTTACTAATTGCATTGCAGCCGACCAATAACCAACGCTTAACTCGCGTACAGTGCAACAAACTTTTCTGACTCGGTGGTCAAAAATCAAAACTACATTTGCCATAGGAAAATGATGTGAACTTACTCGATACTAGCGACCATACAACAGGTTAGAAAAGTTTAGTGCACTTTAAGCCACCAAAGGTTTATTTTCACTTAAAATTTAAACGTGTTGCGTTCGCTTAAACTATTACACGTACTGTGAGTAAACTTTTTAAGTAAAAACTTTTTAATTAAAATTTATTTATATTTATTATTTATCAATAAAATTATTAATGAATAATAATGTATTATTATAGGACATATGCATGTTATTTAAATATAGACTAGATATTTTCCCCCTTTATTGCTATGTAATTCCATCTAAAACATTATTTTTATAAAAACTTTGGTCATGGTCAGTTAGGTCGTCTCGTCAAATTTTACGGTATCATACAAATACCTATGTTTCTTATTGCACATTAACAACTAGTGACTTATCAATATCACAAGACACAAATCTTCATTTGTCGGCTCCTTGGCTTAGTGGTAATGATCCGACTACTGAATCGAGGGGCGTGGGTTCAAATCCCGCACAAGACAAACATTTATTATTTGTGTTTGTCATAAGACTATTGTTTTCTGTGTATAAAATTTATGTGTTTACAAAAAAAAAAGTATTTATGTTATACAGAATGAACTTTCCAAGTGGGCGTGCCTGGCCAAATCCGAAACTATGAGGAAAAGCGAAAAGTACTCAAAGGAGTCTCGGACCCCATTTTGATGAAAACTAAAATTACTTCATTGGATTTTTTGAAAACTTAATATTTTTATCCAGGAATCGAATCAGTGGATTTTTAAAAACAAAATGTTTTATAACTCCATTCAATAGTGTCGCTAATAAGTAATGAATTCTGGGAAGTAATGACATTCGAAAAGGAATCAAGGATTCTATTAATTCCGTTTAGAATATTTTCCAAAGATCGTTTGAAGTCAACAAATAATTGAAATTATAAAGTAATTTGTCAAAAATCCAACACTTCCCTTAAGTTTCCCGTATGCCATTACTTCCTAGAATTCGTTTCTTAGTAGCGACACTATCGAATGGAGTAATAATGCCGCGTGCGTTTTTTTTTTAATGGACGGGTTTTATTCTTGGCTAGGATTATTGATTTTTCAAAAATCCTGAAGGGGGTCACTTTTCACTTCTGTCACTGGTTTTGATTTTTTTAAGTTTTGGCAAAGAAATCACCATAGTCCTAAGTGCTATTAGTTTACAACTTTGCTAAAGCATAGCTGTGATAGTGCCTTAGACCCTTAAAAAACGCATTTTTTATAACAATGATGTGTAATAAACTATTAATTTATTTGTATTTTAATGAAAAAAATTGTGAATTGCGATGTAGCTACACTACTCACGCACCCTTAGTTACATAACGAGTTTTTTTTTCTGTCACGTTGTACTGCCTCTTAACTAGCTTTTGCCAGCGGTTTTATTATTACACAAATAATGCCCCTAGTCAAAGACTACAAAAGACCTAGTTTTTTAGCTTTCATTTCATAGACTGCGTAGGGCATAGCGAATTAATTAGGGTTCCGAACCCTAAAAAATTGAATATTTTTACGCAATATAACGAATTATAGACAAAAGCTAGTATAAAATTTGTTCTAAAACTAATATAACCTGTAAATCTAAGGACTTTTCACTGGATGCAGTAAATAAACTGGTCGCCAGCCAAAGTACATAATTAATGTAAAGGTAAACGACAACGGAAGCGCTCCTGTGACGAACGTAATGGTAATGATGCGATTATTATTAAGCGCTACAATCTTTAAAATAAACATATTTATAAATTAAGTATAATAATAATTTAATTTGTTAGAACTGCCAATATTTTCTGTGATTAAAATGGTAAGGCAATTTTATTGCCAAAAATGGCAATAACGCTAGTAGACAATAATCTCTAACATATCATAAGGAGCACTAAGAAAGGATTTTGAAAAATTTATCCCTTAAGGTCTTTGGTCTCTGGGTTAAAAATAAAGATTGACGGATATCAACGTTTTTAGAATTTCATCCCATATATAGAGAGCAAAATAGGAGATCAAAATTTGCATGAGAAATTCTATATTTTTGTCGGTAAATAACTATAAAAATCATAATACACTTAAAACTTGAAAAATTTGTCCGACAATTGTTTCAAGTTTGGAAGCCAAGATTTCGCAAAAAAAAAACATCTAGAGGAAAAAAATACTTAGAAATCGAAGTTCCAATGCATATAAAAGCCATATTCAACAATGTTCCAAATTATGAGATGCACGAAATAAAAGTTTTTTTATCTCTCGACCCAATGTATGTAAAAATATTTTTTCTCAACTGTCATAACAAACCTGTATGGCGGTTCTCAAAAGACATTCTTTGACAAAATTTCGTTAGAATCGATGATGCAAAGATAGTTGAAATATAAGGCTGTGACGTACAAATAGACGGACATAACGAATTAATATGAAATACGAAACCCTTAAGGGGCTAACATAAGTGAAAGTGGCGCCCCCATTAGATTTTTCAATTTGTATTCATCACAAAAGGAATTTTGAAAAACTGCTCAAATTAAAAGTTTAAAGTACAAGTAAGCTATTTTTCGAAAGTTTTAGTGGCTATATATTATGCATGTGTAGGCTAGAAAGTTCATTTGTGCTTAAAGTGGAACTTTCCAGCCTGCACGTCAATGATATCTAGCAAATAAAACTTTCTGAAAATTGCTTACTTGTACATAAAACTTTTAATTTGAGCACTTTTTGAGTTTGTTTTTAATGGAAATTAAAAAAATTTAGTGAGGGGGCCACTTTCACTTATGTTTGCCCCTTAAAAAGGCGAAAAATACGTCTGCCGTAAATCACCAACCAGACTACTATAACAGTCTTTAGAAGTATGATTGTGATTTATATTTTACAAAATCCCCAGAAAATAATCCCCACACCCACATGATAATGTCCCTTGTCCCTTACACAATACCTAGCCTCTTTTTTCCAACCACTTAAATTTACGTGTCAGGTAGTGAGCTTATCGGTACGATACTGCCTTTGATACAGTGACATTATGTTTCAGAAGTCTAAATCACCAGATTTAGAGTAAAAAGAACTAAACTAAACGACCAGGGACTGAATAAATTGCTCTCTTCATCGATATTTGATAAGAAGCTATAATGTGATTGATATCCCTGGTGTTGCAAGCTTCTATAGGCTGCAGTGACCGCTTACCATCGGGCGGACCACAAGCTTGTTTGCCACCTTAGTGGTATAAGAAAAATATAGCTTTGTAATATAAGTTTTTAAATTTACCCGTTCCATTACTAATTTAAAAATAATAAAACGGGATTGAACGCGTCATTTGGCAAAATACCTGTGGATACAAACTATCGCCTGCATGGAATCCAGTCATAGGAAAATACAGGTCTCGAGTTTCACCAACGAACGCACCCGAGGAAACCGTTAGTGTTGTGTGTAGTGATTTTGACAATTATAAAGACAAGATGAGGGTAGTTGCCTATTAGCTTCCACTCGAAGCCGACGACGGCAGTCTACCCGAGACCAAGGCTGGTGTAAAATTTATAATATAGCTTTGTATTTGTGTAAAATATTTTTGAAGTTTTCTTACCTACAGTTCTTTCAGTTCTTTCAGTACTTACCTACTTTAGAAATTTAAGAAATACTGGAACACGTGTTTCATTATTTCTATTGCAAATTAATGATAAATTTTAAGTGAATCAATTGCAAAATTAGTTTTGGTTTCGCATAAAAAATATATATCCTCTTTTTACTGTTTTTTTTTAAAAATACTGTTTTAGTTACTGCCTAGCTCATTAAAGAAACAAATTATCCAAATTTTATGTCTCTAATGGTTACTAATTACGACCGTGTCAGTTAAGACTTTCCATTTTTATTGTAATACGTATATTTATTTTAATATAGATTTCAATATTTTATATTATTCACTTGCCGGACACTTCAAATCGTATAAATTACAAATTTTAAATATCGTCACATAATAACAGATAGTTGTAACCATAGAATAAAAACTAATAATTGAATACATTACGATTTCCAATTACCCACAAAACACACATATATTAATCATACCAGTTTGCATATGGTGTTGTTATTTATCATTGCACTATAATTTAACATTTTCCTTCTGGCTTCTATACTGTTAATTTTAAGATTATCAGTAATTTTATCGGAATGAGCGCTAATATGGCACAATAAAATAGACTTTGTTCTTCTCCGTCTCTTCAACTATCTCTGTGCCAAATTCGATGCTCCATTGCGACCTGAAGGAAGGGCAAACAAACAAACCCACTCTCGCATTTATAATACTATAATGTGAATGAAACGTTAAAGTGTTTAATTCAAGTTGGTTCAAATACAGACGCCCTTTCTTGAACGGATTAACAACTAAATGCGGATTTACACAGGTAATCAAAGACATTGATAATAACGAATTGCGAATATCATGCTTGCCATTTGTATTATTTGACAATTATTGTACTATGAGAATATTTGATAAAGTCCAATTCAAATCTCACTTTTTCTTTTTGTAAATGCACCAGTAACCATAAAGGTCACTATTACTGTTACAAGTTTGTATAAATAGCAGTTGCCTTCTGTATCTTCACATATTCTCTGACATAACAATGGCAATTTTTCACATTGACTGACGCTTTTCTCATGTTTTGCGTATTGCGAGCAATAGGATTGATTTTATTAGAATGTGATAGGCACGATACTGACGATACATATATCTAGTGTAGTGTATAATAAATCCAAAGAATAGAAGACAGAATATATTAGAATACCTAACTTGAATTTATTCATCCCTAATAGTTTTAATCTGCGGAATTCATAACGACATTCCGCTTATCATAATAAATTTAAAGAATAGCGACGGAATATATTTTGAATACCTACGTGAAATTGTTCAACCCCAATAATTTAATTCTGCTAATAATATTCCGATTATAATCAACAATCTAAAGAACAGAAAACAGAATTTAATAATATTTGAATACGTAACTTAAATTTATTCATCCCTAATAGTTTTAATCTGCGGAAAGATAAAAACATTTTGAGACACAAATACAAATTTTACTAACCTGCCACGCAGTTTTACGTTTTCCGGTAACAGGTTGTTTACCTTTTACCTTTTCTTATCAAGCGATGAAAACCCCCACACAAATATTCTAGTATAATAACGTTACTTTTCAACCCCTATGGTAGGAAAGAAGGTCGTATTAACTCATTCATAATCACCCAGATCCATTCGCTTAGGGTTTAAATTTAGACAAGAGGTTTATTTCGACTGTGAACATGGTTTTTGAAGGGATTTTTTAAATGTATTTCCTAAGCCATCGAAAAGAGCCACTGGTACTGCTTGTACCAACACAAAAACATACAATTTTTATTTTAGACTATGCGAGCAAAACCGCAGGCCGTATAAGCTGATATTAATAATGATTTGTCACTGGCGGATTTATCAACGAAAATGGAGATGTTAGCAGCTGCATTTTATAATGCAAAGAAGCACCAACTAAAAAAGAATTTTGCGAAATTCATCCCCTAAGGGAGTGACATAGGGGCTGAGATATAGCTATTTTTGAAATGTAAATTTTGTATGACAATCCGGCGATTATTTTCGTCAATAAAACCAAAATTTGCAACATTCATTTACTAAGGATTAAAAGACGAATAAATACTTTATACGAATATCTGTTATTTTTGTTTGTGGTACTTACAAGAAAATTTAATTTGCGAAGGTACCACTGCGTGGAACCAGTCCGTAGGTTATAAAGACAAAAGACTGTACTGTAATAGGTACCAACTTTAGTACCTTCTATCATATTAAGGTAAATTTAATACCATGCGGTAGATGGAAGAAAGTAGAAACTAAAAAGATTTCAACCGAACAAAATGACGACTATCGCTGCATGTAATACTAATCTCGATCAAATCTGACAGTTATTTGGTCTCCTTTTGGCTTATTCGTCCTTGTTTGAGTTTGTATTTGACCTCGTTTGAGATTATTGGGTTCGACTGAAAGCTATCCTCAGAATAGGTAGGATATATACATATTATCTCGGAAATATTTTGATGCTATTTTTTACAAAGAAAGGCCGAAAACATGACCAATATTTATAAATAATTAAAGCGAATTATTATAATTAAAAACAGAAAAGTGCAAGTCGCACTTGCGCACTGAAGGTTTCGTACCTAATAGGACTTTTGTTTTTTTTTTTAATATTGATCCTGTAACGAAAATTGTCTAAAAATGAGATCTTTAACGGCTTTCCATTTTGGCTCGTTATGCTATGATTTTTTTAACTTCTCTTTGAAGAAGAATCCGAAAAAAGTGTCTATTTTCAGTGTAATGTCTCTGTGTATGTGTGTGTTGTGTGGAATAAAATAGTCGATTTCTCTACACATCGATAGTGAAACACCAATCGGACAGGCCGACAGACAACAGATTAATCGCATTAAGTCTACGCTTTGATGTTTTGGAGACGAAACCCTAGAAACTGATTGAGTTTGATATATATCTAAAAATTGTTTGCGATTTTTTTTGTATGCTTTTAATAACAATTTATTTGATGTATCCAAAAATGACTTTATTGCCTTTGGGAGACCGTGAATTTGCACGAGCAAATTCTCTAGAGAATATTTTTTTAATATTTGAGATATCAGTGTTTTAGCGATAAATAACAAACCA
Source organism: Apoda limacodes (assembly GCA_946406115.1). Taxonomy (NCBI): domain Eukaryota; kingdom Metazoa; phylum Arthropoda; class Insecta; order Lepidoptera; family Limacodidae; genus Apoda; species Apoda limacodes. The sequence continues at coordinate 14,767,113 of OX291540.1, forward strand.
CTGGACCAATTTGCTCCCAGCTTTAGAATGTCGAGTTGACAACTAAAATAGGCGTCATATACCTCTGAACGTATTAAAACGCGGAGCGATAATTCTTCGTGTATTGTTTTACGCAGAAACTCACATGACCAGTCTAGACGAAGAGACCGGTAGAAGCTCGTATAAATAATCAAAATGATGAATTAAAAACATTCTCTCACAAAACTCTGGTTTTCTTTTAACAATCCTTACTTAATTAAAAATGGTACCAATCTGAGGGTTATTCCTTTCCTATAAGTAAAAATTTTTCAAATCCGTTTATAAATTACGGAGTTTTGAGGTAACTAACATTAAAAATAAACAGTTTTTTGGCGATAAAACACAAGCCGCTGGACCGATATAAGTCATGACGTGGCGTATTGATTAATCATTGATTTAGAGGAGCAAAAAAGGTAACCTTCATACACACAAAGGCTCTTAAAATGATGCCAAGCAAAAATAGTGGCATTAGGGCCTTACGTTTTTTACTTTTTAGTTCGTGTAATTTTCAGCTAAAATTTTATTAATTTTTTTAATTTTTATATGCCAAAAAGTCATCCAACGAACGGACATGATGGATCTAAACGGTAAAAATAGTTCCAAAGTTCCATTTCCTGCGTTTAATAACGCGACCCTAAAATCATCAACCGGGAGAATGAACAGCTATGAAGAAACTGCAAGGGTTCGGTTTTTACCATTTGGCTGAGGACCCTAAAAACCATCGATCGGATGTATGGACAGACTAGACAAAACGTAATCTTTTGGTTTGTAAATTGACAGCCTAACGGACATAACGACACTATAATGGTTTTGTTTTCACTTTCCGTCTAGAGAACCCTACATAACGTTAAACGGATGTATTGAGAGTTGCTAAACCCTAATATTATCAAATTTATCAAAGTTATATGTACGGCACCCTAAAAATGGATAAGTTTTTTTTTCAATCGTACCGAAGCAAGGAACTTTTATGTTAACATTTATGAAATAACATTATAAAATAACGTATTTACTAGTACGTAGGTAATTTTTTTTAATTTTTTTTATGAAAGCTTAATATCGAATGACCATTCTGAGGGTGCAAAACATTTTGTAAAAGGAATGTTCGTAGTCCTAAAAATTACCGTAGTTTCTGATAAAAGCGTGAAAGTGTAGGTTAAAAAATTAAAACATATGCTTCCCCAGACATAAGCTATTTCTTTGTTTAATTCAAGATCCAAAAAACTTAATTTAGCTTTTATAATATTAGTAAAATTTGATGAGGTTAAGTACCCCTGCGCTTGACTTAAATAAACATTTACTCAATTCAATGAATATTAAATAGCCTCGTCTTCAAACTCTTTGATATCAATTTTTAAGAACAACTCAATTGACTGTCAAAATCATAAACGATAAACATCCCGTTTCACGTACATAATTCATTTATTTTTAATGTACGTGAGTGCGAAACTGGATACTTGGCAATGGGCCATCTCGCTCATGAGTCATTTAGTGATCTAAACTCAATCCTTCGAAGTCATGTCAATATTACTCTTATGTTTTGATCCTCTGATCATTTTCATCTTGATCTATTCTAATACTACGTAAACTTTATTTAAGCATTGAAAAAACGACCTACTTTATACCCGGTTAGTTGTTTCAAGTGCCTCCTCAATAAAATATGTAGTATGCACGACTAAGTGAGTAGTCTTATGATAGTTAGACTGCCGAGTCGCAGGTCCAAAGATTACATATTTCCAGTAGGGACAAAAAAGTTACAATTCATTTCGAGTCTGGTTTGTGTCTGATGAGTGGCGATAAGCTCACCCTTATCACGTTACGTCAGAAAAGTGGATATTACATACAGTCGCGGTCTGAAAATTAAACACCTTAAGGTTCATAATTGCATGCACGAATCTGTGTCACAAGGTCGATAGGCGTTTTGTTTTAGCGTTGTTATAAGTATATTATTACTTCCATAGCAAAAGAAAACCAAATTATATTATTTTTGTACTATGATTACTTCCATCCCAACATCACTTGATTCTGTGGTATAGTATTTGTGTTTAAACGTACGAAAACATTGTAACATAAAAAAAAAAAAAAAACTATTTGGTTTGAGTAGTTTTATACCACTAATGTGCAAAACAAGCTTATGGCCTACCTGATGTTAAGCGGTGACCGCCTATATAGACGCTTGCGACACCAAGGCCATTACTTGCGTGTTTTCTAGCATAGAGACGAGAAAAAAACATAAAATCCTTGTTTCCTTTCAAAAAATATAATAAGTGTTTTAATAACTAGTATTAGCCGCCATCAGCGGCTATGACAATGTGCGCACAAATCACTCCCCCCAATGACGTCCCATAATCCCTGAATACAATGTAATCTAAGAGCATGAGGGATTTTTCATTCTGGCAGTCCCAGCGTTGAACCATCAACCCCACAAATATTTCGATCGGGTTCAAATCGGCGGACCGAGCAGACCAAGGAGACTAATATCACGATGCAGGTTGAATCATGCCATAGTAGCCGAGGCTGTGTATATGAATGAACCATGGAAAGCTCGTCAAATCGTCCGGGGACTCCAATCAAACATAGAAGCGAAATGACTCGGTGGTGTGAAGCTCTTCGTAATGTCGATCCATATTAGTTATTTGTGCAGTTGTTAGTATCAGCCGTCGTCCTGAATTACCCCTCATATCAATTATACAGCTTCCGTTGCCATATCGTCGAATCCAAAATCTTACAGTAAATCGAGATATTTTGAGTTCTCATGATATAGCAGTAATATTCAGGCCATTTTTGTGTAAAAATATTATTTCTGATCTCAGTTGCTGGGTTAAACTGGCCATTTTAATTTGTTATTAAAATAGTTACGTATCAAACCCAATAAAATATTTGATGAATTTTTCGACTCGATTTATGTACGTTTGTCTAACGAATTTGAAGAGCTACGTTATCATCGACTTGCTTTAAGTATATCATCGACACGCTTTGAGTATATCGTCGTTAATCAAACGCAACCCAAGAGCTACGTCCTCATCGACTCACGTTGATATGCGAGTGTTTATCAAACTATACCGAAGAGCTACGTCCTTATCGACTCACTTTAATATACTATAACAGGACAGGTTAAAGCAGTAGTGCCCTGTTACCGAATGCACCGGCTAGGTGCTCAGAAGGAGGAGAAAAGATAGGGGTTCAAAGGCGAGTAAAGAAACACTTTTCAAGGGTAAGGCAGGTTATATTAGTATACTCTTTCATTATATAGTAACAGCTTTTAATGCACAATATCCTAATCACATAGGGTGATTCTTAACACTTAAATATCTAGATCACAGCTACCTATAGCTAGAAAGATAGCCAAACGCAAGCCTGCCTACACAGATTTTAAGTGTAGTTTTCAAAGCTTTTATTAGGGAACTAGTACACTCAGGTCTCTTCGGCCTAGAGCCCGATTCGATGTCTTGCTCGCTGTAGGCACCCCTCAGGTCAGGACCGCCGTAGAAAGAAGACGCAGACGGGACTGATTTTACGTGGCCTAACAGCGTGTGGTGAGTAGTGAATATGCCGCCCGTGGCAGGCACAAGGTAAGGCCGCACGTGGCTAGCACAGTGCAAGACCGCACGTGAACGTAGCTCGCCAGTAGCTTCGGCGTAGAGCAGGTCGCCCCGCAACCTTCGTGTGTAGCGGTGTTCAAGATAGCACCCCTACTGCACAGGCCGAAGGTTTGGAGTCAAGGAGACTCTGGGCAGGCCGAGGATTTGGAGTTTAGTAGACTCCGGCCTTCCCCAGTACAAGAACAGCAAAGCAGCTGCCGTGCGCCGTCGTTAGACAACAAATGTGCACCCGCATACAAAGACGTCTTCTCACGGACCTCAGTTTAGGCGTAGAGCCGTAGTAAAGCAATATATATACGTAGTATATATATATACTAAGAACCGTACTGTCAAGGAGAAAGAGAAATGGATTAGCGACTTACCAATAACTCACAAAACACAGAACGAGAGAAAATAAATATACAAAATTACCGAGGATGGTTTTCTTTTATAGCATAGAAGTAGATATGCAGCAATTTGTAATTTAATAATAGAATCCGTGAAAATAATTATCAACAGAATTTTTTCACGACTACGTCAAGTATCTACGTAAAGTGAACTGTTTTGACTTAGCGATGTCAAACATCTAGAGATTCTTTGATCTCTAAATTTAAATTACCACAGTGGTAATGGACCTAAGAGCGAATGCCCAGAAACTTCTTTCGTTTCCTACATCATCCGGTCCTTTGCCGGAGACGGACCACCGGAAACGGTCGTTCCGTTATAATGTCCCCTCCCGTGTTTCTTTAAAGTAAAGAGATCCGCTATCTTGGAGGTGTAGAACCTGCTTCTAAAATCGATCTGATGCGCGATCAGTACGAAAAACTACCTTCTACTACTGTTGTTTCTGATCAAAGCCCATTGGAATGTGACGAAGATATCGATCAGATATCTAAATTGCTTAAAATCTGGAAAGCCAAAGTTGATCTAACAATTTCTAATGGAAATGTATCTAAAGCTGATCTTGAAGCTATTTTTCAGCACTTAATGCTTAGATTTTCTAGGATCAATATTGACGAGGATGAGGATGAATCTCTTATAGATAAGTTCTCAGACCTTTCGTCAGACTATACAAAGATTTCTCAAAGTTATTTGAATTCGTCGAAAATGTTGATCGTAAGCCTTGTATTTCTTCTCCTGCTAATACGGAAAAAATAGTTGTAATTGAACGCTCTCCTCTTCTAGATTTTAAAAAGTTCAAATACGATGGTCAATCTTGTCCAATTGAATTCTTAAGAAACGTTACTGAAATGGCTTATGTCTGTTTCGGATGACAAATTGTATTCACTTTTGTTTGAAATGTTGCGCGGTCCAGCACTCGAATGGTTTCGTAACAAAAAAGATGTACTAATAAATTGGAATTTATTCAAAACCGATTGTGATGACGTAATTCTCGTGACAGACAATTTTGATGACCATATTCGTCTACTTAATAGATTATGTGAAAAAATTGTGTCAGCCAAAATCACAGTAAACTTTAAAAAGTCTTGTTTCTTTCGTAAACAGCTTAAATACTTGGGTTACATAGTTGATGAACACGGTCTACATACTGATCCAACCCCCAAAGTCTGTAAAGGATTTAAAAAGATTCCTTGGTACTGCTAGCTGGTACAGGAGGTTCATACCGAACTTAAGTTCTATTGCTGCTCCTTTAAATAAGCTAACTTCTACTAAAAAAGGAACGCCTAAATTCTCTTGGAATGACGAGGCAGACAAAGCTTTTAAAACTTTAAAAGAACTCCTTATTTCGTCACCTATTCTCTCTTGTCCTGACTTTTCTAAGCCGTTCGCTGTACACTGCGACGCGTCAAGTCATGGGATTGGTGCAATATTGACACAAGAATTAGATGGTGTTGAAAAACCAATCGCTTTCATAAGTAAATCACTCTCAGCTCCTCAGAAAAATTACTCAACAACGGAACGTGAGTTACTTAGTGTAATTACCGCTCTAGAACACTGGTCTTACTACTTAGACAATGGCCAAAAGTTCAAAGTTTACACAGACCACTCATCGTTGTTATGGTTTTTAAAACTAGACAATCCTACCGGTCGTTTAGCTCGCTGGTGTATTAGGTTGTCGGCATTTAACTTTGAGATTTGCCACAAAAAAGGTTCCGACAATGTGATACCTGACTTCTTGTCTCGTGCTAACATGGTGAATGCAATCACTCATAACAGCACATCGTCTACTGATGCCTGGTATAATGCTCTTAAGGCTAATATTCAAGCTAACCCTAGTGCATATCGTCAGTACCTAATAAGGGATAGCACATTGAATAAACATTGTCGCACTAACTCTATTTTGTGCTCTGACTGGAAAGAAGTCATACCAAACGAAGTGAGAGAACAAGTGATCTCTGAAAATCACTCTCCTTCTACTTGTGCTCATTTTGGGATACAAAAAACTTACCAAAGAATACGCCTACGTTATTTTGTTATGTTTGTCTTGCTTACAAACATCAAAACTCTAAAACTATTGGTTTAATGGGTAAACCTAAACAATGTTGTAGACCATTTCAGTGTATTACAACTGATTTAATAGGCCCATTACCTTTATCTCGAAAGCTTAATCGGTATATTTTGGTAGTGATGTGTCACTTCTCTAAATACACTCTCCTATTTCCGATTAAAAAGGCAACTTCTTCTGTCTTAAATCATGTCATGGAAAACTTAGTTTTTCTTGTGTATGGTGTACCTGAAACGGTTATCATGGATAACGGTCCCCAGTATGCTAGTACTGAGTTCGTGGACATGCTTAAAAGGTACAATGTTCCGAAAATTCACTTTACTACTCCTTATACTCCTCAAGTGAATACTACTGAACGGACAAAAAAGGCCATTGGTACGGCAGTCGCATGTTTCGTGGAGGAAGACCATTGAACATGGGATGTGAATATGCACAAGATTCAGTTCGCTATTAACTCATCTGTAAATGAGGTTACTAAATACACTTCGGCATTCTTGGTGTTAGGAAGACAGCTGGTATCTTGTGGCTCTATCTATAAAAACAACGAAAATTCTGACGAATTCATTATGTCTCCTAGGGACGAGTTCGCAGATAACGTTGGTTTTCTTTCCCCTATCTTCGACGAGGTGCAGGAAAGGTTGTGGAACGCCCACGAGCGTAATGCTGCTTATTACTACTTACGTCGTAGAGACATGTCATTCAACGTCGGTGACTATGTCTGGAAAAGGTGTTACAATCAAAGTGTTGGACACAAATTCCATTCGGCTAAGTTGGCTAAAAAGTTTTCTCGTTGCAAAGTCGTAAATAAAATATCTCCTCTAATTTACGAACTGGTCGATGAGAATAACAAAAACATTGGCCGCTGGCATATAAAAGATTTTAAATGCATAGGTAATTAATCTTAATTACCGACATTAGTCATTTATATGGTTATTTGTAATATAGTATTGTTTTACTTGTACAAAGTTCATATTAGGTTAGGATAACGTAGTTATTCATCACATTAATTTTGTCATTACAAAGCGTTGCTAATTGAGCAAAAGATTTTTTTATGAAAAGACGTGTTCACGTAAAGTGAAAACGATTCGCTCTTGACCTTTGGTTTGTTTGTAAACAATGGTCAGCTGTCAGGTTGACAACTTTCAAGTCTGATTTTCTTCTTCAGCGACTCGTAAGCAGTAATAAGGTTGACTGTCCTGTCAATCATTTTACCTATCTATGATAGAATGTTCATTGACATAAGATACTACTACTCTATAATGCTTATGTCAAATATGAACATAATCTACAATCTGAAGTTTTGAACTTTAGAACAACTAATTCTACTTGTTGGTAATACAGAGGCTACTCGTAACTCTGTCGGTAAATATTTAAATAGTGTCTTTGAAACTTAAGAAAGAGACTAATTATTAGTTAAATATTTTGAATTCACTTGGTGGACTGGCGATTGTAGCTCAGCACCAACGTACTTAAGGGTCTGAAAGTTCATGATGAGACTTTCAGACAATTTAAAAGCGAACTTTGAAAGGATTTTGAATGTTCCTGTTTGTTTGATTGAAAGTGAGTGATACCAGAAGTTGTACATACTCATCAGCCATCTCTTATCATTGAAGAAAAGTGTCTTCAGGAGAAAAAATTTCAACGAGACTTGGTCTCATGGAAAATTTTTGAAACACGGGAGGGGAAACTGTAACGGAACGACCGTTTCCGGTGGTCCATCTCTGGTAAAGGACCGGATGATTCTTTCTCCTTGACAGTACGGTTCTTAGTATATATATACTACGTATATATATTGCTTTACTACGGCTCTACGCCTAAACTGAGGTCCGTGAGAAGACGTCTTTGTATGCGGGTGCACATTTGTTGTCTAACGAAGGCGCACGGCAGCTGCTTTGCTGTTCTTGTACTGGGGAAGGCCGGAGTCTACTAAACTCCAAATCCTCGGCCTGCAAGGAGTCTTTTTGACTCCAAACCTTCGGCCTGTGCAGTAGGGGTGCTATCTTGAACGCCGCTACACACGAAGGTTGCGGGGCGACCTGCTCTACGCCGAAGCTACTGGCGAGCTACGTTCACGTGCGGTCTTGCACTGTGCTAGCCACGTGCGGCCTTACCTTGTGCCTGCCACGGACGGCATATTCACTACTCACCACACGCTGTTAGGCCACGTAAAATCAGTCCCGTCCGCGTCTTCTTTCACGTCGATGCACTGACCTCTACTATCACCCACAGGACTGGCTTTTCTATACAAATGACAGCTAGTTTTGTGTGTCAATTTGAAACGCCACTGCGAAAGTCTCATGGAACTAATTTTGACGTATATTGTTTATGGCTGCCTTGGAAGATTGAAATAATCATAAAACTTTGCTGAATTAACTTCATTTGTCGGTGTTTTACTGGGTTTTTTGAATTTATTTGTGTAATATCGAGGTAACAAATATGAGGAAATGTGTCTTTTGCAAACGTTGCTACAAAAAAGGTAGTAATTCGTAGTTTCACAGGTACGTGATTCCATTATTTATTCAAAATTGATGTAAAATTTATATGTTAACCATCTGATTCAATCAGAATTTGTTATTGCAATACTATATTACCAGTGCAATATTGAATTTCGACTAAATTCATATTTATTTTTGTTGTTTAGAATTTGCTAGTGATTCAAAGAGGTCATAATTTTAATATCGACATTTAGAAATTTGGCCAATATGGACATGGAAATTGTAATATTTAGAATATTGTAAAACGCAGTGAGTCTTCTGTTTCGATACTGGCATACCTTCGACTTAGAACGCAGGATTTTGATATATTTGAACCCTTTGTTTGTCTGTCTTTCTTTGTATCTGCCTGTGGAATCGTACCTTCTAAATGAATCGATATACAGATTTCAATATAGTTTTTCTTAAACGCGGGTTATCAAGAACTAGCGAGACAAACGTATCGTGGAATTCAAGCCACTTAATATAACGGCCACTAAATCGAGGTGGTTTTATACCATAAAGCTTGACATCACTGTTATCCATCACTGGATCCAAGGCACAACTATGAGTTTCGAAATCTTTTGTTACAGGATTCTGCTGTATTATATTGGATTTACATACCTTGTCATCCGTGGAGTGGCCCTTCTCGTGGACATTAAAGGCTCGGCGATGGCGATTTAGACCTACACGCTGGAAATGAATATCTGACTGTCTCTACACGGGTCTTGGAGGTGCACGGTCGGCTTACCAAACTCAGCTGCGAACCTATGCTCTTCGGCGACAAAGAACTGCCCCTCTTTAAATTACGTTCACCATCCTTTAACAGGCATTTAGCTAATTCGCGTTTGACGTATTAAAATCTGAATAAATTGTTTCTATATGAGATATGCGAGTTTTAATTTGACACAAGTCTATTGCTGAAATTATTGAATCTGTAAACGTTTCTATTAATTTAGAACTACGCTTCTTTACATCATTAAGCAGTTCGAACCATTTAGCTAGCTAGGAGGCTGACATAGTCAAACTGGGACCATATTTCTTTGATGAGGAAATGGCGTGCTGCGACTTTATTCCAATCGACAGGCGGTACGTATACATTTAATCCATTAAAGTTACAATATTCTAAAGTGCCGGGTTCTACTTATATATTCGTATCTGCCTACAGCGCCAAAATGGCGTTATTCAAATAGGCACAAAAACGTTTGACAGCAGAAATATAAATGAATAGAAATGTCAATTTTTTTTCTTCTGTCAAAATTTCCAATTGCGAAATGCATAAAATGTCAGAAATTGTAATCGTATGTGTTATGGTGGCTTCTTACGGTCTGAGATCTCACGGACCATGTCGCACCAGCTCACGCCAAGGCACTGTTGAAGTTCGGCCGGCGCCTGTGTGCAAAGGTTACTGTAAAGGCTCGTCAAATACACCACGTTTCGGTAACCACAGGCACGCCGACGCGGCACGGGTAGGCCTATGGCACAATAACGCCGTCACAAATCGAAGCGGCGATGTTTGGTAGACCGTAAAATTAAGGCTGTGAAAAGCCACCTTAAAATGTTGAATCGTCAACTACATACATTTATAAGGTCGTCTTTTTTTTTTTTTATAAAACTAAGGTGGCAAACAAGCTTACGGTCCGCCTGATGGTAAGCCGTCACCGTAGCCTATGGACGCTTGCAACACCAGGGGTATCACTTACGCGTTGCCGACCCTTCAGAAATCTAATAACTTCTTTTTTGAAGAACTCCATACTGTAGTCCTTGCAGAAATACTTTGGCAGGGAGCTCATTCCACAACTTAAGCGTTCGCGGGAGGAAGTTTCTTTGGGCCGATCCTTACCAAATTAAAATGGGACTAATCCGCGGGTTAATCTATTCGTATACCTAAATATTTTTACTCTCTGCTCTTATTCCGCAAAGATATACGCGATGGAACACACATATTAAAAAAAATAAAAAAAAACATACAGACGAATTGAGAACCTTCTCCTTTTTTTGGAAAAACACTGAGGTACGTCAAATGCTATTGTGTCAAAATCAATTATGTCAAAATTTATTTATTTATTTATATTTATGTCGATACTAGAAAATAACCGTTTAATAAGTACTGTCCTATCAGTACTTATTTTATACCTAATTGCACACAATGTGATAAAAAAACTGATTAAAAAACTGATAAACATTTTTAGACCCCGACTGTACATATATAATAGAATGTTTGCAGCAACAATTGACCTTTGTAATATCTCTGACAACCACCTTACTACCATGTGTGTGTTCTTCGACCACTTGTTCAAGGTGTTTTATTATAAAGAATTTACTAAGATGATGCTCACGGCTATTTTCAATACCACTGCATTAAAATACATCGGCAGTACGGAGTTCAAACGCGTGAGGTCTTAGAACCTAAATAATCACACACTACGCGGTTTCAGAAGAACTTCCTACCCCGAGCGCTTATGTTATGGAATAAACGTCCTGTCGAAATACTCGTGTACCCTAGGGACAGTCAGTATAGGGTGCAATAAGAGGGGACTCATTAGATTTTCAAAGGGTCTGCACGACAAGCGCATGAACAAGCGAAAATATGGCAATCCCTTAGACCAGGGTTTCTCAAACATATAGCTTCACGTACGCCTATTAGACTATGAAGATAAAGTTGAACCCCTTTAAAAAACTTACTAAGGATAAAAAAAATAATATATTTCATAAAAAAAAAACAAAAGAACAGTACATGCCATACCACATACCTTGGGTGGGCTTGTTTATTTTTCGCAAATGGAGTCGATTATCGGCGCAATTTTGCTCAATTTCAATCTTAATTCATTCAGATTCTGCGCAGACAATTTCTGTATTCGTCTTTGTCTTTATCATAACCAGGCATGAAAACCCACTCTCACAACTACGGTAAAGTGTCACAAAGGGCAAAAGGCATTTCACCGCTTTATGTGAATAAATTAATGTATGTAATAATGCTAAATAATTGAAACTCTGAATATTCTTCTTGTCTTGCTACCCAAAAATCAATAAAAGACACCTTTTCAAAATTAGTTTAAAGGATTTGATCTGCAGATCGTACTTTCTGCAGCATGTCTACTCACATGCCTGCTACACGTGCAAATTAGCTAAGCCGCCGCCGCCAAAACGTAAACTTTGTCGCGTACCCCCTACGATTGACTGGCTAGGAGCGACTAAGGGTACCCTAGTGGTATGCGTACCCCTCTTTGAGAAACCCTGTCTTAGACCATGTTTGAGCCAATGGTCATACGTTTGATGAACGCGCACGCCCCACAAACGCTATTAAAAACACGGCCTTAATTCTACTGTAATTTACGGATGTACTTATAATGTACGGAAAATTTCCCGTTAGCAAAATCGATTGAACGATGGCAGAATTCCCCAAAGTTCGTTTCATAGCAAACTTTAACATGTTCGTAAATCAAACCCGCTGTAATTCTGCCACACGTACATACACGCTTAACTAATGCAAACAATGTCAGTGATCCATGTAAATAAAGTCATTTACACATTAGTGTACTCAAGCGCCTCGACCGGCCTGGGGAGTGTAATCGGAGCTTAACGACCATGGACAAACAACCACTCGATCTAAAGCGCAATTAACGTCCGCTGTCGCGCGCAAACACTAGCTACCATTTTGTGTGACATGTATTTTAGATGGATCATGGTGTACCTTGCAGTACACTGCTTATTCATTAGTTTTTTTTAAATAAGTCTAGTCTTTAAACATAAAATGCATTAATGATAAATTCGACATCAAAAGGTAGGTATTCTCTACCAGTCTACCATAAGTGATGCAGATTTAGGTATTTATTGTATCGATCTTTTAATAAATGTTTTTGTTCTTGAAACCTAGGGCATGATAATTTGTTAAATGTTAAGTTTAATATTTATTTAAATACAAACTTTATTATAACTTCTAAGTATATCTACTTTATCTGCATATAATTCTAAAACCGCTGTATTTTTTTTTCTTTTCCGCTGTATATGAATTTCTCATTTGCTACCCAAGCTTCCAAATAGATGAATTATTAACCTCATTGAAATTCAAAAGTTACTAAGGTTGCTGTTTTAATATATAAGTATCATATAAGGTTGCTGAATAAAGTCACGACTTATAGAGAAGCAATCTTTGCCCCGATGTGAAAGGACTGTTTCGCTATCTTTGAACCAAGTTTTATGGACCGCAGCTTCATCTTGACCTTCAAATGATATGTGAACTGAATGTCACTGGTGATGTCAACACTAATGATCCCAATGGTCATACCTTCATACCCTGGACAGAGTGGTCTCGAGTTTTAACAGAACAAGGGATGGTTGTATCAGTGGATGGTTGGTACAGCATGTTTAATAACTCCGTTAGAACCCTTTGGTTACGCAAACCTAGAGATGAAAAGTTTTAAGGTGTCATTGATTACTTAAGAAGTATAATTACAAATACAGTGATGTACATATTATATGACATGTGTAATGATTTGGTAGTACATGCACATCGTTAGTATTACAGAAGTATTAGTTCTCTGGCGTATAGCGCCCTCTTAATATAGAATTATACAACCAATACACTAATTAGTAATATCAAATTTTTCAATATTAATAAATTTGATAGATTATCTGAAATCTGAAAGTCCGAAAACATAAAACTATCTCTTTATCTATTACAAAAAATATATAAAGGTACTAACTCAAATAAATAAAAATCAAAGTAAGTACCTGACCAAATTGTATTTGTCGAGTATATATTGGAAATCGAAGCACCTTGTTTTATGTCGGGCCTCAGTAATATGTTTTGATAACAGTGACCAGTATGTGTAGTTTCTATGCGCTTAAAATGTGATCTTGTACAGTTTGTTTATACTAACGTAATTACGTCCAGTATGTCGACTCTTGTGTTTCCTATCTGTTTAGTTTAGTGGTAACTTAATTTGAATGTAGAAACTTGGGAATCGTCAGAACGAGTAGAGCCTTTTTAATGAGTGCACACAGTAAAATATTCATGTGTTTCAAGTTTACAAACTATTGTTAAATAAGACTTACTAATTATAAGTTAAATAGATAAACGTAATTTTATAGTCAACAAGTAAAAAGGTCTTTGATTAAGTCGTAATTTAACATATAATCTTTATAAACCCTTTGGGCTTGAATTCACCACAGATCAGAAGATTATCGTTTTTTTACCAATGTTCAGCCATCTAGCATTGTTATGTCTCTAAGCTGACTTTGAGATCTGTAATCCCTTCTTACGAAGCTTCTTGACATTTACAAATTTTATTTTTAGCCGACTTAAAAGTAAGGAATGAAAGTGTCTAAAAACTTGTTTGTCCTAATAAGTAATATTAAATTGATAAAACAAAAGATCTTAAGTTATTTCTGAATATTAAATTGCAATATTCGAAATGCTACTTAGCTGAGGATTTACATACACTGCTTTGAATTATAATAACTTAAAAGTATAAGAATTTTATTTATTAATAACAGTTAAAAACTAATTAAACTATCTATATAAATATAATAACCTAAAAGAAAAACAAAGAATAAAGCCCTAAAAATAAATTATGTACTAAATATAATCCAAAGTCATAAAAAGAATACCTTATCCAATCCTTTATCCTGTGGCATTATTCCGAGCACACTAGCAGCATTACCTTGCTGTACGCTAAGCTTAGACTTTGTACCAGGTACTCAGGTCTTTCGAAGCGAGGATAAGCTATTTGGACAAGGCTTCAAAAAAGGTTTTAATTTAGCTTTACCTTAACTTTTTCTCCATACTCGAACATACGTTTTGTTATTGTAAAAACTACAGTTTTTTTATAGATGCGGGTTTACTACATAAGGCATATAATATGTGCAAGGAAGGATGGTCAGAAATTGTTTTTAGAATAGAATAAATGTTTTGTATACATTTTAATTGCTTAACAGTAATACTAGCAGTGTCCCAACTCAGTTTTAGTAACCAACTCACAGCAGGGGATTATGTTTGGACTCATCGAATTGTCATTAATGTATAAGTTATGATCAGGGTCTGAAGATAGAGCAGAGAAAAGAAATCAGGATTAATTGTTAAGGAATTATACATAAGAAGGCGTAAAAAGCTAATTTAAAGTAAAATATCTATTGGCTGACAAATTATCTATTTTACCCTTACAGTATAAGGTACAGCTAATAGTAAGTGATCTGTTTCGAGGCACTAAAAATATAAGAGAACCTGAAAAATTTTACTGATTTCTAAAAAAAATCATTTGACGCTGGGTCTCAGCAAAAGTTATATCAGAGGCCTACAGCCATAGTGTAAACCTAAAAACATTTTGTTATATTTGATAGTTTATGTACATGTTTAATATACGTTAACTTATATTTTATTGACTAAATACTGTAAAGGTAATCAGTAGAGTTAACAGAGATGATGGGGTAATTAATTACAGCCGGCAATAGCAAAACACCCCTAACGACAGCTAACCGAAGCGTATTGCATTTTCCTAAGGAATTGTTTTTTGATTACGTTACATTAAGAGAACATTACGAATGATGAATGTCATTCGCATTAAGTAAAAGTTTGAAAACTCCTAATTTGGCGGATCTAATATATGGCCCAGCATTTTTCTCAAAAACTTATCAATATCAGTCAAAGAGAAGTTACTCCGGACCAAAGTTTTAAAATAATATACGAGTATCTTCATGCTATAAAAGACTGCATTTGCCCGTACAATTTATAACACAGCTATTTGATATCTCGTGCACGTGAGTGAGAAATGAGACCAAAGCGCTTTTCAGAATAAGTAAGTCAACATAAGCGTCTCATCAGTTTTTAGGTATTTACTTAGAAACAAATTCAATTTCTTAGAATTAAGTAATGTAAATTTAAATGATACGCTTAAAAAATAGAGGTTAAAATCAGGAAATTTAGAGATTCTTTTGATATTTTTTGTAACGAAGCGTTTTTGTGTTTTTGGTCTTTATAGCCATTAGGTATATGTTCTTCTATAAAGGATAAAATATTCAACGTTAAATACTGAATTTTAAAATTTTTCCTACTTTTCCATTTTAACTGTCACTATGGCATTGGTCTGCCTAACTTAATTAAATAGATACCGCATAACAATGCAGTTCAGTACGAGAACCTACGTACCTATCATATTACACGAAATAGCACTTAATATCAGTAGTATAATAGTCCTGACCGGTGCCTGAAATCATTGCTATGTTTGTTTTGACTCAGACAAAATATTATTATTACCTAAATGTTATGAAAAAATATGTACCTAATTTAATCTTGAAAAATTGGTATTGGCTACACGAGTAACTTCACCTTGTATGTTTTTACATGAAATAATTTTAGAAAAAAGTAGCTTCATATTACATTTTTATTGTGGACCATTTTTTTGTAATGATAAAATATCATAATATATGGAAAAGTTCAGTAAAAAAAGTTTTTCTCCAATACTACTTTTTGAGATCAAATTTAAGAGTGTGTCGCTCCATACAAAGTTCCAGTATATTGTTACGACGATGCGTAATTGACAAAATACAGGGAAAATAAAGATTAATGTAATTATATCCTTACATATTGCATTTAGGTTTGCATTTCCATACAAAAATTGTGACACCTAAGATTAATGAGAAATGTAATAGATTAAAAAAATGCAAACTATAAAACTTATTTAACTTTAATTTATTGCAAAATAATTTATTTTTTTGCCAGTCATACCCTCGAAAACTCAATAGAAACTCATACATCAAAAACAAATAATTTGAAAAAGTTTAAACCATATTGGATGGGAATGTAACACTCTCGAGAACCGAATAAAACTTATACATATTTAAATATTCGAAATACAAGATATTTTCAAATTATTAACGTTTTATTAAATCCACCATCTTGAATTAAAGAAACATTGACATAAACAATTCGACAACAAGCAATTCGATTAAAATGTCGATGAACTTAATCTGTCTTTTACACACATATATACACGCACACGACACACACACACAATACACGCAAACACAAACACACACTAACAATACTATAAAAATAAAACACAATATTCAGCCATTTTGATTTTTACTTATTCAAGCAACTTCTCTGCTCAAAGCGCAGTCAATAAACATGTCCAGAAACGTATAACCAACAAGTAGATTTATATATATTCTTATGACATAAGGCACCGTTTAATGTACCATCAATACAAACTATTTGTGTTGCTATTTAAAGTTACTATTTTATCATATGATGGCTGCGTACTTAAGATCCATAATATATCATAAACCTATCTACAATCCGACGAGGATTAAAAAAGCACTAGTAAAGTTATTATTTCATAGTATATTTCCGTCATAAACATGGGCCATTACAGCTGTGAAACGTTTATTTTTTACCCTGTTCCAGGTGCTGCAGCAATAAATGCTGACCCAGATTGCAAGCGCTAGGCTTTCAACGGGTCTTAACTTAATTGAGGAAAACTATTTTTGTACGCTGCACTTATATTAAGAGTGAAGAATAGCTCAAACTTATGCAACCAAAATTGGAAAAGGCTCTCTCTTTGTATTATTTCTGATAGTGAAACCACAAATAAAGTTCAATTTCTAAAAAATTACATGATAATGTGCCATGACACTAATTGGAGCACGGATGTATATTGTAACATTTATCATGACTAAATATTAAACAATGTTTTCTTATTATAAATATGAATATAGAAAAAAAGTAAACTTGTATCAGTATCCACGTAATTAAAAAAAAAAAAATAAATAAATTCTATTATATTCAGATATTATAATAAATTATTGTCCTAGACACACACATTTCGTGTTTTTTGCAATTTTAAAGCTCTGCTTACAACAACTAATAACAACTCTATTATTCATATTATACTTTGAAATATCAAATAAAATTATTAATAAGATAAGGATAACATAAAAAGTCAAGTTTTTTGTAAACACACAAATGTTTTATGGCGCTTAACAGTATAGCGTTCGCTAAACTCGTATTTTATTAATATTCTATTCTCAACTTATTAATAAATTCATGTATTGTGACCAGAAGCAGTTACTCATAAAATTCTCATAAATACAAGGGAAAGAAAAGAGGCTGCTCGCACGTTTCGTAGGCGAAAGAATTAGGTAATTAATTACGTCGTCACGAGCAAGCGCCCACTTCAGCCTCGCAGCAATAAATAGCAGCCAAGTGTAGCAGGCATTTGATGCGGATTAAATTTATTTCAAAAGAAATAACACAACTCACGGAAGCCATTTCTTGACTGGATATGTTGATACAGTTAAGGTGATAGCATACCCAAACGAGTTAAGTTTGCAAAAATTTGATTAATTTTATTACAGTCCTGAGCACACTTTTTGACGTGAAAAAAATATATGTTCAAACCTCAATTAAGTCGATTTTCTAATATTATAATAATTTGACTATTAAAACATTTAGAAAAAAACTCAATTTTTTGACCTTTAATTCAATATTTCATAGTTCTAAATAGATATTTGAATTTTATACTGACAAAAAACCCAGAAAATCTAGATTTTCAACGTGCGGTCACATTCTAGCGCCTATCGTAGGTTGAAACGGTACGCTTTTTCTAGGGGATGCCATAGCTTTATGGAATTTTTATATGAATACCATAGAGTCGGTCATAAAAAAAATTTATCACACTCGTAAACAGTGTTATTACGTGCAGGCAAAGCGGGTGTTAAGACCTTAATTAGTTTTACGGACTTTTTAAAAATTTTACTTTTCTCGAGAGAAAGCGGGCGTTCATAGGACCCCTCGACGACAATGACATATGAATCTTGTCCTGTACGCACGCGCTTTACATACTCTGTCTATTTTATCAATAAAGCTATGAGAATTTAGATATAAACTATAAGCAATTACAAGGTTAAACTTCGGCCAAAACTTTTTGATTCATAAATTCTCTAGAGAGCTCTAGGTCGCGTTGTTTTGTTTTATATACTTCTGTTTCCTACATTTTAATTGTGTTTTGGTGAGTTTATTTAATTTTTTGTCCTTAAATTTTGATTAGGTACTCGCAAATGTGATGAAAAATATGTGTACCACGGGCGTCGATTACAAACTCGAGTCATTAAAGCCTTCGACCTTTGGCTTCTAAATAGCATCTCGTAAGTAATTTTCTCCATAACACTCTTAATACACGACTTTCTATTAGATTTTATATAAACTTGTCTTATGGAAACAAAATATGTAAACAAGTCAGCAGTCATATTTTGCACATTTTTCTCTATATCATTAAGACCACAGACTCAAAATTGTAAAATTGTTAATTCTTCTAAATTCAAATGCTTTGTTTCTCAAAAATAGGATATCTTATATTGGCACAATTTAGAAGTCAATAAACTATAAGTTACTTGTTACTACCGTTTAGAAGTCAAAATGGCGTTCTGGTGAAAAGAAACGGCGAAAGAAACTCTCCAGCAGTCGCTCTTTTAATTTTGATTAATCAATACAAATTATTTTAGCAAAAATATTTTATCCCATGCATATTTATCATCAAGGTAGTCTTGAATTGTGTAATAATCTTTTTTGACAAGTTTCTGTTTTACAAAAATTTTGAACTTTTTACGTTTTTTTAATTGACACAATTCTCCAGGAATTTTATTGTATATATACGGATACATTGTCCTTTAAATGATTTATCTATTTTCTTAAGCCTTGTGTGGATCAGAGCAAGTTTGTGTCTATTTCGAGTATAACGATTATTAATATCGCCATTCATTTTAATGCAATCAATATTTTTATGAACATAAATAAATTATCTAATATATATTCTGACAGTAAGGTCAGCTTTATTTCCTTAAATTTATCTCTTAAAGAGTATGTACGGGATACATTGTAAATTGTTTGAACAGCCGTCTTGTGTAGCACAAAGATTGTTTGAATATTATCTGCGCGTCCCCATAGTAAAATACCGTAGGGCTTCACGCTATGAAAGCAGCTGAAGTATACTATTCGGGCAGTAGCTTCGTCAGTAAGTTGACGAATCTCTTTAACCGCGAATGCTGCAGAACTATGCCTCTTCGCCAATCTAGCTAAACGTAGACCCCACTGAAGCTTTGTGTCTAGAGTAATACCTAATAATACTGTATTATCTTCAATATCTAACTGCTCCCTGTTTATAAATACACTGGTTCTTCCCTGACTGAAATTTGATGTTAAAAAAATTACATTTGGTTTTCTTGCTTTTAAGGAGTAAATTATTCATATTGAACCAGTGGACAACTTTAGTCAGACAGTTGTTGTTCAAAATATTTTCTCGTCTTTTAAGTTTGAATAAAAGTGATGTGTCGTCCGAAAACAATAATATCTCATAACTATGTTTTCAAATAATTACTTTTGTTATCGCTACCAAACTGACCCATTTTATTTAGATAAAATTACTCTATACCTAGTTATTGACCGGCGATATCTAGTTATGTGTGCGTCCTTAAAATCTATTTAAGTTTTTATGTTCCTTCGTTTTTAGGATAAGCATAGAAATTTTTACAGATTACGTGTTATACTGGCGGATTATGTAACAAATAATAAAAAAAAGTAAAAATTTAAGTCCCTATACAAGAAACACATTTTCGTAATTTTTGTCGTAAAAATATAATACATACAAACTTGAAACTTGCAGTTAAAACTTATAAAAACCGACCAAGTTGAGCAACGTCGGGCTTGGTGAGCCATTGGATGGGTGACCGTTTAGTGGCACACTTTTTGTTTGTGTTCATAAATTACGTAAATGATAGTTAATAATTAACGGTGGGCGATTCCGACTCGCACTTGACTGATTTTCCCTTGTAAGTACTGAATTCCGGAAAAAGCGGATGGTGCTTGATTTCGGATGTAATTTATGAACTTTATCATCGCTTATGTAACTACGTAAAGCTGAAGTGCCATGCCATGTACAAAATTGCGTCTACAAGTGTAAAAGATAAAGCCTTTTAATAGTCGGTCGGACAGACAGACAGCGTTAGCTTAGTAATAGGGCTCTGTTGAAAAACTTTAGGTAAAAAACCGGCCAAGCATAAGACGAGATTGCGTCATTACAATTATTTATTTCCGAATAATCGCTCGCTAGCGAAAATAGTCAAGATTGTTAAGAGACACATATTGGTGCCCCAGCATTATTTGATAATCAATAATATGAAATGCTATAAGTTAAGCAACGTCAGGCGTGATCAGTCATTGGATGGATGAACGCCTAAAGGTACTTTTTTACTACAGTGTGCGAGTCCGGCTTCCATTTAACCGATTTTTATTTTTGGTTATTATGCTTAGCATTTAACTGAGTTTGTTCTTGTAAAGACAAGAAACCTTGATACATCATAAATTAATATTGTACCATTAACTTTCCACCTCCAGAGTAATTACACCAATATTTCAGTGGTGTTTATTTTCATCGCCGCATAACCTTTAATAACCTTTAAATGGTATAAATGCTGACCTACATTATATACCTACTTTGAAATTTACTTCGTTCTAATATAAATTTGAAAGTAGGTTTGTTTCGTACCAAAATTATTATAAACAATATCTTTGCTAAGCCCAAAAATACGCAGGCTTACAAATAACTGGTAAATTAGAAGATTTTTGAAATAGACTGCATATTAAAAATTCGGAGCGTATGGCACTACGGTAGGTAAACCGATGATCTATAAAATTTGTGGAAATTGGCTGGTTGAGGAAAGAAGAAACAGCTCGGAATAAAGGAAGACTTTTATCAAGCAGTTTCATGACGATATGTAAATGCAATAACAAATAATTTATTTTATAACATCTCAATACCTGACTTTTACCAAAGTCAGTTAGATGAATTATTAGGTTTCCGTTGAAACTACCTTAATGTCAATTTTAGTTAAGGTAAAACTCTAACCAAAAGGTTAGCGCGAAAAATAAAATAATCATTGAAGTCATTTGCATTTGCGCTTAGTAGGAAACAAGATGTCAAATTATTTTTTAAAAATAGTGCATGTTCCTCGTTAACGGTTTTTGTTTTCAAAGCCATATGGTACTACTATATTTGAATATTATTATATCAAAAATAGTCTAGAAATATGCAATTAAAAAAATTAATATTAAAACATTAAAGCGTTTTCGCTTGTCTGAAACATGCGCCAATGTTTACAATTTTTTACGATCATCCAAGTTCTGAGTCACTATGTTATTGTTGTTTAGATGCTGCTCTAATGGCCATGATTTAATTATTATAAAGGATAAACATTTGTTACGAATTTTTTTTAGAACTTTTAATGTTTCTTATATTTGAAGTAGCCAAATTAACATTACCTTTTATTATTATTTTGGCATTAATTGTTCTTCCTAGAAAACTGTTTCTATCTAATAAAAAAAGCTTTTTAAAAACTAACTTACTCATTTCATAATTCTTTTTAGGGTTCCTAGTCAAATGGCAGAAACAAAAGCTACGATAGTTTTGTCATCACAGAGCCTTATTATTTGATCATTTGCATCGATTTCGATAAAATTTTATAGAATTTTTATTTTAAAATTAAATAACTTTACATTATTTCAGGGTTAAAAACTAAGAATAAATATTTTGGGTGATCGCAGGGTACACAATGGAACGTTGGGATCCGACATCGATGGGGTCTTCAAGGGTACATTAAAAGTTTAAAAGTTACTTTGTCTCTTTTGGAAAAACGATAGATTTTACGAGTTATCTGCTTCTAAATCGTTAAATTTATAGCTTCTTCTCTTTGTAGGTTTTACATAGTGTTTTATAAATCTGTAAAAATAGTATTAAAAGGGCTTTATAAATAATATTTTTAACAAAAGCTGGTCACAAGTTTTTTAGATATCTGCAATATTATAACAATAAGGACCCCGCTCGGTTTTTATTATTTAAACTTGTTTAAAATGTTATTACGAGTGTGTATGTATATGCTTTAATATATTTAAGCTTATTTTACATTTTTATATAAAATCATGCAACACAGCACTACAAATAAAATGTTAGTATTGTGTGATTATAGCACTGTACCTGCGATCCGAGTAGTTCAAACACTGTAAAGTCACTAAGCGTCTATGTCAAACAACTCATGGCGGAAACACAATGTGGTAAACATTATGTCCTATGGTAAGTATTTGCTATTTTAGTTGAAGTAGACTGGAAAATTAATAACTAAACGACGCAATAACTATTCTTTAAAAAATATTTACCAGTTGGGTTGATTTATTTACGTCTTCAAAGGCCTACGAATATTACACAATCGTAGGTGTAAATGTTAAAGTTTGAGAAAATGATTTGTTGTAAGTTACTGACTTTCACGCCTCAATGGCTTTAGTACAATTTTCTTCATACTATGAAAGGGACTAAACAGGGTCAAAGTATGATTTTTTTATGAAATGTAAAGTACATTTTTTGAAGTTACATAGAGCTATATCCTAGTAATTCATGATCATGATCATTAAATTTCGGTCGGATCTACTAGGCAGATATAAGAAAATCATATTCGAAAAAATGAAATTCAGGTTCATTGGCCTCTTAAGCGATTCGTATTTGCTAACAATGAAAGATTAGAAAAAAGAAACTTTCCTGGACCCTTGGGAATTTTCTTTTTAACTCAGTATATGGTGGTCACTCTATAAACAACTGAGCTGGCGTAACTCCAATTTATTTTCTAACGTTACATCTACAATATTATTGGCGTCAGAAAAGGAAAGCGTATTTCCGTAAGTAGTTCTAATGCAGTCAGTGTTAATCCGTAACATTTAAAAGGTGCATCTCTAAAGGGTAAAAACTTAGTTCTCGTTACATTTAAAAGGTGCATATCTAAAGGGTAAAAACTTAGCTCTCGTAACATTTAAAAGGTGCATTTCTAAAGGGTAAAACCTTAGCCTTCTTAACATTTAAAAGGTGCATCTCTAAAGGTCAAAAACTTAGCTCTCGTAACATTTAAAAGATGCATCTGTAAAGGGTAAAAACTTAGCCATCGTAACATTTAAAAGGTGGATCTCTAAAGAGTAAAAGCTTAACTCTCGTAACATTTAAAAGGTGCATCTCTAAAGAGTAAAAACTTAACTCTCGTAACATTTAAAAGGTGCATCCCTAAAGAGTAAACAGCCTACAGGGACCTTATTGGGAACAGTCTCGAGCTATTCAAACACTTTAATTCGGGAGAGAATGTATTCAAGTACATTCACCGGTATCCAGAGGTAAGTTAGACTGCCATACATTTTTGTCTCGAATTCCGGAGTCCAAACTGTCCCTAATAAGCTCCCTGAACATATTTATCATTATTTTGTTTTTGTTTTATTGATCAAAAACAAATAATTTTAATTTCCAAAAATAACCAATAATTTACTGGTTTCATATTAGTTATAGTAACCAAAAATTTACTTACTGTAATTTTTGGGGTTTCGTACTTCAAAAGGAAAAAGGAACCCTTATTGGATTTTTTTTTCGTCCGTCTGTCTGTCTGACTGACTGTCAAGACCCTTTTTCTCAGGACCGCGTAAAGGTCTCAAGTTGAAATTAATCTCAAATACTAAAGTCGACGGTCACTTAAAATTTTATTTCCGGGTGGTAAACTAACCGCAACCCACTTCAATAGTAGTATTGGGACAACAGTTGTCGAATAGCAAAGTTAAGTTTGTCCCTTAATACAGATTACCTTTTACGGAACCCTCGGTGCGCGAGTATGACTCACACTTGACCAGATTTCTAGCTATTACTTCCGAATTGTTATACATGGATTAAATTTAATGAAAAAAGCAGCAGAAATAGAATATCAATTAACAAGATTAGTGAACGCAGCAGGTCTAAAAATCTTAGTGATTAGACCATAATTATGGAAAAAGATATAATATCTAGATTTTGGGATTAAATAAAGATTCAACTTCTTAGTAATATAATTAAAGTACCTATAACAGTACGCATTTATTATGAATAAAAATGTTAAGAAAATTGCACAATTCAAACCTTACGATTTAATAATAATAATTAACTTCTAAGTTGGCTATTAAAATGCAGAAACATTTACGTTCTCGGCTCCAGTAGGCCTGATTGTTCCAGGTGTTGCGGCGTTAAACGGTGACCCAGATTGCAGGAACTAAGCTATCCAGAGGTCTTAACTTAATTGAGGGGAGTTATTTCCGTGCACTATAGAGCATTAAGAACGAAATTATTCAACCTAGTGTATACTTTACACAACTAAGTAATCTAGGTCAAATATATTTTTAGGAGAGTATTATGTTATGTATAAAATATCAAACGGGCTACTAGTCCACCTGTCTGTATACTATGTTTCATGGTCTTGTGTGTGATTTAATTAAGTCATTACAATTTATGGAAACGCTTAGTGCTGTCGAGTTTATCTATTGCCAACACATAATTACTGTGTGTAATTTACAGAAAAACTATACGTAATTATATATGTTTCCTATTCGATAGAAAAGTGCATGTCAGTCAGGCTGTAGTGTGTGGTTTCCGCAACCATTACAATCGTTGTTGTAGCCCGCAAATAAAAATGTGGTAAACTAAGCCGATTCCATGTGGCCTGCTTGTGTTTTTTCGTTACTGTTTGAACATTTAAAAAACAAGGGCATGTCAGGCCATAGTGTAGGATTCTGTAGCCATTATTTTATTCCGCCAAGAAGATTTCAGTGCGACAAATCCATGTGCCCTGCCTGAGTAAACCAAAATTTTTTGTTCTTTTAAAATAAGAATTTTATTTAAAAAAACCGTTTAGAGCATTCTTTAGCCATAGTGTAAACAATAATATTATTGAAAAACTAAAAAACTTTACAATTTTGTGTTCTATTTAGGGTTTTTTTTAATACTGACTTACAATATAGCTATTTACTTGCTAAAACAGAACAGACAAACAAAGCGGCTTGTGCGTATAAGTGTTTTAAAAAAAACAGTGAAAATATTTACTAAAAAAACAGAACTGTTAATAAAAGTTAAATACTTTTATAGCACAAATCAGAAACTGAAGGCTATGCTTAGTTCACATAGAGTTTTACGTTTACTGTTGTATATTGCGTTTAGTTAGACACGAGCTAATAGACGTCTTGGTTAACAGACTACAATTACAGTAAAATGGGTAACGTAGGTGGTACATTGTGAGTAAGACGTCCAATACAATCATTTCACGAGTACCATGCTCCGTACACAACAGAATAGATGTACCATAATAAAAAAGTGTTAGTTTGTAGGTCACTAGCTGTTATAGTGACGACACGAGGTGTGTACACAAGGTCTCAGCTATTGATGTCTGGCAGGATATTTTCGTTGGGCTATGCGCATTCCTTCTTTAACACTTTTAAAATAAACTACTTAACAGGAAACACATGTTTAAATAGTTATAGTATCAAAGACCACAACCAAAATTATGCAATACGTTTTACGGCCAAAACTTATGGAATTTTTATAATAGCCCGAGTGAGCGGGCAGTAACAGTTAAAAATGTCAAAGGTCCAATTCTGCTAAGAGCTTTTTTTTAGTTTTGAAGTTATATGTGATAAATAAAAATGCCTGTAAACGGTATTTTGGTAATCCTTTAAGCCATAAAAATGTTTAAAAGAAAATAAACCGGCAGGTTTCTATAATAGAGATCGGTTAAATTTACAGACGTTTATTAGGTTAGGCCGGATTATACAAGATACTATAAAATTAAATATGAGTGGATTTCACTTCGAGTGTGAGAAAATAAAATAAATTGGTAGAAAATAGAAAAAGGAATATTTTATAAAAAAACAAAAGTTACTAAGTAAAAACCACCCAGTAAAAAAAAGTCCGGCTTTTTGCTACAATCTGACTTAGAATTTATTCTTTTATATATAGTCTGACAAATTGACAGTTACCTGCCGGATTACAGAGCTGTCATTGATAGTGCATAATGTCGTGGCCCGATCTTAGAATTGATCACTTTATGAAATGGTCATATTTTATGATATGGAACATTACCCGCCGGCCACATCATGATATGGTCTAGCTAGATCAATGATAAATCGGCGTTTAACGATATGAATAGCCAAACGAATAACCACTTCATGATTTCGTCAAACACTAGTGATCATATCGTAAAATAATTACATCACCTATAGGTAGGGAGCAGAGGCGGTTCGTGACATTTTTTAATAGGTTTTCACTAAAAAACATAGGAATAGCTTAAATACTCACCTGTTATTATTCGACTTACTCACTAACTAAACTTACTAAAATTATTCGCCCATTTACATTTACAAACGTGCGTCGTCGCGCGTTTCTGTTTTCGTGCCGCACTTTTGTGACCATTTATATTAAGCTGAATTACTGAAATCTTTTCGCACATTTTAATCACATTACAGTAATCACATTTTATTTTGCCTACTTATTTGACAAATACAAACTGTTTGTGTAGGTATGTACTTATTAAAATTTGCGCGCACGAACATTTGTTGTAATAAGAGCGGCAACAGCGCACCGGCCGGACCGAAGGCGAGGTCAAGCTGGCAACAATATTTTACTTTATATAGCCCAGGAGCGGCGCTTCACATTTTTCATACAAAATCTTCTGTTTCACGTGTGAGACTGTGTCGAACTTCCTCTTTCACACTCGTTGATTTTAGTTCTAAGACTCTGTACTGAAGTTCGTTTCATAGGAGTGCAATTGTAATGTTTTTAGTGAAATGCTACGTTAACATAAAGAGAAATCAGACCATAATATGAAATTATTTCAAGTCAAATTAAAAGCATATTGTTTATTGAGTAGATATTTAATTTTTGCGAGTTTGCTGCACCAGCCCTAAGGAGGGCAAGCCGCCTCTGGTAGGGAGGCGGTCGCTTTGTTTTAGTGATGCATCATTGTGGCAGACAATTATTCTGTATTAAAAGCGAATAAAAATGTTTAAATATACACTAATATGTATTTTAAATATATAAATTATAAAGAGGTTGAGTTTGTAAGTTTAGATGTAGGAATTAATGTCCAAAACTACTTATCCCATTTCAAAATATTTATATAGATTAAAGTGCACTGAAATATCGTTATGCAGTTATATTAATTAAGTCCACACTTTATTAATTGCAATTGGCTTTTTATTTGAATGCAGACTATCTGAATAGCCCCTTAAAAGATTTACGTTAATTTTTTTAACGTTCAAGAGCAGTTTGATTGTTCCTTCTTTACCATTCATATTTGTGTAAATACCCTTTATATTATAGAAATCGTACATTAATTATATAGCCAAACGTAAAATGAAATTATCATTAAACGTTGACATTTAAACAATATGTTCAGTTTTGGCTGACTGTATCATGAAATACGACCATTTCATGAAATGGTCGGCCACATCATGTAGTGATCAATTTTAGGAATTAGGCATGACATATATATTAAGTAGATATATATACAATACAAAAAAGATAGTTAGCTGTTTCGCTATTTGCTATTATTAATTAATAATAATTAATGTTAATAAAATATGTGTATAATTACAAAAATAAAAAATAATAATTAAAAAAATTATTGCGCTATTCTATAGTAAATTCTGTTATTCTATAGGAATGTTCAACAACCCGACGTAAAGAAAAAATATAGTTGAAGGATTTCCTAGTCTAACTGCGTATTATTAAACTAATAACTACGAATGAACTTCGAAAGTCTTTGACCAGTTTGTATTATCAGTAATGAATTATATATTATGGTACTAGACACCTGGTTATCCGTTAAATCAAGATAGATTTTTTTTAAACTTACTTTAATAAGTAATAAATAAAGTCCGTAACTAAAGAAAGACTTCTCCTAATTGAATATGGGAATATTGGAAATTCAATATCAGAATTCTTCAGTAATAGTAAAAATTAATTTTCCTTTCAACATCGTTCCGTTAAACTTATTCGTTAAGCATATCCGAGGTTTTAGCCATAAATTTCTTATACACTTTTCAACAATCAAGAAAGTAAGTTTTGAGTTGTCTGCTTCTACTACCATCCTGCAGCTCTGACCAGGACTTCAGTCCATCTGGTAGAAGGCCATTCTGTCACTCGATTACCTTTCGTCCCCAGCCTCTATCCTATTGTTTCGACGAGCGATCCCAACGATCGTTTTGATTAATTACCTTCATTTATGCAATTAAATGTAAATTAACTGTTCAATATTTAAACATTATTTTTAGCGTGTATCGTAAAGTACACACCTAATTACTGAAGAAGTTCATCGACCTGATAGCAGAAGGCACAGATATGTTTATTTCCCGCGTCCCACATTCATTAATTTCAGGTATAAACGCTGACCTATATCACTTCAGGGCTGGTTTTTGTCGATAATAATTAGATATAGTTCTGAGTACGCCTCGACATGAGATACCAAGCTTTTTTAGGCATTACAGGTTCAATGTGCTACTTGGCAGCACACTGTAAAAAGATCTAGTACATATAAGTATATTGATAGTCTTTATTACTGTGGTCTGTTTGCTATAGTTTTTTTCCGTATTATGTAGGTTCATATGGTATTACACATGCTGACCGTTAATTATTTCATATTCATGGATTTAGGTATATAATTGTTACCCAAACATATTGAAAATTAAAAAAGTCTCATGTTGGACTCGCCATGATGATTGGACTACAGGGTAACTAATGAACTACATAGTGTAATATAATTGTATTTTAAATTACCTTGTAGCCTAATCTCGATATCAATCAGCATACAATATATTTTAAATGAGCATATACAAACAATACGACGAACGACAAAACAATAACGGTTCCGTGTTTGTCGTTAGGCTATAGGACCCCAAATAAAAATAAATAATTAAAAGTAATAAAAACACGACTGACCTGCCAATTTATGTTTATTTTATTTTATATTTAACCATCACACTTACTCGTAAACTTACAAGTAAATTACGTGCAGGCAAAGCGGTTGCTAAGACCTTAATTACACGGGCTTTTTCTTTGTAAATTTAGCTTTTCTCAAAACAAATGACGCGCTTATTCTATCAAGTATGGACATGTCTGTCTATGTCATATATAAAAGCTGTCTGTTAGCAATATATGGACTGCGCGCACACTACAAGTGAGCAATTGCAAGTTTTGACTGCGGCCAAAACTTTTTAATTCATTAATTCTCTAGATATCTAGTGCCATCTAGCGGTGGCGTTGTTTCCTCTACTTCTATTCCCGCAATTTCAATTGTGTTTTGGTGAATTTATTTATTTATTCACCTTATACTTTTATTTACTTACTCGCAAATGTGATAAAATACATTTTGTGTAACACGGGCTGTAAGGAAATTACAAACTCGAGTCATTAAAGCCTTCGGCCATCGGCCTTAGGCTTCGAAATAGCCTCTCGTTAGTAATTTTCTCCTTACCACCAATCCAAAACACAATGTAATATTCTTTGCATGTGCACCATACCCTTTGATGGATATATATTATATGGATTTGGCAATAACTCATCCGTGCCTCCAATTTGATACCCAAATTGTAATAAATAAAGAATATTTAATAAACTTTTTGGGCTATTGCACAAAAAGAAAGTGTAATGTTTTCAGGGTTCATACATGAAAACATGTGATTTCATGTATGAACCCTGAAAACATTACACTTTCTTTTTGTGCAATAGCCCAAAAAGATTTTACTGAGTTAATAATATATCTAAAGTTCCATTGTGCATTTCCTCTGCAATATTAATTGGCTTACATTTCATTTTATATCTTCAATTATCTTCTATTGTACAAAATACACATATATTATAAAAGTCCGAAGTCCGAATGCTCTTTATTTGCATGGACGCATTCAGTGTACAAAGCTTTAAGCGCTGCAGCGCAGTAATGAATTCATTTCGTATGCGCCCCACATTTAAAATGCTGACTGAATTTACCTTTGTGAAAAATACATAATGTATATTGTGGTGTTTCCAATATATGCATGGAATATATTTGCCTCTACGTTCTCAGTACTTAATGCAAGGCATCAATTATTAACAAAAATGTTCAATTGTCTTTTTTAGTTATTGTTACCTATATGTTTACAGGCCTAAGGTTCGATGGCCGTTTTTGAAGTGAAAACTTCTTTAGCGGCGTTGTGCACTTTTTTTGTGATGGGTAAAAATTATAAACTCGCGTCAGGCTGATCGAAAATTCGTAAGACGGAAACCTTAATGTTAAGCCATTAAAATTTGCAAGACGGAAACCATAATGCCACGCCATAACAGGATGATTGGCACTTGAACTTGCGGCGCTGTGCACTTTTGTTGTGATGGGTAAAAAATGTTAAACTCTATAGGACGAATTAAAAGTAAGAGAAATTGGGTTGATGAAAAGTTAAAATGTTATATCCAGACTGTATATTTTTTAGTATATAGCGATGAGTAGTACAGGGATTTTAATTCTATGACAGACTGAGATCAATATACTACGTCAAAAAAGTAAATAAATAAACATTATTATTTATAATAAATAAACATGTATACGAAGTGATGGGAAGTAAATAGCTAGTATAGGAAAAAATAAATAGTTAATATTCAAATTTACACTTCTGCCGGCACTTCCGGAGTGCAGCCCGTTTTTAGGGTTCCGTAGCCAAATGGCAAAAAACGGAACCCTTATAGATTCGTCATATCTGTCTGTTTGTCTGTCCGTCATGTCACTGCCAGTTTTTTCCGAAACTATAAAAACTATACTGTTGAAACTTGGTAAGTAGGTGTATTCTGTGAACCGCATTAAGATTTTCATACAAAAATAGAAAAAAAACAATAAATTTTTGGGGTTCCCCATACTTAGAACTGAAACTCAAAATATTTTTTTTTCATCTAACCCATACGTTTGGGGTATGTATGGATAGGTCTTAAAAAATGATATTGAGGTTTCTTATATCATTTTTTTATAAACTGAATAGTTTATAAAAAAATTAGTAGCGAGAGACACTTCCAAAGTGGTAAAATGTGTTTGCCCCCCCCTGTAACTTCTAAAATAAGAGAATGATAAAACTAAAAAAAATATATGATGTACATTACCATGCAAACTTGCACCGAAAATTGGTTTAAACGAGATCTAGTAAGTAGTTTTTTTTAATACGTCATAAATCTTAAACCACAATTCACTTTTCATTCAAAAAGCTCTAATATAAAAATAAAAAAAAACATATTTTTTTGTTTGTGTTTATACAGTATGTAAATGGTGGTAGGAACGGAACTCTCGGTGCGTGAGTCCAACTCGCACTTGGCCGGTTTTATAGATAATGGTACGGAACCCTTCGTGCGCGAGTTCGATCCGCACTTGGCCGCTTTTTTTAGTACCATTGATTTTATACGGCTTTAAGGGACCGTAGACCTAAGTATTTGATATTAATTTTACCTTGATAACTGCACGCATTTCTGAAAAAAATGGTTTTGACTAACCGACAGAAAGATAGTGATCGTATAACGGTTTCGGTTTTATTTTTGAATTACAGAACCCTAAAAAATGTTGATTAGGAAAAAATGTCAACTTTTGTATTGATAATTAAAACCTTTGTTTAAGGTTCCGTAATGGCTAAAAACTTCATTCTTATAATCCCGTCATTTTTGATCGATTTACCTTGTCCATTTACGGGTTTTCAAATTCGCAAAATGCTACACTTCGACAAATTTTATGTAAGAACTTCTATAAGGAAGACATCATTATTTTGTATATTTATAAAATTTGTATGTATGTATAATATATATTGGCTCAATGAATATTTTCATGGTACTTGGATTACTTGTTTCTTAAATTTTACACGCAAATAATAGAAATAAAAACAGCAATGAAAATATTTGCGTAAGAATGAGTGACTTATTATGTACAATTAACTAGAAACCGTGTCAAAGAAAGGCATAAAGCGTTTAATTTGCAAACTATCTGCCCCGTTAACGTTATCAAACCCGCTTAACGCTGCTAAAGTGTCGTTCTAACGTCAGGCAGCAGCGCGACACAAAGAGAATTCTAATTTGCTCAAACTATATCGCAGTGTAGGCTTTAGAATGTATAATGGCGTAATGAGATTTTTACCATAAATATTACCATAGATATTATGTATTTTATATCATTAAATAAAAATACTCATCATTCATGATTCATGACTCACAATCATTATTTTAAAGTGTATTTATTATGAGAGATTTTAGATAGGTATTCATTTAGCAATTTCAAAAATATTTCATTCATATTTATAGATAGCACTGTACATTTTGGCATTATCTGCGTACATTACTGTATTGAAAACTACAAGTAGGTACGCCCTATTCAAATACCCATTCCCATTTCCCTTTAAATTGCGATCCATAGAAAGAATTACCTAAATTACCTAAATAAAAAAATTTAACGATATATCCTAAGAAAATATTGCTAGCTAAGTTAGAGTCAGCTCAGCAGTGGGTAACTTTTTTTAACCGTGAGATAATAGATACATAATGTTCACATATTGTTAGACACGAAATAAAGGGTTAAAGGCAGTAATCCCAAAATCCTTTGTTCGCGTTTGCATTAGGATCAATGAACACATTGCATAAAATTTTATCATTCCAGGTTCAGTAGTTCTGGTTGGGCGATAATGATTGCATTTTTATTTTATTTCTTTGATACAAGATAAAGATATATTAAAGATGGCACCAAATAAATACTTGAAAGTATAAAGAATAAAAAAGTAGGCTCATCTCAACAAGAGCGTCTTTTGAAAAAAAACCCTTATAACATTTTACAATCTAAATCTGCGTAAAATCTGATTCAAAATCTTTTAACTAAACTACCCCAAAAATTTTACATTAAATTTTTGCTGTATTCAGTAACATTCGTTCTTGATTTTATTATTCAACTGTATAGTGGTTAACATAACGCAAAGATAGTAATATTATAACCGGACATGACCATACTATAATGGGTACATTATAACCATTGGCTAGAAACCTTTTTTTCGACGCTTTACATTATAAAATCGTTGTAGGTACTCGTATTTCTGATTATTCTTCATATTTTGATGAGCTAAGTTGGTTTTTTGAAAGATTAATTGAATCAAAAAAAGAAAGATTAGTTGATGTCGACGAATAAAAGTAAAGTAAGAAATTTTCGGACATGCAATTATTTCCTTTTTTACAGTAAGATGACTTTACCATTTTATTCGGTATGGGCAGGCGTAATTGCTACAAAACTTTCATCACATAAAAAGGTTTAACGTCCTCAAGTTTTTTTAAGTTAGAAATTGACACGGTCGGAAACGTAAGCGTCAAAATGCCACTTATAAAAGTAGTTAATAAGTAATAGTATAAGGATAAGGATTATAATTTTATATTTTTTGTATTTTGAATTTTTTAGAAGCAGAAGTTACAAGCAGAGTTTTTATTTGACAAAACATTAAATGACCAATTTATAAACTCCAGCTACGCCGCCGTCCTCGCGTTGCTCGAAAACGTTTAGACGCCTCGGGTAAAAATAATCGTTTTCCTTCCTTAATTAAATCCTACTTTCGTGTGATTTTGTTTAGATCTCCTTTCGTCTGGTGTTCGCGACAATGTTTACAATGTTGATATAATTTTAGCGGCCAAGTTCTCTGAGTCAGTATGTTATTGTAATTTAAATGCTTACGCCCATGCGACAGAGGTGACCACAGCTTGAGGCCGGATAAAGTATATAAACACACAAATATAATGTATGTTTGTGTGTCTCACTTTATATGTTTAGAATGTCGCTTGGTATGTATACAAAACGGATTGATTTGGTACTTTTACCTACTAACTTATACTTTTCGGATTGCAGTAGGCTTGTACCTATCTATTTCACCTATCTGATAATATAATGTATCAAACCATCGTCGATATGAGATTTCAAAGTGTAAAGTAACATTGTTTGCATTAACACAATAATTTTCAAATATTTTATTGCATGAAACATCGATTCAATCTTAAATATATGTCATAATTTATTAATTAATTGTATATAGTTACTCACTATTTAAAAGTATTATTTCTAACATATAGATAATGTTGTGGTCATCCTAATAGCAATAGAGCTGGCATAGCTCCAATCCATTTCCGAACGTTACAGTTATAATAATTGCGTCGAGAAAGCAGCTCGGAAATCGGTAAAGGATTTGTACACGGACCGAGGTAGCGTTCCGTTAATGTTTGCTTTGATGTTTACTAAGAAACTTGTTTTACTTTTATAACTACTCAGTTTTTATTTCAATTGAGAAGTTTACATTTTTGTTTGATGACTTTAATAAACATTTTTTTTTGATGTTAAGGCACTTGTAGACTTCGATCTATATATACCTATAGGTATTGTTAAAATATTGATAATAAATAAAGACCTAATTTCAATATCTGATCTGCAACCGAAAATTTTTGCAAAAGGCGTTAATATTTCTCCAAAAATATTATAGGATAGCAAAGTTATGCTCTAATAACTGCGGTGCAAACGTATACAACTCACATCCTTATCAAAACTATCTGCAATGTAGCCCTTTTTCTTTACTGTATCTAATTACCTAAACGAAATCAACTAATTCAGGCAAATGTCTAGAACAAGTTCATTGCTAAATTCGCTATGTAGCAAGCGAAACGTATTTCACGGCTAAATTAAACCCGGCCCTTTTATGAAAAGCAGTTACGAAATACGATTACCCTAAAAGTTCCTTAGTAGTAAGCAGTAGACCAATTAATTTGAATTCAGAACGCTTCAAACCACGATCATGCTTTGTACCTTTTCATTAGTTCCCTTGTACCTTTTTATTATTAACTACCTTTTTACGCAGCTTCACCACGCTAAAGCTACCCTTCTGCCAATACTTAAGTTACTCTATTGCACCGTTGCAACGTAAGTAAGTTCACTGTTTCGTATCTTATAAGCCTACAAGATTTAGAATAAGACTAAGACCTAGATTATCACTGAGAGTGATTTGGGCCATAGTCCGCATATGGTGCATTGACCTAGCTTAAACGTCTTTTTTTACGTATTGAGCTTTTTTCGCGGTTTTTCCTTCACCGTAATGGTCTTTTTGGACCTCCAAGATTTGTTACCATAGTTACTCCTACATTATCACAGATAAAGCTAATAGAAGAAATCATATGAATGAAATCAATAAACAAGCAATTCTAAGCTAAGAACTGAAACATCTAACATAAAATTGATTTTTTTTTAATATTCAATACCGTCATTCCCACCATATTGAGAGCACAAAACTATTTCCAACAGTGAAAGAGCACGAATTCCGCTAGTAGATACACAATTTATTTTGCAACTCGTTTAAATAAAGGTGTCATTTAATTTAAAATCGGACAAAAAATGTCGTCACAGCTTCACTTTCATTTGTTTTTCTTCTATATATTCGTAAAACACACAGGCCAAATATATATATATTTATATAGTATAATGTATAGATAGATAAAAAGCCTTTGGTCTAATTCAACCACGGGTATGACTTGCGCACTTAGGGTAAATTGTAATGAAATTTTGGTAATTGTTGTGTACAATGGTGGCGCGCCAGTTATTTTAAAAAAGAAAAACAACGTTCGCCGGGTCAGCCAGTTCTGTTTATATTTTCCACAATCAAAATTGTTAATATTTATTATATTCAATTGTCATTTAATTTTATTTGCCGCCTTTAACAAATTGATAACCTATTCATTTTTAAATGATGAAATTTAGAAGAGGTTACATAAAAATTAACCAAGTCAGTTTGTCAACTACTGTCACCTTCGAGAACAAGTGTCATAATACGTCAAAGATGTCACATTTTGGGTCAATGCCTGGACGCGCTTACTAGTCCAAGGTTTATTTTCTTCTTATCGAATTTCTACTTATTAGGGTGGGCAAAGTTAGATGTTCTTAAATATAACCTTTGCATGACTACCCGTATCAATATAAAGAATTTTGTAACTAATCGTACGCCTCTATATCAGCGTTACCCATATTTAAAGCAAACGTTCGGAAGCGATTGCGATTGTTATAAATGAATTATAAAGAGGGAAGATCTGTATGTGCGTTTGCGCTTTATAACTGAACAATAGCTAAACAAATTAATGTGATACTTCGTCCTATAATTGGATCAAGTTTTGTTAATTTAGATATGTTTAATGTATTTATCTTTTTTTTCATATACTATGTCATCTATTTTTTGTGATAAAATATACAAATATTTTATGGTTTTTTTGTGACATAGTACATTATTTATACCTAAGCAAGATTGTAGTCAAGGTGTTATTCATATAAATTGTGAACATTGGCGGAATCAAAATCCTGCATGAACTATTATACCAACAAAGGGGGATGCTCACCGTCCATAGTGATTTCGGCCACAAGTGCCCACTTGTATTAACATATGTAGATGATAATAGACTTAACTATAGGTGCATTGATAAAGAAGATGGCTTATAATTTTTTTTCATAAACAAGGCATTTTCACAGAAGCTTAATGCTGTTTACAGTCACTTACTGACAGATACATTGCTTATATACATTTCTTTCAGCTACAGGCATTAGCACGTAAGTTCTTTATTTTATTAAAAGTATTATTGCAAGTACTCTTCATATATTTAGATATTAATAATATTATAAAAAATTAAGTCCATTAATTGATGAAATCGGTAGCCAGCCAAAATTTAAATTAATTTTCGCCCTAAGATTTAGGTAGCTTAATATACTCGTCACTTTTTTTTTTGCTTTGGGCTGTATGTTACCCAGCCAATAGCAGTAAGTAATTTATATTTTGTTTCATGATTCAAACTGCATTCACAGATTTCATTTATAGATGCTAATAGTAACGAGAAATACGTTAAACTGTTTTTACATACAAGGTTTCATCTGACCCTTGTTATCTTTAATATCCGAGTACTTGTCAAAACAAAGCAGACAAACCCAAACTCGATAGGGTAGCTTCGTTTTGTTACAGAGGTCCTTATGGCCACCTTCCAGCTCCATTATCAGACCAGCTCTATCGCTATCATTATTTAAGTGTGAATGCACAATTTCAGCAAAATCGGACACCGGGGAGTTGATAAAATTTGACTGACTAACTTACATGATTTGATAGCAGACAACGGG
Organism: Apoda limacodes; assembly: GCA_946406115.1. NCBI lineage: Eukaryota > Metazoa > Arthropoda > Insecta > Lepidoptera > Limacodidae > Apoda > Apoda limacodes. The sequence continues at coordinate 14,804,681 of OX291540.1, forward strand.
ATACGTGAAACTAAATAAAAGCTTGTAAACAGTATTAAACAGTGTGCTCCTAAGTTATGTCCTGTACTCACGCGCCTCTTCGCGCTTTCGTACCACACTAGACAATTTCCGTCTTCATGGAAGACTGCGAATGTGCACCAGGTGCCCAAAAAGGGCGATAGATCAGATCCATCGAATTATAGGCCTATCGTTATTACCTCCCTTCTTTCCAAGGTGATGGAGCGTGTGATCAACACATAACTTCTAAGATACCTAGAAGAACACGTCCTGCTCAGCGACCGTCAATATGGCTTTTACCACGGTTGCTCGACTAGTGCACTAGCCATTGAGTCAGGGGAGGCATTAGCATGTAGCCCGGACATAGCGTAGGCGTTCGATCGGGTCTGGCACCGGGGTCTTCTATCGAAGTTGCCATCTTACGGAGTGCCCGGCGAGGAATTGTGCAAATAGGTGGCTAGATTTTTGTCCGGCAGACGCATACGAGCCGTAGTTAACGGTAGTTGCTCTAATAGCATTGACATTAATGCTAGTGTCCCGCAAGGCTTTGTGTTGTCTCCTACGCTGTTTCTACTGCATATCAATGAAATATTGGACATCAACTACATACATTGCTATGCAGATGAAAGTCCTGGAGACGCTTATTATACGGGTCGTGCAATCATCCTTCCATTGTGAAAAAACAGCGTGGAGAACATGTGTCTCAACTTGAGACCACTCTGTCCAACTCTGACTGGGGACGGGAAAACTTGGTCTGATTCAACCCTATAAAGACACAAGTCTGCGCATTCACTGCTAAGAAAACTCCATTTACAGTGGTGCCACACAATTCCAGAACACTCCCCTCTCCATCTCCAAGAGCATTGGGATTCTTGGTAGTGACATCTCCAGCAATGTTCAGTTTCGAGATCGTTTACAAGACAAGGTGAAGCTGGCGTCCAAAAAACTTGGTGTACTCAACAGAGCGAAGCAGTACTTCACGTCGCGGCAAAGGGTGCTGTTTTACAAGTCGTAAATTGGGCCCTATATGGAGTACTGTTGCCATCTAAGGTCGGGCGCGAATACCAGCTTAGTCAATTTGACTTGGTTCAACGACGGTCTGTGAGAATTGTCGACGATCCCAAACTCACTTGCTGTATCGAGCCCTTAAGTCTGAGGAGAGACTTTGCTTCCATGTGTGTGTTCCACCTCTTGTACAGTGGGATGTATTCTGAGGAATTGTTCGAAATGATGCCCACTTTCTACCATCGCACCTCTCGCCCTCGCCATTCTCAAACTTCAGAACCGAAATGGTCGCTTTTTTTTTTAATACCACTAAGTTGACTAACAAGCTTACGGCCCGCCTGATGGTAAGCTAACTAGTGCGCCTACTCTTAATGTAGTTTTGCTACATTGTACCGTCTGTGTGAATTCAAATAACATGACATTTGATTGCAGTTTACAATAGTAATTTTAAAGATAAAGTTACTAAAAATTATTGCCATGGTGGATGTAAAAATATGATTAGTAAGCCGTAGACGTCCTGGCGACTTTCGGTAATTTTAAATAAAATTAGGATTAAACATTCGCCAATGTACGCCGACAGTATTGTACCCTGATGACTTCAACTTATTCTTCATAAGTGGTATAACCGATACTATTGAAATGTCACAATTTAAGTGCAACGGGAACACAAGTAGGTAGTCGTCTATGGCTTGGACTATAAGCATCCGAAATCTCTTCGATCCGAAAGAATCTATATAACTATAATATAAATATAATAATAGTCAACTGATAGCAATTGTGTTGGCTAATTTTTTTTAATGGAAAAGCAGCTTTTAGTTGATATTTTATGTTTAGCTTCATGTGGCCGTTAATAAGAAATAAGAAAAAAGTACATAATCCCATTGCTTCAAGTAAAATTTATAGATTGGATGGCTTACGATTTTTTTTATGCACACCCAATTCTGTGGAGTATCATTGGATACGGATTTAAAAATGCACCCGAAGTTCTTAAAAACTTCTTCTCTAAGATTTTTAATTTGTGAGTTATTGGCTCCCATTTGTAATATCATATAAATATTCAAAAAAGGCACGTATGGCAAAATCGGTGCATATTTTTTAGATTTTCTCCATAATTCTCATTCTACGGTATCCTAAGACTTCACTCGCACTTGGCCGGTTTTTTTTATTAGTGATGTCTATACAAAAAATTCAGATAGACTTTTTTACTAATTTATAACCCACTTAAGTAGTTAAGATTTGAATAGACAGCTCAATCTCCGCCTCTCGACACAAGCAGCTGACTAAGCAAGAGTCACGTACACTACGAGAGTATTGGAAGTTTGCATTTTTAGCCAAATTGTCATTGATATACCTAGGTACGAAAGATATGTGAATTATTTATTTATTTTTTGTAATTCTTAATGTTTAATTATACACCCTTCCTCCAGAAAAATTGTGTCAAAGTAATTTGAAATCTTCATATTAGAGTCTCGAGAGAAAAAATATTTAAATGCGTGTGGCATCTAAATTTTTTTCTATTCTATTCAAACTTTAGTATTTCCATTTTATCCGCTAACACCACTTTAATAACTAACAAAAGCCTACGCCATAGTAATGAACGTCAACTCGCACAATTTCAAGTTCGTAGACTTCCACATTGTGATTCTGAAGAGTAGTAGTATTTCGCCTATATCTACCATGTAGTAATTTGCCGGGCGAAAATTACAAATAACATAATTTTACAACTGACCTATGAATATACCTATGTTATAATAATTAAACTTTTTACCTAGTTCCAAGTACCTACATGTCCTTTCTTATATTTCCAGTGGTAGCCATAGGTAATAGTTTCTGACTAGGTTTTAACTTATTTCATTACCAAAAACCCTACTTTTTTATTTCTTGTCAAACCTTTTTTGACAAATCTATAGAACATTTATGGCGATGATTTCATTTTAAGCCTTCAATCAATCAGCCTATAGCAGTCCACTGCTGGACATAGGCCTTTCCTAATAGACGCCACCACACCTGGTGCTCTTTCTCATCCAGCCACTTCCAACTACCCTTTTCCAGGTCATCGCTCCACCTGGAAGGGGGTTGCCCAATGTGCTTGTTCAATCCGTGGTTTCCACTCTAAGACTCGTCTACCCCAACAGCCGTCGGTTCTACAACAAATATAACCTATCCATTCCCACTCTAATTTGCTTAATCTGTAGGCTATGTCAGTGACTTTGGTTCTTCGTTGGATCTCTGCATTATTAATCATATTCTTCAAAAAAACTCCGAGCATAGCCCGTTCCATAGCTTGCAGAAGCGACTTTGAACTTGTGGATCAGGCCAACTGTCAGTGTCCATGTTTCTGCGCCAAAGGTCATGGCACTGGCAAAATCCATTAGTCGAAGGTCATTAAAGTATGGTGACGTGAAAAGCTGACGCTACTTTCCAAATGCTGCCCAGCCCAACTGAGTTCTTCTGTCTGCTTCTTAATCGAAGTTATTTCTACCTAGTCTCTATATCTATCTAGATAGATATACTATCAAACTTAGTTACATATGTATATATCAAATAAGAGCAAAGTAAAACTTAAAGTTAAGATAAACCACTGCCTACGTACCTAATACCTAAAAATCTACCTTTTTATTACCTAAATAAAAACGGCTGGTATACCTATATATCTGGGATGACGGAGTTACACAACTTTTCTAATATCGTGACAAGACAAACACCGAGATGATTGAAGAAAAGCATTACTCTATAGATAATATGATTTTAGCTCAACATTTTAAACAATATTCTGGCAAAGTTTCGATTTCGGTAATTTTAAGAAATTAAACGACGAATTAAACGTTCGCCGGATCAGATAGTATTTAATAAAATTTAAAGTTAGTAAACTTACCATTTTAAATGCTTTGGTTGTATTTCACTTCGAAACAATGTGATTGGTTTTTTACAGCTGCACTTTATATACAAAAATAGTTTAATAGATTCAAGAATAAATTACTATTTACCTCTGCCGGATGATATAAAATAATTTGAATACTTAAATGAATACTAAAAAATTAGAGTTCCTTAAACTTCATTATTCCTTATTATGCCTTAAAATTCATTACTGAGCAAAGTTTTTCATACAAATTTCCATCCCCTGTTTTGTCCCTAGGTGAAGATTTTTTACAAACGGTAAAAAAGCTATTCTTCAAGCTTTTGTGCACTTTTTGTGTTTGTTTTTAATGGAAAAGATAAGTAGCTGAGCCAATTTTGAATTAAAAAAAAAAGAATGGACTTAATACTTTAAAAACATCAAGGTTCGGTGTAAGTCGGATGAAATTTCTATGATTTCAAACCGAATTATAAAAGAGAAGAGTTCTTATACTTGAAAAAACCGACCAAGTGCGAGTCGGACCACCATTTACGTTATTTACAAACACAAGCAAACTACAAAGTCTGCTGCTAAGTGGTCACCCATCCTATTACTGGCTCCAAGCGTCCCAGCTCGACGTTGCTTAGTTTTGAATATCGTTTCCAACAAACAAATGTGTTAATGTTCGCTTAGTTATAGCTAGATGGCGCTGTAACGGTTATTTAAGATGGTAAATGGCTCGGGCTCGTTTTACACTTTTTATTGTTTGCTGTTAACGACGATTATGTGTAAGTGCTTCATAGCCAATGTACAAGTGTTGAATATAATGCCTGCGACAGTTTGGGATAGTTCTCTGCCAGATATATAAATTTGAAATGACTAAGAACTTAACTCTTCTAAGTATTAAGATCAACATGTTAAGCTTGCGCATCATCTTAAGCACCTACATCATAAAATTACCAGCAAAATTGTGGAAACCATTCGCTTTGCACATATGAGAAAAACGCATAGTCATTCACTGATTCAATTCCACACGGACCAAAAATCATTTTCATTGTGACCTTAAAATGTTAAACATCAAATGGACGAATAACCTGTTAAAGCATAATAAAACTCTACAAATTGTTCCATCTTGTACACGCTGTTGTAAATGAAAATTAATTCTAAACAATGTTAACACATCAATGTTTCAAATTCTCTTTACGAGCGGAATCTCAGCCGCCATGACAATTATTTTCCCGCGTAAATTTTTGATGCTAACGAAAGTTATCCCAGCTTGCGCTTTTAGTATTACATAAGTGATTTAAGTCTAAATTATAGAGATACAGTTTTTAAATATTTTTATTTTAACTTAAAAATTTAAATACTTACCCGAGGGTTGTCATAGTGACGATGGTGTACCAAAATGCTGCGGGGATCGATGTGAAGTTGGTGTCCTGTTCATTTTTCTCAGCATAGAACATCACTGTGGCAAATATTATAATAGCCATGGCCAACGAGAAGACAAGGAACCCTAACTCGCTGGCGCAAGACTTTAACGTATACCCCAAAATTCGGAGCCCTTGGGAGTGCCGCGAAAATTTGAATATACGGAATACTCTGAACACTCTCAAGGTCACAAATGCTCCAGAGACGTCATCATTGTCTGTAATCCCTAATCCAATGTAATATGGTAAAATGGCCACAACGTCTATGATCGACATAACCGATCTGACAAACTTGCAACGATCTGGGGCAGCGAACAGTCGGAGCAGATACTCGGCTGTAAATATCATGACGCAGGCCGTGTCCAAACAGAAAAAAACTATTTTATATCTTTCTCCACAAGGTAATGTCCCGGCACGCCCTGGTCTGTGACCACAGGGGACTGTTTCCACAACATTAGCCATCACCGAAACGGCAATAAAGAACCCAGTCACATAGTAAAATACTAGAGCAGCTGTAGATGTGTGAGGATTTTCAAAAGCTCTCCACATTTTTTGTCTCAAATCTGTCAGCTGTGGCAGACTTTGATCTCCAGCTTCACTAAGCTTATCATCCATAAGCCGCTCCGCATTCTCCCTCTTCCTATCCCTATAGTCTTCATAACAACAATCTCCGATAACGTCAGGGAGTATCCCAAAAAACGCCAACTCCTCATCATAACCTGTTAAGCATTCGTGTTTGGGATAGTGGAGCTTCCCAGTTCTGTAATAGTTTAGAATATGCCTGAAGATATCAGGGTCTCTGTCAAAAAAGTATTCTCGGCTATCTTCATCATAAAAGAACTCTCTTTCTGATGATCCCAGAAGGGAGTCTGGGTATTTTTCAAGCGTATTCCTCCATGTTTCGAAGCGTCTCCCCGAAACGTTAATAAGAAGTTTTTCATCTTCTGCTCTTCGCCTGTCTTTTGGGACGGGTGGGGGTGGAAGTGGATGGGTGGCTATGGGAACCCATCCGATAGCAGCGGCGCGAGCGAACGGCAGCCATGCGGCGACGGACGCCATGGCGGGCGTTGTGGCGTGGCACCGTCGCCGCTACTACTAATTTACCCCCCTCGTGGCGCTATTTCGGGCCGCCCGCCCAGATGAGCGATGTGTTGCCAGATATTTATTTAAACTACGAGTAACTTTTAAATATCTTTAATAATAAATTATTTTGTATGCAGCCGATTTTATAGTATCTAGTGTAACAATTTTATATAAATTTAATATGAAACATTTTAAGTGACATATTTTAATCACTATTTAATCACTATTTAATTTTCTTAATACATTTTTGTAATAAGCAAAAGAATTATACGGTCATAAAAATGCTTGAAGTATATACTTCAACCATTGAATATTCATGATGGTTTCTGAACTATTAAACTTTATTCCTATTGATATATCTGAAATAATTAGTTAGTTCAAAACTACTAAAATGTTAACACGAAACTTTTGTTTCAAGATTTACTTAAGATTTAGTTACCTAAATAAATATATCATAAAAATACATTATAACTTCCAATACTTTTGCTGGAAGCTAGTGCTATGCAGTACCTACCAATAACTTATAGAATAATTTTGTAAGTTTTTTAAAATATTTAATAAATAAATAAGTATTAGTATTTCCGTTTGTCTATCCGATCGCTCGCATATTATTTTTATGCAGATTTTAGTGCAGATTCCACTATCACAAATCATATGTCAATAAATGATGGTATGGTAATTAAACGTCTGATATATCTACAGGAATAAGTCTTTTTTCTCAAACATGCTACGACATGCGACCATATCTCGCACAAGCTTTTTTGGGATAAATCGTACTTGCAGTATAGTATCAGGTAGCGACCCGCAATGTTCTATACGTCCGCTCGAGTGCTTGAGCGGTCTAATAAGAAATTTACAAACAAAACAAATTTTTTAAACCCGAACATTCATAACTAAGGAGATAACTCATCAAGTTTTATTTAAATTTCGACTGGCATAGCAAAAAGAATGCGCCATTAAATTAATTAAAAAAAAAAAAAAAAAATTATATTCGAAAGCAAAAATTACCTAAACTATTCTTATTATTGTCAATACAGTTGTCAATATAATTGGTTTTTTTTACGCATTTTTGAGAAAAGTACTATACAAGCCTTGGTCACAACTGAGCATAACCGGACTCTGTGATCACAATCGCACGTTTATGCTGCGTTTGCGGGCGGCGGCAGTAATGTACTATAACAGTGCTTTATAATAAAAAAAAATTTTTTTGAGCGCATTGTTCCGAAATTTTGTTTAGACATAATATTTGATATTATCTAAACGGAACCCTTAAACTGTATACTATAAAAATTATGGATATGGATGGCAGGAAGTAAAATAATAAGGGATTTAATCTCTTGTTGTTTTACTCCCGGCCTTTCGAAATGTCATCGCCGAGGTAAAGACAAAAATTAAATAGGTTCAGTCAAAGTTCCATTCTAATTTACCATAGTCTCATATAATCATTTAAGCCAATACAATCTACCTCCCTGGGGTGCTTCAGGTTCAAGGTTTTCTCTTTAGTGGCTGCTATTGTGCACTAAGCCACATAACTTTGCCAATGTTTTTCCAACTAGACCTAGGACAAAAAGAAACACGGCCAAATATTTTTTTCTCGAATATAATAAAGTTATTTTTTTACCCCAATTCGAAGATGATTCTATAGTCAGGCAACCCCTTCCCGGGGATATACGTATTACGCTTGCGTGGCTTGTGACGTCACTCCCTAATAAATTGATTTTCATCCGTCCATCTCTGTCTAGGCCATGGTTATACGTTATCGTGCTATCTCTATCGCATATTTCTAAGCTCTAGTGACCTCTTGTGTATTTTTCACTGCTTTAAAGAGTTTAAGAAAGCCTTTTGTCTTGAGAGTAGAGAAATATTAATATAGCAAAAGGACACTTGGGTTTTCAGAGTAGCAGTTTTCGACCGGAATTAAACCTTAATTAGGTCACAACTGCAGAAAAAACACGTTTCGATAACATTTTATAGAAAATTTTGTAGTTGGTTTTATTTTCAAACCTTTTTCTTTAACAAATAATAAAATTTACAATATATTATTTGTAAATATTGCACGTTAAAAGCAAGCTTATTTTAACTTTAAAAAAAAACTATGTAAGCTAGTAAGCCAACCTACGTATCTAGTAGTGGATCATCCTATTCAAAGACTTTCAGCGAATATCGCACAAAAGACTTTTTTTTTTGGCAACTACTATAGCATCATTCTTAGTTTGATATAATTTAAAATAAATATTCAATGTTCAAGCACGATACCTGCACTTATGATGGCATTTTATGATAGAATGAATAAAATACAGTGTAGTGCATATAAAATACAGACTAAAAACTACATATATTATATTGAACAAATGTCGGCCTTATAGACTAGAGGCCCATGTCAAAAAAATGGATGGGTCATATGAACCACCAGGTGATGTATATAGGACGATATAAGAGCATAAAATAATAAGATTCAGTACTATGCCGTCACTTGTAAGCTGTCCAACTGAGTGCTGGTGAGAATTGATGGTGCAGGTAGAGTGAGTACATTTAGTCATATATTTTTGTACGGCATTTTTAACCATCGATAGATCCATGAAAAATAATAAGAAAGCGCGCAGTGCCGTTTTTTGATTTCCAGGGTAAATTTGGTCATTTCATTCTGTACGGAATCAGTTTCATACTGTTTTAATACAGCTTCTAATCCATTATTCCGCAACGCCGTACAAAAATCATGCGACAAGGGGTAGAAATCGAGGGTTGCAACCCCCTCTCTTTCCGTGGTCCGGGGGGTGATTTGAAAAAGTGCGGCTTCGGTTCCAGAACATTATCTAGCACTCAAAAGTACTATTAAAAATAATGCCGTCAAAAAATTATTGTTCATTTGAATGTATATTAATAATTATTCGTTTTGCGGGATTGCGAGAAGGGATTGCAATACCACAAAACGGGATCACGCATTCCCGCGGGATCCCGCTGCTTTTATTAATTTGCTGGAGTCCGCACCTTCAAAGCGCGGATTAATTGAAAATTTGGCGCTAAAACATTGGCCTAAATCGCGAGTAGCACGAGTGCGACGTTTCAGTTATTCATAAATGGCACTGCACTGCGCCTGCGCACGTCTTTCTGTAGGTGACAAGTGTTTTGTTTTCGTATTCACCGTCCGGCGTTTAATATAGCGATACAATAAATGCCATTTGCTTCCTAAGAGCGTATTTTCAAAACTTATCACCATAGGTTGATATAACAGTTATAGCATCTAAAAGAAAGTTAAGATTTAATTATTAGTCATTATATTAATAAGACTGAATAAAAAATAAAAACTGTTGTTAGGAGTAAGGGCAAAATTAAAAAAACTTATTAACTACGCCAAACATTTAAAGATGAATCTAAGAAAACAGATTACTAATTTCTAATTGATAAAAAGAAATTATGTCTGTTGCTTAATGTAAGAAATATTTAATAAAAGTTGATTTTTACGCGATTCGCGCGGGATTAGGTAATCCCGCGTATCAATCCCGCGAGATTTAATGAGCTGCATGATTGCAACAACTAATCGTGAGGAAACCTGCATACATCAAGGAAAAAAAGCAAGACGTATGCGTAGTCCACAATCCGCACTGAGCCTGCGTGTGGACTATGTCCCAAATCACCTTCGCTTATAAGGGTTGGCCGTGCCCCTAGAGTAAGGACTTATGAAGGCAAGACTAGACAACTTGAGGTAGAGAAAATTTTTTTAAAGTTTAGGTATTCATAGGTGGAGCAAAACAAACTTAAATAAGAATAACGTATATAATATAATTTAGAATTAATTAATTTATAGCATATAGATAAATGTAGCCCAAAATCTATGGCAAATATTTCAATTTATAATAATAAAAAAAAATAATAAATGTATTTTAGCATATATTTTGGCTAGTTTAGCCGGTATCGATGCTTACTATAATTTTTTATATTAATATATATTATATTAATTGAAATAAAAATAAAATAAACATGTGACACTTAAATTAATAGTGTCAATGTGACGATTGATCATAATTAAAGATGATAATCTAAAGACTAAAAACTAACAGGTAGACTCAATGAATTACGTTTGGCGGCTTGATTCCGTTAAATGATTGCTAACAATTCTCGTTTTAAATCCATAGAAATAAGATGTACATTGCGCATTTGAAATTACGTATGAAATTCATCGATTGTCGCGAAACCGCAATGTATATCTTATTTCTTTCAAATAATAGTGCAGTCATTGAAGCGTTATTGCTCCTAATTTTTTTACTGTGAACCGATTTGCATGAAATTTTGGAATTAGGCTCATCTTACCCTTAACTTTAAAAGTCAAAATGATCTGAGCTCCGCCTATTATTACTAAAGGGTGTCAACAACCCCTTAGTGGAAAAATTGACATTGAGCCATTTTATCGCTAGAAAACGTGTTTAATATTAAGGGGTAAAATTGTAAAGTGTTTTATAACACAATTACCTCATAATAAAATAATTTTTAACCCCTTGAAAACCTTACAACCCTTGCAAACAACCTCTAAATTGAAAAAATCACAAAAAATTACTTTGGTTTGACATAAAAAGATTTAAGTATAGAGTAAATAATATTTTATGTTCTCTATTTTAATTATCGAATTTTACCCCCTTTCGACCCTTAAAAATAACCCCGTGATAAAGAATTGTTTAAAAAAATTCTTTTGATGAAATGAAAAGGATTTAAATGTTATTCCACATTCTCGAAAATGATTATCATATTCTCAAGCTTTTTAACCCTTAAAACTACCCCTAAATTAAAACAGTAAATATATATGATTGTTGGCCCCTCCGAGCAATACACATACTTACCTTCATTCAAATGTGTTATATATAAAAATATGAACGTTGGTATGTATTCAAGCCTACGTTTCCAAAATAAATGTCCATAATATATATATATATATATATATCTATTACTGTGTACTTTCACTTTGCTCCAAATATTCACACTCCGAAATTTTCAGTTTACTAAGTAATAAAAACGATTAGTTTTTGGACCATAACTCCTTCAATTTTGATGCTATCACAACTTATAAAAAACCATTTTGGTAATTAAAAGAGCTACAACTTTTTTCAATACAATATTTTGTGAAAAACCTTTTATTTTTAAACGGTGAAGGGTCAAAGGGCTCGAGAGAGACTGTAATTGCGCTGCCGCGTGCTCTTTAAACAATCATATCTCCGACAATTTTTGGGTGACAGAAAAAAAAAAAGTAAACAATTTTTTTGTCAGAAAAAGACCTACATTTTTTATTATAATACTTTTATACGTATCTTTTATCATTTTTGAGATATTATGAAAAGAATATGGTTTTGGTAAAAAATCGAAAATATTTTTTTTCTTAAAATCGTGATTTTTTTGAAAAAAATGTGTTCTAATGCAGCCAAACTGCTAGAATCCATCAAACTCTTCAAAGTTAATTCTAGACGGAATACGATATATTTTAATATTGGTGGAAATGGCAGTAATGAAACCCATTGATTTAAAAGAAAGAACCATTAGATGTTCCTCTTATTTGCATTACAGCTCACTCATTTTACGTGCAAAAGACTTTTAACAGTGCTCATTTTAAAGCTTATTTCAAGCACTACAAAACCCTATTTCATTAGAATGCATAAAATGTATCTGCTCGCCGCTAGATGGCATTGAATACATCGATTAAATTTCAGACAAAATAAAAAACGGCTTTGATCTTTTATATCTAGCTTAATATTGCACTTAGAACACTTTATAAAAAAACTGATTTGTTCAGTTTTTACCTGCTACAATTTTGTTCATCAAAAAATTTTCGTTTGAATGCATATTTTTGGAGATATTTGCAAAAAACCTATGAAAAACGTGAAAAAATTCCGAATTTTTAATTGCCATAACTTGAAAAGTATTGGGTTTTTTGAAAAACTTTATAGAACATTTTTTTCTCAAAATTAGGTCTTCTATCGATATCTGTCGGTTATTTTAAAGAAAAAAATTTACACCACCGAGAAGGGGTGGCAACCATCCCCAGGGTGGGTGCGGAGTTCAGATCATTTTTACTTTTGAAGTTAAGGGTAAGATAAGCCTAATTCCAAAATTTCATGCAAATCGGTTCACAGTAAAAATATTCGGAGGTTAGACCCTATTTTTCGCTCCAATGACTGCACTATAAGGTTAGCAATCTTTTTACGGAATCGACCCGCAGAACGGGATGATAGAAAGCGCCAAGACACCAAATATTAGAAGATCCCGTGTTATTAAATTTATTGCACTAATGGGAGGCTGAAAAGATTTGATTATACGCGTGAAACGATCGTTAAAATTATGCGGGCAAGCGTTTGATGGAATGGTAAGTGGTGAAAATTTAACAAAATAACAAAATTTTGACTTCTGTAAATTTCAAAGAAACAAACAAAGGACAGTACTTATATTACACTAGTTGACGTCCATCACATTTAAAAAAATCTATACCGCACTCTTTGCCAATACGAGGGTAAAGAATTTGCAATAATCACCATTCTCAACAAAAATACCAAAAGGAAATATTCAACGCTCTTGAAGAAATGAAATCTACAACCACTTCTCAATAAACAGATATCCATCCGACAATATGACCCAAAATCAAAACCAAATGATGCTATTAAAACAGTCAGTTTTATTATAACATATTTTTATGAAGCACATGAACTTTAAAATGTACTTGACGCTGTTTTGCCAATTTTGAATTATAATAATGAAACCAAAAATCTTCTTTAAAGAAAATAGAAATTTAAAAAGCATTATTTCTAAAAAAAACTGGTTGCCTGTAAAGTCGGTATACGGGCGAAAGTTTTACGTGACAATGATTTTATGTCTGTCTCTCTCGCTCTTAGGCGGGCGCGTGCCTCTCACTCGCTCTCATTGTGAGCGCATAACGTGAGCGGAGCGTAACGCAGTTTCTTGAAGTGTCACCCGGCAAACCAATTTATAAGACGTTGTCACGTCAAAACAAATAATTTCAGCAACATGATAACAACCAGGGTACCAACCCATGTCACCAACCTCGATGCAAAACCTAACAATGACAATAACATTTCTACACCTAATAACAGAAAATCATACTACACACAAGACAACACCACCCGTAAAAGCAAATATTGTGTTTATATTTTGGAATGTAAAAATTGCAGTTGCGAAACTACAAATCCTCTCCATATTCGTATGAATGGTCACAGATTCTCAACAGATTCAGCACCATTTTCACCATTTTCCATTCCATCACCCGCTCGCACGTATAACTTTAAATTTAACGATTGTTTTCAGCCTCCCTTTGTACAATAAATTTAAAACATAGGAATCTTCTTATTCGTACATTTGGTGTCTTGGCGCTCTCCATCATCCCGTTACCTACTAGTCTACCTGTTAGTTTTTAGTCTTCAGATTATCATCTGTTATTATGATCAAACGTGACATTGACACTATTAATTTTAAGTGACATATTGTTATTTATTTTATTTTAATCTGATTATTTGTAAGCACTGATTACGGCTAAAATAGATAAATGTTTTTCTCTTTAACTTAATAAAATGTTAATCATTTAAATTTACACATATTGTCATAATTAAATATAACATAAGTAATAAAAAAAAATTGAGTTTCCAATGTCTTAAATAATAAATAAAGCTGATATATAAAGGCATTGTCCAATAAAATAAAAAATAGAAGTTGCTCTAAAAGGCATCGCAGATAGTACTAACATATTATCGCAGTGTTCATATAATACTGATAATCAATTATCACATAATAAGCACTATCTGATAATTTGTGAGCTGCTGTACCGGGGTATTGTCAAAGCCTATAATACTAATATTAATTATCACGTTATAAGCGTCATCAGATTATTTATTAGCGGTTGTCCAAGTATTATTAGAAATGGCACATTGAGGAGATAACAAAGCTATAAATATAAAATTTTATAATCAATGTACTCAGAAATATTGTAGTATACCTTTTTACACAGAGTAGTCTTTAAGGGGCTAAATTACCGCAAATCCTAATTTTCGTGCTGATTCAAGTCAAAAAGCCCAAGAAACTGTTAGTCTAATACGTTAACAAAAAATATCAAGTGATAGCTTAGAGCCTCGTTAATATTTTGATTTTGATTTGGATTGAGCATTATTAAGATTTAATACCTTTTGTCCAGTCGCCTGGTAAGTTTTGTTGATTTTTTTTTTTTTGCGAATGAATGAAAGTACTTTTCTAAGGCATTATTTTGTGCGCTGATAATTAATTTTCTGGTCATTTTGCTCCCGAGATGAGAAAAAAAGGATATGGCCATTTTTAGGCACAATATTATAATTGAACATAGAAATTTCATATTTTTTTTTTGATTTTAGCTTGGTCTCTCAGTTCCAATAAAAAAAAATTGGGTGGCACCCTTAGTCTAAAGCCAAGTTTGCGACATCTTAACTATCAATCAAAAAATCTACAGCGCTTCTGATATAAAAAACAGTGCGCGCGGTAACCAAATACCCTTATGTGGATATTCTACGCTGCTTTTTACAGCTGTCAAATGCGAATGCTGAAACGGACCGGGTATAGTTTCTGCTATAATGAGGTTTTGATACTAAATATTAACGCTATTGTTAAATATTAATTCTCTTTTATAAACCAGTATTATATTCTCTTTGATTTAAACAAGGAAATTCAAAAGGCTCCTCTACACCCGCGTGCGAATCACGCGCGCAGCCGCGAACTAGCCGCGAAACATGAGTGTGGATCTGATTCGCATATTTTACACGGCTTCGCGCCTCGTTCCCGGTTTTTGTGCGGTTACAATGGGTTCGCGGAACGCGGAACGCGAACTTGGCGTGAACGCGACAAGGCTTCACTTTCGCGTGGCAGATAAAGAAGTGCCGCGGAGGGTTGTCTTTGCATTTTCATTGTTAACGAGTTTAACGTGCTTAAAATGGCCGTGCATAGGAAAAATTAACTGGAACTGACATTTTTAGATTCTTAATTCGCCAAAGCGCAAAGTGGTCCCGCAGCAGCAGCAGCAACATCGCAAACCATCTTAATCAAGCGCGCGAACCTCTGTTGCATAAAACAATAAAAACGACACGAAAGAAAGCATAGTGGCAAGAAAGCACTAGTGATCAAAATTATCAAAGGACAATAATATTATTCTATTTAATAATTATTTATTACCTATAATACTATCACGTGACTCTATCTTAATACTTAACTCAAAATTCTAAAGAACATCTTAGAATCGGAATGCTGTAATTTGTAGCATACAGATTCGGCGACATAACTTAATTTCTTTGCCTTTTTTGTTCTTTGTTTTTTTAACCGCAGCCTATGGACGCTTGTAATAGGTACCTGAAGTATCACTCGCGCGATGACGACCCTTCAAAATCTAATAACTTCTTTCTTGAAGAACCTCATACTGTAGTCCTTGGAGAAAACTTTGGCAGGTAGCTCATTCCAGAACCCAAGTGTTTACAGGAGGAAGTTTCTGTGAGCCGCACTGTACGTGACCAGTTAGGTTCTAAGGTGTGAGAATTTTTCGTGGCTGTTGAACTCAAAATGGCGTGATAAGTATTACAGCAAAACTGCGAAGGATATTTCCTTTTAAAGAACTTATTGTATTTTTATTTTGTTTAAAGTGGTCAATAGAACGATCGAATGCACACATGGAAATTAGACCGCATTTAATGCTTGTCAAGAAAAAGTAGCTTTTAAAAATCGTTTCATTATTTTCGATAGTCTATTCATAGTTTCGATATATTAGGTAATTGGTTTAAATTGTTGATAGATAAATCTATCGGTTATTCTTTTTTAAAGGTTACGATAGATTTTGTTATTAACTATCAAAATAAGGATTCATCTATGATTTGACCTAACGGTCTTAGAAACTGTCATAAAATTAAAAAAAACTATTATAAATCTATTTGGACTGATTAATGAATCTAATAAGAAGTATTTTTTATTCTGGCTTTTACTAGCATAGGTTTTTTGTTGACAAAATGTATATAATTATTTTAATACTTTTATTTTAAGACGCTCAAAATTATCGCGAATAAAATATATCCGCTGTTCTTTTTATTCCAAAGCTACAAGACAAGATACTCTTCCATAAACGCAGAACCTTTACCAATGTTGCATTTTTTTTATTGATAGCTCTCAAGTTGGGTTAAGGCTAAGGGTGCCCCAATCTAGCACCCATTTTTTGTTGCACCGTGGCCTACTCTACAACAACGTGTGAAATTTGGTTAACCTAAAAAAAGTCTAAACTCAAAAACATACAACTTTTACATGGCCCAATTTTTTCAAAGTTAGGTCTAAATTCGGGGTATTGACCAAAACTACAATGGATGGTATTTTTAGATCATATTGACCTGAATCTACAAGCCCTATTTTGTTTTTTTTCAATTACTGCATTTTTCGGCCTGAAAACTCAATTTTACTATTTTCCAGAAATTGTTGATTTTGGCGACGAAAGAATCTTTGCCAACAAAACATATTATTTTTAGAGTCAAACTCCTACTCAAAAAAAAAAAAAAATTTGAAAAATGGGCATAATTACCCATATCTGGGCCCCATTTCGGACTGATGAGATTTGAAGCAGTGGCATATATATATATATATATATATATATATATGTATTGTTATTTCCATACATTTTTCTTCTTAAGGTTCATCATAGAGTAGTAGTCTAGGACCCCCTAGATCTCTCCCCCTCAAACACATCTTAGGTGCTTTGGTATTTCCCATAAACACAGAAACAAGGACAGCGTATTTCCTAGCTAGATGTGAAATAAAATGGTTGCAAAGGTGTGAAAGAGACAAAGTGAAACTGTCGTGCCTCTTGTCTTGTTTTTTTCATACCACTAAGGTGGCAAACAAGCTTACGGTCCGCCTGATGTTAGGTGGTCACCGTAGTCTATGGACACTTGCAACACCAGGGGTATACTCGTGCGTTGCTGACCCCGCAAAAATCCAATAGCTTCTTTCTTGAAGAACCCCATACTGTAGTCCTTAGACATAACCTTGGCATTGGAGCTCATTCCTCAACCCAAGCGTTCGCTGAAGGAAGTTTCACTGAAATCGCACTGTACGCGACCATTTTAACCATTTGTCTTTTTTTTAACTTGTTTAATAAACATCAACAAACAAACAAGATACCAGAGTTTCACTTTTTCTCTTTTTAAAGTGTGTCCAATTTTGTAAGGCTATTGGACAGTCCATAGGACAGATTACAGAACTCGGAGTCTATGGTGATCTCACAGTTGGTGGTAGTGATCTGCACAATGAATACAGAATGATGTTTCTTGAGAAAGAGGAAATAATAAAATTTGTAAAATGTACATTTATTCTTACATTCGTAATCACATAATTTTGTACATCTGAAAGCGCTCTAAATACACAAAATATTATTTTGTCTTTTAAAAATAACTGATAGGTAATTATGTTGTACAATATATAAAAAACATTCAATTTTCTATTTTGAAGCATAATAAACTGATATAATTAAATTACAACATATTTTTTTTTATTGTAAATGTTTTACTTCTAAGGTACAACATATTATTTTTTATACATACTGCGTTACACTAAATAATAATATTAGCCTTAACCATAAATATTTTGCTTCTCAAAACGCAGTATACCTAATAATTGCGTTATTTACTGTAGTCGCAAAGGACATATTCATTTACTTACTTACTCAATGGCTGTACATGACTTTATATACATTGCAACTATGTTAAATAGCAAAATATGATGATAGCACATGTTGAGTAGCGAAATGTTTAAAGTTATAGATATTTCGTGCAACTAAGTTTGTATAGGAAAAATCTAAATAGCTTTCACCTTAAGATATTCGGAACTAGTAGTCTGTTATCCATATTAGTAGTATTGAAATAACTAGTAACTTATATTTCTAAACTACCATGAAAATTTATTACCTGGGAAAACATACATGTAAATATTGCTACTAGAGATGAAGACAACCTACTTCTGTTTGATTCTCAGAAAACACCTAATTCAATTCGGAACAATATTTAAATGACCAAAAAGTGAACTATGATTACGAGTCATTATAAGGAACCATGTGGATTTTAGAAAAAATCATGCACTAACCCACTTAAGACCAAAGAAAACCTTATACTTTTCAACACATGTTTCATTTTTATCTTTTTAAATCACAAAAGATTTTCTTTTATTTATAATTAGAATATTTTTTTAGAATATCAGGGCCACATTCAGTCTAACTGACAATATCCAGCCCGAAATAAATTCAAACTATTCTGATTTTTAACATTGAGTTATGTTAAATGCTGTAATGTGACAGCAACGCATTACCTCCCTCAAACAATAATTGACCACAAAAACAACTCTTAACGTCACAGACTGTGCTCAGTTAAAATACTCAACCAGTCCATAAGCTCATTGAAAATAAAGAAAAATTAATATGTAAAATTATCTATAATTTATTAAAAAAATTTAGCACGGACGAAACTTGAAGCTATGCGCTACGCTTTTATTTAGGCTTTTCGGCCAGTGACGACCATCGCTCGATTTTTTAGTTGCTGAAACAAAATTGTGATGACTGAAGCAACATTCTTATATCACACCATTTATCGCGCGCCATTAACATTCAAAAATTGACCGTAAGTGTCAAATCCCGGAGCCAGATTATGGCGCGATGTAAATCACGGATTTCCAAACGCATCGCTCCGCGTGAATGTGAAAACCGACAACCATTTTGGGTTAATTGATTTAAACGACATTGAAGTTCGATGTGGAATTGCTTCGTTAACACGTATAAATGTCTATGTTTCAAGAAAAATGACGTTTTCTTTATCTTCTAGGGGGGGGGGGGGGGCTCCCTGCCCCTACCTTGGTACGCCCTTGATTTGGAATGATCGTGAGTGGGGTGATATTCCTGCGTTCAAAAAATAAATGTTCCTTCTGTTTTAATCCAATACATTTTGAGCAAAATGTCTACTCTAGACGCTCAAGCAATAGTCGTCTCTGGCCGATAGCCCTTATACCTAATACATCTACATAGTGAACATTCCGAACTTAACTGTCATGCTATAGAATACACTTAATTAAATGTAGTGATATTTGAATCTCATTTCTATTCGTGGATTAGTGCAAAATGATTCGTGGTCCCTTATTCAGATATTGCAGTGACTTTTCCCTGTGTTCATTAACCGCGATTAATAAAAAAGGTTTTTCAAAATCGTACAAATTAACACAAAAATTTACTCAACGTCAAAAAAATCGCAACTCTTGAAAAATGCACTTTAAATAAATTATAACCTCATCTGAAAACAATTAGGGGGGCGCAAGGTTTAAATGGCAATGAAAGTGACTACAATTAAAAGATGTTGATTACAAAAGAACAAAAAATATTTTCTTGTGCTTGCGTAAAAAACGATTAATTAAACGTAAAAATGCTGAAAATAATCTAAAGCCTAGCGTTAGACCCTTGCTTTGATAACGGTACTCATGCGGTCTCTCATGGACCTTACAAATTTCATGATGTCTTCCCGTGGGATCCTGGCAAATACCTCGACGACGGCCTCATTAAGCGTATGGAGAGTAGTAAGAGCAGTCTCCCGCGATCGGACCTGATGTTTGAGTTACTCAAACCATGTGAAACCATCTCGAAGGTAGTCACGTGCAATTACCGCGGCGTAAGAGCGGGCGATATCATGCATCAATGAAAACCTTCAAGAAAAACTGCAAGAGTGCAATGACTTTGGCGGCTTCATCAGCATTGGTATCCATAGTATTTTGTGCTTGAAATATGTGTTATTACTCAGAAAATACTTTTTACTGAATTAAAAAAGAAAAAAAAGAACGACAATCGTGTTATATTCTGCCTAAAGCATAGATATTAAAAAAAGCCACAATAAAATTCCATTTTTTTATTACTACCTTAACCACGTATAAAATAGGACATTTGAACGGTTAAAAACAATGTTAGTTTTTAGAGCATTAAATGGGCTTTGATACATGTAATGCTTCGTATATAATGAGTTACTTAGGAGCTATGTAGGAATGATATAAATTTGATTTCTTAAACGTGCGATTTTTTTGACCTTGAGTTTATATGACGTTAAATGATATCGCTGCATACATTTTTATTAAATTTCTTATTCAAAGCCTCGAAACAAAAAAATAATTATCCAACTTGAATAAATAATGTAATATAAATATGCTAATAATATTAGTAAAATCACTCATAGTCTTTTATTTTAATAAAAAACACGACAAAGGTAAATGTAAGCAAAAGTCCTCAAATTAAAAAATGATATACAGTATTTACTATTAAATTTATTTTGATCTTAAGAGGGCGATATAGGCTGGAATGCTAATTTCTGTTATACCAAAAATATCCATTTAATGTACTTAAAATCATTACACAATTTCACATTAAGTACAATGTGATTTATCTGTTTTATACTTTTAAGTAATTTATATCATTTTATAATGGCGCCTTAATTTTTGTTTGAAATTTGACGTTTATACCGTTTTGTAGTTACATTTCATGAATTATTGCACAAAATCACAACAAATTCTATTAATTTAACAACCAAATGCAATACACGCTATAAAAAATTTGCCCACGTGTTGGAACAATGGTCACTTCCAGTCTTTTTAGCTTAAAATACAATACATAAAAAATTCTCAGTTACCTCATGCTGGACAAAAGCAAGTTATACAGCATATATTTTTTTTAATCCTCCAGATACTGTCTATTGACAGTGAAATTCCGGCACCTTTTCAAAAATATTCAAAAATAAAAGAACAGAAAAGCAGAATGCACAATCTCATGAACCAAAAACGGCGTGCTCTTAAATTTTACTTCTTTTTAAATGAAAAGGAAAATATAATGGCAAAATTTATATTGTATGGAAACAACAACTGCGGCGTTTACCTTTAACTCATAATCTAAAATAATGCAAGAATCAAGAATTTTTATTGCTTGATTACATAAACACAGCGGATTGCCATTAAAAATGTTTTTTAAGGCAATCTTTTGTTAGGAGAAAATTGGACTAAATTGTCTTGTTATACTTTACTTACATATATTCCATAAAAGAATATGGGTACGATTTCGGAACAAACAAAAGTGTGATCGGGAAAATCACTTTTATTGTTTTATGGAATATTATATTTCACGACATTTGTAGTAAGTAGGTATAATTATTATTTAAAACAAATTTTTTTTATCAAAAAATATTTTGTAAAATAATTTTCTTGGATAATTCTACAATTTAGGATAGTTACTTAAACTAATACATGCAAACTTTAACAAAGTCTCTAATCACTACAAGTTTAAAAATACTACCAATTTAACTGGTGTTACTTTTAATGTAAATGGAATATTTACTCGGGGAATATTTAATATCTCACGGGATCATTTTTAAAATTGCACAAAACTTTGGTGCTAAAATTTACAAAAAAGCCTTAAACTAAGCATTTTGATATATTTAGTTATTCATACAAATTATTATAAAAAATGTGTCAGTTGGATAAATTAATACTACATGACATATGATTTATTATTTTATCTATTTAAAACAAAATATAAAAGCACATAGATCTAAAAAATAAAAATAAATTAATTCATTTATGCTCACATTTCCTAATATTTTTCTGAGCTTTTTATTTTACCATAAAAAAATCCTTACAAAACTACATCATAAAAAAAATATAAAATATTACAAGTAGCAAAAATGAATTTAAGTTACTACAATTTGCACATATTGGACTAGGTTTTTCTTAGACTGAAGCTAACATTTCTTTATTAAATAAATATTTGCGTTATACCCTATTTATAAGATAAATAATATCACCGGCACTCCGCAACTTTCTCCTACTCATTCGAACAAAATGGAATGTATGTGAGATCTAACTTGACTAGGAAACGTAAAAATAACCCTTTAATAGGCATGAACGTACATTAAAAATATTAATTTAATTATGGCTATTACTATACACTATAATATAGTCTGATTGTGATTATCGTGCAATCATAACAACAGTATTTTGTCAAAATATAAGGTTTAGTTCAAATATTGTTGAGTTTTAAATGAAACAAACAACAAACAGTAAACAGAAACCAACACAATTGCCATATGCAATTAACCCAAGAAACCAAATCAGTCGATGCTTAAAAATATTTTCAGGGTTCTGTAGCCGAACAAGTGCCTTATAATTTTTGTCCATCATGGCTGATCATCTTCCAGTTTGTATGTCACAATTATTATTTGAAAACTGTTAAAACTACAGCAATACAATGTGGTTAAGATAATTAATTTCGCTACAAAAATGTGTAGGTGTTGATCTCAAAAAAGCTTACGTACACACACAGCGAGAAAGAGAAAGACATCACTTTTACAAATAATATTCACAAATGATTCTCCAGGCCTAAAAAGGTAAAGAAAACACATTTTCAGCAATTCCTATATTAGGACGGTCATACCGGAATTGATCTAATAAATTGGTCCAAAATACAATTAACGAGTTTTTTTTTTAATATCCTATGGAAATACTATGAACATATTAAATATTTGAATTTTGTAAAACCTTGACAATTTTGTTTAATTATTTATCATTGTAGATTGTAGATTTTGTTTTTGATGGGATAGACCTTAATAATATTTATTCATTAGAAATTAGTTTTAGCCGCTTCGCCGGACTACAAAGACATTATATAAAAATTCTGCTTTGTTTTTAGTATCTTTGTCTTCATATATATTCTTACTACATATAGTAGATATATTACGTTTGATTCGGTTTCTTGGACTATATATAATAGTAATAATCTTTTTTAACAGTCCAGGGTTTAACAAAGACGTGTTATATAAACCTTTGAATGCATGTTTGTGTTATATTAATTATATGGTTTTTGTTTTTTTAGGTTTTTTTGTTGGTATGTAATTGACGAAGTACCATAGACATAAAGAACTGGACAGCTCATTTCTTAGCCCGCTGTGCAAAAAAATTCGTAAAAGTGTGACGGAGACGAAGCGAACGTGTAGTTTCTTGTCTATGAGAAAAGATATTACAGGTTAACTTGGTCTCTTTCAAAGTGTGGCCAATTTTGTGAGCCTATTTCACATACAGAACTCGAAGTCTACGCACAGTACATACAAAAACATATGGTATAAAGAAGAAATTAAAATATACAAAGTTTGGCTTAAATTATGTTACATGCCGGGTTTCACACACTTTCTCCGATTCAATCAGACGTGTAACTAAGTTCACTGTAAAATTTGCAAAAATTATAAATATGCATATTTAAAGTTATTGCATTTATTTATTAAACTAGAAGCCTGCAGAGTAGGTGAACACTTTAGCGAAAACATGGTATTTTTGATCCGGAGAAAGGGACCGGATACGTAGTTGGAGGATATCAAACTCATTTTAGGGATTTCATACCCTTTGGGGGCGGGATAGGCAAAATACTAGTATTATTAGCTGCTATCATGGGAAACCCAAGTATGTCTTTTGTGAAGGCCCCATGGAAAAAAAAATATGAAAATTGCATCTTTTCGACGTTTTTGTTTCTTTTTTTTTTCATTGCACGAATTGCATTCTGTTATGTGTGTTTAGCCTCTATAATTAGGCCATGTGAGTATAATATATAACTTAAATACATATCAATATATAAAATACATACATAAAATTTAAATATCACTGATTTATGAAGTTGAATAACATGGCATACACCTCCGCCTAGTATGCTAATAATATAAGTATAATTTCTTAAGTATAAACTCATTTACATTTACAAAACATTGGCTTCGATTGTTCATAAAGTTTTTATAAGTCTATCCTACTTGCACTTACAAAGCGTTTACGACCTTTTAATTAAGGCAATAGAAATCCTTCTAATAGTGCCTTTCAGGCGCAGTAATTACTGTGTAGTAAAACGACTCTGATGGATGATAAAGGTAGATACTCATAGTACTAAAGCACGAATAAAAATGCTATGTATCATAGAATCAACAATATTTGGTCACTCAGATGACATATTTGGTACAGCATAACTCGCAACGGACTAGAACTGTAGACCTAGCTCGATCATAACTTTTGTTTAGGCCATAAATAGCAATCCAACGGTGTATTGCACATGGGCAATAGCAGAGTTCATACATTTCCTGGAATCATCCTTTGGTAAGATATACAGTTGAATAAGTTAAATATATTGCACTTTTAAGATGATAACTCAATAAAAAATTGCAGAAATTTGAGAAATCGTTAACAAAACTTGATATAAGCAAATTAAATTTTATTGAAAATAGAATTAATAATAAAGCGAAATGTAACAGAATGAAGTTTTTCGTAACAAGTTCCTAAAAATTATTTATTTCCAAAAAAGGTGTAAGAAAATGAAAAATGCATTTTTTTTTGGTACAATGGTCCACTAGTCCTGTCACTTATAGATAAATTTGCACAAAAACAACGATTTTCAAATACGCGCGTGAAGAACTGTAATTAATTTAATTATACAGGTTTATTGGCTATTCGTACTTTTCTTATTTTATTGGTGTAAGTTTTCCTAATTTCGCAATCACTGTACTTTGAGGTTTAGCGACCCCGACCTATTATGAGTATCGTAATGGGTTATAATTTTCAACCCAATTTTAATTTTCACGTAACCATTTTGTAGTGTTCAACTATCTGCAAGCCTAAATACATTAAATTAAATAATAATACTTACATATATTCATCTAAATACACAACATAATAGCATTATAAATATTGACTATTTATTGACGTTTGACTAGAAACGTTTGATCTAGAGATCGTTTTGTCTGTCCACTGACGCAATCCAGAAACCATCATACCGTGATACTTTTTACCGTAAAAGTACCTTATGTTTAATTAGTGACTTGAAGTTGCCATACAGCTTTTCGAATGTTAAAGACTAAGTTTCAATGCAACTATTTCAAAATAATATTTCACTATATAAATTTCCTGCATTTTCATTATATTCGACAAAGGCGTACACGAGTATATTAACAAAGATCATTACAACTATTTAAAGATAGGGTTTTTTGAGTAGAATAGTAACATATGTATACTTTTGCTGATAAGGAAAAATTAAAACATTCGAAATCTAAAAGGACAACTCCAAGTTTGTCTCATAGCACTAACAAATGATGTGTGGAGGAGACACGGCGTCACAAGAGATGATCATCTTGATCGTCATCATTATCATCGTTATCATCATCAGAATCAGCAGAATCCAAACTTGGTACAAGGTCCAAATCCTGGTCACAAACCTGGTCTAGGTCTACTGATGGAGCATCGTCATCTTTCCACTTGTCCATAGATCGCCTTCGAGCGTTCATGAAAAAATTTCCAACTGTAGTTGGTTCTAAACCTAACTGTCTTGCTATTGTCACTTGCATTTCTTTAGACGGCCTTTTCGTTTCCTGAAATAATGACATAATCAATGATAAATGCACAATTACAAGCTTTTCTTTGAACTTGCGTTCAGTTGGAAGGGAAAAATTCCAAGATGGAATTTCTAACTGCAAGAAATATTTTTTCCTTATTACATTTATTAAACTATAGGGGTCATATTTATGGCAATTAAAAAAAGAAACAAGCAACATCTCTTGAGAATAATTATTTTTATATTTGAGAACTTTCCTCAAGAGACATTAATAAAGTTAAAAGATGTTATGACAACTGTTTCAGCGAACGGTTAATAAGGCTTATTATATCCACCCTTTGCC
This sequence comes from Apoda limacodes, assembly GCA_946406115.1. Classification (NCBI taxonomy): domain Eukaryota; kingdom Metazoa; phylum Arthropoda; class Insecta; order Lepidoptera; family Limacodidae; genus Apoda; species Apoda limacodes. Next base: position 14,830,780 of record OX291540.1, read on the forward strand.
AATATCATTATTGTATATGATACATACATAATACGGTTTACACATAACTAGGTGAGTTCTAGGCGCTTATAAAAAGAGCAATTAACACCTTTTGACACTGTGTTATATAACTGAAGAAAAATAAATAATAGAATAAATAATCATCATTCGCGTTGAAATCCTAAACTAGGTCAGGACATAGAATTAAGATGGCAAGTAATCTTAAGATTAAATGAGAAATATAACTTGAAGAAAGGACACAGATAACTATTATGCGTTTAAGCTTCGATGATGTACATATATTACATACCGATGACTTGGTTGTCGTCGAGACAAATTGAGAAGACCTATTCCACGATGCAACCCTAGAGTTTTTGCTGTTCATAACAAAGGCCAAAGTTAATAGTAAGTTAAAACTCTCACTACTTCAGTCTTCTAAAGATTGTTCAAACAAAAATCATTTGCGACGCGAAGAGTTTGCAGACAGCTTTATGGAAAAGGCCCTAGGAACCTATTTTACGAAACCCTCTTCAAAATCTTCACGCCGCAAATCCCACATCTTCACACCCAGTTTTCTGTTCATTTTGTACTTTGTTATGATGAACAATCAATTAGGAAAAATTAATAGATAAGAATTCGTTCCAAAAAGTAAGCTTACACTGTCTTTGCCAATCTGTTTTCCAAAAACTTTACTTCTATATGCTTTTAAAGTTTCATACTAATTATAACCACTTCATACTCTTGCTAGTTTTTTGAAGTATTACTTTGTAAATATTAAGTGTAACAATTTCAAACATTTTAATATCTTTTTTAATTCATGTAAATTTATTAGTTCTATTATTCATTGATTTTTTATTATTTTTTTGAGCTGGAGTAAGCAATAGATTTTTTGTGTACCTTTTGCGACCGTTAAAATATAATGTAATTTTGAAATTTTGATTCTAGCAGCTATTATAAAATCATAATTAAAACAAGAGTATACGTATTTTTTTTTCACAAACAAGTTTTTATCAGACCCTGGTTTTCGTTTAAGACTAGAGTGCTTGTCAAGACAAATCAAATATTTTTTAACGTTTTTAAAGAACGAATTTATTAAGTAGCGTCTGTGGTAAAAATTGTGGTAGAAGGTAACGGTTTCTTCGTTTATAGTTAAGGGTTCGCAATCAGAATGCGAATGCGTCATTATGAGCCCATAAACCTGCATGAACTCAAGAATATCTCTGGGTCTTGTTTAATACAAGATAAACAACCCGTTTAGATACGCTGCTAATCTCCACTGTCTCTGCTACCTTTTGTCTCTGTGCCAATAACGTACCAGGTAATCTAACTTAAATGGTATGTATAAAATCCTTTCTCCTTGCCAGTATTTGCTAGTAATTTTGCCTTGCGTAGTTATGTCTGCAAGTTTGCAATAATAACGATGCCTTCTGTTATGCATTCATAAAGTTCACCGCACAAACGCTGTAAGCCTCTCATTACTGACCACATGAACTACGTACCATCAAAATCAAACTTCTAAAAAAAGCCTATTCCTCGCTTTCCCCGTTGTTTGTTCTGCTGTGCCAAATGTTTCAGACCAATTTTGACTAAGTTCTAGTTATCGGATAGTGTTGCAATTTTGCAAACACTTTGGGATTACGAGAAAATGTAAATTTAAAAAACTCCGTTTTAGTTAAAATTTAATTAATTTCAGTCGGAAAGCAATATGGGGCTGAACATGGCCTAGGAAAGAACGAAATTTTTCAAATGGAAAAAATACGCAACATATCATAACTTTGTACTTAAAGCAAAATATAAAAAAATAAACCTTGATTGTTCCTGCGGGTAAATATAAACTGTTTTATTATTGCCATAGACATTTGGATTCATAAAACAATAAGCATGTATAATGGACACAGGATGAAGCTGAGTCATCAACTTAGAGACCTTAAAGTAGAACTAAGCTACATGAACTGGTAGTTATACTGGGTTTGTCAAACATAAGTGAACAAAGGGAGGACACGGTTACCCTAGAGTAAGCTGATGTACTAGTGTAGGTTGTCAACATATCGTTCATTAACATTGTCGGGGAAATTAGCAGTGTTTTTTGTCGACGAATCTAGAATCGGTACTATAGACTTGGGCCATCGAAATCACTGGAAAAAACAGCTAGTTACCTTCCCCGAAATATAGCCCTTTCTGAAGACCTTATTGTAGTAGACGAAACCCCATGTCCCGAAGTTGTGACTAGACAGGATCAATCTCAGTTTAATGGATAGGTGGCATATATTTACAGTTTTTGTTAACGAATAACAAGTGAACTATCGACAGTGATCATAATATTTTGTTAGAGTCACTCTAAAAATTAATGACTATGTCTAAACAAATTGCTTATACGTTATCTCTTAGAGCTTTGCTGTGTCAAGCATGTTAAAGCAGTTTTATTTGGAGCTACCAACAAAATAATTCGCTGAGTACCACAAGCGACGTTGATAAAATGATCAACGAATTGATAAATACGGAAATGGGATGCATATTTTACAACCTGCAGTACTAAATAAAATAGGAAGTCTAAACGTTTGCCTGAGACTTTGAAACTCATGAAGCAGAGACGGGACCCAAAGATCTTCGTCAAATGCAAAATTTTTGAACTAACTATCCGACGTCACATCTAAATGCTTATACGAAAGATTCTGACACTTATCTTCTGCCACCCGTAAGTCTCTTTAGTCTGTATATTTTAACCTAATTGAAATCTAAATTTTAGGTAAGATATGTTCATCATGACTTGGAATACTTAGGCAGCTCAGTATTGAAGTATGTTACATTTTTTGGTCTCAATCGTAATCGTAATTGGTAACTACGTATAATGTCACAGTCATACCATTTTCTAAAGATATAGAGTTCAATTTCTTAGGAAAACAGTTATTGTTATTTCAATTCGATGTATCCCATACTGACTTTAATAAGTATCAGATTTTTTTTCTTAATTATGACTGCTGTGTCCATTTACAATATCGATGACATAAATAGGACATCTTAAATTGTACATGTGTTGAATTTCTAACTGTTATTCTAGGCGAATATCGTGAGTCCTATGTTATTGAAGCTATTCCTTTATTGTTATATTAAAAATTCTTATTATTTTTAATTTCCTCATTTTCTATTAAGACGGATATAAAGCTAAAACTTCTTGATTCATTATAATATACTGGCATATTGAATCTGTTTCTCAAAACTATGAATAAATAGTTTGAAACTCAAAAAAAAAACCGGAAGCTATCAAGCCGCCTGCCTTCAGCGCTGTAGCATCTTTTGTCAACTCTCGTCTACCACACTGCTGCCCAAGTTCGATAGCATAATCGAATACTGGTCAACTTATTATCCGTGGGAAGGAGAACCGGCATCGTTCCGATTGCGCTGAGGGGTCTAGTCTAGTCGAGACGGTCGATAGTGACAATATGCACGGGAATAATAATAGAAATAGAATAATAATACCACGGGTTTTCTTGTTTGTCTGACAATTTTACAGCAGTTTTCTGTGGTATTAAAATAGCGTAATACAATAGTAAACACAAGCACATTCTGAAAAATGTACCTACGGACACACAACAAGGATGACGAGCATGTATACAATATAGTTGTAACAGAATTTATAGGTACACCGTAGGAATTAAATTGTGCTGTACTAACGGAGTATGTCAACACTCTGTTAAAACTACATCACATCGTGCCTGTTGAACAATCGAATCTGATTAATTGCTATTACTTTTTATTTTTATGTATCAATCGCATAATTACTGTAAACCCAATTATACTAAAATAAAATTATGGAATTCGCATTCCTATTTGAACATATGTTCCTCTCATTCACGCAACAGCTTTATTGAATAACATCGTTATTTATACTTAATATTACACTCTTATGTTTAATTAAATTTCGCAAAATAATTTTAAAACAAAAGAGCATTGTTAAGCTTTATTTATTTTTTATAATCAAAACCTTAGCTATTCCCAAATTAAACTCGCACTTTACAAATCTATATATAAATACAATTTTGTAAATAAAAATTACACCATTGTATTTAAATTTGTATTTAGAAATGCATTCCCATCGTAAAAGATCGGAAATTTAGGCAAATGTCAAATATTTGTTATACAAACATTATTTTAAATCTTAATAAAATAAATAACATGAAAGAGGTATTCCTACCCAACAAATTAATACTTAAACGGAAAAAATAAAAAACACGCTAGCAGAAGTAGTTGACAAATAAAAACTTCTTTATTAGATTCCAGCCTATTTTTACGTAAGAGTACATCCTTTTGCCAAATTTTTGATCCATACATAAATACACATAAAGCAATCAGAAATCATGCACAGGTTTAATTTCAGCATTGTAAATAAAATTCGCATTGGCCTTTAAGAATATGCACTTTTTGTTAAGTTTATAAGGTTTTCTTTGTCAATATCACATGAGAGTCTTTCAGCGGTACCAGCCAATAAAAAGTAAAGTTCACATTCTATAAAATAACGGAACATTATCTAAAATTTCAAAGCCACAAACGGCTACGTAATTAAGAAATCAGAGCTCAGACCGCTGGTGCCGCTGTTGTCGCACAGCCGAGCGATGAAAACAAACATAGTCGTAGGTAGGCAAAAAAATACAATCACAATACAGATTCCTATTATATAACTACGTTAAAAGAAAACTATTTCTAGAAAAGAAGCTATTTATAAGATTATAAAAATACCCACCTTAAAAATAGCCTGTAGAGTACGCCGCTGGAGGTCTGTGAAAACCAAACGGGGTTTCTTCGGGGAAGGCAGCGTATCCGAAGCTATATCCTCCTTGCGTTTGCAACCTGGAATGTTTTATATTAAATATAAGAAACATATTTTATATATATTTAAAATTATTTGACTTCATTAGGTAACATGTAAACAAAGAATTTATTTGAAAAAATTAAGGATTTTTATGACTATTATTAGATTTGTTATTAAACACAACTATAGTGTGTAGGTATTCACTTTTTGTGCATGTGTGTATTTTGTACGTTACAGGTACACTTCCTATTTTATTAGTAGGGGAGAGTGGGTAACAGCGGATCACGGGTCACAGCGGATTATTCGCTATAATTCTTACGTCTGATGCTTTACGCACACAAGCAAACGCGTGGCTACTGCTCGTCGATACCCCCCTCTCACGCGCCAGTCGCCGCCACGCTCGCCGAGCGGAATCACGTGCTGTCACACGCAGACCAGTAGGTAAGTACGAAAGTATTTTTTTACGTAATTTAGAAATTTGTCGTATTCCCAACGCTTTAATAAATATAAATGATAGTCGTATGTTTTGAACTTGTTATTTGATAAATCCGTCGTGGGTTATGTAATTTTGGCTTGGGTATAAGTAGTTATTTTTTGAATATTTTTTTTGTGTCGTACCGGCCTATGGGTCACAGTGAATAATTTTAATTTGGGTCACAGCGGACTGTGATCCAGTGTGACCCAAGTGGAAATTACATAAATAGCGTAAAATTAAAATGGATTTGTTCTTCTTCGTAGGTAACAATACCTCGCAATAGGGTACGAAAAACCAATATCGGTCTTCATACTGAAGAACAGATGAGTAATGCCTTAAAACTTATATCTGATGGCCGAACAATAAGATCTGTGGCTAAATCAACTGCTATTCCATACACAACGTTATATCGATACCATGTCAAGAGTACAAAAAACCCTGATCCTGCAAAACCAGTGAGGCTAACACCTAATTATGCAGTTCATAAGATATTTACTGACGCGGAAGAAAAGGAGATAGTTGATTATATTCTTAAGAGCAGTCAAATGTTCTAGGGAAGTCAATTTTTCATATGCCAAATGTGCCAGATATTGGCACGGTAGCGCTGCATGATATTAAGATGATTTTACCAAAACCTACGTTTTCTGGAACTACAAAGAGGAAGCAAGGCATGTACAACTTTAACGTTGATCTTTCTAACATTAATTTACGCTAATCCAATTTAATTTGACCTCAAACCGAATCTCAGACAATTTTGAGATATCAGAAAATGAAAATATTTGTTTTTATAGTTTATTTTTTGTTAACGATTACTGAAAAAGTAATAATTTTTATTTTTAATAGTTGATATATCAACAATGTTCCTATTAAAGTTTATATTAATGATTAGGTACTCGAGGAGTAAATATATTTATGTTTAATAGTTGAGTTAGCATTTAACAAAATTCTTATTAAAATGTTTGTTAATGATTACTGAAGAAGTAAATATGTTTATTTGAATAGAGAAGAGAACTTTGTGGAAATGAAAGGACTAGAACTGATGTTTATTTAAACAAAATGTTGATTAGTTTAGGTCTCTTTATACCAGCATAATTTGAAAGACTTGTTAATTTTTGATAAGAAAATTGGTATTTTATTGAACTTTTTTTTAAAAGATCCAGTGTACCCCAAGCGATTCCCTGTCACCCATGAAAAGATCCAAAGTGACCCATCCACGGGTCACAGTGGATCATTTCCCATTTTTTAAAAAACTTATTATAACTTGTAAATTTATGCCGTTTTTACCAATAATTGCACCTGGTTTTGTAGATTAGGGACATATCTTGTGGTTAATTATCATAGATTAATTATTTACGCATAAACTTGGGATTTGTGGAGCTTGAAAAAAAAAGTGATCCATTGTTACCCACTCTCCCCTACACTTAGTTACACTAGAGTTCTTCTACACTAGTTTTCCCTCTTTTAATGGTTTATACGTAGAATCACATCATTATAAGTACAAAAGTTAAGAAATTAACTTGAAAAAGAAAAGTATTAAACGTTGTTATGTTTATACAGGTTTTGACGTCACCAAGATGGCGGCGTTTTAACCTCTAAAACAGTTTCATGTTTTAAGTATATATTTTCATACGAAATAATTATTTTATTATCCATATAGATTTTATATTGTAATTCAGCAATGTTAGCAATTGATTAAAATATAAAGAATAATACATGCACTTTCTCTTTACTTGCTCTTTTCTAGTACGACATCTAGTAAGTTAGTACTTTACATACAATAAAAATTACCCTAATGCTGTTTTATCTTATTTGTTTATGTCGATTGCAATCAGAATACACATTTTATTCACAGCTTAATGTCAAATACTACACAATCAATCTAAACATGACTTCATAATTTTCATAATATGTCAGGAAGCAATAGGGGTATATTTTTTCGTCCCAGGTCTTTTATTTTACCGCTTATTACTTTATACCTGGTAATTTGCGACATAAAGCCATCTTAGTCCAAATGCATTGTTACTCAAGATTAAAGTGCCACCTTAGTTCAAATGCACTGTATCAGAAGCAGTGTTGCAGCAATACAAACGCCCTCACCACAAACACTTTAATCCTGAGTGACAGTGCATTTCGACTAAGGTGGCTTTATGTCGCAAATAACCAGGTAAAGGTAATTTTATATATATATATATATATATATATATATAAATACATATAAAATCACTATCGTTGTCTTTCGTAGACACTAACAAAATTTAAAAAAGGAATATAATACTTACTGCCTCTCTGAGGAATCTGGGCCGCTGTAACAATAAAATCATTTAAGATTGATTTTATAACTATTTATCAACTCGATTCTAAAATTAATAAATGTTAACATCAAATACATCCTGAAGGTTTTCCTAATATAAGATCTAGAAACAACAACCATGCTACTAAACACTGACTAAGAACAAGCCTTCAAATGTACTAGCAAAGTCAGGCGTTCAAGAAACGTTTAAGTAATAATATTATATTTTTTTTAATCTTAAAGCTCAAAAATATATTGATTAAAACATATTAATTAAATATATTGATTCTGAAACAAATAGGTACCCAACAAGAATACGGAGAGTATTAAAGGTAAAAGAATTGCTTTAAAAAAAGCTAGTACAGCTGAGAACATTGAACAAATAGAAATGTAAGCTAGACGTATGATTAGAAATCCATCAACTTTTTTCATAAATCTTACAAATAAAGGTAACAAAATATTCACGGAAAAAACTATGAACAACATACAAATGCAACGAGATACGATTAGTAACTCCATTTATTGAGCACCTTTACCAGAACTAAATGCTACTAATTACAATAAAAGCTCGTTCCAGAATGTTTGATTTAATCTAAAACATATATTATGAAAATGCATACCTGGCGACAATGTAAACAACATTAATAAAGGATTATGTATCTCGTAGGTACCTATATAAAAATTATATAGAAATAAAACTATAGCAGCCCGGGCAGGGAGGAAAATAAAAATGGATAGAAGGGGCAGCGGTAGCAGTCTAACATTCATATTGGCTTCTTTAAGCTAAAAATACATTAACAACTAGAAAACAATTTCATAAAAATTTGTCTAAAACATTTACATAGTCGTTTTTTTCTATAGACAGTATCAAGTTTGTATTACATTTGACATACAGAAAATTTCTAAAGGCAAGTTTTTTGAGGTGAAACTGAAAAAGGATACTGCCTATTTAAAAAACGAACATATTTAAGTAGAAATTTCTAAACATTTTACACATTACATTAGTAAAGATTAAGAGAAACAAATAATAAAATAAGATATAGAAACAATCAAACATTTTGACCTTAATCAATAACTAACACAAGCTTACTTGTCGCAAAGAGATTAAGTCTACATTTCAAACTATCAGATTATCTTAAATAGAACACACATTTTGTTTTATATTTGCAACAAGCTATACCAGTAGTATTGTTAAAGGCAGAGCTTAAAATACTTATAAGAAACCAATTCCACTGCTACAGCCACAGGATTCGTATGACAGAGAGGATTAAAAACAAAAATTGTAATATGATTCTTCATCCTAAAAAGATGAAAAATTTTTGAAAAGATTTTCAAGATGAAAATAAAAAAAGTTAAAAGTATGCAACAATTATAACCACTTACGACATCATCTACAACAGACGATGATAAAAATAAACATTTAGAACCGTGATCTTTTTAATAAACAATAAAAAATAATCATAAAAGGCAATGAGAACTCAGACCAAAATCAGGAAAGCAGATTTAAGGATTTTAGGAATCGGGAAAGAGGCAGGACTTAGATCAATTCTGGGAAGGACTCACAAGCAAGAAACATCCCCGGCAGGTTCATATGCCGGTGTGTCCCAGTGAGATGAAGGCCCGGATGAGTACATGGAAGAGCCCTGGGGCAAAGATGGTGCTCCTGAATATTCTCTTGGCTGGCAGTAAGTTTGAGGGACATTGTTTACATTGTCGCCTTTTGCTGATTGCTGCTGAATTGAAGGATCTGTAAAATTATATTGTCGCTTTAATGTAATGATGTGTTACTTTTTAACCAATAAATTATTTGTTTTATGAAAATAAATTTTTATCCATTAATTATTTGTTACACAACAGCGCTTTTATTAAAAAAACATTGAAACATAAAACTCAACAAATTGCGAGCGTGAGATAACGACAAAAGAGATTCCTGACAGGTAACCAGTCAAAGTGACATTAACATTTCAAGCAAATCAAGTGTACGCTATAGTGAATATACAACAAATTTTAAAACTTTATACAATCAAAATGTATTGTCATTTAGTAAAAACTAATTAAATACACATACATATATAAATACATATCTACACTCATATATACTACTTTATAAGTAAAACTGAATAATTTATAAATAAATATATATTTAATTATGTGTATAAGGTTGTGCAGTAACGTTAAATAACATTAAACAACGATTGATAACATTCTTTTAAGCGCTTTTTAAAAAGAAAGATAGATAATCACGACTGGCATGAGGCAAAGAAATCCAAAATAAGAATAAAATCACTAAAGGCATCATATGTATATATTAAATACATATATATAGATTTAGGTGTCTTACCCATTTCGGCACTGGCGATGGGAGGTCTTAAGTTTTAAAAGTAACATTCGGCGTAATATTAAAATAGTAATAATAAAAGTAGGTATATTCATAAATTGATATCAGTAAGAGGATCTTTACTTATGAGTTTCAACGTATTTACAAGTGAGCTTACTATTTTTTTTAAATACTACTCAAGTGTCGTTTTAATACAGTACACAGTACAATACTTCTGTATATACAATAAAAACAAAAAGTGTTATTTTTAACGTTATATTTTTCAAATATAACGTTAAAAATAACACTTTTTACCGCTTAAAATAAATCCTCAGTTTAATGTGAAATTTTACTCATTTTTTTTACATATAGCTATTCTTTTAAAGCAAATGATACCAAACTAATAATTGTTAAAGTAAAAATAGTAAATGACCACCAAAATTTGCACTACATCTTTACTTAAAATGTTATCCAAATATTTAAGCTCTCGTTATCCTCTAAAAGTAAATTACTCTAGATAAATCATTGTTTACAGAAACATAATAAATATGCTCCTAAAGTTTGACCCTGTACTATTGTAAAATGTTAACTTAAATCTGAGCTTTAAAGTCGAAATTATTAACCTTAAAAATTAAATTAGAAGTTGTCATTTTAAGAGAGGTAGGGCACTGCAAGTACTCGCTCGAATAAGCTGCCCGAACAAATAAAGCGGGGCATAGCGAGTACTTGCTTGAATGAGCGGCCCGAACTGGGGAAGTACCTCCACCTTACAGAAAACCGCGGCCACAATAACACTAACATTGAGTAGTGTTGTGTTCCTGGCGGTCAGAGCTCTCTTTGAGGATTCGCTGCGCGGACAGCGGAGGACCGACGGTGCTTGTAGATGTCATTGCTTGGCGTAGACGCGGCGTGCTGGTTCGGCGGTCAGGGAGACCTGATGAAACGGCTGACCGCTGGCCGCCCGCAGGTTGAACGGGTTCCCGAACCCAGGGATCACTTAATCTCCGCCCTGGGAGGCTGATCCGCCAACCTGTGTAAAGTCTCTGAAGTAGTAGTCGTGCCGGAGAAGGAGACCAGAGTGGACCCGGCTACTACAACAGAGGGGGATCAGGGGCCCTTCCGCCCGCCGTGCCAGCAACCGTATCATCTGTGTTGAGCTTCGGCAGTCTTAGTACCGCAACTTTTTGTCTTCTAAGCTGTCTGTGCAGTGAATCCTCGTCCTTAGTCTAAGTAACTTTAAACAAAATGGCCAGGAACAGAAAAAAGAAAAGAGTTTTGACAGCGGCTACTCCATCCACATATAATGTGGATTTTTGCAACATAAGGGGTATTCACGCAAATCTTAACGCAGTCCATCACCATCTCGAGACTGCGCAGCCAACCATTCTTTTTCTAACGGAGACGCAGATATCCTGCCCGGCCGACACATCATACCTGCGTTATCCCGGCTACAAACTTGAGCACAATTTTTTGAGTCGTGCCGGTGTATGTATGTTCGTCCGGGAGGATATCTGCTGTCGCCGGCTTCATAGCCTTGAAGACAGGGACCTGTCGATATTGTGGGTGCGCGTAGATCATGGCGGCCACACTCGTATCTATGCGTGCCTATACAGGTCTCATAGCGGTGACACGGACGTAACTCGACTCTTCACGCACCTGAGTTTGACGACTGACAAAGTTCTAGAGCAATATCCTACAGCAGAATTAGTTATTTTGGGAGACTTTAACGCCCACCATCGTGAGTGGCTCAGTTCTCGAACCAATAACTATGCAGGGATATCTGCTCATGAATTTGCTCTGACCTATGGATTCTCTCAGCTGGTACTTTCTCCAACGAGAATACCAGATATAGAGGACCATACGAGCTCGTTACTGGACCTTCTGCTGACTACACGTCCGGATGGATACTCCGTCTCAGTGGATGCGCCTCTTGTATCCTCGGACCACTGTCTCGTCCGGACTCAAATGTCATGCACACAACCTGATCCTTCTGGGCCAACTCATTGGCGTCGTGTGTGGCATTATAAGTCGGCAGACTGGTAGAATTTTATGCATCGTACCCGTGGAGGCAGATCTGCTATAGCTCAGAAGATCCTGTTTCTGCGCAGCCGCAGTCACTGAGACAATCCTCGCTGGTATGGAATGTTTCATTCCTAACCTGCGAGTAGCTGCCGGCGTCAAAAATCGACCGTGGTTTAATAGGTCTTGCTGAGAAGCTAAAATTCTTAAGCAAACTGCGTATGAGGCTTGGACCACGGCTCGTAATAATAAGGGTCCGAATATTTCTGAGTTAAAACGCAAATTAAATGCTGCCTCGAGGTTCAGTAAGAAAGCAACTGCCAGAGCAAAATTCCAATTCATCGGCAAAATAGGTGGGCGACTTGCGAGCTATCCTTCTGGGAGTCGTGCTTTCTGGTCGCTTGCTAAAGCTGCCGAGGGGAACTTCTGCCAGTCGTCGTTACCACCACTGCGTAAGACCGATGGTGACTTGGCCCACAGTGCAAAAGAGAAAGCCGATCTATTGGGTAGTCTCTTTGCCTCTATCTCTCGAATGTGAACGACGAAGGCGCTGTACCACCTACTTTACCGTGGTGCGGTAAGACTATGCCGGAAATCTCTATAACACAGCGCGAGGTCCGGCGGGCGTTGCTAGACGTTCATAAGTCGAGTGGGCCAGACGGCATACCAGCAGTGGTGCTTATGCAGTGTGCTCCTGAGTTATGTCCTGTACTCACGCGCCTCTTCACGCTTTCCTACCACACCAGGAAATTTCCGTCTTCATGGAAGACTGCGAATGTGCACCCGGTGCCCAAAAAGGGCGATAGATCAGATCCATCGAATTACAGGCCTATCGCTATAACCTCTCTCCTCTCCAAGGTGATGGAGCGTGTGATCAACACACAGCTTTTGAGATACCTAGAAAAACACGACCTGATCAGTGACCGTCAATATGGCTTTCGCCACGGTCGCTCAACTGGTGACCTTCTAGTGTATCTCACACACCGATGGGCACTAGCCGTTGAGAGTCAGGGGGAGGCATTGGCATGTAGCCTAGACATAGCAAAGGCGTTCGATCGGGTCTGGCACCGGGGTCTTCTATCGAAGTTGCCATCTTACGGAGTGCCCGAGGGTTTGTGCAAATGGATGGCTAGCTTTTTGTCCGGCAGAAGCATACGAGCCGTAGTTGACGGTAGTTGCTCTGATAGCATGGACATTAATGCTGGTGTCCCGCAAGGCTCTGTGCTGTCTCCTACGCTGTTTCTACTGCACATCAATGATATGTTGGACATCAACAACATACATTGCTATGCAGATGACAGTACTGGAGACGCTTATTACACGGGCCGTGCAAGCATCCCACGTTCCGTTTTGGAGGAAAAGCGTGAAGAACTTGTGTCTCAAATCGAGATCGGTCTGTCCAAGGTCTCTGACTGGGGGCGGGAAAACTTGGTCAGATTCAACCCTTCAAAGATACAAGTCTGCGTGTTCACCGCTAAGAAAACCCCATTCACTGTAGTCCCACAATTCCAGAACACTCCCCTATCCATCTCCAAGAGCATTGGGATCCTTGGCGTTGACATCTCCAGCGATGTTCAGTTCCGAGATCATTTGCTAGACAAGGTAAAGCTGGCGTCCAAAAAACTTGGTGTACTCAACAGAGTGAAGCAGTACTTCACGTCGGGGCAAAGGTTGCTACTTTACAAGTCGCAAGTCCGGCCCCATATGGAGTACTGCTGCCATCTCTGGGCGGGTGCACCCGGATACCAGCTTGGCCCTTTTGACTCGGTTCAACGACTGGCTGTGAGAATTGTCGACGATCCCAAACTCACTTGCGGTATCGAGCCCTTAAGTCTGAGGAGAGACTTTGCCTCCCTGTGTGTGTTCTACCGCTTGTACAATGGATTGTGTTCTGAGGAATTGTTCGAAATGATGCCCACGGCTACTTTCTACCATCGCACCGCTCGCCATCGACAGAGAATTCATTCTCACACTTTGGAACCAAAATGGTCGCGTACAGTGCGGTTTCAGAGAAACTTCCTCCCGCGAACCCTTGAGTTGTGGAATGAGCTCCCTGCCAAGGTTTTCTCTAAGGACTACAGTATGGGGTTCTTCAAAAAAGAAGTTATTAGATTTCTAAAGGGTAGGCAACGCGCGAGTGATGCCCCTGGTGTTGCGAGCGTCCATAGGCTACGGTGACCGCTTACCATCAGGCGGACCGTAGACTTGTTTGCCACATTAGTGGTATTAAAAAAAATAAAAAAAAATTGCTGATTCAGCTCCTTATGATCAAGAGTTGTCGAACATTATACTTCATAAATTCGGAACTGAATTAAGAAACTGAAGTTTTGTTTGATGACCTTTTCACTAACTTTATGTAAACACACAGAGTAGAATGGCCTCTTATTACAGAGTATATTGTTTCTTCTTACCGGGTAAACAGTTGACCTGATCAGGAAAGTCAGATGACGCATGTGGCACAAGGCCGGCCGTTGTGGGTCTATATGGGAGAGGCCTTCGTTTAGCAGTGGTCCACTACCGACAAGATTAGATTTTAATAGATCTCAGGAAACCGGAAAATAGCGCAACAGGATCTTTATTGAAGTACGCATTGAGGGATAGTCTCTTATTACAGAGTATATAATTCAAGGTCCTCTTACAAGGTGAATAGATGACCTGATCAGGGCTGCAGAAAGCCAGTGGACGCAGCTGGCTCAAAGCCGACCGTTGTGGACGCATACGGCAGAGGCCTACGTTCAGTAGTGGTCAACTACCAGCTGAGATTATCTTTTAGTCGACCTTTACTATAACATATAGTAGATATATAAATTGTACAACAGAATCTATAAGGGAGAACACGGATAAAATGCCCTATTAAAAGTACCAAGGATATAAAGATACAAACACGAGCTTCTACGATTATAGGTATCAAACCAAAACCAGCATAGTAAAGAAAGCAGTGAGTGCATGATAGCCATAAGTTATGACACCAAATAATCACTTGGAGTCACAAAACGCTGCTGCCTGAGGAGTGAAGAGGCTGTAATGCTGGTATACCAAGACTATTCAATAACAACAAAATCATTAGAAGCATTGATAAACTTGGTGCACGAAAAACGGGTCAATGAGTTTTGTGGGTCTACAACATGACAGGTATGAGTCGAGTTGTGGACGCATACGGCAGAGGCCTACGTTCAGTAGTGGTCAACTACCAGCTGAGATTATCTTTTAGTCGACCTTTACTATAACATATAGTAGATATATAAATTGTACAACAGAATCTATAAGGGAGAACACGGATAAAATGCCCTATTAAAAGTACCAAGGATATAAAGATACAAACACGAGCTTCTACGATTATAGGTATCAAACCAAAACCAGCATAGTAAAGAAAGCAGTGAGTGCATGATAGCCATAAGTTATGACACCAAATAATCACTTGGAGTCACAAAACGCTGCTGCCTGAGGAGTGAAGAGGCTGTAATGCTGGTATACCAAGACTATTCAATAACAACAAAATCATTAGAAGCATTGATAAACTTGGTGCACGAAAAACGGGTCAATGAGTTTTGTGGGTCTACAACATGACAGGTATGGATACTGCAAATGCCTAGCATTGCTTTTGCATATTTTCAGACACAGTGGACCGGTTATTATTTTCTATATCTTTCATAATTTTGTGTTTATTGATCTAATTATGATCAACAATCAATATTTCATATAGATATTATTTTTATTTTTCGTTAAACAGTGAATGTGTGAAACTGCGCAGCCAACCATTCTTCTTCCAACAGAGACGCAGATATCCTACCCGGCGGAGATCCTACCTGGTGACAGACGGACGGGCGGCCGGACGGACAGCGAAGTCTTAGTAATAGGGTTCCGCTGATTACCCTTTGGGTACGGAACCCTAAGAAGATGATCGGGTGTAGTAACATGTGGGCAATTGTCAAATTGTAACTAGGCGGTATACAAATTAGCTAGTTATTATGATTGTTATCTCATATCTCATGTATATTTGTTAAATGGATTGTGTAGAGCTGTCCTTCTCAGTAAATAGATAAAATTATGGTTGCGGTATAGCGAAAGAGCTCCAAGATTTTTTTTATGTTATATTCTTTACAATAAGTAAGCATATTTCATTCCTAAAGCTTTGCTCTGAAATATAATAGGTACTACAGAGATTTTCATTTTCTGACACAATTTTTTTTTTGTCATACATACATATATACATATTATATCACTCCTGTTTACTGGAGGCGTAGCCAGAAAATAAAGACCGTCACCTCATCAAAATGATGTCATTATAACACCTGCTTAAAACATAGAAAAGTACGGCCCCTTATAGCTTCAAATTTTTTTGCCGTGAAGAAGACGTTAAAAGAAAAATGATTTAATCTAAA
Source organism: Apoda limacodes (assembly GCA_946406115.1). NCBI lineage: Eukaryota > Metazoa > Arthropoda > Insecta > Lepidoptera > Limacodidae > Apoda > Apoda limacodes. Next base: position 14,847,049 of record OX291540.1, read on the forward strand.
AAATCTATATATTTAGGGGGCTTGAAGTTTGTAAAAAGAACTGTTTAAGTGGAGGTGTATAAAGCCAGACGAATTATTCTGCATAACACGCGGATGTTAAATGTATGTACCTAGTATAGGCGAAAACCATTAAATATTAAAAACTCGAATACTTTTATTTATGTTGAAAAGTTGTTAATAAAAGCCCTAGGTTTTGTATTAAGTAATTTCAAAATCTAATTTCAGCTGAATTATATGTAACTATCGTCAAAAAAATCAATCAAAATTTGAAAAACCATGAGTTAACTTTGTGATTTTTTATAGAGAAAATTTTATTGCATTATGTTTTGGCTAATATCAGACCTTGGAACTAGTGTAGTATGTATGTTTTTTATTATTCATTAAAACTTGATTCACTTCCCGAAATTCAATTTAAGCAGAATGGCCTAAACTGGGTTAAAGGAGCCTCAGAGCTCATGTAATTTGCTTTTTTACCGGACACCGGACTAATGAATAAACGGACAGTGCGCAGTGTTATAATGAGAGCGTGTACACGTGCCGGAGGACGAACTTCCGAACATTTGTATTGGACATTGTCTGCCGGCCGGCGGCGTGATACTGTTAAAACTCTCGCTACTCGGCCCTGTTGACTTCCTACGCAAGCATCTGGTTTCGCATTTTTAACGTCTATTTTTTTACTGTTTAGTTTATACGTCCTCAGTTTTTGATCGCCGGCCTACCCTCACCTTAGGTGACCATCACGCAGGCCCAGTGCGGATTGTGGACCTTAGACGATACCCTGTAGCGACAACTTTTTTTTTAAGAATCGCGTTTGTAGGATGGATAACCATCGGTGATACGTGGATGTTATGTTGATGGCATACGTTCGTGTCTTAATTATATTACTTGATCATTTTTTTTATACATACTCATTGATTTCGCTCACCGCGGACTTGTACCTATTGGTCCTTTATCAAGTGCGAGTCTGACTCGCGCACCGAGAGGTTCGTCCCAGGACACGATTGCGCGAGCCTGACTTGCAGTTGGCTGGTTTTTATTATTTGTTGTTTTACAATATACTTCACACTACAACCAAATATTTCAAGTTTAAACCTAGATAGAGCCTTTTAGCATTTACAATAAAACAAAACCAACAAACTGTATCGTATATATATATAATACCTTAATTTACTTGTTAATTAAAAAAAATAGAAGCTTGGGTTTTTTATTTTAAACGCATCGATAGTGGACAAGTATATATGAATGCGTTTGGTGAGGACAGGCGGCTGCAGGGGGAGGCGCGATCGATAACGCTACGACGAGGGGTCTGACGTCACGAGGGTAGGGAGGATGTTTGCGTCTGTGGCACTACCAATTTTTTGTCCATATTATTATTGTTTTTGACTGACTTCTGTTATTCTATTTAGTTTATTCTATAACTATAATCGAAATAAATAGAATATAGATATATATATATATTCTATATATATTATTTTGTAGCTTAGTTTATCTAAATAACTCAGCCTTTAAATCAATTTTACATCATTCATCGCCACTAATATTATAAATGTGAAAGTGAGTTTGTCTGTTCGTCCTTCCTTCACATTAAACTTTAAATTCTGGAATATTTCATTTTTTTTTAGGAATAACTACGAGTATAAATGAATTCCGCGTGGACGAATTTATGTAGCAAGTTATGTTACTATAAGTTATGTAGAAAACTTCCTTATATACCTATTCAAGCAGTGCCTTATATACCTATGAATTTTGTACTAAAATACGTCTACGCATAATTTATAATATAAACGGTAGTTGCGTAAGTAGATATTACATTTTGCAGTTATTAGATCTGTCAAACGGCCAATGACGCTGCTGTGAGAAAGCAATGTAAATCGAACGTAGTGACGTGCTACGCTGCCGCATCGACCGCGTGGCCTGACCTGGCGCATCGATTGTGCGACAATCGATGCACGCAGCTGGCGTTACGTGTTTATTTTGAATGCATTATTTTTGTTTATAGATAGTTTTAAAAACAAAAATGTCAACGACAATGACATGTAAATAAGTAATATTTAAAAAAAGGATGCTAATGGAGAGTTTAAAATCACCGCATCAGATATACAAATAATACATTTATATTAACTTATCATGAAAGTTATCAGAAACAAAAATAGTTTTAATGAAAGTAAACTATCGTTCAATAACTGTAGAATCATATGATGCATCGATACGGTTATTCGTACTTATTTGAATAAGTCATAAAAGGTCTAACCATCATTATGTAAATAACATAACATTAGACCAAGACTTTTCCGATTGTTGAAAAGCTAAAAAAAACAAGTAGAGTTTAAACACATTTAAGAGAGCGCCCAGGGATAAATAAAACTGTAACAGTAGATTAATTTATCAACTGTTACAGTTTTACCTTATAACTACTTTATCGCAGAAGTTGCTTAGGCTATGTTTGAAATTAAAGTGAACTCTACCTAGATATTTTTAATCTAGATTTAGAGACACTTAGATATCAAAAATTTAATTGGAAATAAAAAAAAAAAGTTATTTATAGTCAGAAAAGTTATCATCATTTTAAAATTACAAATATAAATAATATAGGCAAATTTAACATTTTACTTTTTTCAATAATTTACCAAGATAAAAAATAAGTTTTTTTTAAAGGCGCTATTAAAGGTATTTCTTTTAGAAATATTTTCTCCGGAATCAACTAAAAGCAAATACAACAAACTTAATATGTATGTATGTACATTTAATGGACTCTTATCCAGACCCTGAGATTACTATAATTTTTTCTATTATCTTTGTAGTATTTTTCTCTTAATATTAGGTTCAAATAAATTGTGAATTACGAACAAAAGAACAGCGTTAATGCGCAATGTGTATCCAAACGTGCTAGCTTTAAAAGAAATTATATAAGTTTAACATACGATTGCAATTTTGAATGATGTCAAGAGTTAGCCCGAAGTTAACAAATGAGTGATTGATTTAACAGACATTTTTATTTTGGATATAGAAAATAAATTCTGAACGAGTGACATTTGTAACCCACTGGAAAGGAAAACTTCATTCAGTGACTTGTATGTCAGACAATAAACAGCGGTTTAACATGTACATTGGGTATAGCCTGCAGCTGCAGTCAATGAAGGGGTTCCTGTTTCTACCTCCTTACTTCATTATAAGACCCTCCTGGTCACAACATGTAACCCAAAAGCAACCTATAAAAAAAAATCTGTAACTCCCCATATCCAGTCGAATTATTTATTAATTAGTCGAAGTTCGATAGTACAACGTTTTAGCACCTTCGGAAATAAAAAAACTAAGAACATACATACAATGAACAATCTTTTGGCTTTGGTTATGGTACCTATTGTCACTGGAATTACAAAAGTTTACAAAGTTACAATCTGACATGACAGTTATAAGTGAAATGTGTAAGGTATCAAACCACATAAATATAAGCATTTAAATCTAATACAATTTAATATGTTAACTACGCTGACTCATGAAATTTCTTTTTTTCTAAGTAAGAAAGATATAAAATCTAGCTGGAAATGGATTTTAATTGATTCTTATATTCTTTGAAATTGAATCAGTGATTTATGGGTTAAGAAAAAAATTTCATGTTGTAGGGGTTGACAATAGAAAACTATCCCAATACCAATAGTATTGCAATTTCAAAATATGTCATTATAAAAGCCAATAATGTAAGATGCAATCAAATTTGGGAATGTGTAATAATACTTTGATTATTTATTTAAGTAAAACTAAAACCCGACTACGTAAATAATAGGAACGCGATAGGTTGAATGCTAGTTTCCAGCTTTGGCATAGTCGGGTTTAAGTTTTTAAACTTCTGTTACCCCATCATAATTAATGACAAATTAACAATCAAAAATACGTACCTGCTAGTCTCAAAGCAGACATTCTTTGAAATTCAGGCTCTTGAAGCCATTTCCACATCCGCCTAAATGTTTCTCTTCCCGATTTTAGTTTTGACCATGGCTTGGGATTCCGTAACAAATCGCTTAGTGTTCCTTGCGATCGACAGAGGACCCTCTGCGCAAATATTGCTTGAGGAATTGAGTACCGTTTTAGTTCTCCACTTATTCTTTGAGCTAATTCCTTAGTATTTATTTCTTCCGTATCGTTTTGTTGCTGTTGCTGCTGCTGCTGGGCGGCAGCTTGCTCTTCTCTTGCCAGTAACGCAGCATTGAGATCCAATCCTGGACTAGGTAAAGGTGGCGTTGGGGACCTTCTTTCAAATGAATTTGGAGATGTACTTCGTCTACTGTACGCTGATTGAGGAGATAGAGGTTCATTGTAAGGTGCTGGCGACAAAGACGCATAGGTTTGCTGTTGTTGTATAACTGTAAAGGTTCCACCAGCATGGTACGCGAATTTGTCAGAGACTGTGCTAATTGGAGGTAAAGGGAGCAACGGAGTAAGTGTGGCGTACGAGGCTGGTTCAAGCCCCGGAGGTGTCAAACGTCCATTGACGGCTGAGAGAGGGTGAAAGGCTGCATCACCATCAGGGAGGAGGTCGGCTGGGGACAGCCTTGGAGGTGAAACGTTGCTTGGGGCAACGATGACTGTAAGTGGCACGCGGTCTCGCATCCTTGCTTCGTCCATAGCGCGCGGCCGGCGGCAGCGGGGTCGCGCGGGCGACTGAACAACGCTTGCGCCACGCACCCTGCTGTCCCTTTAGCTCCGCGTTCTGCAAACACCCCCTATTCTTTACTATCTTAGAGACGACAATCTATGTCTCGTTTTTATCATACGAATTTAATTCTTTTTACAAGTGTATAAAGTCTATTTTAGATAAACAAACAAGAACACTATATGTCGTACGGACTCGAAGAGTCAATATTGCACCCTAACTCACCCCGAAGCATGATTGTCTACCATAGCGTTACTTTTATTATTTCTATTTTCAATGCTGCTTTTATTAGAATATATTTGATATGGATAGTATGTTAAACGCGCGATAGATATAGATTAGACTTTCTGTTCTTCAAGGTGTGTAACTCGTAAAATACTAGCGTTGATGCCTATTGTTCAAGCATTGCTGTCACTTGGTTATTTACACTTACCAGCCTAGCTTTACCTCGCAAGTACCTAAAACTTGCACTTTTATTATTAGCAAAGTCTTGATTAAATACTGAACTTATGTGTTGCTTAACAATGGTAAACCTTCCTTTTACTCATTGCTGCTTTATTTTGAATATTCTAAACTGTGACTAAAAGAATTTTAGTAAATCAATAAAAAAATTAAGCTATCGTTATTTTAAACATAAATTTAAAACGTTTGATAAACACCAGGTTCCTAGATAAATACATAAACTTGGGTTTTAGTAACGTAAACACATTTAAAATATTTAACCTGAATCATAATTTTCTTTAAAATTATATGCCCTTTTTAGTCACATTTTGTTTTATACGGACAAAATGCCACAAAGCCAAACTATGTGTGAAATAAATCAATTTCTTTATTAAGACTAACCGATATTGAAAGCTTGTATTGAATTCACCCATCATTTGGGAATATAATCCCAGACATTTTTTAATCCCAGGAACTCAAGACTAAGCATTTCCAATCTCAGAATCTTAGGATTTCCCAAAAACGCTACAGGTGACTAAAAATTTAAATTGTGCAATTTTAAGAACAGTACAAGTTATTTGATATAATATTTTCATTTTTTAAATTGATTATTGTTACTATTAAATATATTTTTTTTTAGAATTTAGAGGACCGCATCATAAGAAGTGCCTCGAATCATTTCATTATTCGGCTTCTCAGTAAAACGATCAGAAAATGCCCTTTCGAATTCATGCTTAAGAGAGAAATTATCATCAAGCATATCGATTTATTTCGGGACATGGACCTTAAATTGCAGTTATTTCCGATAAATTTAGTGATACTTTTTTTTCCTTTGAAAGGACGTTAGTACATATAATGGGTCAGAAAATAGGAATTTCCGAATTTATGTTTCTTTACGTTTTGTGACCTGGGAAACCACTTACTATTTTTAGAGTTATTTCTATGTATGTGTGATATTTAAAGTGATGTATGTGTATGTTTTAAAATCGGATGTCTCGAGAACAAGACTTATTTATTGCATCGACATCTCAATCGATTCCACTTTACCCTTATTCGGACTAATATTTTTTCTTAAATATATAATTCAACGGTCCCTTTTTATCAATTAAAACATTTTTTGTATACACTTTTGTCAAAAACTTTCTAATTTACACTTAGTTAATCTAGGTTTTTTAATAGAAATCTTTTATTAGTTTTTAAAATTCAAGGCAGCGGATCCAATATGGCGTAAATTTTTTTTTTTAAAAAGTTTTGAATTTCGATGTTGCTTAGTGCTATTGGGTTTCCCGGGGGTGTAGCGAATATATTATGGCGTATTTTTTTAGTAACATGGTGCTAGCGGGTTAAATACCTACCCAAACTAAATAAAGCGCATAGATTGCTAATATTTGGTAAATTTGTTGCGTGTACCTATATTCTATTGCCGTGTGCGGTTGCCAAGTCATTATATTTATTATAGAGTAGTAAATATTTCTAATATTATTACGGTCACTTTATAATGTTTTCAGTTAACTTATAAGGTAAAAGAATTATTGTTGGAAAAACTGAATAAATTAACCGGATTGGTTTCACATCAGATCTCAAAACTTCTTGCGCTAAAATAACTATTTTGCGAGGTTTCAATTTGCATGTTATGCTTTTATTGAATGTCGTTTTTTAAAGCTGCAAAAAATCAAGCTTCTCTGTTCTGTAAACTACAGCCATTTGCAAAGTTTAACACTGCCAAAGTTAATCAAAACCATATAGGGTAAGTTTTATATTATTTTTGTAAATCAAAATGTCGCAACTGCGATTTAGGAGACAAACTTACAACATACTTGAAAAAAAATCGGTTTTCGAGACCTGATTTCCGTAATGAACTATTTACATAACCACAAGTTTCTACGGAACCATGGAACCTTCGGTGCGTAGTGGTAGGTTTTCAATCTCAGACCATTAAGGGACCAGAAAGATGTCCGGGAACTCGAGATCTCGGGACAATATTCCCCGCCTTAATTGAATACTATCTACTAGTAACTTCCTCCGTATTTAAAAAAAATTTTCCTCAACTAACAAATAAATAATAAAATATAATTATTTTAGGATCCCCAAAAACCAGTTGCGACCAGTGCCACAGAGGCGCACACATAGGTACGTACATTAACAGTAGCTCCACCGTGACCCCGCTCGACATCTGGCTTGACAAAGGGGCTATAGGGCTGCTCTTGTTCTCTCATATTTATCGAGTACCACAGTTAAAGATTTAAATAACATTTTCTTGAGTTTTATAATATTTACTCTACTCTTTTCTTCATGCGTGACAATGTACTAAACTAGGTAACTAGGTACTCTTACTTACCATAACTTTGTAAGGCTAAGCGCTATAGACTCTTTGAAATAAGTTTGCTATTACTATTTTTACATTTCATAAATTTTTTGTTTGGATTTCCACTTTAAAAAATGAAAAAATTAATGGCTTCATTTATATCCTTTAGATTATTGTAAGTGACACGTGTCATAATTAAAGGTCTAAAGATAAAATTACCTACTCATGCAGTCATAAAAGTATACAGACACAAAGTCCCTGGTCACGAACACTATATTTTAAAAACCCTTTGCAAAAACGAGAAAGAAAATAAAAAAAAAAAATTATGGCCATATAATTCTTGATACCTTTTTTTGTATTCAACCTAATTTTTTCTCTCCTCACTGGTTGCGTAATTTACTAACCTCACCTTCTGCGTCATCATTAAAGTCGGTGTTGAATAATTTATCATTATCGGATAGTATGGGTACTTCTGCAATATGGTTTCACGCATCAGTGCAATAGGTATAAAAATGCTGTCTGTCTGTGTCTAATAATTAAAGTTAATTTAAAAGTTAAATATTTTTTTACTATATAGGTACTTTTTTAACTTTGGCTTATGGTTCAAAATTAGTAATCCATTTTAAGCATATGCTGCTTAAATATGCCATACCCCTGTAACCTCAGTGACTCTGCAATAATATTATTCATAGAGCTGGTCTAATTAGAACCCAATGGTAATCATACGAATTTCTGAAATACGCAACATAACCCCTTCGTTATGGGTTCACAAACCAAAAATATTTATAAATCTTTATTGAACAAAGTTTTTTTTACATTGCTTGTTGTCCCTGATTTCTAGAGTAGGGTTTTCCGTATGTTAGTAGTTAGTGGCTTGCGTACATATTATATTTCTACTTAGATTACATCCAAGTACCATGCAAATAGGTGGTGGTGTGGTCTAAATTTAACAGGAGCCTAAAATATTTACTCAAATTTGTCACAAAAAGAAAATTATAAGTAATAAAGTAAGCCCTATGCACATAGGATGTAAATTTAGGTATTTTTACAGAAGGAAATAAATTTGACGTTGATATCGATAAAATATTTTGTTTTGCGTGCGTCCCTACCTGCCACCGCCCCTATGCCGCGTCCTGTACTGGCCCACACTGAACAAGAGCGTTACCTTACTGTTACGTTGCTCATTATTAATGTCCTAATAACTTCTCTAGGTACAAAATCTTAAAACGAGTATATGTGTAGTAAAGCAATTATTATTTTAGGGTCACCTGCGAAAAATAGTGATATCCTAATAACGTGATTTACCTTTTTTTTACTGTGTTTCCGACAAAAGATCCCATTCACACACAAAAGAGTTGCTGGTTTTATTCGGAAAATTTTAAAAATTTTAATCAGTTTCTTTATACTCACAGTAAAGATGACTAAAATAACATATTTATTTCACAGTTTCTCACTATTAAATCTCTTATGAAACAGGACAAAAAACCACTATTTTACCGTACCATAAAAAATAATAAGCACCCCTTTGCATAGCACCCTATTTAATTAGCATACCAATTTTTATCAGCTCAGCTGCCAGCTGCGCGCGCAGCCGTCATGTCGCGTGACGTCAGATATCGATCTTTCTATTGTGAATCGATACTATCGACCACACACCTGTATTGCTCGTGTCACGCACTGTTGTCAATGACCTCTTAGTTTTTTTTTTTGTATTATTCAGGGCAAAGGATGTAACACCACCATATCATATTTTCAAGCCATTTTATTTTAGCCTCGGCTATTGTATAAGAATCCTTTATTTCTATGGTTTCGCCGTTAAAAGGAAGTTGTGGGAATAGATATACCTAGGAAGCGTAAGATTATGAGTCTGACCCTAATTCTGTTAGATATTTAGTAAATTAGAAATCTTTACTTTCCTGGCAAAAAACGAACACCACCATAGATAGGTACGTAAGTAGATATGTGTTTTTCCCTCATTCCAATTGTACACAAATAAAACAATGTACTTAATAAGTAAGTAAATGTAATAAAGTTTCTACCTAACCTACCTTATTGACATTATCACACGTAAAAATCATCTAAAATTAAAAAAAACCTTGACTAGGGTTGCTAGGTATGCGGCTTAGCCACGCATGTTTATGGTCATGTCCGGCAAAATATTAACATGAGCTTTCTTGAGCTTTTGGATATGCCAGTGCAGCGCGGCCGAATGATAGGTGCAAAAATTATTCGAGTTTTAGCTGTCATCTTGGATGCCAAACTCCAAGCCTAAATTTCGCTTTGGCAACAGGCAGATTTGTGTTCAGCGGGGTCGAAATACCCTTAATACGTTGTTTCGTTAATTGTTAGGTACATGATATGCTTCATGCATTTTTCTTTTATGAAAACGTGCCTGGTCTTGGTAGGTAGGGCTGATTTTTAACTTCCCTTGAAGGAAGTTATTATAATATGTGCGGATATCGAAATCACTAAAAACTGGAGAATCGTTTGCCATTATTTTTACAGTGACTTCAGTGTGTGTGTATATATGTTTGCTCCTCGACATCTCAAGAATCAATGGACCAATTTGTCTCGTGACCATATCCATCGAGATGCCACGTTATGACTTAGATCTGAAAAGAGTTTGAGCTAAATCGTTCCAGCGGTTTGTTTTTAAAACTAAAAAAAGGTTTTTTTTAATAATGAGTTACCTCAGAACTTTACGAATAGGCAAAAAAATAACCCACAGATTGGTCCCATTTATAATTTAGTTAACACAAGAAAACCAGGGTTATGTGAGAAAATGTTCTTAAGTTGTATCATTTTGATTATTTAGACGAGCTTTTACCGGTCTATTCCTCTAGACTGGCCATGTAAGTTTCTGCGTGGCGGAGGTACCACGGCGAATGAGATTAACCAAACAATATTCGAAAGATTATTCGCTCCGCATTTTAATACGTGCAGAATTATATGACGCGCATTCTAGTTGTCAACTCGACATTCTAAGGCTGGTTGCAAATCGGTCCAGTGGTTTGTTTATATCGCTAAAAAATTGTTTATATCGCTAAAAAACTGTTTTTTTCAACAGACACAATAATATAAGAATTTATTTCTTAAGAGATTCTTCTTCGTCTCTTTATTTTAAAAGAGATGTTTAAACAGGTAGGTATGATTTGGTTTTAAAATACATATGTTAGGTTTTAGGGCAAAATGACCTACACGCGTTCGGCTTTTGTATTTTAGGACCTGGCTACCCTACCCCTGAAAAAAAGTCATATCAATTGAACAAATGTAAGAGAACTGTAAGAGATGCTCATATCCTTTTTTCAACTAGAAGGGAGCTCATGGTATTCAAACGGCTAAACTGGTTTCCTTTATTCATCGCTAAGAACATTCTCGATCAAATCACCTTTCAAACAAAAAAAACTAATTAAATATCGGTTCATCCGTTTGTACCACAGACAGGTACACTAATACACACGTCAAACTTATTACATCCTTTTGTTTTCATTGATGTTAAAAATAAAGATAGGTAAGTACGGGATAGACGACCTCACAGACACAAGTCATATGCCAATTTTAAAATACGCTACCTAAATACTAACAGAACATGCCGACTATCGCCGACCGAAATTTTTAGTAGGTAGTTGATAGATATTGTCAACTACTAAAAAAATCCCAATACACTTACCAATCAATATACCAATAAACTACACTAATATACAAATACATGGAACTTATTTTAAGACATAAAGGAGTGGATTCGTTTGTGGAAATCGATTCAAATTTTCGACCAATTTCAAACTTAGGTACGTAAGAAGGTTCCTCATTCTAATAAAATTATCCAAGATTATATCACACACTATAAATTTTTTTTTTCTATTTTGTTTATTTTTGACTCCCTATTTGTTATCATCTTCGTTTCCAATAATTTTAGATACGATTCAATACATGTGTTAAAAATATCGAAAATTGATAACTTGAGATCCTACAATATCGGAAATCTTCCCCTCGACGGTCACGTGACATTTCGTTGTCATAGCAACACCGCGGCATTTGACCCCAGCCAGAGCTGCAATGAAAATTAGTAGCTGTCTCTTTCTCCCACTCCACTTACATTTCAAAATAGAAGAAGACACCACTATATATTCCATTTATGTTTTAGGAAAATGGTGAAAAGTAAAATCGATATCGCACAAGGCTAGGCGTCGATTATCCATTCTTTCAGTAAAGTGACACAGTTCTGCATGGAACTCTAATGTTAAGCAAAACAGAATCGTAAGCTTTAGAAGTAGGGTAAAAATTTCAAATAGATTAAGTGGGTTGCTAAAATTTTTTGAACTCTTGTCACATATTACTAACGAATTCCCAAACTTGTAAAAGTGAAATCGACTATTGATATTTGCGATCTCATTGATTTTAACAGCAGAAGTTTAATTTTGTAAATGTTAAAACTTCGTATTCTTAATTGTTTTAGTGCCCAAATAGGTAGGTTCTTTTGTAATCGCCTAGATCTGTTAACGATTTTTTTCGTCTGTCTGTTACTATTTTATAGACACTTGAATATTGATATTTTATATTGACACTTTTGAATGATTTATTAACAAGGTGAAAAAACGGGAATTTTGAGTCAGACTCGCGCACTAAGGGTTCCGTATTTAGAATTAAAAACCTTTTATTCAACTGGTTTTGTGGAAACACTTTAAAATTGTCAAGTAAAAAGTTACAATTGGCTTTACAAACTAATTAAAATACAGATGTCATAATGCTAATTGACATCCAACCCCTTTGTCCAATGCTGACTTAAATCTTACTGTTCGTCTAGAATTGGTAAAGGGGGTATATTATTCTGTTCTAGTCTTTTATTTTACCGCTTTTAACTATATAGCAGGTATTTACGACTTATGGAACATACATTGTTATTTCGTACATATACTTGTCGGTTTGGTATTACTGTGTGTAATATCCAAAAATATTTATTTATATAAAACCACTTTAGTCCAGATACACCTGTCACGCAGGAATAAAGTGATTGGTTGGTTGGTGGCTATTCCCCACATTGTGATGTAGGTGTGTATACAGCCACAGGTTAACCCCTACAGTATGAAAACCGAGACTTTATACATACAAACACATAATTCTAAATTTTATGTAACAAAATGATACAATGCCTAATAAACAATAGTAAGCAATTATGTCATGATCGTGAAATTTTAGGCGCACGGTAAATTAATATTTACACATTTATTTTTACGAAACCAGTACAGTTGACCCATTGGTTATTTTTTTTTTATTTTAGTTTAGGGTTTACCTATACTAGATACAAATTACCTATCGTAACCTTAAAACTTGTGTGTGAAACCATTTTTACAATAGAGCAAAAATAAATTAATTAAAAGATAATAACAGGTTTTTTGTATATGCGTGTGTATCTCCTAATTTTTTTTACTATTTCGTCAAGATATAACCGTTCATATTTAACATCCTCTGTAGTGTCCTTCAAAAGGGACTCTTTAAAGTTCAACTAGGCAGACAGACGCAGTAGGATTTTGGAACTCGTTGGAACCCTAAAAATGAATGTATTTCAGAGGAGTAGGTTACGAGGGAACGAGGTAAGTGACATCGTAACGCAAATTGATACCATAGATTCAGAACATGCATTTGAAACCGTTGGCGATGGATTTTTGCATCGGATTTTTCATGTTATTTTTTTAGTTTTTTTTTTACAATATGACTTCGAAGAGAATTTCAACCCTTAGAGGTTCAGAAACATGTACTGAATCTATGATATCAGTTCTCGTTACAAAACTACTTACACAGGTAAGTTTAAAAAGTAGAGGTAGTTTTTAAGCTGTGCTAGGGTTGCCAACTGTTTCTAGAGCCTTAAAGCAAGCGTACTGCAGACAATGTGTGCCGGACGGCAATAGATTATTCCACCTAATTTTTTTTCTTTTTATATGAAATGATTTTTTCAAAACTTGTGTGGTTTCAAAATGCAAGTTAACAACTTTATATACACTGGAAAAAACATTTATAATGGTGCCTAAAGACGTAAATGTCAGAAAAAAGGTTCAACTGTCTATCATTGTTCATGAGATACAGCCTGGTGACAGACGGACAGACAGCGAAGTCTTAGTAATAGGGTTCCGCTATTTACCCTTTAGGTATGGAACCCTAAAATGGGTCAAAGTCATGAGAAGGGATGCATGAGCTATCTACAAAAACAAGAGCATATTGATGTGAAGACTACCAAATAGGTAATACTTAGATTTTCTACGCTATACCTTCTTTTTGTATCGGGTTAATCTTCAAAAGATAGATTGGGATAAAAAAACGGATAATATTACACAAAAGTGTACCTTCTGATAATGATTGTAATATGATTGATTACACCTCTATTGGCAAGATCTTTTTGTTACCTACTTGGTTTGGGCTCCGTTGAAATACCCACAGTAGGTAGTTTAGTGCGGGGTAAAAGACGGCCAACACAAATATATATACACATTCACGCAAAATGTTTTGATTTAATTTCAGTATTAAAATTAGCAAAATCAAATAATGACATATAATAGAATATACAACTCCAAACATTACAAAGAACTCCCTCAAAGTCTGTTTGGTAGTGAGACCGTCTGCTGTGCAAAGGGTGTGGGTTCGATTTCTGCACTAGACAAACATTAATGCGATCAACATTTTTGTTTGTCTTGAGGCTGGATGTATTTATATACAATATGTATTTACAAAAAAAAAATAAGTATTTGTATCCGTTGTCTGGTTTTCATAATACAAGCTTTGTTTAGTTTAGTCCAGATGGCGCTGTGTGATATGACCAAAATTATTATTAATATGATAGCTATTGTAGCAATTAATAATCTGCTTTTCGTTAAATTCAGGTATTTATATGGAAGAATCTAGCAATGTGCCAAATTTTTTTTTTTCTTTATTTTATTTATCTTTCTTAATGTGTTTTATTTTATCAGCTGCAGATACAATCTTGTACGCAACTGCATAAAGTTCATTGGTAGTTTTGTACTCTCGCCATGTAAAAATTATCTTCATTTTATAGCATTAGCATAAATAGCTATATTACAAAATAAATATCTTTTACCTTTTACGTTAAACACTTAAAACTTTCACTGTTGGATTAATACATTATTAGAAAAAAATGAACTCAATGTGCACACTGCGAGCCTTTGTAAAATGCTTACACCTGCGGCGGGTCTTAGGCGCTGTGACGTCAGCCGAGGGACGGTCATCCGTTTCGCCCGTTTTGCGGGTCAGGCATTTTACCAAAAACTTTGATTGTCTATATCTCAGTCAGTTTTTAGTATTTTTTGATAATACTAAAAACTGAAAAAGTTTTATTTACATAAGAATACTGTCAATTCAAATCGCTTATTAAATTGATACTTCTAAACTAAATGAAATAGTCTATTGTCCCAATTTGTAATAACGACTAAACTTTCGAGCCTCAGTATAGTTGGAAGGTCAAGTCACATATGAATATAAAAACATTGAAGTACTACAGTGTTAGGTTTACCATCAAAAGGTACAGTATAATCAGCAAAGTTTTAAATAGTAAAAATATGCTTTCTATTGCTAAGTTACGTATAAAACGAAAATCCATTTATTTTCGAAACGAAGTATCCTATTGAGCTTATTTTTAGCACAAGTAACAAATATATCTGGAAGAACGGAGAAAGATGTAAGATACTTTTTGATTTGATCAAGATAAGCCACACAAATAGATCTTAGTGTGGATGAAACCGCGAGGAACTATTTCTTTAATGGATACAATGGGGTATGAAAGTTACTTAATTTTTGGCAGAAGGATATATTAATAAGATTCGGACAGCCATCCGAAATGGTATACTTCTATCCTAATCGATCTACCCACTGAAATAAATCGTTCCGTGAGTGAAACTGCATAAAGCTATTCCTTCACGTCGTAACAGAGCAACTAACAAGGCTAACTGGTAGAACCAAAACTTCCATAAAATGCTTTTTCCCGGTTCATTAAAGGGTTTTCGTTAGAATCCCATCGCGATGACTAAAATTACTGAGGTCAGAACCGCTGGCAAAAGCAAGTACTCAATAAAACTATTTAAAATGTGAAGGAAACATCTGTTTTCTTATTTTATTTCTAGCATTTTAATACTTATCTTAATAGTTGGTCCCGCTTTTTTTGCTACATAACGCTTTTTGATTGCAAATGTACCACAAATCTGGGACCTTATTGGGATCAGTCTCGAGCTATTCGGACTCTGCAAATATAAATGTATGCAAATACATTCACGGGGTTTAAGAGATAAATCAGACCTCCATACATTTTTCTCTCGAATTCCAGAGTCCGAATAACTCTAGACTGTTCCCAATAGGCTCGCTGGACCTAAACGTTGGGAAACATAGCTATGCTGCAAACTTTTAAAATACTTACCTTACCTAGGTAGCGTACTCCGTGCGCAACTCCGAATCACACTTGATCTATTTGTTTAAGTTGCTGTATGTTTTAAAACACAAACTATTTATTAAGTTTCTTAAACTTACATACATTATTTTTTATATTATATATATTATTTATTTCAAATAGGACCTATATTAACAGTTCTGCATAACTTCTTTCGAATGACGACGTCTATAAACACCATAACGTCGGTGTTAGAATACCTACGGTCTACGGTAAGATTTTTTTTAATATAAAAATCTTTAACAAAAAACCGGCCAACTGCAAGTCGGACTTGTGCAACAAGGATTCCGTACCTACCACCACTTACGTAATTCAATTCAATTTAATTAACAATCACAAAAAAAACAATAAGTGTGCAGCTAACCGGTCACCCATCCAATTACTGACCAAACCCGACGTTAATTTTCTTTAAATATCGTTTCCAACGAAAAAATGTGTTACTGTTTATCTTAATAATAGCTAGATGGCGCTTTAATATTAATTTAAGATATTAAATGGCTTGGGCCCGTCTCCCACTATCAATTACTGACCAATTTCGACGTTGCTTAACTTTAAATATCGTTTCCAAAAAACAAATGTGTTACTGTTTCTCTTAATAATAGTTAGATGACACTGTAAAAGTAATGGCTCGGGGCCATCTCACACTTGGTCGGTTTTTATTATTTGTTGTTATAATTTATAGTTACTAACACTATTTTTCACTGCAAATTTGAAGTTTGTATGTAGTACTGTTTTCATAAAAAAAAAAATGGAATCAGCCGCAAACAAGATTTAGGTTCCATTTTAAAACCAATTCGGTAGAAAGTGAGAACCATATGGCCGTTCGCTACCATACTCTACGAGAACGTTTACGGAAAAGTCCACTGTACCGGGTGACTATTCCTTGACGGAGAGTAAGTGGCTTGAGACAAAATATGCCTTTTATTAAATATAAACCTTTTGACTAGGATATAACCTTATTGTTTGCTGTAGCTGTTAACATCCTACTAATATTATAAATGTGAATGTATGGATGGATCTTTGTTTCACAATCACGCTTTAACTACTGGACGGAGCGGGATGAAACTTGGCACACCTGAAGGTTAGGTCCTGGAATAGCATATAGGCTTTTTATCCCGAAACATTCAAAAGTTCTTGCGGGAATAACTATAACAGAGTTAAACGAACTATAGCTGCACTAGTAGCTCTCTATAGCAATTTTCATTAATATAATTAAGGAGTTCCACGCCGATAACATAAGTAAGGGTGGGCGAAGCCACTGGCAAATTCTTGTATACATATAAAGTTATCAAACCCGCGAGGCGCACGCGTCAAACTAAATTGTTTCACCAACAGTTACATTCTACTAATTACAGCCAAAATACTTGCAACGTCGTTTTTCACGAAGTAGACCGGGACTACGGAACCAAACAAACTTTTAAGTCTACCCTTACTAATTTCCTCTAATGTGTGTATGTGTGTGTGTGTGTGTTTGTTTGGGTGCGTTTAGGTATATGTGAGTATGCATAGAAAGAAGAAATCATAATTATATTATTTTGGTTTATATATTAGTTTCCAGGTAAATTGTGTTAAATCCAGTTATGAATTAAGTAAATTTTCTGTTTCAGTGCAAATATGAGTTTTAAGCCAGTTTCCGATGGTATAATTTTGCAATCTCGAAGTGTTCTAAGAAAAATATCTAAAATTTTATTAACATTGTTGTATTTTGCTGGAGCAAAATAATAGTAACGTCATTTGAATACATCTAACCTGCTGAAATCTATTTTACAAACTTTGTGGCCTTTGCGTTTGATAGAAAGTAAAGGAGGATTGGAAGAAAGGAAAGGCAATTGTGATTGTTTTCGTAGCATAAGTGAAGAATGAAAAATTGTTGTGAGACTAATAAAGCGCCAGTTAAGGTATAAAGTTCTGTCGTAGAAAAACGGACACGCTTAAATGTCATCACTCTTAGGACAATTCTTTGTGCTCTTTCCAAGCGTTAAATTGAGTTACCTCACGCCGTAATGCAGTAATATACCGTTTTTAGGGTAGGAAAGTCTATGACGGTTCTAAAGTTTTTAAAACCATAAATAAGTTGTCTGACCCTGGATATGGTGACTTTGATATGTTCATTCCAAGATAATCTACTATCTAACCAAGGTATTTTAAAGTAGTTGTTTATTCAATTTTAACACAATTACAATGTAAACTAATGTTGTTGCAATTATGAGCGTGGATGGTATAAGAGGATGGGGGCATTGGGGCCTGGTTCAGAGAAAAATAGATAATTTAAGTTTTACTTATGTTCAAGGTCAATAAATTAGATGAAAACCATACCATTACATAACGTAATACGGATTCTGCGTATTCTCGAGCCTTTATCTAATTTCGTCCCAACAAGCAAAACTGTGTTTTCGGCGTAGGTAATAATTTTTCAAGATGACAGAGATAGTTTGCATAGGTCATTAATATATATTAAGAAGAGGGTAGGCCCTAAGGAACATTCATCTTTACCAATGTGTTTATCAATCTTGACACACTACGAACGATCAGAAAGATAGCATTTCAAGTGCAATACCCCTATGATTTCAAGATTCCTAAATAGAAAAGGTACGGAGACAGTGTCAAAGGTTTTAGAAAGATCTATCAATTTATCAATTATTTAAGACTTTTGATTAAATTTCTTTACTACTATTCCTATCAGTTCAAGTACGGCTTCTGTTGATTTACCACTTCTAAAACCAAATTGGTTCACTGCAATTATTGCAATTACTGCAATCAAATTTTAAATTTTCTCTAAAATTTTGAAGTGTTCTTAAAACTGAGATAGGCCTTTAGTTGCTAACACTGTCTCTGCTTCCATTTTTGTAAATTGGGTGTACCAAAGCTTTCTGAAACTCTTTGGGAAGTATGCCAGAGGACAAGCTAAGATTAAATATGTGAGTGTGTCTATACTATACCTATGTATTTGTGTGTTCCTAGCTGCTTTTACAATTGAGATAGGGATCCCCTCCCAGCCTGTTGTAGACGTATCTTCTAAACTAAGAACAATACGTTCTATTTCATCATTATTAGTATTATACAGGAACATATGAAGAATTAATATTAGTAGGTCGTGTTAGGTCAAACTAAGGTATTGTAGTTACCAAATCAACTGACTCAACAGTAGATCTCATTAAAAAATCATTCATAATTGAGTGAAAAGCATTAAGATACATTATAAAAACTACAGTAAGAAGGTGTCAGTTTTTTTTTTTTTTTTCAAAATTAATGGGCCTTATTGAAGGCTATCAATTATTTCTTTATTTATATTCTTATTACTCTCTCTAATTTCAGTCCAGGCACACAATATCCTAACATCTTTTATATGCAGTAAGTACTAAATCACAATATTTCATTGTTGAAAATAGAAGTTCAGACAATAAAAGTAGATTAGGTGAAATAAAACTCAAATTGTTTGTTCGTTTGTATTGCATCAACTGTAACACTTTCAGTTTCATCGATATTGAGCAAAGTTTACCTACATTATTATAATTGCTCAACATATCATTTTGGTGTAAAGCGAACACTTTTTAAGTAATTCTTAGTCTTATTTTTCTGAACCAATATCTCAATGGTAAAATATACTGCTGATACAGGCTATAATGCATTTTGAATAAATTAACGCTTAAGTTTTATGAGCGTTTTTGTTTTGTTTTACAAATAAAAGTCTTACGCAGTAACCTTGTATCAGCGTAAATAACTATTTTAAAATTTCACAGTTATTCTAATCATAATAGGGTATATGCATGAAATTCAAATATAGACCAGATTTATTTTATTGCAATAAAGCCATATACAATAATATTTTTTTATAAAGTCCTATGATATTTACGTATTTTAATCTTGTAAAAAAAGTGAGAAAAATTCAAAAAACCCAAACAGAGCAGTTAGATTATCGCCTCAAAGTCTACGACAAAAAAACATTGACAGGAAAAAATAATTTCTTATTCTTAATCTTAAGTACAATACAGTGCCTGTACACTGTTTTAAATCTCTACTATGGTTTATTTAGCAACAATATTACAAAACTAATAGTATAAAACCTAAAAAAGGTTATATTGTTTACACATTTTTTGGCTTTACAGAAAGCACGCCTCAATTGCGGCGATCCAACCACCTACGAGTGCATCACTTTACTATTTCAATGTTTACGTTTATATAAAATATTATTGTTATCTTTAACTATTTTACTTTTTGTCGTTATTAAGCAATCTTGAAGATTGATTATAAGTATAAAAATAAAACATGCATATTCCCTAAAATAAATCATAGTAATCCCGTTACTAGCACTTGTATCAGCGTACTTATAATATTTGTAAATTAGTTTTTACTAATAATTCCGTATTTCGTATTATAGTTCTAGTCTATACATGAACGATTTCACACCAAAACAACATGAGCATAACAACGCATGCTATGTCATAATGCTCTGACCCTCCCATAACAATACACACGCGGTACGTCTATGCACCGCTTCATATATTGTTTTAAGCTTTAAGCACCAATTTTCTTAATAACAAGTCGTTCGAAATAATTAAACGACTAAATTTCTATAAATACCTTACTATGTATAGGTTAAAAATACAGTAACATTTATACAAGTCTATCTTTAGTTTATTTTCCATTAATCAAATGACCCATTTTCTGTAGGTGATAACAAATGAGAAAAAAATATTTGTGCGGTATTGCTTGATTTTAACCAACATTGGAAAATGTGTCATTTGATTGCTTCTAACGTAAATTCTAAAATATAAAAATATCCATAGAACATATGAAAGCGTTGTAAGGACAAGAATTGTGAAAAATCGTGAGAATAATATTTGGTTCTACTGTTAAATAATATTCAAATTATTTTAATCCACTCTTCAACATATTTACAGACAAACATTCTTTAACGTAATTATAATATATAAAATATAACTAAGAATAATTAATAAATTCGCTAAAACAGTTATTAATTGCACGTCAAATGAACTAAAATTAATAACTAGGAGTATTTCGTTCTATTGTTAAATTAGCCTTAAGGTTAATCTCTATTTACGTATGTATATTACTATGGATTCAGAAATTCACAAACTTAATATTAAGACGGATTTTTGTTTTCTTACTTTTTGTGTAATTAAATCATAGTTCATAAACGTTTTCGGAAAAATATGCACATAATATTCTTACTGAATAAATGTTGCTGTAAATTCAAATATTTTATAACATAGCCACGCGAAAATTGATTTTTTAAAAAAGAAACGCATTTTAAATTAATAAAGCGTAGATTAAGTTACACATGTCAATAAACTATTTAAAGGATACTTAAGTGGGTATAATGCTTAATTACAGAATATGGTACTTACATATCAAAAACTACGCATCCAAGCAAATACTAAAAAGTACAATAAGGTTTGAATAGACAAGGTTATAATAAGATAGTCTGGAGGTGAATTAAGGACAAACTACCGCCAATTTTTATTTAAATAATTTTTCAGAAGTGTCACAAAGGGTAACATACAGTTTACCTACTAATGAATTTTGTTACAAACAAATATTGTAATATTATATCAAGTTGAATTTAGTGAAAAATTCTATTTGTTCTACTCAAAATGAAATATCCATCTATTTATTTAGAGGGTTAGTAGACCAAGATCACAAAATGAGATAAGGGTTCAAACTTCATGCATTCGAAATTAACATTTTATTATTTATTTCTAGTTAGCACGTTGTATAGAACGCATCATAAATATCATACAATATTGTTGTATCTAAGGCACATAATGTTTAGGCTTTCAATTATTATTCCATATCGTTCGTAACACTGGTGCTAATACAGTACAAAAAATGGTGGTATCCCCTTAACAAGGGTTATCTATTATTTATTTATTAAGAAAATACAAGCGTAAATAATTACTGCAAAGCTAGAAACCAAAATACTACCCAAACTATCAATACTAGCCAAATGAATATTTGCAACTTTATTTTTTACTTATCTTTTTTGGATACCATAATATCAAATGCATTTCGTACAATATGTATAAAGAAAATTCCATAACACAAGTGTTTTATGTCCTAATTACCTTATTGAATTTTGCCAATGATATAAAAACAACTATTTCAATATAAGACTCGCTCATAATTAATGAACAATTGAATCACAGTCTAGATTATTCGGCACCAATAACTTTTAAACTTTCATCAATAGCTGTCTTATTCCATTACAAAATTGACACGAGCAGATTGCACAATGATGAAATGAAAAGGTTCATCACCGTAATGTCTAATTTTGCTTGTATCGGTGACACTGACATTTTCAAAAATGGTATGAGGCACAGTTTAAAAAGGAAACATGTAATCTCGAGATGTTAACGGAAACTGGCTACATGCGTTTCGTACACACATAAGTTAAGGATTCTGTAGAATAAGAATTATTGCGGATATTTGAAAAACTTGTAAACCGATTTTGTTCAACCGCCCAACCGGCTTCGCTCATTCCAATGCAGTATTTCGAATACTGTATTGCTACATTTTTATTAATTTAGAAAAGATTACTATTAAGGATGTTATGAAATGAATTTGTTTTCCATAATATTTACTACCTGTTTTACACAGATAACAACGTTATCTAAGTCATTTGTAATGGATTTCTACGATTTTTTTACTTTTAGAGACTAAAGGAGTACTCTTATTGTTGACTACGGAAACTTATAAAACTGAAGAACCTTTTCATTCCGATATTGAACATACTTATAAAAATGAGAGTATTTTCCAAATTTTTGTAATTAACAAGCCTTATGTGAAATTCCTATTTATTTTTCTAATCGTTTTATATTTTCTAATAAACCACTATAGCTAGCAATTGACTAAGTATTTCTTTGCCTTTCAGCCGTTGAACTATTACAATTGTATTAAATATAATATATTTCTGCTCTGTGAAATAGCTGTGTAATATATTTTCAAGCCAATTTGTTACAAGGAATCCGATCCAACTAACCATATTTTTATCAAAAAAATATCTTTACAAATCATTTTCATAATGAGTATATGTTCCGAGGTCAAACTACATCAGTACCAGTTCTAGCTTTCCTAAAGCTTGTTTTCGATTTACTTATTGCTCATTATTATTGCTAAGTTCTCTACTAAACTATGATACTACTTTAAGAAAAAAGTAATTTCTGAAAAATTTAAGTGTAACCATTTTTTAATTAAACTTTGTAACTTTTTAAATTATGTAAATCATCAGAATTTAGATTTTTAACCAAGAAAGAATAAAACATTCAAATGATTTAAAATTAATATAATTCTGTAGCACTAGTTTAGTATTTATTTTCCTTTATTATGAAAATTACTTAATCGTACTAAGTATAATTACATGTTCTAAATCTATTTAAAATTGTGTATATATATTTGATTTTTTTTAAGTTTAATTTGGCCACAATTTTAGGTTAGTCTCCTTACTAATAAATGTAAGAAGATTATTTTTTTGTAAATATTTATTTTTATTTTAAGTTATTTTAAATTTACATAATATAAACCTAATGACTAGCTTTTCTCGTATGGCCACAGAATCGCAAATAAAACACCCAAAAATGTAAATGACAAATACGTAACGGGCTACAAACTAGATTATATAGGTAAAGATAGTTACAGGAGTATAGGAGGTATACATATGGACATAATTTGTAACCAAAACAGTACATTTCATAAAAACCGTAACTGCAGGGTTACTAAAATGACCACCTAAAGATAAAGAGTTTTAATTACTTTTCTACTGTTACAAGAGGATGGACTTAATGAAAACAAAACTACAGATTACGAAATACTAGAAAATAACTTATATTATAACATCATGAAGGCACCTATAAAATGTCCCTCGACTAATATTATCATTATATCGAACTACGATTTACTGCTTATTATTGTTTTCGACCCGAGGTTTCATTTTAATTTTATATAACTTCCAAATACATATTTGTATAATTTAATTCATTGGCTTATTTATAAGGAAGTTATTGTGTTAAGTTTAAACTGCCATACCAGAAGTCTCGAATCAAAATTTCAACTATAAGCACGCTACTGTCGTGGTTACTAATGCTACTAAACTAACTTTATAAGCAAGGCTCGTCTTTCTTTAAAAATTCATCAATAAATTAAAAAATATTATGAACTATTTGCTACGTCTTATCTTAATTAACTTTCAATTTAAAACACACAACAATAAAACAAAACAACTAATAATATCACACTTCGTCAATTAACATGTTTAAACCCTCACTTTGGAAGCATCCGTTTTCGTGAACTTTTCTCACAGCTCAGCAAAATAATTATTTAAAAGCTGTATTTGCTTATAGTTCTTCATTCACTAAATTACTGGAAGGCTCGATCATAGTAATAATACATGATTTATTTTCTATAAAAATATTAGAATTAGAATACAATATATTGTTACTTTTATTTTCGTAGCTTTATAATGTTTTATAAGTACATAATTTTCGTTGAGTATTGTATTTTTCATGACCTTATTTTAATACATGTACACCATATCGACTATTGTCACCTACAAGTAAGTAAAGTGACCCCTAGATGGCGCTTATATAAACTGTTTACTTCCCCGCAACAAAGTCACTTCATTTTTCTCATCATATTATATTACAGTGTAACAAACTTTTCTGTCTGTCACTAGTTTCCCTTAAATTCACAGCATTATAATATTTTTGACTTTAGTTTGATATTTGGACACTGGGTCAGATAAAAAAAATATTCCACTGTTTATTCATTAAATCGCGAATGAAATTAGAAAAACACAAGGAATTTTATTTTATGAAATGTGGTGATAAATGATCAGATAGGTAAAAATAATCAATATGGTGTTTAATTTAAATTCTAATATTTAACTAAATCATCAGCCGCCGTGTTTTTAATTATGTATATATTTACAATGACCCTCACATCTTTGCCGTCGTCATAAATAAAAGCAATTTATCATTATTTAAGTTTTCTTGATATTGCTTGTTTAGTAAACAATACCCGTCGCCATAAAATAAAAACAAAATACCATTATTTGTGTTTACTTGATATTGCTTGTTTATTAAAAAATATCCTTCGGCATAAAATTAAAACAAAATAACATTATTTGTGTTTACTTGATATTGCTTGTTTGGTAAACAATATCCTTCGCCATTAAATAAAAACGAAATAACATTATCTGTGTTTATTTGACAGTGCTTGTTTAATAAACACGTATACAAACATAGGACATGTTAGCAACACAATGTCCAAAAATAAACTTAACGTGGGTATTTAACGGTACAAGTAAAACGTATAATATACGTTCACTGTTCATATATAACAGTAAAGAAACATTATGATTTTGTTCTACTGAAACTAGAAAATATTATTGTCGTAACTATTGTAACACAGATAACAAATTCAATGTCATAAATATCTAGATTATAATCTGATCAAGAAATGGACAAAGTAATTCAATAACTAGGATGACGAGTATTAAATACCCATACACGGTTTAGGTCAAAAGTTGTATGTTTCACATCATACAATCATTGAGGTTGTATGGTGATGTAAGAAATTCCATAAAAACTATCATGGGAGAAATTACCTAGGATGAGCATGGCTATTATAAATTATTATTCCAAGTCACTGAATAGCTTAAATCAACATTTTTGCATTGTGAACGACGTAGATAAGTAAATTTGCATTAGGTAAAAATTTCAACAGTAAGTATTGTTTTTCAGTTGTACTTAATTACGTTACCCTACCAACGGGTTATGAGTTTTACTTCAAAGTAACAATTAAATAGTACGGTGCAATACTGGACGCCAATGCGGCGGCGGCGCGGGTGTCCATCGCAACACAGTCGACGTGGACGATGCCGCAATGACGTCACACGACGCACAGGACGCAGCTACGACATCACACGACGCACATGACGCGGTGCATGACGCGAGGGGTCTGGATCACGGCGAGCGTAGGTCCGGCGCTGGTTTGTCGGGCGCGATGTCGTCCGAATCAACCCCGACTGAAGGCCCGACCGGCGTTCCCGTGTCCATCGCTGTCGCGTCTGATGTTATTACGTTGGATTGGAAGAAACGTTCTGCAAAATAAGTTGTATGTCAATCTAATCTATGTCATACCTTTAAGCGAGCAATTCTTGTATGTATGTATGTATATATATATAATCTGAATTTCGGAAACAGGTCTAACGATTTTCATATAATTTAGTATACGAGGGGGCGATAAATTGATCTAGCTAGGTTTCATTTTTAGAAAACGTCGTGTTATCCGTGTTTTCAGGCAATGATAAACTGACAAATATGACTCTTCCTGACATCTATTGGCGAGTAGTAATACTATTATTTTTACTACTTGAAAATATATAGATAAAAAACGAGCGAAACTAGGTCTTCTAGATATTGAACATTAATGTGTGATATCTCTGTCTTAGACAAGCACTAAACGGCGCAGTTCTGGAAAGCAGGTAACTGACTAATTTATTCAATACTTTATTGTAAATTACTTACAAGCCAAAGCGTACAATGCGCTCTAACATATAAGGCAAGAAAACTTTCCTCTTAATGTACTAAACGTTACTCATAATCGATTCGAGCACAAATCTACCATTAGGAAACGATATAAACCATAATATTTTTTTGTATATTCTACGTAGAAACATTTTTGTTCTATGTCCACAATGAGAATATAGGCACTCTTATGTGGGGCCCAAAGGAATTCGTTGGACTTTAAATGACTCACAACAAAAACATTTTAAAAGATAGACAATGTAATCTTCAATTACTGAAATCATTCACTTGGGCCAATAGGTTTCACACGATACACTTATCTAACCTGCTATGTAATAGAAGCTATATACTCTGACGCGATAGCTCCTTTGCACGACGCTTTAATATAATGAAACCCTCAGAATATTTGTACTCTAGAAGATCCAACTATGACTTAAGGGTTAGGTATCTTATGTTCCGATTTAGGTTTAAATTTTGTTAGAATATTTAAAATACAATAATGTGTATTTGATTTTGTGCACACCGGTGTTTTGTTTTGCAATAGCTTGGTATATGAGTGGAAAAAGACAATTACTATACGAGATCAGGTTCGCCAGGATGTTATATTTGTCTATTCTTTAATAACCTACCATTATTTGCCCTCGGAGCCTAGTTAGTAGTGTAGCCGGCTGCTGTGCAGAGGGTGTGGGTTCCATTCCCGCACTAGACAAACATTTTTGTGTTTTACATTTGTGTTTGTCTTGAGTCTGTGTGTAATTATGTATGATATGTATGTATTTACAAAAAAAATGTATTTGTATCCGTCGCCTAGTATCCATAACACAAGCTTTGCTTACTTTGGGGCCAGTAATGACCAAAAATATTTATTTATATTTATTTATTATAATTTCTAAAAACATTACAACCGATATATCTCACAGGCCTAAAAACATAAAACCTTAGGGATTATGGAATGGTCGTCTTCCTGCACATTTACCAATGTAAACTCACCATCATCTAAAAGCACTACGTGGTCAGGCCCTGCCGGCGCTGTCATTATATTAAACTCTTCTTCTAATGTAGGGAAAGGAGCGTTCCATCTGTAAATTATTTTATAAAAAATACAAAATTTAGTGTTAAAACTTCGCTTGTTGCATCTTTTAATTCATGGTTAAGTTTGTTTTGGAATATATGGGTTACTCACCTTGGGGGAGCCCTAGGGGGTGCTCTAGGTGCGTAAAGCCCAAGACCTCCCGGAGGTGACACACCCCCACTTGTTGCACACACCGCCCCTCCGCCACTACCCACACCTCCTCCCAGACCAACGCTGCTTAGGGACCCATAACTGAATACCTGATATAAAAAATTAAGTAAATAAATGCAACAAGCCACAACACCTCTACAATGACATATCACAACACAAAGCAGTACTTGCGAGAGAAATGACGGTGCCAACCACAGTGTACTGAGAGTAAAGCGTTTATCTTATTTTGTGTTTTGAAAATGGGTGACAATGATGATTAGCTTGTACCTAAATGTAATTCCTTATTGTTCCACCTACTGTCGTAGACACTTTTTGTCTACTTATTGGCCGCAAAGCCCGCAGATGGATTTACACGCGAGCAAACTTTAACGGCGGTGCTAAATTAATCGCCATAGATACGAGTAGAAGTTAGCTACAAAACGTATTAGCGAGAGCAAGTAGCGTCATAAACGGCGAGAGCAAGCGGCGGTGAGTCGACGTGGTTTGCGAATCACGTTTGAGACAACTGCAATTGGCGACCGAGATTTATATTCTTAATCCAAAACATGCGATTAACGTCATACTGATTATTTTCGATTTCTTGCACTGACAAACGCCATATCTGCGGTAGTCGATTTAGTCACCATGCTGCTAATACAGCTTTTTTTGCGCATGTTCTGAAAAACCTGATGAGACTTTTGGCGTTAGGTCAGAAAAATTTTGGCGATATGTATAGTGAGCCTTCTAACCGTTATTTCTCAAGTCACTACTACGTACCATTAGTGTCATGGGAGATTTTTCTTTCTAATGACTTTAAATGAAAATTGTTTCCTTGTGATACTACGCTGACGCCAGTAGTGCCACAGGGAATTTGATTCCCTGAAGGATCTTTCTTCCTTACCTGTTGTGGTTGCGTATGGAAATGGTTGAAGTGTGAGATGGGGGGATGACACTCCGGGCGGTAGTGTGGAGAGCGGCGTCGAGGCGATGTAGGTGGAGATCGCGCTTCGCCTGGCGGGGATGGGGACCCCACAGGACCTCCCACAAGCTCACCAGCTGCAATTCAATGATATAAATTATAAAAGTTCCTACCAGTACGTATTTGTATTCACATTTTAATTAATAATAACTAAAAAGCGAAAAAAGAAGATAAAAAATAACTAATACAGCTGTGGGTGTAATGGGCCTCTTTCAATACAGATTACGTTTACTTTCACTGCCTTAGTTTTTTTACACCCAACCAAGCCTAATTTGAAAAGATATTTCCAGATCTGCTTGGAATACAGAACTTCATAGAAGACTATGTCTAGTCTACATGACGATACATATTTAATTAGAGTCCAGTCAGATTGCCAGAGTTGAGTAGCCTTGTGAATTTTACTGTCTTGCCATTTATTTGTGAGCTACATAAGCTTTTCAAAACTCACTGCTTTATTTGTTTATCAGGAAGTGGCTCCGTGAGAAGTGACCTCTAGATTGAGGAAGTAATGCGACATATATGGCTACCTTGCCTTCCAAAATTTGCTTCCTAAGGTAGGTATACCGGGTCCTGTATCTGCCGCGCCTATCCACTAGGCACTCTTGTACACTCTTGTACACTCTTGCAGCGCACGATCGCTATAGTAGTACCTTTCATCCCACCAGAAAATGTCTAGTCGAAGTCACACACAGCCTGTCACTTTGGTTTCCAAACATTGACGCATGTCATTAAAGATATGGATTGAATAAGCGTAGTCAGTTGACCCCTCAATTTTAGAATGAAATTTAAGTAACCATCGGAGTATAAAGCTTATACCTAAAACACCCCCAAAAGATGATACTAAAGAGAAGTTGAATAGCGGGGTTGGGTTTAAGAGATAAAATGGAGTAGGAAGGCATAGCAAAATAACAAGGAGAAAATGATAACCGAACTTATTGTATCGGATAAGAAATCAGAACTCAGAATAGTGTCAATTGTCATTGTCTTTTATTATGAAGTGGCTCCTACTGCGTTTCGACGCTGACAGGTCGCGTGGGCGACCTATCTGTACGAAGATAGGCCCTATAGAGTTCACGCAACAAACACGGCAATGCAAAGAAAATGTTTACCCGTTGATGAGTTCTGCTTCCTAATATAACGAAAATGGCGAACCTTACTAAATTATTGGTCTTCTGTCCTATTGAAATTCTGCCTTGAGGCCTTTAAGATGACCTTTCTTGACCAGAGCAACTAAGATGGAGGAAATCCACTAAAAAAAGTTGTTACTTTGTGGAGAAACCAAAGTCACAGGACCTATCTGTACGAAGATAGGCCCTACGGAGTTCACGCAACAAACACAGCAATGCAAAGAAAATGTTTAAACGTTGATGAGTTCTGCTTCCTAATATAACGAAAATGGCGAACCTTACTAAATTATTGGTCTTCTGTCCTATTGAAATTCTGCCTTGAGGCCTTTAAGATGACCTTTCTTGACCAGAGCAACTTAGATGGAGGAAATCCACTGAAAAAAGTTGTTACTTTGTGGAGAAACCAAAGTCACAGGACCTATCTGTACGAAGATAGGCCCTACGGAGTTCACGCAACAAACACAGCAATGCAAAGAAAATGTTTAAACGTTGATGAGTTCTGCTTCCTAATATAACGAAAATGGCGAACCTTACTAAATTATTGGTCTTCTGTCCTATTGAAATTCGGCCTTGAGGCCTTTAAGATGACCTTTCTTGACCAGAGCAACTTAGATGGAGGAAATCCACTGAAAAAAGTTGTTACTTTGTGGAGAAACCAAAGTCACAGGACCTACCTGTACGAAGATAGGCCCTACGGAGTTCACGCAACAAACACGGCAATGCAAAGAAAATGTTTACCCGTTAATGAGTTCTGCTTCCTAATATAACGAAAATGGCGAACCTTACTAAATTATTGGTCTTCTGTCCTATTGAAATTCTGCCTTGAGGCCTTTAAGATGACCTTTCTTGACCAGAGAAATAGATGGAGGAAATCCACTGAAAAAACTTGTTACTTAGTGGGGAAACCAAAGTCACAGGCTGTGTGTGACTTACAGCTAGACATTTGTTGGTGGGATGAAAGGTACTACTATAGCGATCGTGCGGTGCAAAAGTGTACAGGGGTGCGCCTATTGGATAGGCGTGGCAGATTGAGGACCCGGAATACTTACCTTAGGAAGCAAATTTTGGAAGGAAAGCTAGCCATATATGTCGCATTACTTCCTCAATCTAAAGGTCACTTCTCACGTAACCACTTCCTGATAAACAAATAAAGCAGTGAGTTTTGAAAAGCTGATCTAGCCCACAAACAAATGGCAAAACAGTTATGCAGCGAATTTCATTTATTTTTTGCAACAAGTATGTGATCTTGCTAATGGTAAAGTGGGTTAAAAATATACGCAAGTCGAGTTTAATTCAAAGGATCAAATTAACAATATCCCACAGGCCATGATTTTTAAAAAAATCCTCGCATTGTATGTCTGAAGACGTAACCCTAAAATTAGGAATTCATAATTTGGTAACTAACTATATTTATTATACTATATTTCCAAATTTTTATATATTGCTAATACTTAAGTTCATGCATTTTTTCATAAATATTGTTACTGAGACGGACTGTATGATTTAATTAGGGTTCCTTGATAAACTAGGGAACCGTTAAAAGGAATAGTATTTGCTCGCGATACGAGGGCACTATACGGTTACAAATTAATATGAATTCAGCATAAAAGTAATGTGTCAGTCTGTTTAAGTAAAAAAATAATTTTTAGTTGTCTGACTCATGAACCCACCCCAAGGAAATTTTTGAGTACAGTCTGCAATGGGAGGTTACTGTTAAAAGTCTTGAGCACTCTAGACTTGGGAATTCGAAAGGAAAATGTATGCAATGTTTGCATACATTGCATTCTTGCCTCTCGAGACTCGTGAAAGTACTTACATACATTCTACTCCCGAATTCACGAGTTTGGCTTACTCGGACTTTTTCACAATAAGCTCCCTGGGTGAATACTGTGCAGGTTGACCGTTTTACCACACGTGAATTCAAAACGTGGAACACCATTTGTGAAGTTGGAAATATGAAACCTAAATAAAATGTATATCTGAAATAAAGATCATACGTAATATTTTTTTTATAATAACAAATATTGTAAGCGCATGCAATTAATAATGGTTTGGTCTTATATAACAAAAAATATAATTTTTCATTCGCTTTGTATCTTGAAATTTTAAAATAAATGTATAGGTATGGTACTTAGCAATACAAAATATGTTGATTGTAATTCGCATTTGCATTCATTCGCATTCACATAAGTGTTCGTATTTAGATACGTTCGCATCGCTATTCATTTTCGCATTTGCTTTTGCGTGGTTAAAAGTGAATACCAATTTTTTTTCTATATTACGCATTCGATCACTTAATTACGATGAATATTTTTATTGTTATTTTATTACACAGCACTTCGTGCCTATGCCGTGGCTAAAATATTTTTATAGCATTACCATGTACGTCTGTTAATTTTGAGTAGGAACAGATTTTACTAAAGTAAAACATCTGCAAGACATTTTATTTTAGTAGCAACCTTAGGAATTGACGCTTGGAAGCCAAGCAAAGCTATAAATGCAATATGTACCTTAAATATTTATACGTAAAATACATTTATGACAAAGAAATTATTAAAAAAGTCACCTGTAGAACGTATGATGGCGACAGGCCTTGCCATGGGCGGGAGCGGCGGTGGTGGTAGCATTGAGCTGGTAAAGTATGCAGGCTTTGGACTTCGGGATAGACCGTGCACCTGAAAAAAAAAGCGTCATGTCAGAGCAATATGGTAATTTACTGTACTGCAAAAATGCTACTGCTGCTTTCCCATGCGGTAGACCCGTGCTTGAGTCAAGTTTTTTATAGGAGTAAAACTCCTACACAAGCACGATGTGATTTAGTCAAATAAAGAGGTGTTAGAATATCATTAGGTTAGGACCTTACCTGCAACTGTTGAACGTCGGTAGGCTCCTGACACACGAAGGTTACGAAGTCACCCAGCGAGTCTTGCCCTACACTTTCATATTTGCCGCCCCCGTGTTGACTCGACAAGTCTGGCATAAAAACAATAAATTGAGTTTATGGTCATTAAGGCATATTTCGTATTAATCATTTGATTAAGGCTCATAATAATAAACCAAGTTAAAAAAAATATAAGAAACATTACTATTTTACCTTTTTCTAGTCCACGATATTCTAATAAAGACAAATAAGAATGAGTAGGAGTAGAAGAATGTAGGAACAAAATATCTGTAATATTATTCAAATGAAAAACCAGGTTATTATTAGTCTAATTAGACTTTGACTTTAACTTACCGGTGTGTGCATCAGTGGGTGGTGGGTGCTGGTAAAATATGGTGTTGGAAGGCACCAGCGGTGACTGCGCCGCACTCAATGCTGCAGAACTGTGCGGGATACCTGCGTCGAAATACTTTTTTAAGTTTCTAATTAAGGTATATAGGTAGTACAGTCCCGTACCCAAATTGAGCCAACGGGAATTTATTATTAAGGCTACGCTGACTGTGTTCGACCTTTAAATAGTTTTATTCTTTGATCCGTTATAGGAAGGACGCTGAAATTCGTGTTTCCGAATATGTATTATTATGACCAATTTCCAAATAGATAAAGAAACAAATGCAAAAATTGTAGAGCAGAATAACATAAAATATCAGGTAGTAACTAACTGACCAAGTGTGATTTGGGCTTGCACTAAAAT
The DNA here is from genome assembly GCA_946406115.1 of Apoda limacodes. Lineage (NCBI taxonomy): Eukaryota > Metazoa > Arthropoda > Insecta > Lepidoptera > Limacodidae > Apoda > Apoda limacodes. The sequence continues at coordinate 14,880,399 of OX291540.1, forward strand.
TGAAAAAATACACAATCAGCGCCATTTCAAATTTTTCAAAGAAAATATTGTAAGGATCTTTAATCTGTAGTTACCAAATTATATCTTATGGATAAAGTCTATTGCAGAAAGAGCTCATTCGTTTTCAAGTAAGCAATGTAAGAATTAATTATACGTTTTTTACAGATTTCATTACCTTACTAAACATTCAGCAAGGTTCAAAAGATAAAACCAAGCACTCTATGTAAGGAGGAGTCAATAGCCTCTTACACAATTAAATATACAACACGACAATCACGTCGCGTGCGTAAACAAATTAACTCCTAATTAAATATGCAGGAGCCGAACTATTCTTAGACTAACTCGGACACGTGCACTGCTCAGCGCCACTAAATATAGACTACCAGTGGAATTGTAGCAGCGTAGAGAAGACTCACCAATTTATAAATTATTTGTATTTGTTACTTTTACTTTTGCCTGTCAAAAAAAATACTTTGCCACCTTATACTTAACGCATATTTTTTTGTCTTTTAATTTTTCGTTGCATTGACACAAGCCTTCATGATTATTTAATACAGAGAAGAAACATTGTATAGCAGTACTATAACTCAGACACATTTTACATCTTTGATTTGTGGACCATATACACCTAGTGTGGTTGCTAAGTAACCACAGGCCTGTAAGAAACTTTGAACAGTTTGCATTAAGCTTCCAAACACGTGGGGCTTAGGATGAACATACAACGAAAGTCTGATTTTTTGCATCTAGGACTAGAAAACTAGACTAGATAGATATAGCACCCAGGAAACTGCAACATGTCTTTACGCCCCTTTTAAAATTGCAGAAGGAGAACAGCATTCTCGATTCTATCTCCATGTGTCTTGTAACCATATGATTCGAATTGAGAGCATCCGGTGAAGATTTAAGGTTACTGACATAACCTAAAAAATCAGAAGGCTTAAGTGGCAGTCAGCATGCCACATATATCACAGAACTACTGGATAATAAATTTATCGTCTAAGACAGAAATAATGGACTCACTAAAACACTGCCCGACTAGCATGGCAGACGGAGTGGCTCGTTCAGCAGGTGGGTCGAAAGTGGGTGGCGCTGGACTGTTGTATCCACAGTAGTAGCCAGACTCTAGCTTGATGCCGCCTCCAGAACCACTCGGTGACTCGGAACCGGTCTCTTGAAGAATTGAAGCTAAAGCAGATTTCAGTTCCGTTAATCATAGCTTCCACTTTCACATTAATTTGTTTCAAAAGTCATATTATTAGAAACTGAACGTGGCTCAGCATTATAGGTTATGAATATTCTTTTTCACTTATATAGTACTTTATCCAATCTATATTTCTAACAACTAAATATGAAACAAATCATTAATAATATACATTTATAGATGTATGTATAGGTGAAATAGGTAATAAATAAAACGATATTCCTGAATTAGGGAGTCTGAATAAACCTATAAAATAAATCAACAAATACAAAGAATACCAACATAATTATCTAACATCTTAGTATTAATATTTAAATAAACTAAAATTTTTAATGTTGGATCTATTATTATTTCAATACTATTTTTTCTTACAATTTATTGATTTATTTAAACATTCGTTATAAGAAGCTACAAAGGACGTACCTTTTGACAATTTCCATAGTTCCTTCGAGGAGAAGACCCCAGTAGCTAGAATGATATCGTTGCAAATTACACCGTTGTACGGATTGTGACTATAGCCTGAAACCGATTTCAGACATTAAATACAAAGCATTACGTCAGTCATCTCTGTAAACAAACTATGGAGGTCGGTACCTTTATCACATCATCTATGAATTATCATGGTAATGTAATATAGCATACAGCCAATATTACACTTAACGCCCACTTTCGAGACACTAATTTGCTCATTTTGTCATCAAATTTTAACATAAATTAAGTAATTAGCAAATCTACTACATTGTACTTAGAGCGCCCTGCCTATACATAGTTTTTTATTTGTACTCGTGTAAGTTTTTATGAAGTTATTTAAGGGTAAACGCGACAATTTTTTTTTCATACAAAATGAATTTTGCCGTCATCTTCGAAGGTCCCTAAATTTTACTTTACATTTTGATTTCAAAAATGCGCAAACATTTAAGAGCTCCTTATGTTTTGTTTCATGAGATTCTGATAAGCTATTTTTTATTATTTTTGCAAAGGTTTGCGGAATTTTTTGTATGGAGCAATTTAAAAAAAATACAAAAAAATAATGGCTTATTAGAATCTCATAAAACCAAAAACCGCGAGCGCTTAATTTTTTGTTCTGCTCTTTAATTATGGCAAATGAATTTTGTATAGAAACAATTTACGGCGTTTTACCTTAATAACTTTTGGGTTATTTATCGTAGAATTATTTAATTTATGGTGCATATAGTCAAAAGTGGGTGTTTCAGTGTAACTTATAACGAGATGTAACGACACAATGACAAGCCACAACATCAAACATCCAGGAAAATTTAAAACTATTTAAGAGTAAATATATTAGTTTGTGCTTTTCTATTGTGTATTCAATAATAACATCTAATTTTAGAGAATTATTATAAAAGTAAATAATTGTAGGTACGTTAATTTTGAATACACTTAGCAAAACATTAACATATTTATCTTTATAAATATATATGTACATAAAAAGAGTGAAAGAGAAAGAACACCGACTACAGAAACAAATAATGTAAAAACAAACGATCAAACATACAAAATGACAATTTCAAAGTAATTATAAAGATTCCAATTAAAGCAATAGGGTGTAAGTGCAAGCCACTGCTGGGATTAAATTGGAATTAATTCCTAAAATGCAAAAAGATTATTCTAGAAAACTATAAGTTGAAAAAACAACGTGGACACAACGTGATTTTTGTGCGACACCCATCACTAAGTAACGGATTCTTTCTTCAGTTTTGCGTTATCTTTTTTTATTACAGATTTTAGGATAAAATTATTTCTACATCATGATTAAATTAACAAAAGGGTCGACTAATAAAATAACTTATTTATCGGTTTCCTTTGCAACATTATTGACTTTTTGTTTAAATAGGCAAAACATAATTTTAAAAAAGCAATGAAAACTGCCCGTCATATAACGTTTTTAATTGCAAAGAAAGATTTATTCAAAGGGTATTCCGCCCAGACAATGCCAACAAAATAATTGTTGAAGTACTAGATTATATTTCATTTGCATTATTTTCTTTTTAAAACAGAATTTAAAATGTATTATTTTAATTTTATTTATATTTCATAATAATCTGCAACTGTAGAAAGAATAGTCACTTATCCGAGACAGATACGTGACGTGACAGGATGTTACGTCACAGTACCGACTCTATGGCGGGTTACCTTTGTTCTTAGCGTCGTGTTCGTTCTCTTTGTCTCTGGGAGGTAGTGGCGAGATCGAACCGCTTAGGATATCTGAAATATATCGACCTGGTTTTAAACCACGTATCATATAATCGTAATTTTGACACTATTATTGTTAAAAATGAAAGAACACCCAAAACCTTGAAATTAATACAACTTTTTCTCTTAATTATACTTCTACAATAGCAAGCAAATAATATAGAAATAAAAAAATTATATAACAAAACCTACCTACCTTTATATATTAAAACAGAAAATATTGCATTGTCAAGTATATGTAACATATACTTTTACTAAAACAGACAATTCTAAATAATCAAGTTAGATAATGACCAAGCAACAAAAATGTTTCTATAGATATACAAGTAGGAGCAGGTTGTTGACATAACACTTGATTCATTTAAAATATGTATATACTTTTTTTTTTTTTTAATACCACTAATGTGGCAAACAAGCACACGGTCCGCCTGATGGTAAGCGGTCACCGTGGCCTATGGACGCTTGCAACACCAGGGGTCTCAGTCGCGCGTTGCCGACCCTTCAAAAATCCAATAACTTCTTTCTTGAAGAACCCCATACTTACTAACAACAAATGACCCAATTTAAAACACGATAAATGATAATTTTTTTTCAGAGATTTCTAGATAATTAGTAGTCATAAATTGGTAATTATGTTATGTTGTTTGATTTTCGATTATGATATGGTCGATGACATGAAGTAGGGCAATTGGATGAATCTCGTCACTGTGGGATTAACGTGGTTATCTATTGGACTATGTCAGATCTCAAGTCGACAATCTGCTCTACAAACAGCCACTGCAACTTAATATCACTTAATAAGGAGTTTTAGCAATCAGAGCCAAACAAATACAATATCTAATTAACTTTCATTTATAAGATAAAATTTCCAAATCCTTATATGTACTTAACGCCAATGTAAATTATATAAAACTATTGGTGTTTTATACAATTCACTGTGCACCATAAAAACTTTGTACTATTGCGTTCTTAAAACTAAAAATTGATTATGATGCATTTTCTGTAAATTTCCAGTACAGATTAGTATCGAAATTTAACCTGCGCTGAAAAAATGGGCAAAAATCGCTAAAACTCCTCTCCAAACAGTACCAATGAAGCATTGTTCAATGTAAGTGAGCGCGAGACCTGGTAGACCGTCGCTCCCATTACCATAGCTGTTGATGAAGTTGGCCAGGTACAAGTCCAGTTCCCGGACGGACACGTTGATGTGGTACGGGTTCACGCATAATCCCGGCTGGGTGCATTCTGGGTGCTTTTCAAGTCGTTCACCGTCGGTGCTCTCTAGGGGTATCGCTTTGAATAGTATCACCATGACAAGATCAAGTCGCCACACCTAAAAAACAAAACGTCAAGTGTCACAGACTATCAAATTGAAAGTTATTTTTTTTGGAACTTCATCACATTTGGGCTCTTGTGTAGTCTAAAAGTTATTTATTACAAAAAATATGTTGTGGTGTGTAAATCTATAATTTTATTTAATATATGCGATTATATCGTGATGTATAATAACCTTATCTGCCTGCCTTAGACAGTCTATTCTCCTCATCTTGCCTTTCTGATCGGGATTGGAGAGCACGCATACGGCTGGCCGCTTGCCTGTGATGCTCAACACAAAGTCTTCCCGGCAATCCTGCGTTATGTCCTTCCTCAGTTTTCCCAGCAGTCTTGACGCCCATTTTTGCTTGACCTCTGCTTTTTCGTTCTGAAATCAGTAGTTACGCCGATTTCATTACAAATTAAAATAAGATTGCCTTATATCTACAATAGAATGTTAGTTTTTTTAACCAGTTTAAAAATATACGTCCGTATGCCTGTAGCTCGTACAGTTAAGGTACGAGCCCCTGCTTTGTTGACCTCAATTTCCAACTAGGCTATACGGTAGCCTAAGTTAAGTAGCAAAAGGTATACGCTATGTGTAGATAAACTTCCTTAATCTATCTGTTCGGCCATTCTTGAGATATAAGGTGACAAACAAACAAACATACAGAAATCGATCCTCATTATTATAATCGTATATGTTTGAAAAGAACTCTTTTAACCGTATGATTAGCATGATAACGCATATATTCATATGATAATACATAGTAAAACAAAATTTACAATTGCAGGATATACTCGTAATTCAAATAACAATTATTGTTGTATGTAAAAAAAGAATTGGTTATATAATCAGATGAGAAATGTTATTACCTGTAATTCATATTTGGTATGCCGCTCCTCCTCAAGACTCATTCGCTTTTCATGTTTCTTGTAATATTTCCGTTTTGCCGCTTGTAAATTGAACCACGTATACGAAAAGGACTTTACAAAAGGCATTAGGGCCTCTATGAACGGATGGAACTCGTCCTGGAAACATTCAAACAAAAACATTACCACCATTACAAACCGTTGTAAGGTAAGGATAAAATTGCAATATAAGAACTCTTGGTTATGTTTAAAATTAATTAGAATTTAATTTTAACTTAAAACAAACTAAATGATACTGAAATGATTTGTCATAAATTAATTTATTACTACTTTTATTGAAAATTTGTAATAAATTTTATCACTAAGAATAAGTATAGGTATAATGCAAAAGATCATAATTATTTTTATACACCAAGCATTCACAAACGAGAGAAAAAATCTTTCAGTTTTGAACATTCCGAACACCGTCTTTCAACAGACATCCAGACAGATACCAAGAAATTGAAAGATATACTAGTAAACACAAGTTGATCTATATTTGCGTACTTATAGGCCATTCTATGCCTATCTGGCCTGCGAAAGTCGGACAAGATTTCCGGGCCAGTAAGAAAAGCAAACAAATCTTGGTTCTTAACAACATTTATGTCAGTCAGCAAGAAAACAAAGCCTACAAAAAGAAATTGCCAGACGATAAAGAATTCTGTTAAAACAAAACCGTTAGATAAGGAAAAACATGCTTCATTAGATTAATGGTCAGTATAAATGCCAGTATCACGTAAGTAAATAATAAAATAAAGTCATGAACAGAGATTCTATATAATCTTTGTGTCATAGCCTTATATAAAGGTAAGGTACCTATCAAGACCTAAAATTTGATAATTGTAACAGCAGTACTTTTCGAAACTGAGGTATGAAATTACTTTTTTTTAAATGTTTCTCAGATACCGTAGATAAAACTGAGCAAATGCAAGTCGGACTCTTTCGATACGACCGCACAATTTACCTTCACTAGTAACTACAGTCAGGATAAATGTACGTTTATTCACTAACGCTATATAGTTTTTCTAACGAAACCAATTTGAAAGGAATATGCAATGAGACAGGTTTTAATTTGTTAAGATATTAGCCGGAATACACATATGCGTTGCAAAAAGCATTTTTACAGTTTAAGTTGAAGGTTTCTTTAGCGTCATACAGACAGCGTAAACTTATTAATATTATCCCTTTGAGTACGGAACCCTAAAAATTAGGTGAAGAAGACAATTTTTTAAATAAATTACCGAAGTCACTCTGTCAAATTTATAGTGTTTTTTCTTTTGAACTAAAAAGTAAAAAATAATAAGTCTAAGATAGCCAGTTCAGTTCTAATCAATTTATTCAAACAAATTATATGTGTCAGGCCTTAGAAAACCACAATCAAAAACCCTGCAGTTAATTTTGTATTCACAGCACATGCCTCTAACAAATGCTGTATTGTTGAGAGCTGAATCATAACGTAGGTAATTCATGCAAATGTGCCGATGTGATTTATTACTTATCCACTTTGACAAAGTGCACTTCGGAATTTACGATTATCAGAGTACTATTTTCGTGTAAAAATTCAAGTAAATGTATGTAATGGCTTAAAATAGGTGGATAAAAATATTTGCGGCTATATTAAAACTGTAAAAAATGTTTAATCCGTCCAAAACCTTTTAGTTGGATTGTAGGAACATTTCGATAGCCAAAATACAAATATAGTACACCGATTTTGATGTGTTTTGCAATAGCCAAAAATAAGGCTTTAAAACTGCAATACTTTCTATAAATTTATTATTGATTAGACATGAACTATGCCGTTATAATGATAATAAACGATGAACTTTATATAAATATATTATGTAGTAGACATAAACGATGTCGTTATATATTGTCATGAACGATGAACTTTATGTAAATGTTTTATTGACTAGACATGAACGAGATCGTTATAAAGTTCATGAACGATGAACTTTATGTAATTGTTTTATTGACTAGACATGAACGAGAACGTTATAATGTTCATGAACGATGAACTTTATGTAATTGTTTTCGGCGTGGGATTCCTACAGCAACATCATTATTATAGTAAAAAAGTTTGCTATTACTTTGTAGCTGTAGCTTTACTTCGTTCATGTAGAATTTGCTTATAATATTCATGGAGAAACTTTTAAATTTTCCGGAGTAAACGGCAGCTTAAGTCTTTCTGCCTCTTTTCAACTCCGTTACGACGTGAAGGAAGTACAAACAAACAAAAAACGGACAAACAAATAAAAGCACAGACAAACAAACAAAAAAAAACGGACACACAAACAAACAAACTGACTTTCGCATTTATAATATTATATTATTATAGTAGTATGGATGTTATTTCTACTAATAAAAACGACCACCTGGCCTACTTAGCTCCTAAGGCCTTGAAAATGTCCCAGACATTTACGGTTAACCTGGCAACTAACTCCGTTTTTTCGTGAGCATAAACAACAGGTCCAGACAAAACATAAACTTGGCTTCGGTCGCAGACGGTGCCGCTCTGCCAAGCTTCCCTGGGGTGCCCAGTTGGCAGAATCCTGGGAAGACGTGACGTCACGGAATCTCCTGGCTTGAAAAGCCGTACGAATCGTCTAGTATTTTGGCAAATTTTACTGAATTGAATTACAGCGGCCGTAAAATGTTATGCCATATAACAAAGGTACATCTTAAACGAAAACAACAAAGTAGTCAAAAACAAATGAGAGGGGACCATAACCGACTACTTTATGAGCCTCCCATTTTTCTAATAGATCGCTGGCATCTTAAACTATCTATGCTACTAGAATCTCAAGTTCATCACTCTCATCACTTTTAGTAGTTACTTGTTTATACTAGAATTATAGAAATAGGTAATTTACAAAATAAAAGATGCAGCGAAAAAGCACGAAACTGAAAAATATTTAAATAACATCATAAAACTTTCGCAATATGCCAGCGATAAGGAGCAAATATTTTGGCAAATATATGAACAACAAATGCTAAATAGTAAGATATTTGGCAAAGGTACAAAGTTATAGTGGATTCGTTGTACTCTTTGTTTGATAATACTTTGATTAATATTGAAAATAACTTACCTATTTTAGTGGTTTTCTTTAATATAAAGATTAGGACTTACATAATATTGTTATTAAATGATTAGATTTTAATACACAATCCAATTAAGTACTGCTATAATTAGGTAATTTATTAATTTTACCATAATATTTTTTGCTGTCATTAATTTATTTCAAAATGCTAATTGATAATCATTGATAAGTTTTTACCTTATAAGATACGTTTTATTCATTTTTTTGCCATAGAAATATTTTCAAGAACACAAGCATTAGCCGAATATATGTAGGTACTCACATACTGATTCACGTAAGCTTCTCCTGAAACTAAAATGTTTTCAGGGTATACGAGTTACGTTATGTTACTCCTTGTGTAATTTTCATGTAAGTTATTAAAAACTTCTTACAAGTAAGCAAAACTGAATTAGGTTCAATTTAGAATTATTAACCTATCATTGTTGACAAACAAAAGACGAAAAAATAAAATAGAAATACCTACCTTATCAAATCAAACAAACTATTAGGACAACTTCCAACCAACGATCCATGCCAAAACGCTGGAGAGTGCGTTCACCCTGAAAATTTTGGCGGCAAATCCAACCAAACAGTGACGTAGCCTTCATAATTATTTTTTCTGTCTTTATTTCGTAGCAGTCCAATTTATTTTATAGATATTGGCGCTGGTTCATTGGGGATGCCCGACTGGACTTGGCCGTGGCACTGGTTGGCGTTACTAACTGGGTCGCCTACGTCATACAGGAGCACTGGCCAAAATCACGGCACACGCGGAAAGACGCCGTGGAAAAAATTACGCAGCGCCGGCCATCTTGCCACGCGCCGATTTGGCGCGCAACAAATTGATGCGACCAGAAAATGCATTCTTGGACAATGCACGTAATCCTACAATAAATTCTATTGTTGCTAACGGAATGCAAAACGGTTAGCAGGTGCGCTAAGGCATCTGTTTACCTAAACAGCATGCATAAGGAATTTATTAAAATTTTGGATTCCTGACAATTTCTCTAAAGAAGTTACATTCCAAGTATTAAAAAATTAAGTTTACTGATGATATGTCATTTCATTATTAAAACAACCGTCATCGTAAATTGTACAGTTCCAGTTTCCAACCTTTTTGAATAAAGTAGATTATCTGCTTATACCTCGCTTCAAATAGGATACGCGAAGGCGATCTTTTATAAAAAGAGTATAATTTAATATATGAAGAAGAAAAAGATGTTTTTCGCTCTCATGAGGCAAAGGCAACAAGTCATACAGTGTAGTTAATAGTGAACAGATATAGTTTATCTGAATAGAGTATGCATAATGTTTTTTTTTTCAAACATGACCATCTATCTACGTTCTTAGGTGTGAGGATGAATTACCGAACTGAGTTAGACTAGTGAACCGAGGGTTCCATATGTACTTATATTTTTTGTTACCCAAAAACTGTTTATTTTGTAAGTTTTTGCATGTAAGAGATTTACCATATTTTTGTAGGGCCATAGGCTTCTCATAGCTTTTACTGTATTCTGTTAGTAAAAAAACTATAGCTATTCTGTATTTTTTTCCTAAATTCTAGATTCGGTGATAAAGTGGGGGAAATAGACAATTTTCATCTATTTTCTTAAATAACATTGAAACAATTTTTTTTTAAATAATAAACAATATGTAACTCTCAAAAAAAGCCCATTTATTTGATATGTCACACAGAACAGTTTGCAAACTGGATATATTGTAAGTTTATACCTACGCCCAATATTAAGAGATTTGCCAAGTTATTTTAAGGTCAGAATAGTTTTTTCCTGTTGGAATCTATAAGTAAAGAACTATTTTCCGTTTTTTTTTTTTTTCAAAATATTTAGCTAACTGCGTGAAAATTTATTAAAGTAGTTTGCCTTTAGGTTGAAAATTAAGGTTGACGCATTAGTCCGTTGTTGTAAAAACATCCCCAAGATGGCAAAACAGGGCATATATACTTAGATTAGAATTTCGATATTTTTTTGTGTTTAGTGACTTGAAATTTAGCATACAGGTTACTGTTATAACTTAGACGAAATTTTTGAAGCTTAATGCATGAAAATCGGCAGTTAGCCTTTAAGTTGAAAATCAATATTGACGTGTTTTACCGTAAGATGTATTTCTGTTGCCGCTATAACAACAAATACTAAAAAACAGAATAAAATAAATATTTAAGGGGGCTCCGATACAACAAACGTGATTTTTTGCTCAATATTGATAAAGGCAACAGTTAGGCACTTGAAATATTCACAAAATATTTGGTTATATATTCACTTTAAAAATAAATAATTAAATTAAAATAAAACAAATATTTAAGGGGGGCTATCATACAACAAACGTGATTTTTTTGAGATAATGGTACGGAACCCTTCGTACGCGAGCCCGACTCATACTTAGCTTATTTTTTGCATGGAATTATGATTTAAAAATTTAGACATTAAATCTTAGACATTTTAGTGTTCCGTGACCAAATTTAAATTTTTCTTTTACTTTTTACACACAATATATATATATATATATATATTATAAATATTTAATTTACTATCACCTAATATAAGTGTGAGATTTCAATATCTTAACAAAAATCACCAAATCGTCTGACTTGTAGGCAGTAATAAGGGCCGAGCACAAGTTTAAGATGGCGATATCGTTCCAGTTTACGGCAAATGGCTCGTAAAGTATACTGTGTCAAGAAAACAGCGCCCGACTGTATTTGCTATTTCAAAACAGCAATCAAAAACTTTTTTATAAATACCATTTATTGTTTTTATTGTTAAAACTTAAAAAAATGGGAACTATGTTTACTGAAGTTAATAAAGATTAACGATTAATTTTCTGATATTTACCCTTGTGAAGTGAAGTGACATGTTACTCGTAGTCTTATTTGATAAAGATAAATCGTACATAACACAGTTTAGAATTTCTTCCTTAAAATAAGTAGGTATAAATAAAATAAATGTAGCCGCTGCTACGAGCACTTATCTTTCACCCCACTACAACTACCTCAGCAAACGTCTTATTACAACGGCATAAGAGAAAAAATTGCTTAATTGGGAGAAAATATGTAATGATCGGAATGAAAGGCTACTTTTATTTTGGTCACAGTTGCTCATGGAAACAGGAAAGGAATCAGGTATACTATTTATGTCTTCTGAATTCTTCTCAAGCGAAACTGCAACAGTAAACTGGCCTAGAAAACCACAATATAGTGCAAAAAACCATGGGAAAAGTTATGAAATCGAAGGAAGAGATCATACTCTGTTATGTATAAAAAAAAATTAAAAAAGGAAACATACTTATACCTTTGAATACATGAAGACGGAAAAGATTACCATGAAAGTATTAATAATAAAGTGTATTACAGAATATATTAGGTAAATAGAAAAAAACTTATATATCCCCGACGTAGCTAAAGCAAGATCAGGGCAGCTGTGGATTTCGACGGAACTTCATAAGTCTGTAGAACTGCAGTCAGTAAAGAGTTTGCAAAGATCTTCAACGTCGTCATCCATAACGACATTGCACCGGAAGTGTGGTGGTATTGTTTTCTTTTTACATTAGTATCTTATAGTAATAGGTTGTCTGCCAGAGATCGCTATTTAGCCATAGGGCCACATAAACATTGTCAGTGTTTTTTTGATCTCATTTTGTAATATTTAAGGTTTCAATAAAGAATAATTGTATCTCAGGCGGGATAAAATCCAAAACGAGGACATCCGAAAGAGAGAGAACTACATAAGTAAATAAATAAACCAAATACAACCAACCATAGATACTTATGCTATACTTAAAAATGTGTTATGTGTGTGTGTGGATTTATATCAGTTAAAAATGTCAACGTAGTAAACTTAGAGCATTGTAAAATATATTTGGAGATGGTTGCAGATTTCAAAAAGATTAACGGAAAACAACTATGTGCATACAACTAAGCGAAGCTGGAGCGGGCCACAAGCCAACAGATAAAGACTAGTGGGGCGTGTGATAAATCAATAGAGCAGCAAACATTTTTTTTTCAAGTGGCTGTAACAAGTATTCATACAACTAAAACCAGCACAGTAGAAATTGGTGCTAAACAGTTCATATAGCCAAAAAATCGCGAAACTACATATGTGTCTGTAATAATAATTTCATACTATTAAAATACATTTTTGTCGTCTTTACTTTAACTACATCCTGTCCATTTCACACAAATACCGAATTATTCATTATTAGTAACACACGAAAACAAATTACTACGTTAACTATGCGAATGGTCACAGAATTGAAAAAAAAACAGTTTAAGATATTGATAAAACAAATCTTGTCACAGAGGGTGAAAGGGGTAACAGTTTGTATAATAATCTGTCGTATTTCAAGTAAAATTCTTAAATAAGTACTGTTTGTCAGATTTTTTTGGTAACTAAGTCTTATTTAAAAATCTTGCCCTAAAAAAGTAAAAAAGGGTGGATTAGGCTTTGTATAGGAATCGTGATATTTTTGTGCTGGGAAATTGATATATCTCTCATTACACTTGGAATAATCATCCTCTGAGGAGACGAAGAAAGTTTGCATAAGAGTTCAAGTGCTTGATACAACGGGAATAAACTATTCACGTCATCCATTCATAAATCGACTCCATGATAAATTTCACATGTTTTTTTTCTTGATAACTAATACAACAAATAAATCCTAAATTAAAGAGCCTTAAATTCTATAAGTACCAAGCTAAGAAGATTTATTCATTTTGAATCTTATAATATATATATTTAGATTAAATACTGCAAAAAATTATTGTCAAATAAGTTTGTCAGAATTCTGAAATGTTTTTCTTCAGTATAATCCATGCTATAAAGACAAAAATATATTTATTTTTCAACAAATTGTCGTTATAAACAACGTACCAACGGTCAAAAGAGACGTCCTTTATATACTTACAATTTTATTACCTTTCTGAATGTACTACAAAGTATTTATATCGCATTAATACTCGTACAACGAGCTGAAGACCGGGAACAGCTGAACGGTTTGTGCAGAAATAGAAAATAGTTTCAAGAACTAAAGTGGTGTTGCTATTGTTGGCGATAAGCGATTTGATCTACGTTGCGTACCTACTACCTATAGAAATCTAGAGAGTATGATCTACGTGTCAGTGAAAATTTCAAATCAATCCGTTCAGCAATTCCTGAGATCTAAAGCTACAAACGAAGAAACGTATAAAGTTTTCTTTTTATTATATCAATTTAAAAAAAAACGTACTTGTACTATATTCAGTAATAACTGAATATAATAAATACTATGAACCATGCTCGTTTTAAGGGTTCCGTATATGAAAAGAATAAAACGGAAGCCTTATAATATCACTTCATTGTCCGTCTGTCTGTCTATCCATGGATCTATCAAGCCTCCTTGTCTCCTTGTGACCACTTGTATCCTTGTGCTCCAAGACAAAGATTGTCCCTTTTTCATAAACACGTACTTATCTACGATCCCTTGGAGCTGTAAGAAGATCAAGCTTCTTAGCCAAATTTCATAAAAATATAGGACAATTTTTACTCTCAAAAAATCGTAAAATTTAGCAAGATCAAGGTCTTAAAGCACTATTAAGTAGAAGCAAAAATAAAAAAAAAAAAAATTGGTAGTAATATTATATAGTTTCTTCGGCAGTTCAGCATATATCAAAACCGAAGCGAAAATTAAGTGTAAATTTATTTCATTGTGTAATCGCAAATAATTTCTCTTTGCAAAACCAAACTTGTCGTATAACTTTTCAATTAATGTTCATGTTCAAAATAGACTGTGAGCTTACTTCAGATCTAAGTCGTCTACATTCCACAGGGTCCTCACAAAACATGATTTTATATATAAGTAATACCTATTGCATCATCACCTAATAATAATATATTATTAGCGAAGCAAAATCGCTCGCTTATGACGACGCTACGCTGAAAATAGAGCCCCGACCTGCTTGCAATCATACCGACCTTCTCTCGCAGGCAGAGCTTATGTCGAACATTCAGACTTCAATGATAATGCAAGCTCCATCCATACTCACGAATAATCTTCCCAATGCAGGTACCGGGTGTTGTAACAAACACTTTGCGAGCGTATATGTCGGGTTACAAAAATATATATTTGCGTTTGCTGAAGAGATTGACGTCAGCTGAGAAAAAACGATGACGTTTGTTTTAGCATATACCTAAACATCGAAATTGTTTGTGCTGAGTTTTTAAACAATATGTTTTTGTTTTTGAGAATTATAATACTAGCTTACCTTATATTCACCTAAAAACACATCGGCATTCTCATATTTCCATCCCCTATTTCACCCTCTAGGGCATGATTTTTTAAGAAATATGTCATTCTTAATTTTTTACCAAATAAAATAAAACCTTATGCTGTTTTATTTCAATGGAGGTTTTGCGATAATGATGCACGTATATCAGTCAATCAGTAGTTAATTAACACTTTCTAACACATTTAATTAACTTTTTTAATTACTTAATAATAATAAAAATAGGCCTTGTCCGCGTGAATAACATTATGCACTATATCTTCGGTTGTATTAAACAGTTTTGAATAAGATTTCTAGTTAAACATCAAGCAAAAATCAAATAATCTTTCAGCAAAAACCGCTTCAAAATCCTTTCAGTAGTTTTTGCTTAGTTCTCAAAAAATATTTTATTTCTTTAACTTCTAAATGTACGATAAATTATTCACAAATATTTGTTATGTACAGACTCATAATTTTGATTTTTTGGGTTCCGTAGCCAGGTGGCAAAATCGTAACCTTTAAAGTTTTGTCTTCTCCTCATACATTAAACTGAGCCATGGAAATATTTTTCATCTCATTTTAAGGTGAGTCGTTGAACACACGAGTGGCATATCTTTAAATTAAAAATAATTGTAAGGTCTCTTGAAAATTTTTAGAAATTAATGCTCCGTTTTTAAAATATACAGCTCTAGTGACAATATCCGGTTAAGTTTGTTTTAATGAAATAAGGAATGTTTTCATTAAAGAACAATGAAAAGGCAAGTTTTGTAAAACCCTAAATTACTTTAAAATTATTAACTTAGTTTGCCTTTTCGTTATCTCGTAATTAACGTTTTATAATGCTTCAATTCATACCGCCCGGATGGCAAAGGCTGCTGTGCAACCCCAAGTTTAGAGCTATGGACCACCCACTGTACGACACTAGACCTAACCCTCACTTCTGCTTACTATTCTAGAGCCTGAATAAAAATCTCTGACGGAATCGAAACGCTGACGATGAGGTACTGAAAGTGGCTATAACCGAACAATAACGTGGCTAATACCGAAAACTACTTTCATACAGGTTTTATAAACAATAGACATTTAATAAATACATTGCCTGCATAACATCTGCAATTTTTTTTATACTTAGGCCCAGAGCTTATTGAGCGCCTTGCAAATCCAAGGGCTTTAAAACGCTATCACGTAGACTAAAAACGTGTCAATCATTGATACATATTTTACATTGCCTTTTCCACGATACATATTTTACATTGCCTTTTCCACGAGTCCCCACAAAGGCACGCTATTAGCTACTAATACATGAATAGGTATAAAAGAGAAAAGTTTTTAGCCTCTGTAATTGTATACTGCAATAAATTTTCTAACCCTGAGGTCAAAATTGATCTTTTGAAATTTGAAATTGAACACGCACAACACACAACGCCACATTGAAATTGTGTGAACTTATAACGCCACTAGCGACCAAACACCGAAAGTCAGAAAGTTAGAAAAATTTGCAATTTCATAACCTAGTCTGTGGCACCATCATGTGGATTTTTTGTTTACCTACTGTCTTCTTAAAAACTACTTAACCGAATTTTATTATTTCTTCTTCAATGTCTGTTTTCTCTATTAAATACAATTAGGAATTATTAAGTAGAATTGAGGTATAATCTAATAAAATAATTATTATTGTATTAATGACCAACACCAAAATAACGAAAAGTCTTAATTCGTCTATATAAAGAGTCGCCCTATAATTTGGTGTTAGTCTTAGAACGATTTTTAAATGCAATACTGTTTTTTACTTCAGTAGGTCAATGAGTTCAATAGGCATTGAGCTCGTTAAGGAAAACAATGAGCTAAGAATTATAACGTTTGCAGCAAATATGGGAGATACCAGTGACAATAATTTTGGGATTTATTTTTAACTTTTAAGTTAAGTTTTTAATTGTTTTACGATTTTTTTTTAATTTTATGGAGGTATAGACACTGATATCAATACCCTTGGGATGAAATACTAAGATATACATGAATGTGTGTGATACTCATATACGATATAAAAAATATCAGGATGATATTTACAAGCAACGACAAAGAAATGCACAGATTGTAAAAATATATGGGCTTCTATATTCATTATTTTGTACCAGAGGCCGGTAGTTGCTTTATGGAAGGCTATTTTTATTGGACTATTTTTCCTCAAGCGTCGACATCTTGTCGACCAATAGTGAAGGTCATACGTAGTGGAGCCTTTAGGCTAAAGGGATTTGGTGGGCTGCTCTGATTGGACTCTGTTTTTAGAGACCATCGATCTGTATAAATTATATTGGTAGAAACAAGTTTGACAATATCTGGCCTTTTTAAAAGAAGTTGCGGGCGATGTTGGGTGATGTTGATAGAATAGTTATTAGAAACAACACAAACACCCTTCTTCTGTGGTATGGTCGTCCACACAAATATAAAAATCTAATTTAGAATTTCTAGTTACCTACTAGTAATATTAACTTATATCTCTAGCAACTTCAACCCCAAAAAGTCCCAGATACCTCAAGACAGTTGTATTTAAATCAGCTTTATTAGAATTCCTAGTGCAAAGTGTATTTATACAAGTTATTTTGTACGTGCAAGCTCTCACCGACTTACAGCTACGACCGCATACATCAGAAGTCCAACATCCGGGAGTGAACAGTTCTCTATGTGTGGATTGCGATGAACTTATACATCTTAATGGTCTTAATGAAGTTTAAATTTCTTAAGATTGTATAACAATTGGTATGTTCTGTTGATGTTAATGTAATACCTACATGTTAAACATGTTATGGTCAATTAAGCGTTTTAAAAAAAGAATCGAACGAATTAAATAATTCCTTTATCACTTCAGCTTAACGTAGTTTAAAGAGTATAACACAAGTTTCGATATTGGTTGCAATTTAAGGGTGGCTTGTCATATTCAGGAATGACAATGCTGACCTGGGAGACATTGGTCTGCCTTTTCATTTGCTGGCATCCCCCGTTGCATCGCTCGCCCGCGCTTATACTTCGCTTTCGATTTTTTTTTGCTCAGCTCCTAAAAATCGTAGCGTGATGTTAACAAGTCTATTAACTACCTCAAGAATTAGCCTTTCAAATGCATTTTTTTTTTAAATCTAACTAGTAGTTCTAAAAGCTCATTTGAACAAAAAAATAATAAAAAACGAACTTAAGCTTGTGGAACATGACATTATAACAACAAAAGTACCAGGAATCTTTATTAACTCTATTGCTTACCGTCGAACACATTACAATAGGTACGTATACCGAAAACTAATCTTATTAATATGTATAACAATGACGGTATAATATAGGATTGTATGTTAGCTTGTTTGTTTTTGTTAACACGAGCATATTTGTTGCCGAGTGTAATATAACACACAAACTTTAAAATTTCTAGTTATCGGAAAACTAAAAGAGTTATAATACTAATCAAATAACCAGAAGATAAACCTGATCTTACAAAAAAAAAACTTTTGCCGCAGTAAATGCACAAATTCACTCACAGTAACCGATCAGTGGAAAATTGCCCTGAGATCCACACAATCCGCACCCGCCATCAACTTTATGATTCATAACTTTTGAACAGGAAAGTTGACCCAGGCGCATAGTCGGAGCTAATATTTTATTTGGCACTTGCTCAACTAAATGACTCTCAAATCTTTCAAGGTTATTGCTTTTAACACTTTTCCTAAATAGTTTATTTTAAAATTATTGAGAACCCACCCGACCTGTATCTACTGTATCCGAAGAGCTGCAATAACTAAAGTTTAATTTAATTATCAATCAGTGATTTTTAGTTGTCTGTTAATTTAGGAAGATTTAAGCCCTCATTGAAAGTAGGCACCAAGCAACCAAAAATATTAGGATTCCTTTGTCCTGATTTATGTTCATCAAGTAAAAAAATCTAGGACTGCACTACAAAAACACATCCATGTATTTAGCATTAAAAGGAATTAAATTAACACCCTTTGACAACCAATGACTATTATGAATCTCTTTACTTAAGTACTTAATAAATTACAAAAAAAATATTTTAAAAGCTTAATCTAATGATCATAAGTAATAGTGATGTCTGATGCATAATCACAGGATTTTAAATCACGTCCTAGAAAGCAGGCAATATCTGGAAAGTCCCACGCTCAGACTACCGCTGCTTACTAAACCTAATCCCAATCAAAATCTCACAATTCCTCACAAACTGCACTTATTTATATTCCAAATACGTAATACAAGGTAAACAGCGGGCGATGCACTGGGTACACATTATTTGCAAATATGCAATTATATATTCTAATCACGTGCGACGAACTTTTTTTACAATGGTTAAGGATTGTGATACGCCTTTGACGTCGGGTTGTATAATGAAAGATATGTAAATAAAGGTTTTATTGTGATTGGTATTGTTCGATGATGTGTCATATATACTTGCGTAACTGTTAAGCTAAGGCCGATTGTGGACATAATTTTAGTAAATATGAGTATGTTGCCTTAAGGTGAATTGAACACTTTTTTTTCCATACAAACTTCATTACATTTAATATCTATAACTAGATATTAACACACAGATTAAGCTAGGATTCCGTTCGGTAGAAGGAGAATTAATGCGGATCTCCAACAAACTTGTAAAACAATTGAAAGCTGGACGCGAGATTTGAAAACGATTTCATATTTAAATTTTTTGTATAGGGAATTTATATTATTATGTTTATTTGGATGGGTATAATTTAAGTACTTTTATTGAATAGATTATGAGATATATATTTAGCTAACTAATAAAGAAATAGCTGTAAAAATTAATATATATTCATGTATGTTATTCAAAATATTGATTATATTTTCGATGTAATAATGAGATTTTAAATTTTTCTAAAATAATTCGATAAAAACATGTCGTCTTAAGCGCAATTTCCCAAAAACTTTATTTTTTATCAGTGATGTTTTTAAAAAAAACGCTTAATATTTTTATTAATAAAATTGTTCCGATCCGAAATTAGGTGTGAGCTTCGGTTGCATAGAAAAATGACCGTTGAAAGGTTTCGTTAAAATTATTTAAAAAATCTCTATTCTGGTGAATTTTGAATATTTTAAAACAGTAGTTTAAAAGTCGGAGAAGGAGAGGCACAATTTTTATTTCAATAAGGACAGTCCATACATCGAGGCCCGCGTGAAAAATATTCCCATGCCTCACTGTATGGATGCTATACCTAAAAATATTGTTTTGTCAATTTGATAACAAAACTAAAGTGCAGTTTACTCGTATATATGACGCTTTCTTGTAAAATTTCATAAGAATTAGGGGGCTATATTATAATATAACTAAATTAAAATGTGTCAGTACTGGCTGTGCTGTAATACAACAAAACTACGAGGGTACAGTTGTAAAACTGACACACTGTAGTCCTAGATATTAAATTCCTAACATGTCTTCAAAATTGCGTGGCATTTGATTAGTAAGGGTCATAAATAAGTGGGTGATTCGTTTACATACGTAGCTCGCTGCGAGGCGCAGCAAATAATATTTTCTTTAAACAAAAGAATACAAATAATTTTACACAATAAAACTTTTTACATTTGTATAACCTATGTAGATTGACTCACTGCATTTTATTTAGTAATAAAGAACATTTGAGACGAAATAAATTTCATACAGTTTACTCAAATGGGGATAACACATTTTATTTATAGGCCATAAACTAAGCTTCTACAAAAAGACTTAATCATTTTTATGACCGCTGTTACATGCAACTAAATGCTTTTTGAAAAAATCAAACAAAATAAAATTCATTTTATCATTTGTAGTTACCTAAATGTCATTCTAAAGACACTTCAAAACATAAAATTGGTTTTAATTCGCTAACTGAGAATTTTAATACGATATTTTTAAATCGTTTCAACGACTAGACGTATGTCGAATTAAAGGTCACACAAAGTTTCAAAATAAATAAAAATTCCGGTTAATACAAACAAAACCGAAAATCAATTTTAAAACACTTCAGTTATGCACTGAACTGCCCAGGTATCAAGCTCTCGAGACTTAGAAATTTACTACAGACACGGAGTATGTACGTACAGTAAATGTATATGGCGACAGAGTAATTACAATTTACATAGTCACCCTATTACACGGAGCGGCATACGAGCAAATTCACACAAAATTATCCAGTCTATGTTCTAAATCCCAACCAAGACAACAGTAAACGTCTCAAATCCAGTAGATGACGTTTAACGACAATTGTATGCAAATTCGACGGAGTGTTGTCCCGGGATTCTCGGGATTAGCGACTACCCACATCACTAATCCCTGTGTAAGTTAGCTCAGAGCTGTCAGCGGCTTACTCTAAGATATTGGGCTCATATGTTTGTATATCGGCGCTGCGATACATCCTACTTCACGAAATGTTGTGTATCTGCGACATGGAGTTATGATGTAGACGAATTGAGGATATCTATCTGTCTGGATACGTCTCTGTATACGTTTGTGTTTATGTTTGTAAATAATAACACCATTTCACTTAATCTGATTATCAATACAAATTGCACTTTTCTAAACAAATGCTTCAAAATAATCTCTTAATTATTTTCATGCAAAACCGATTTAAGGTTTAGCACATAATTATCTTTATTATGTTTTGGAATTTACTGAATTTGAGAAAATCATCATAGTTACTTAATGCTAGTTTTTGTAACATAAAAACGAATTATTAATTATGTGACTATATTGGGATAGATTAACAGGAAAAAATATTAGATGCATATTATGTTTAGGATTTGGCGCCAAAAAGGTAGATTTTCCACCACATTATCTACAAACATAATTCAACACATATTTGTATTGTTGTATGTAAGAAAAACACTCGAAATTCTGCAACGCTGTCGGTGCACATTCAGAATACCCAAGTACATATAAAAGATTCCAGCAGCGACTAAAAAATCTTCGGAAAAAGAAAATTAGAATGGGAAAATATAGACTGCAAAATAAAGAAAGAAAAGTCACGTCTACACTTAAAAACTAAGTGGTCCCCGTTTCAATTGCTCCCGACATCATTAAGAAAAGAAAGAAGTAATTAAAAGTCCATTTAAAAATGAAAACGAACAAAAGGCGGTTATTTTTTGTTCCAAAAATGAATTGTTAAAAGGTGAGGGTAAACATTTCATAATCAAAAAACGTATTGCAAGTGTTGAACTATAAACATGATAGTGTTTGGCAAAGTTGCAAGACGTCCGATTAGACTGCGCCATCATTCCGTTAGTTCATTCAATATTTTTTTACCGAACGCTGTAATTTCTTGGCTCGAACGCATCCGTTTACATGCCAAACAATAAATTTATTAGTCGAACGGAGGAGTGGCAACACTAAACTGACGTCACAAGTTTAAACGTCATCGATTCCGTCACTTTTTTGGAATTTTCAAAATTGAATTCAGAACATGAACTTTTGATTTGCGTACTGCGTATTATGTAACGCGTACGCCGTCAAGGTGACTCCGTTCGTAGCCACTACTGAGTCTATTTTAGTTCGAATTTCATAAATATCCCGTGACAGCTCATCTCTCCTCTCCCGCGTCTTTTGCCGCCACGAATCGGCGGCCATTTTCTATGTTTTAACGCGACTTGCGTAATTACCGGGACGCTGATGTCAAGTCAAAAATACTGGTAAATCGGGCATCGTCTGTACTCGCGTCCTTGCTAAATTTAAAGTCCTTTCTCAAAGTTTAGAGTTTATGAGGTAATAGAGGTGTGACGTGCTCCTGGCAATGTGCCGGACGTCGTCGGAGTGAGGAAAAATCGTTCTGCCGCACCGCCTCGTGCGCTTTATATTTAGCCTGTCCCCGCATCTTGAGGGACAAATGGACGAAGCAGTCAGTTTAGAATTTAATTAAATCCATATATTAAGACATTTTAATAGACAATATACGCACACAAGCTTACGACTAACAAGAAACTGCAATTTATAATTACTACCTGCATCCCACGTCTGCGGTAAATGTCGAAATTGGCACTACAATTTTTCCGTTTCCTTTGAAAATTTTAAAAAAGAAAAGAGGAATCATAATCCTTAATCTATTCGAGCAACAACCACACCACATGATTTGTGAAAACAAGCAATTCTTTTAAAAATGAGTTTTACTAGAACATATCGCACATGACGCAAATTTTTTCGAAATTATTAATTACTGAGTAAACACCTAATCACTGTAACTATTACATATAATTTGCAATATGAAACTAAGAAAAACATATTAGGTACTCTTCTCCTAGTATAAAAAGTTAATGCTGGACGGGAGCTGCTCTAAGCGAATCACCTGAACAGGGCTGGATCGATTAAAAAAAAAAGTTTCTCGGCAAAATTAGAAAAATTCAGACGCAACTGAAAGTACTTTTTACGATAGGGTTTTGTACGCTGCAATTTATATATTTCTATAAGACAACGGAAAGGGCAAAATAACGTCTGAAGGGCCGGCTGGTAAAAATATAATTTACAAATCTTATACTTATTAGGATTTTATACCAAAACTAGCTGATCCGGCGAAAGTTGTTTCTTTTTTTAAAAGACTGCCGCACCAACCTATTGTGAAAGGGTTGTACTAATTCAGGAACCTTCACCAGCATGTGCATTAAAACTTACCAAAATTTCATTACAATCAGTTGACCATTATTGCGCGAGTCCGACTCGCACTTGACCCTTTTTTCTTTCTCAGAAACCTTCCCCGGCGTGTTCATAACAACTTACCGAAATTTCAGTACAATCGGTTTACCGTTCACTGAAACCTTGCCCGACTCGCACTTGATCCCTTTTTTCTTTCACACGAACCTTCCACAAATTAAACTGTCAAAAACGTTTTTTTTTTTTTTTATACCACTAAGGTGGCAAACAAGCCTACGGTCCGCCTGATGGTAAGCGGTCACCGTAGCCTATGGACGCTTGCAACACCAGGGGCATCACTCGCGCGTTGCCGACCCTTCAGAAATCTAAACGTTTATGCAAAATATAAAGTAAGTTGGAACAAGGAATCACGATGTCCCATACAAACTTTGGCCCCCTTTTTCACCCCCTAAGGGGTATATTTCGAAAAATCCTTTCTAATCGGTTGCCTACGTCATACAAAGAACACACACTCCAAGTTTCGGGTCTATAATATCAGCGGTTTAGGCTGTGCGTTGATCCGTCAGTCAGTAATTATTCATCAGTCAGTCAAAACATTTTATATTTAGAGAAGATAGATAGATGATAAAAAGGAACCCTGTGGAGGAGACATCGGTATCCATCAGACTGTACACCACATCTGTTTTTCTCAGCTTGTTATAAACTTGCTTGCTTAATCTACCTAAGGTAAAATAAATTATAATTAACAAATAAATTATTATTTAATAGTTTCTCTATCCAGCTCAAGGATGCATCCTCAGACCCTCCTCATCAAGCGTGATGATTTTGACCCGGGGTTTCACCAACCATATTACTGTAGCATTGAATCATATACATACTTTGCAAAGTTTCTTATCGATAGGTAAGACAAATTTGAAGTTGGTTAAATTTGACTAAGATTATTTTACATACATAGTTACAGGCGAAGTTAATAAAAGCGTATTTAAAATAAAATAAAAACCAGCCTTGTGCATATCGTACATGCGTTAAGATAGGGTTTTTTTTATAACACTAAGGTGGCAAACAATCTTATGGTCCGACTGATGTTAAGCGGTCACCGTACCTATGGACGCTTGCAACACCAGGGGTATAACTCGCGCGTTGCCGACCATTCAAAAATCTAATAACTTATTTCTTGAAGAACCCGTATTTTGTTCCGTAAAATAAAAATTATTGGAGATATCTGAAAACTTGCAAACTGATTTTGTTCAAACCCCGTTTCGCTAAGAGCCACCCACGCCAATGAGCTTTTCGTACGTAAACATTGTTATTAATCTTGGAATATTAACTACCTGTTTTACATAGCTAACAACTTCATCTGTTTAACTGTAAGTAGCAGGTATTTTTCCTAGCAACAAACCAACCACTTAAATTTGGTAAAGTACTAGATCTTTCTAGCTTAAATAATAAGAATAATTAAAAAAAAGTTTTATAAAAAGGGTTCAGAAATGGAAACTAAGAAAGGATTTAGCAAAACTTATCCCCTATAATGGGGGGGTTAGAAGTTTTCATGGAGATCTGACAATTTTTTTAGCTAAAGAATAAAAAAATTATTTGGACTTTTCATTAGAGTCATACAGACAACGCTTTTTGTATCATTAATAAATAAATAAATGAACTTAAAATCTCATCTCACACAACGCCGTCTGTTCTTAAGAGGGCGATATAGACCAGAAAGCTAATTCCTGTAATATTAATGTTGTGTATGTAAATGTACTAAAAATTCTAATGAATAATAAAAAATCCATCCTGACGCCTTGAAACTTATTTTTTTTGTATGGGATTTAACGTTTTACCGTTTTGTAGTCACATTTTTTTAGTTTTTGCTACAACTTAGAGTCAATGCTCTAGATAACATGCTATTCTAATTATTTTATCAACTTTCATTACAATATAATGCAGTACACGCTTTAAACATTTGCACAAGTGTTGAAACAATGTTTAGTTCCAAATTTTTTATTGCATTCAATACAACAAAAGAGAATCACTCATTTAAGTAATGCACCATGCACATGCAACGGCGTATTTACGCGGTCTAGCCTATACCGCAGCCTTAAACTACGCAACGTTGTTCTATGAGTACCAGATAACTGATACTTATTTATAAAACTTATTGGTTTTATATAAAATACACAAACATTACAAAAACCCCCAAACTGAAGACAACCACAACTTTTCATCACATAAACTCTTGTCCTTTTTTTTTTATATACCACTAAGGTGGCAAACAAGCTTACGGTCCGCCTGATGGTTAGCGGTCACCGTAGCCTTTGGACGCTTATAACACCAGGGGTATAACTCACGCGTTGCCGACTCTTAAAAAATCCAATAACTTATTTCTTGAAGAACCTCATGCTGTAGTCCTTAGAGAAAACTGTCGAATCAAACCCACGCCTTTGCTTCAGCAAGCAGGATGACTCCATACTGAGCTATTAAGTTATTGATAAATGTAAACAAGCACATTTATACAGCTCATAAAGATTTTATTTATCTTTATGAATTATTCGAAATCTATTAATTAAAAAAACCAAATACTTCCTTAGTATTATTTTTCACATGTATAATATAAATGTAAATAAAATTAAACTCACTAGATATTACAGAGCTTAAAATAATAGAACCTTAATCTGTTAAAATAACTAGATACCAGCTCAAACCACACGTGAACAGATAATCTGGTGAAAACGGCTCCAATACTAATCGTCCATCATACATACACAGGCCGAGCGTCATATGCTCTAACCAAAATTGCCGGCCGAATCACTACCATCAATATAGTCCGACCTAATTGAATATTACACAGCAATTTGTGTTGCCGAAAATCTGGCTGCGGATCTGTAGTAATATGCGGTTTCCATATATCGCTGGGCGGAACGGTGTTAATGTTTTCTATGGGCAGGACAGGGTGGGATGCAATGTGCGGAACTAAATATAGTATGGCTGAGCCCTGTTTTAGATCGCCGGCTGACGTTTGCGCAACGTTGCCTCGATTTACGGAGCGAGACAGCGTGTTCTATTATCGGAAAAATGGTGGACTGGCTTTATGTTGCGAAGGTACTGATAACTTGGGTTATGCACAAGTTTGGGAAAAACTGTCAATTCAGTTAAGTGTACAGTCAAGATAGAGCTACCACACAACCTAGTTAGTTAAAAGAGCGACTTATAACAAAGCCCTAAACAATTACATTAGAAGTAATAAAAAATAAAATTATTTTTATACGACAAAGATTTTGTGTAGCTAATATTGCTTCCTTTTGTATTGAATGCCTTAAAAATGCTAATACGATTTCATATAATTTCTAAATCTTCTTTACTTTCATCTATGAAATATGATTTCTTTAAAGCCTAATGTTTAACTCTGAAAATTCATTTGTAAACAACAACTAGTTTTTCTGAAGATGCATTGCTTTTACTTGAATTTCGAAGAGCAAGGTTAGCATTGTTTAGCTGACGAAGAAAAAAGTAGTCACCTTTAATGGCAGCTATGGAAAAAAAAACGGCCAAGAACGAGTCGGGCTCACGCACTGAGGGTCGCGCACCATGAACCATGTATAAATAAATTAAAGAAAATCTGAAACCACTTTAATATTTTAATCAACAGTGACACTTTTGTAAAAATCATGCAGTAGTTTCAATTTAATAATTTTTTTTTTTTTATTAAACTCAATTGACGCTAGACGTATCGATGTAAACTGTTCAATTAAACTAAATAGTCTTCTCTAATACTAAAAATACACGATCACAATTAATTATTAATAAGTAACACAATCGTTTGGTTAAAAGTATCGCTTGAGCCCAAATTATTATTTTGCATTCCTACATTAATATTAGGAATTAATACATTCCTTTTACCTACTTAGATAAAACGTTTTAAAATTTTCAATATCAAGAATTCGACTCATGATATTTATTTTATTGAAACAACTATTTGAAAATATTAATATATAATTGTAATTATATTTTCTTCATATCATTATTGTATTATTTTAAAATTCTTACATATACAGCATAGACAATATATATAATATATAGAATATTCTACCTAGCATATAGTACATAGCAATTATTTTCCAGTTGCCAGTTCGCCAACGCAGGAGTGTTAGGATTCTCTGTGTCCTTTACTCTATTCTACGTGATCCTAGCTATCCAGACTACTTAAAATCACGATTTCATTTTCTCGGCAATAACCATGAGCTTCGTTCTTCTCATAACCTTCTTCTTTCTACTCCACGACACCTTTGTATCTAATTCTTTTACATTTCAAGCTACAAGACTCTGGAACGCACTTCCTAAAGACATCCGCAATGCGCAAAGTAAACATACTTTTAAAATAAAGGTAAAGGAATACTTTCTCAAGCAGAGTGAAATTTCATTCTTCTCTCTTATTTTTACCTATATTGTTTATATTGTGTATTGTTTATATTATATACACAAATTGTGTATATATCTATTATGTATGTATTTATATATGAATGTATATATCGCTGCATTTAAACAAAACAAAATTTAGTTTATTTCAGGAGAGCACATTTAAAAATTTTAATTTATTTTTATTTGATTTTTGGTACTTCTACTTTCGATGCTTTTGTGTCATATATCCTTCGATGCGCATTTTAATTCCCTACCTCTTGGCTATTTTCATTTTGTGGTAACTATAACACGAGGAAGATTAGCAGCACATAAGTCCCTTTAGCATATAAAATATTCGTCACAAGTAAATAAATATTTTAAATAAAAGGCCACAAGTAAAAAAAATATAAAATCTTTTATTTAAAATTTTCATTACAACCTTGCTAAATAAAGAAAATTTTATAAATAAAAAAGAAAATAAAAAACCTTCTCTTCGCACATTGCAATTTTTAAGTAAATGAAAAACATTACTTTTTATTACAAAAATTGTATTTTGGCACCCACGGTTTGGCACCATACAAAGTAAGTAATTAACAAAAATAAATGTTTCTAGAACCTTAATAGGCCTATATTTTCACTTAATTATAGAAATACTCCCTTACTTACCTTCAGAAACTCTTAAACGAAGAAAGATTATTTATATGTATATTTATATTTTATTTCTTAATTCTATGGAAATTTTATGTATTAATAAGATTGATGTAGTAGGACTTTATAAGTAGGAGTTATTTATGGCATTCGTAACGAACGCATTTCCAGAGCAAAGATGTAGTTGGGATTTTCTACAGCCAGAATTGTGCCTCGATAGCTCAATTGCTAGAGCACTTACACGGAATGTAAGGGTTGCAGGTTCAAGTTCTGGCTCGAAGTTAATCTTTTGACTGCATCTTTGCTATGAAAATATGTATTTATATTGATAATATAGCACTAAATTAAAGATAACACAATTATCATAGTTCCTTATTCAATTATAATAATATATAGATAAATCCTTCATACGAGTACAAGAGATCAACATTTTTACTATATAGATATATTTCTTCATATGCGGTTACTTATTAATTACTAAATTAATTAATTTTTACTAAAAAACAGTTTATTATGCTTCTATCATAAAATTAGTCTGCGTCAAAACTACATTTAAAGTTATTACGTTTACAGATTAAATAAAAAACTTCAAAATACTTTGGTATCACATTTTTTTCTATTAGGTTAAGAATACCCAGTGTTTTTGTTTGAGAACCTTTTTTTTTTGCGGGTCGTGGTTAGGTTAGGTTAGTTTAGGTTTAGGTTAGTAATCAAACCGGTCACCGACTTAAACTCTGCATAGTCGTCAGAAGTCTTAAAAAAACTTATTTCGGTTTTCTTTATGCTTGATGTCTTGGTATCGTCTCTGGCTGAGCATCAACGATGGGTGGGTATGTATCGACATCGGCTGGCTGAATCACGATACCTGCTCGCTGGTTAGCAATGCTGCATAGCTGCTTGTCAGAGCTAAGTGCTTCCATGTCAGTATTTCTAAAAGAAACAAAAATTATTCAAATATTTATGTAGACCAATTTTACCTTATAAATTACATGAAATCAGATCTTAACTGAACGTTGTTCTTATTGCTTACCTGAGCTCACTGAATGCATATTAAAAGTTTCAGGCTTTGGTAAAAAATCATGTGTTGCAACTGATTTTTCTCTTTACTTTCCCAATTTAGAAGCCATTAAATAATAAAAAAAACTGAACTTAGTTCAAATAAAAAAAAAAAAAATAGACCATCCTTGAATTCAGGATTGTTACAAACCTCATTCATTTGAATACAAATTCGTGCTTATTTGTATAGTTAGTAAAAATGTAAATACATAGTAAATGTGTTATTTTCGTGCACACAGAAAATATTATACATCATAAAGAAAAGTATTCCTTTACGAAACAGCAATCCCAAATTGTATCAAAGCCTTTTGTCTTAAAATAAAACACCACAAGCTCAACAATATTTTGAGCAAAACAGACTAACTACAGAAACAGGCTCTTAAGCTTATAACAATCAAAAAATATTAGGCATTTTTTATTGCTAAACGGATACTTTCCAAAACGTGACACCATTGTCTTAAAAAAATGTGTTTACTTACTTTTTTTTTATGAGCGAAGCAGACACATTTCCAAATGTGGCCATGTTGCCCACAAAATTTAAATCATCAGTCACATCAAAAGTCACACAACACAGTAACTCTTCGTGATGTGTCCCTTTATCACAAAACTAAACTCCGCTGGCGCCGACTGTAGGGTCGCAACTAAAAAGATGGCCGCTTTTCTCTAAACTTAACTATCGATGCGTGGAAATGCCTAAAGGGCGTATGCATAAATTTAGTGATTAAGAGGCCAATTTTGACGGGTGTCTTCGTGCTATGAAAAAAAGGGTGATTTTGGAAACATTTCTTAATTAAAAGTGATATAATTAAATCTAGCGTCAGAACCACTATTTCTACTACTTCAAGTAAAGCAACATCCGGCGTGATCAGTCATTGGATGGGTGATCGCCTATTGCACATTTTTTTAAACACTTACGGGCATCAGAAGATGTGTTAAACCGTCGGCGCTGGGCGTTGATATTTGACAGCAGTCATATTATGTACAACAGTATCCGTAACAGCCAAGTCAGATGGTCTATGAGGGGCTTAGAAATTCTTACAGTTCAGTGGCCACTATAGCTCGGGCTAATGTCGAATGAGATGAATTGAAAAATTAAAAAAAGCAAGATCACAAACGTAGTTTTTAAATGATTTTAATGGCCAAATATTTCTTCATTTCGAGGTAAACAGCAGTAGATATTTAAGTTTTACAATTAATTAGTATACATACTAACTTATAATATACACTATATATAATAAACACTATACTAAAGTTAACTTAACAAAGCACATACATACATACAAACCAAAAAAAACACATATGAAGGAACAAAAAAAACTGAGATTTACACAACACGATTCATTGGGCGTAGACGCGTAGTGATATATGCTACGAGAACGACCTCTAAGCCGTAGAACGTCTACGCAGTAGAACTACATAAAATAAAGCATTTTCTACTCAAAGGACTTCAACGACCGAGTGTCTTTTTATTTATTTTTCTGTTTAGAATTAAAAATCTTCCGACCTACGATAGTAGAAACTTGATTTTTATAATATTATTAATTATTTGTATAATGCAATTGAATGAAAGTTTAAAACAAGTGCTTGACGTATTTTGGATGAAAAAAAATATATTTAATAATCTAATATTGGTTTGAATGGGATTAGACTTTAAATATACTCAGAGAAGTAGGTAAAACATTTTCAAATAATAGTAGTGAATCTGCCAATACGATCGTTTTGATTCAATGAGCTGACAATAAGTCAACTTCGATCCAAAGACAACTGATGACGAAACAAAATTGTAAGAAGTAGTAGTTTTTAAGCAAATCTAATCATGATTTTATTATATACCGCTAAGATAGCTTACGGCCCTCCAGTGTTGTGCAGGTTAGTATTTTTAACAAAGCTTTCAAGCTAAGCTTATTGTTCTTTTGTTTAATTTTATTGTGCAATAATACCTTCACCTTATCTCAGTGATATTTATAAAAACGATCACAATTATTTACGAGAAATTATTGTTTAATTAGCATAGTAAGTCATCATTTGCTATCTGATTCCAATAAACTTATTAGAACTTTTAGACAAACTTCTATCGTTTAAGTCGTTATGCAGACATTTTTAATCATAAAAACAATTTCATTTTTCCCCCACAATAAATGTAAATAGTGTGCCTTGACAAGACCAAGTAATGTCCATTGCCTTTTCCGGAGTTGCCAGACCCCTCTTATTGTTTTTCCCCTTTTATCTTATAGAAATATTTCTCACTGATTTATCTTATTTTTCTACGTAATGGAGAAGCATTGTAGTAGGCTTTCTATAGTTTACAATAAAACTTTTATTGCCGGCTTCGTTTAGTATTTTTTGTGTTTTTAAATCAAGTAGATAAAAATGAAAATCAGTTGTATTTTCTTATATCGTAGTGCAACTGTATCACTAAAATTCAGAATTATATCAATAATATTCCGTTAATTACTTTTTGGATCTTCCGTTGAATATTTTTTTTTTCGAATCCACAGCGAACTTTGAATATATTCATTGGTAGTTCCATGACAGAGGCCTTCTGGTGATTTGGGAACTTTGACAGTGGGATTGGCAGCTTACTTGATAAAAGCCTCAGCTAATATTTTAACCGATGTGGTCTCTTAGGCTGTAGTATATTTGTAACAATAATAAAAATAAAGGTTTTGCATGAAATGGAAATAGACACCTTAGCAACAGAGTGTCGCTAATCATTTGAAATATACAAAAAAACCTAATGGAATAAAATATTAATTTTATTTACTTGTATTTGTACAAATAAAATGCATTTTATGGTTGATAAATTAGTAACCTAAAGAGTTACTTCATATCCTTTGCACCATGAGGTACTTACCTATGCCTGGCTCTTGGAAACATGGGTTTAAGAGATCACTTATCACCTATGGTTAGATTAGCGTAATCATATGTTGAACTGATTTAATACACAAAAGCTGCTTCAGTAAAAAATCTCTGAGAGATGTTTTAAGAACTGAGATATTTTTGCCGCTGTCTATAATAATGTAAAAAATTACTTAAAATATTTTTATGAACTTCTTTTCACATATTAACGCAGAAATATTGTCGTCTTGCTTTGCGTGCTCCCTACAGGATTCCAGGAGTACTCTCAAACTAAACTATAATTTTTTCTAGATTTTTCTGTATAAATTGAATTTAGAACCAAACTAAAGTTTTAGGTTTTTCTTTTTCTTCAGAAATTTGTGGGATGTGTGGTCTGTTGCAGAAATTACTTCTTTCTCAAAGATCACAAAACGACTGCCATAGTTTCAGTAGTAGTAAAAGAACTGATGAAAAGTACTATAGTTTTCTGAGGCCCTGGTCTCATCAACATTTATATTAAATTATTTAAAATTTAATTTAAAAGGATCACTCCTTTTTTGCAATTTCGTTCAAAATGAAATGTGGAAATCTGGTGCAAGAAAACTTTCTGTTATATTGTCAAAGTTTTCGCGCTTGGTATTCAACTAGAAGCTGCGAAGTTGCAAAGACTTGAAACTGGGTTAAAGATTTAGGCACCCGGCCTCTACTGTGATATTTCTTAGCAGCAAAAACCGATTTACAATGACTTAGCATTACAAGTAAGGCAATACGGATCGTAAGTATGCCTATTGTAGCTACCTACGAAACCCTCAAATTTTTAATTTTAATACAACATAAATTTATTGTTAGGAGCTCTTATTTAGTCAATTAATTATAATTTCTGTTACAATATTCAATAAATAAATTTAAAAAGAACAAAAAAATTAAACTTAGCTACACCTGAAATTGAAGATTAAATTTAGTGGCAGTATGTTTGGAATATTGTTGAAGCTATTCATAATTTATAAAACTTTTTAATAAATTTAAAGACATGAAGAATACACGGTGTTATTTCAGAGGTGGTACGCCTAGGTTCTGAAATTAGCTCCCTCAACACGCGAGTAATGATTCTGGTGTTCCAAGAGTTTATTTACGCTACGATGATCGCTCAACTTCAGGCCGGTCGTGTGCTTGTTTGCCACGGCATTAGTATAAAAACGATAGAAAATAACACAATTTATGTTATGGTTGTCCGTTTATTCTACGTCACCCTAACTTCAATCTCTAAGTAAGTTTAATAAATAATTATGTAAGTTAGGAATGACCATTATACACTTCTAAAGAAATGCGTGATCTGCCACGTTCTCTCTCCGTTTTTTCACTATTATAACATAGATAACGTGCATCTATAGATACGTGTAAGAATATAGCTTCAGTAAAAAGGTATAGGTTAAATAAAAGTTTCGTTTAGTTACATATTTAACCTTATAAAAAGCAACCTTTAGTCAGACGCTAACCACTTTAGATTATAATTCCTATTATAAATCTAAAATAACATGAGGTGCGACATCTATCTTGCATTTCCTAGTATTTAGTCACGAACGATATTTAGGTACTCGTTGGTACGTTATTAGTCACAAAGTATTATTGGCACAGAATTGCATTCCTAGGGATTATTCCTAATCCTAAATATAAAACCTAGTCAAAACCAAAGTAATAAGAAATATTGCAGATTATTAAATAGGAAATAAATACTTATTTGCTTCATCACTTACTGTACTCACAAAATCAACCAAGAGTTCATCTGTATTTTGTACCAGACTGCGACAAAGCCCAAAAGGAGTGTATATGTGTTTGACCTGTATGTATGTGAGACTTTATGTTCCCACGTAACTAAACGGCTAAACCGATTTTAATAAATTATACGTGGTTAGATTCCTCTTAACCACTAGAGTGTCATAGACTAAATTAAAATTATTGAAAATCATAATGGTGGATTTTTGGCGCCAATCTGCTTTTTTGCTTTTCAGTTACTAAGATTACCTTTTATTTTTTTAATCCGCAGTCAGGTTTTTTTAATTACTTTTTTCTTGTTTTTAATTCTTTCACTGAATGTCATTCTTAAAATTTGCTATGTTTTTAAACCACGTATTTCTGTAAACATATAGTACCTTCATGTGTGAAATGCAATCGTATACACCTAGTATTACAGTTCACTTTTTATCAAATAGTTTACTCAATAATAAGTTAAAACATATAACCACATAGTTTTGTATAATAAGACTATATAAATGTCGGAGAGTAAACATGGTGCAGTTTGATGAGACAGACAACTGTACCAACAGTACGTTTGTCTTATTGAAAGTACGTATAAAGCCGATATACACAAAATTATGCCTGACCTGTTAAATTATACAGGTAAAACTTAACTTGTATGTTACAAAACTGTGCAGGTTTTTGACTAAATAAAGGTATAATGTGTGACAGCTCTCTCTTTAGCACCTAATTGCGAATGGAATGACCACAGTGACACGTATCAAATCGAAATCAATCAATTAAAATCACTGATGTTAATGGCTGAAACACCAAGTAGGTCTTATACAATATTTTGATATCAAAACTTACTTCAGGAAAAATCTCGATCCACATACTTTACGATAAACTCTTATCAAACAAACTTTTAATTTTAACACACTTTCAAAATCTTTTCCGACACTTCAATTTAAACTTCAACAAACACAAACGTTTAAAAAAACACAAACACAAAGGGAAGCCAAAAAAAAACAAGCTTCGTGTACAATAAAAACTCGAACCTACGCCAATCTGAGAAGCTTTAAGTTTAATGGTAACAAATAAACGTTAGGAGTGAACCAGAGAGCGGAACAGATAGCGTTGAAACAGTGGAAATGTCGGGAGCTGCCAAGTAGAGTTGAGGAGCTGCCAAACGGGACCCTACACTTGTCGACAAACTGACAGTTTACATCATCGTAACCTTGAATATATATTATTCTGTTAATGTTTTGTAAAAAAAAAAGGAGCTTAACTTTGGTCTTTAGAACGATAGCTTCATTATTTATAAAACACAGACATAGTGAGAAGGCTCAACAGGACTCAACTAGCTAATTGAGCTCGTGTGGTGTTGTTAATAGTGTGATATAAAAAAAATATATTATAAGACAGGATTATGCTTCGACCTGAGATATAAATCTCGGCCTTGCAGTAAAAAGTGACCTATTTAAAGTTCTCCGTCTATTTTGTTTAACTTTATAACCGTGTAAAAATTAAGCAGAAATAGTTATCTGGCAGAACACAGCTTTGTCATTTGAAGAAAGCAGAGTACTCGTAAGTGATACTGGAATTCTGTAGCATGTGCACGAATAGCTTCTCTTACTTTTTCATGTATTTTTTATGGTACTGAATAATTGCCGTATCTGCCTGTATGTTTAGTAAGAAATAGAATGGAAAAATATTATCAGTTTGGTATGACTATGGTATACTTTGGTATATATTGGCCTAAACTTTTTTGATTAGTATCTGAATTTATTTTCTTCTAGCTGACCACGCAGACGTTGTTCTACCCTTTCCGTTGGTGTCTTCCGCCGTCGCATCGATCGCGCTGTTACTTCGTTTCCACTTAGGTTACTTTCTGCTCCTAAGGGTCGTAGTGTGATGTTAACTAGTCTATAACCTTTCTCAAGAATTGAGCTATTAAATTCAAATCTGACTGGTACTTTTAGAGCGCGTTCAAAGAAAAAAACAAACAAGTTTTTCAGCTTTCTTATATTAGTATAGATATAAATAAAAATCAATTTACATATACCTAACGTAGTATTACTCAAGAACGACTAGATCGATTTGGATGATTTCATTTTGTTATGTTCGTACTAATTGTCAGGACACGGTTTGAAATGCTAGTCGAACTAAATATAAATCACTCATTCAATTGTAATAATTTTTTGGTATATAACTAACTATAGCGAAATAAGGTTTGCCAGTCTCAAAATATATATTATCTCACATGAAGTTATACTAAACCAGACAATTATAACTACTAAACGAATAGCATTACCTCTGACTACCCATATGACAAGAGCTTTTTTGTTAGGGTTGCTTAGTAATTAGTCTATTAATATAATCTATGAATAACTATTCACAACTTACATTAATAAAAGCCATTCTGCTATAATCACGGAACATTTTAATATTAATTTATTATGATATGATGCCAAAGCCCCTATTAACATACAAAATAACATAAATACGGTAGTTGTTCGAAGATAACCACAAACCAAAGTAAATGTAACTTTAGAACTTAGAAGTTCTTCGCAAACAAACCGTACCAAATATACATAGAAACTTTTTACGCACAAACAAGACGAAAAATCTACTACATTTAATGTAAATCCCGAAAACAAACCATAGACAATATTAGCCAATATCCCGAATAAAGCAGGGAAGCGCAGTAAAAAAGCAATGAAAACAGGACGAAGAGCTCGATAAATAAGAAAATAGGCGAAGTCAAGAGAACGAGGGGAAATTTATACAGTAAGACAAAATGTAATTGCAGCATAGATCGTTGGTTATAAATTGCTTTTGCCGATTACTGTAGACAGTTTATGTGAGCTGGATACTTCCGTTAATTAATACTTTTAGTTAATTAAAAAACTGAACGGATATGTTTTGTTCAACTTTTTGATTTTTTTTTATGGTGTTTTAGTACTGCCAGATGAAAATAAATGTGATTGAGACCAGTATTCAGACACGTCCCAAGATTCACATAGATTTTCGTAAGTAATTAGAACATGTGTAACCATTTTTTTTTTATTTGAAAATCTACAAAATTTCAAACACAATTTTCAAAAATAAAAATTACAAGTACTTTCTAGCTATGAACTAGGAATAATATAAAGTAATCTTTATAAAATTTATTTACCCTATGCGACCGACGAAATATAACTTTAATTAGATATTAATACGTCAGGGTCTATAGATGTTTTTTTTTTTTTAATTTCTCAATAGAACCAAAAAAAACTAACTAACTTAGGTAACTTTTTCCCAAAAACTTCATTACTACCTAACCTTTTTAAGTTAATTTCTATTATGTTTTAGGATTAAAAATTTTAAGGAATATAAATTAAATTAGCATAACTAAAATTAATCTGATAAACCCGTCAATGCCGAACTAGGCTAGAACTAGTTCATATGGCAGAGGCCATCGTAAGTTTCTATAAACTTTTACTAAAAATATTTTTCCAATATCTATTACATTGTAAAAAAACGTACAGTTTCCCTGTTACTTATGAAAATAATTAATATCTACTACCCATACTAAAATAAAAATGTTTAAAGGTATTTTTGGCTCACATATATCAGTAACATTAAAATCATTGAACTTAAAATTGTAGAAATAAGCTCTTTTAAATAATACGTAAATATACGATATATAAATTTGAACAGTGTTTATTGCTTTTCAACTTACCCAGCATAATTATCTAAAATATTTTTTATCTAGTTATTGACAGCGACTGATTGAGGAGTATATTTGCGTGTCATCAAGATCTATAATTATGGTTTTCAAATTTTTACACTAGGTATGAATTAAGTTCTGTTTGGTCTTTTAGGACTAACCAGAAAACAAACTGTTATATTAATATCAGAAATGACATTATTACCCACTAATGTCTTCTCCAATAATTAGGGTTCCAAGTTCTGTTAAGTATGACTAAAGAGAAAAGTTGCTTCCCCAAATTTCCTTAAATCAAACTTTTCTTCCCCAAAAATTACGCCAAAGATTTCGTTGGCCTAAAAGTTTTTCCAAAAAAATATTTTTTCTCTGAATGGGGTTAAAATACCCTAATCTAGAGTCTCTGCTATGCATATTTATTGTATAACAGTTCAACTACATGATTTAATAGACATATACTCAACCTCTTAGACTGTTACAAGTTACATAAATAAAGAAATCAGTAAAAAGTTACATACAGAAATATGTACGACATATCGTCTGATGCATACCTTAGCTAGATATGAATTAATCAATTTGTAAAAACAAAAGTCGAACATCCAAACACAAGAAATGACAAAAATTTACACAATATTTCGCTATAAAGATTTATCTTTTCTTATAAATATTTATAACGAAATTTTAAATAAATATTTACCTGGAGTGCGATATCCTTATGCATCATTTTATCCAGTTAACCTATATGTACAGGTAAAAAACATGAAATATTTACAAATCAATAATCTAAAAACGCAATTACGTAAATGGATTCGGTACCTAGAAAATTTCGAAATTAAAATAGACATTAATAAAACAAAAAAGAAGGAAACGTGCATCACATTCCTGCTGTGGTGTGGGGTCAGTGCATTCAGGGTTCATGCACATTTACAAAAATGTAACTAACATTTAAGGTTAAATAATGTAACATTTATATATAGGTACAGATTGTTACGTGAATTGTTAGTAATATGATGAGGACAACATTTATTGAAATGTCTAAATTACTTTTTAAAAGCTAAATAGATTATCTCGTTATTAGTCTAGTGACATTAAAAAAAACCTTTGTTGAAGTTAATTTTATCCAGATTTAACAAACAGTGTAACAGTCTACTGACAGTTCACGCAGCTCAACATCAAGTAAAGACTAAAAACTTGAAATACAAGGGTTATCAACATTAACAGTTAGTGAAAAACATTCATACACCGAAATTTGCAAGAAAAATGATAGAAAGAGAAGGTAACAACACGAGGGGGATAGAAAACATCGAGTATATTTCTTAAAACACCGATGCGACGCGGTCCGCTCCGCGACAGCCGGCCGGGTATTTTTGGACTTTATTTTTGATGTAGCAACATTTCTACGGTGCATGTTTTTCTTTCGAGTTGTCATTTCGCGCTTCTTGTTTGCGTTTTATGGTATTGATTGATCCAATTTATGTTTTTATGTCGTTTTGGTAAAATTCGTTTTCGTATTATACTTAGTATATTCTCAGTATACCTACGCATAATAAGTTCTCAGTTTTTTCATTAATTTATTCTGATGTACTTAAATTGTTCATAAGTGTTAAAAAAATTAAATCAGTAATAACCCCAAATATTGTAACACGATTTTAATTTTTTTTAAATGCTTACAGTATTAATATATATATATTGAATAAAGTAATAAGTAGATATTAATTAAAACAAATATGATATAATGAAACTCAAATAAATAAGAAAAACAAAATACTTAACATACATTCATTTACTACATGTAACATGCATAAAAAATATATAAATAATGTAATTAAATTGAAAACCTTCGCTTCAAATAAAAATAAATCATATACTATTAAAAAAAAAACGATATGTCTTATTTAGATTAAGTAAACAAAAAATTAAAGTTGAAAATTACCGCGTCTTTTACATCGTTTGTTTGTAAATTATTTAAGCATATTTACCATTCATTCTCAACTATCATACCAATTATAAATAAAATAATTTGTTATACGCTTGCACATAAACATGAACCAACATTGTATTACTTTCGCTAAAATAAAAGATACAATCTTAAACTAAAAAATACATTTATAAATAAATTTACATTAAATTCGTTAAGAAATAAAAAGTGAAGTAAAGAATGAAAAACACTATGTGAGTCATCAAGAAAACCATTTTCAAACCTACTGCAATGGCAAATCATATATCTTATTATAAATTTAACATTATTAGAATATCCTTTTTTTTGATGAAAAAAAAATATCTAGGTGTAAGACAACCCTTACGTCTTAACAATATATTTTATGACATTGACCGAAAAGGTAATTCACGAAGATCAATTTCGTCTGAATAACATAGTTTTTTGAATAAAATAAAGTAAAATAATTTATTATTGTACTGTAAATAAAAATAGGAATTGTAAATAAAGAATTTAAACACAGTTCCGTTTTATTTATTTTATACATATAAGGAATGTTCCCTTTTATTACCATCATCAATTTAAGGGAACTTTCTCTCGAACTTTTGCTTTTTTTCCACACTGTTGGTATACTGATAACTCACCAGTGTCCCAATTGTTAACATTTAAGTTAAAATCTAATTTCTCGCGATAATAAATCTAAGTTCATAATACAAAAAATATTGTTAGTATAAAACAAATAAAAAAAATCGACTGCATAAATCTAGGACTACTTATCTAAAAAAATTAAGCAGAAAGAGAAATAATCTATTTAGTTCCAGTATGGACCGTTGTATCTTCCTTGTTAGAATTTTGTGAAGATTATGAAGTTAGTAACAATCGCGAAGCCAATACAAATCTACTGATACCTCACATATCAAAATCCATCATTTCATTCACTCAAGAAATTGAGACATTTGTATCAAAATACGGATACATTCAAAGACACCTATACAACTATGTTCAACCATACTATATACAAACAAACATACATTAATTTGTATTTATATAACAGAAATAGAATATATATAGCTATATGAGATTCTCAAAGTTATTTATAATGAAGTTAGTGATTTTAATAATTATGACCGCTATTTTATCAATAATGCCACGCTTTTTTGTTTAAGAACCGCGATGGCGTTTGTACCGGTCAGAATCATAAGTGACCTAAACGAATTATTAAAATTGATTCTCACAAGGCCTTCTAACACCAATAACTTGGCATTAAGAAGCTAATACAGGCCCTGGTAAAACTCGCATACTCAAATTCGGACTCGTCGTGATACACTGTCTCTAGAATCTTCTATAAAGACACTGTAGACTTCATAGAAACTGTATTTAATATAAACCATCCTGTCGCTCAGGAGCACAAAACATAAACCACTAAAACATATAAACTCGAAATGATTAAAGCCAAAAATCAAATAAGCGTTACACAAATCTATCTTGTAACAAATTATAATTAACTCTTCCAAAATCCATATTACCAAAGCAAATCAAATTAAGTTTTGTAGCTACCGTAGACGGCAATAATGGAATTTAAATTTTCTCTAAACAGTCCAAGTGTCTCCCCGTTTTGCTCTGGCGATTTCAATGTGCTGACTAAGCCAGCTCTTTTGTTAGACACCAGTGGATAAATGCAGCTATATGTAAACGTTTTCAATTTTACAATCCAATTTTCAGCGAATTTCCTTTTTAAATTCTACGACATTTAAAATAATATTAATGACAGTAACAGAATTAAGACTATTTGAAAATATGAATATGATTATGAATTATGATGATTATGAAATGGTTCTAAAAGTAGGAATAGGTTTTATTTTAGTCTAGGCTTATAGTGTGTATTGTGTTGTATTTTATTTAAATGATTACCTTAATGATGTTTATTTATTTTAAATTAATTACTTATTGAAATGTACTATAAAATAAATAATTTAATTGCAAGTGGAATTGTTTTACATTGACATAAGAGTTGAGATATAATATGTATTATATTTGTTTAAAAGGTATTATCTATTCAAATTTCAATTCCAATATGCACCTAATGTATTAAGTCTTGCAATTTTTAAAAGTAATAGTGAAATATTATTGAAAAATACATGCCTACTTGTTTTTAAATAGCCCTGAAGGAACATAATTATTATTAATTGATTTCAATGAAATTTGTCTTTTTGTATTTCGTTATATACATTATATTTTAATATTTTTTAAAAGCTTTGAATCTGAAAAAGTCTTTTTTCATTTATAATTATACCATACTACTTTAGTCATTTGTATAATGGAAGATTCACAGAGTAGAATGTGATCCAATGCACCAAAGATTCAAAAACAGACAACAGACATAATTGAACTAATGTACTGAAATAATCCGCTTATTGAAAGGAATAAAACTGAAAATACATCTTGTAGCCCTACGAATTGGTTACAACTGCAGATATGAATGGGCGTTATGCTCTATGCCGTAGTTTGCCTGCAGTTAGCTTCCTCACATCTTCGCCTCCCACACCATATCGATTTACCATCTACTTTGCTATTCTATAAATCTGCGAAAAGCTATGTACTTGGTTATTATTTAAGGAAATGGCAAATGACGAAATATTTTGGTTTATTAGGTCATAAAATTTTATATTTTTTTTATGTTATCAATCAAACCTTTTTCATGGTATCTTATAGTGTAACATTATTTACTATTTTACATAAAATATTAGTGTTACTAGTTATATTTAAATTTGAAATATTATTAATTTTATAATATTTAATATTTAAAAATCCTATATCATTATTGTTACTTACTTTTTGTTAAATATTTATAAACATAACTCACGCAAAAAGCATTACACTATTTTTAATAAATTTAATTAAATTATAATTTTATATAACCTACTATTTAATTAATAACTTTATACCCATATTATTAAATTAATAACTTTATACATATTTATGTACTATAAATACTTATGTAACTCCAGTGATTTGCCAATACTGTTTAATCTTGTATTTATTCACGACGTTACTGCATCAAAACCTTCTTTATGTTTTAAATTTTTTCTCGTTTGAAATTATCGTGTAGGATAATCTTATTATAAGATATTCACATCATGTAATTGGAATTTCAAATGACATAATAATACCTAATAATTAAAACTAAGTAAAGTTTATTTTAATTTTCACTGATAAATAGGTAATAAAACTGGTTAAGATGGATATATATATATCTATATACTTGCCACTGTGTACCTAGTTACCTATATACATATATCATTTTAGTATATTGTTTCCCTGATTAACTTGTTTACCTACTCGCGGTGTAGCTTCTTCCAGTTAGTTTCAGTCTCATCACCACGTGGTTAACCAAATTAAGTTTTTTTTTATTTTTATTTTCTTTTTAGCGCCACCTTGGACTAGGTTCACGACGCATTCGGCCTAGCACGTAAGAAAATCACGGACCACATTGATTGGACGGCAAAATCGGTACGTCCCGAAAATACCCGGGCGGCGGAC
The DNA here is from genome assembly GCA_946406115.1 of Apoda limacodes. Lineage (NCBI taxonomy): Eukaryota > Metazoa > Arthropoda > Insecta > Lepidoptera > Limacodidae > Apoda > Apoda limacodes. The sequence goes on from OX291540.1 coordinate 14,923,843, forward strand.
GCGGCGGCGTAAGCGACATTAGCTCACAACATCTGTTAATATGATCATTGTTAATTACATATGGGTTGTTGTTAATATATTGTAGCCACCTGTCCCGAGGAGGGCGCTTGCAGGTACGTCGCTACGTCGTCCACCATGCAGGCTCGCGGAAGGTCGGGGAGGAACATAATACGCTAGAGTACGCACATATCGCGTGCGGGCTACGCGGCGCCCCGCGACCAACTGAAGTAACTCACTACTCGACCGCCCGTCTACCCCACCATGCTCCGCCCTACGATTAGGGTTGTCAAAGAAATTTTCCGAATTTTCCTCATTTAAATTTTTAATTAGTTATGTGGTCATAAATGCAGCTTTAAAATACTCCATTAGTATAAATCAGCTTTAGATTTAATTAACGTGATAAAGACTAAATCCTACATAATCTCTTACGTGCTTGTATTTTTATTTACAGGTAAACGCTGTAACATTACATAATATTGTTTATGAAATTTATTTGGTATTAATGTATATATAAATTTAAATGCATTAGGTATATTTGTATTTGGTATAGTACTTTTTTCTATATAAACTACCCAAACCTGCTGGCAAATGATATATATATAAAGAGCCAGATTTTGCATACATAAAATTGTTACTCTGTCGTTTAAATAACATTATTTATCGTATGTGATAAGTATATATTGATAACATTAAAATTTCTGTAAGCTCAACCCTATCTCACTACGTCGTAATGCATTCGCGGCACTCTCTGCGTCTCGGCGCCATTCGGACCCGATCGGTAAGCGCTCGGCACGCCTCGGAAAGCTCTTTCAAATTCGGAACATAGACATGACATATCTCTTGTCGCCTTAGATATAATTTTAAACTTAATGTTGAAAGGTTTAAGGTTGAAAATTATATCAAAATTGAAGGTATGACTTCCAGTATTGTATTTGACTTTTCAAATATCCTAATTTAGACGGTGTTCCCGTTTTTTATTGTGTACTTTTTTACCATTCAGTTAAGTTTATTTTTGTATGTAGATGTGTTTTCAGCTGACTCGTCTATAAATGTCATGGCAAATTGCGATAGTGTGTGTTTGATATTAGTAGTGTGAGTTAAAATTACATATTTAGTTGTAAATTTCTTGATTTAGGGTTTGTACGTACTTTTAAGTAAATTAAATATTTGCTTTTTGCCATTTGTCAAACAAACAAACAAAAACATTCACTAACATAAATAAAAAGAATAAGGTACCCATTTCCATAGATACCTCTGACATCAGAAATTGCAAGGTGATTTACGACTTTCAAATTATTAAATACTAGCTTCTCTCCGCGCCTTCTACCGCGTGGACTTTTAAGAAAAGATAGTTTTTTCTGTTTTACAGTTTCCTATTTTGCTGTCTAGGGAATAAATTTCTAATTCTGAATTTTAAACCTAAAGGCCAAGTACATATATAAAATTTTATGGATTTTCTTCAAAAATTACTGATTTCCATACACACTTCCAACCCTCATTTTACCTTCTTAGTAGATGAATTTTGCAATATTATTTCTAATTCTTGCTCGCTTTAATGTCATAACAAAAACGTCTGTGCAAAATTTCTAATCTCTACACACACTCTACAAACATTTTGGAATTTTCATACACTTTTTATCTCCTATTTTGCTAAGAAATGATTTTCCGAAAACGATATGTCAATCTTAATTTTCAAAAACCAATCATTATGCATTTAACTTTGGAAATTAATGGATTTTACGAAATTAATTTCGATTTTCTCATACAAATTTTCATTACCTATTTTGACTGCTAGGGGCTGTTTTGAGAACGATGAAACATTGAAACCCTTATTTTAACCCCAAAAAAATCATTTCGCTCTAAAACTTACGGATTCGCATTCAAACTTTCAACCCCTAATCTATTTGATTTTCTCACCTATCTTTTAACATAAACTTTTTTGCAAAATTTTAAGTCTCTAGGCTCAGTTGTTTGGGCTGTGCGTTGTCAGTCAGTCAGTTAGTTTACGCTTTTATATTTTAACGGAGTTCAATATTATTGAACACTTGACATTTTCAAGTAGCCCATGTTCTTTCGCGGGTCTCAGACTATCTCCATGCCGATTTTTATCTAAATCAGTTCAGCAGCTTAGGCGTGAAGAGGTAGCAGACTGACAGACTGAGTTACTTTCGCATTTATAATATTAATATGGATAGCATGGATATTTCAAGTGCTTGTAAGCATATGTATTCATATGATTGTACGTCGTCGGTTTAACGGCACATAATCGTTAAACTTATTGTGTGTTATGTGTGAGAGTGTGAATTATTGCAATCAAATTTCTAGTTTCTGAGAAATATGTGGACAAACATACATACATACCTACATACATACATTCATACATTATTAATTTGGCACATCACTTAAAAAGTTCCTCTTGTCCTCTCGTCCTTTACAAGCAGGAGTCCCGCAAGGGTCCGTGCTCTCCCCTATCTCGTACTTTAGTACAACAACGATATCGCTAAAACGATAATTAGCCGTATTAGCCTCCGAAACCAACTCCCCTCTCACTCTTCGGCCGTGCCATTCATTGGCTAAACAAGGCCAAATATCTCGGTGTAACCCTTGATAGGCATTTGAATTTCAACGATCACACCAAAATAGAGACCGAGCCGCTTTTCTCCTCGGTCATCTATATCCCAAGATAGGCAAGTACAGTAAGATCTCGCTTAGGAATAAGCTGACTCTGTACGCCACTTGCATCCGCCTCATACTATTATATGCAAGCGTCGTCTATGCGTTGTCTAAACGCAATCACCATAAACTCCAGACCCTCCAAAACCGCTTCCTCAGAGCGGCCTCCGGAGCCTTCTGGTACATCCGTAGTGCGGACCTGCACAGGGACTTCGAGCTCCCCACGATTTCCCAATATCTTAAAGAACTGACAGACCGCTTTTTCGAGCATACACAAAATCACCCGCACCGATTAATTGTGCAATCCACAACCTATCATCCCCCCGACCGACCTCGGCACGGTCGAAAAACTATTGGTAGGCCTCTTCGGCACGCACTAACGGCCCCAGACGACGATCTCGCTATCCGGATAGTGAGACTAGTCTCAACGACCTCCCCTAATAGGGCCTCCCCCTAACACGACGCCGACGTTCCTGGGTTCGTCGGCGAATACACGGATACACGAGGTACCAAAGAGTGCCGGGGCGCTTCTCGCCCCCAGCACTCACTCGCAATCGCAACCGCGTAACGGGGAACTCCCCTCCTGGCTCTGACTCACATTCGGGTTGGAGGCTCACGCTGGTCGAAGGGCTAACCCCAAGCGCAACAACCTAAGCCGAGGCTCCCCCCACCGGAAGCCCTTGAGCGCTGGGTGCTATATGGGCTGAGTCTCCTTCAGAGTATCGCCCCAAAGCCCGGTGGAGCATCAGCCAACTGCATTGTCGGTTCAGAAAAAATAAAAAATATATAAAGTCCTAGTACATAAATCTTACAAACACACAAAATACATATATACTTTTACATAGAAATAATCTTTCTTCGTTTATGACTCCCTGAAGGTTTGACTCTTAATATATTATACTTCATAGCAAAGATGCAGTCAAAAGATTAACCTCAAGCCAGGCCTTGAACCTTTATCCCTTACATTCCATGTACCGCACTCTACCACTGATTAAGTCCTGGCTTGAGAATAATCTTTTGACTGCATCTTTGCTATAAAACTATTTATTTATATTGATAATTCCAACAATATTAAACTCAAATCTCCCTTGGCTTAAGACTGGAGTGCACAATGTGCAAGTACAATAGTTGTTACTTTAACTTTAACAATATTATTATTCTGTGATAATTGTGACGACAGAAAAAAAAATTTGATTTTTTACTTATAATAAAAAATCACACAGAGGTGTAAGAAAATAGTGATGACAAATTTCACGGAGAGAAGAAAACTTGACTTTAAATTATATAAGATTTTGAATCGAGCAAATCTGAATCAAATTTTATCATAATGTTATCATTTTTTAGGATAAATAATGCTATATTCCTAAAATATCGCATATTTCTGTAAATGTACTTAGCCTTCGACATTTCTATTTCGATATTTTTAAAGTACCTGGGGACTGAGCTTTGTTCGTTTTTTTTAACAACGCCATCTATTGATGTGTCGGTAAAAATAATAGTATTACTACTCGCCAATAGATGGCCGAAAGAGTCATATTTTTCAGTTTATCATTGCCTTAAAACACGGATAAAACGACGTTTTCTAAAAATAAAACCTAGCTAGATCGATTTATCGCCACCAAACCCCCCTAAAAAATATTACAGGCGATTTCTAACACCAACTTCAGATAATTTAAGTTTTATGCAGAAAAGCCGTGATTATATCGTAGTCACCTTTGATGAACTATCCATCAACAACGGGTCAGGGGTAGGCAAACAATCAATCGCGAGAGGTTTTATATCGCGTGCAATGCTTTGCCCCCCGGGGGCAACACAATACGAAGCTAATTTTAAAAATGAATACTAAAAATAAGGCGTGACCCAATAATAAACATCCTTATATTAATGCTAGAATATGTCTGTTTGTTTTGTTTCACGTTTCGGGTAAGAAGCCACTACTTTAATTACTATACTATTCTTAACATATGTTGGTAGATTATGATTAATTGATATTTTTGGTTAGGTTACATTTTTAAAAATTGCTTTGCCTAATTGCCTAAATTCCAAAAAAAACCAAATAACCTTCATTAACAATGCAAGTTAAAAATATTGAATATATTATATCGTAAAAAATATATTATTCCTGCAAATCCGAAAATGTGAATCGCAATCGATTCCATTATTAATTTTCTGTAGATCGCCGATAGTGTTAGTTTGCCCACCCCTGATATACTATTTTATTGAAAGGCAAACATTCTCATTCAATTAAATGTTGAGTACTTACACATACGAGCAATTTTCCTTCCTTATTCCACAATTATCCCGTGTCTTATCCTACAAACTCCGCAACTTACAAATTCATGGATTATCCATGAATAAAACTTTTCGAGCATACATTGATTAATTGTGAGACCTCGAAGAAACTCATACCGTCGCAGATTATAAAATAACACGGAGTTAAACACGTATCACGTAAAACGGCAAAAAAATTACGTTTACTGTATGTGAGCCCCCTGAGATATTTGTTTTATTTTAATTTTGTTTTATTTATTTTTAAAGTGAATACATAATATTCTGTGAATATTTCAAGCGTCTTCCTGTTGCCGTTAACAATATCGAGAAAAACGACGCAAAAAAATCACGTTTGTTGTATGGGAGCCCCCTTAAATATTTATTTTATTTTGTTTTTTAGTATTTGTTGTTATAGTAGCGGCAACAGAAATACATCATCTGTGATAATTTTAACTGTCTAACTATCACGGTTCATGTGATACAGCCTGGCGCCAGACAGACAGAGTCTTAGTAATAGGGTCCTGTTTGTACCCTTTGGGTACGGAACCCTGAAAACCTAAAAATTAATTAAGGAAAATCGTGTTAGCTTCTTAATTTTACCTCACAAGTGCCTTTTACTTTTACAGATATTTTTTTTAATTTATAGTAAGGAAAAATTATGCCTATAAACGAGGTTCTTATATTCGGATAACTAAATCCAACGTGTTTGTTAAAATCATATCAAAACTGTTGAGTTTCATTAAATATCAACTTTTTACAATATAGTTTCATTAAATATCAACTTTTTACAATATAGTTTCATTAAATATCAACTTTTTACAATATAGTTTCATTAAATATCAACTTTTTACAATATAGTTTCATTAAATATCAACTTTTTACAATATAGTTTCATTAAATATCAACTTTTTACAATACATTAACACTAATATAAGTATTGACTGTCCTTTATGTGTGTTGTCGTATGCCACACATGAGCTCTGCTTAATACAGATGTAATGAGCAGCATAGCTCACTTGTGTCATAATGTCTATTCAATTATCTATATCTATACTTATAATATTGTAGAAAGAGAGTATATGTTTGTTTGTATGTGCGTAATAATATATTCTCCGGAGCTATTGAACCGATTTGAAACTTTCGTTCATTGTTTGAAATCTTAAGTAGATTTCTAAATGGGCGCCAAAGTTTAAATAAAACTTAATTTAAAAAAAACTTTGATCACTCACGGCATCTATTCTTTTTAAAAATCAATATAGTACCATCACCAGTAAATATCATTACGTTTATCAAGCCATAGAACGATTGTGGATAACTGAAAAGCAATTGTTAGCTAAACGGTACTCAAAGCTTGAGAACGGCACAAAATAGATATATTCAGAGCTCTCACTACGGCACGCTTTGATCTCCCCACCACGCATACGTCCTGTGCATCGGAGTTGAAGGTATTTCAAAGACACCTGTAATTATATATCTATTTTCTGACATTGGTTTACATTAACACGACTATACAAAGCCCTGGCGGTAAATACGTGTTAACATTAGTAATCTTAAGACAGCAGAAAATCTCGTGATGTAGCAATCAGCGGTTGTATTTCCATAAAAATAGTTCCTATAGTCATGGAGGAACACAAAAGAATTAAATCCTGTAGGTATCTGTCACAAATTTTGATTTTACCGTGTACAACAATGTAGTGAACTTGACACGGATAAGCGTAGTTTTTAGTGGTAGGGTAAATTTCGTCTTCGTTTTGTTTTTATGGCGTATGTTCGCATAAAGCTATAAGGAAGACAAACCTGAAAACTTAATATAGCAAATTGATGGTACTAAAACACGGACTTCGGCTGACATTTTCTTTTTTTAAAAAGTTATTTTTGTTTGTTAAGTATTTTGAAGTGAAAACGTCTTTAGCGGCGTTGTGCACTTTTTTTGGTATGGGTAAACAATGATAAACTCGCGTCAGGTCACGTGTCCTAATCGTGGAAATTCGTAAGACGGAAACCGTAATGCCACGCCTATTATAATTTTTATTTTTAGTATTCCCGATTATGAGTAGTACAGGGAGGTTGGATATGGAATTTTAATTCTATGACAGATTGCTATGTCAAATATACTACTTCAAAAAAGTAAATAAACAAACATTATTATTTCTTGACAATGTCAAAGACATGTCTTGTGACATATTTGAGTGTTAAGCGCGAATCGTGTGTAAAGGTTTTCACTTCTGCCGGCACTCCCGGAGTGTTTTTCGTGTCATTCGTTGGATATTGGGCTTGGCTCGCCGGTAAATATATCGGCCTTTGATACATGATGTGATTATTGACACCCATTATCTACCTAAACCTAAACGATAATATTCAGCGAAGCAGTTGAAGCCCACGATAGACTTATCTGTAATCTTTCCTGGCCTTAATTGGCCACTCTTTAAAAATGACAAAGGAAATATGCTACAACTACGTGTCTCTTTTTTATAAAATAACAAACGAAACATCAAAAAGAGACCGCAGATTCCCTTCGTCTTATTTGCGCTGCTTAGGAAAAGCTCACCGATATATAGAGCGTGTCCAATGAAATTAACAAGAGTAAAAAAATTAGTACTGGCTTTTAGGCAAGTAAAAAAATAAAAAAAAAAAATCGTTATTATCACCATAGACATACAGAACTAACTGGACGATGCATTTTCAAGCCAGCTGTGAAAAAAATTTGGTCACAAAGGTGTGACAGAGACGAAGCGATCCTGTGTTCACTTATCTCTTTCTAACTTGTTTCAGTAAACACATATTTTTTTACCACTAAGGTGGCAAACAAGCTTGCGATCCGCCTGATGGCAAGCGGTTACCACAGCCGATGGACGCTTGCAACACCTGGGGTATCACTCGCTCGTTGCCGACCCTTCATAAATCTAATAACTTCTTACTTGAAGAACCCTATACTGTAGTCTTTAGAGAAAACCTTGGCAGGGAGCTCATTCCGCAACTTAAGCGTTCAAGGGAAGAAGTTTCTTTGAAATCGCAGTGTACGTGACCATTTGTGTCTGAGGATGAATTTCCTGCCGGTGGTGAGCCGTGCGATGAAATCAACAAAATAGTGGACTTGATAGAAAGAGAAAAGAGACCGCAAGTTTGCTTTTTCTCTTTTTAAAGAGAGGTCAATTTTGTGCTGCTATTGCGCAGTCCATAGGACAAAGTCCATTTTTATTATTCAAGCAGACTTTTAAATCGGCTACAGTTTTATGTAATAACTAGCTTTTTCCCGCAACTTCGTCTGCGTAAACTTTAAAAAAAAAAGCTTTTAACTGTTTACAATAACATCGGAAATCTCATACACATTTTTATCCTCTGTTTTGCCGTCTAGAGAATAATTTTTCAAAACCGGTGAATCACGTGAATCTTAATTTTTCACGTTTAAGCCAAGTTTTGGCCATTTCCATCAGTCATTCAGGACAAAGCCTTTTATATGTTTAGATTTTATAAACTTTACGCAAACAAATAAATGCTTAGGAATGATTTTACTGCCGAAAAGATACCACCGATAGGCAAGTGAGTCGAACCACTAACACTCCAATCTGCTATCACCGACCTAGGCAAATGGTTTCAGAAATGGAGAATCGAAGTGAATACCGACAAAAGCCCTGCCGTTCTCTTTACCACTGGCCTCCCTCCGAGACCATCTCCCCTCTCACTCTTCGGCCGAGCCATTCCTTGGCAAAACAAGGCCAAATATTTCGGTGTGACCCTGGAAAGGCATTTGAACTTCCGCGATTACACCAAAAAAGTTAGACACTGAGCCGCTTTTGTCCTCGGTCGTCTATATCTCATGATAGGCATGTATAGTAAGATGTTGCTTTGGAATAAGCTGACTCTGTACGCCAATTTCATCTACCCCATACTAGCATATGCAAGCGTCGTCTATGCGTTGTCTAAAAGCAACCACCATAAACTCCAGACCCTCCAAAACCGCTTCCTCAGAGCGGCCTCCTCTCTCTCTCTCTCCTGGTACGTCCGTAATGCGGACCTACACAGGGACTTCGGGCTCCCCACGATTCCCCAATATCTTAAAGAACTAGCAGTCCGCTTTTTCGAGCGTACACGAAATCACCCGAACCGATTAATTGTGCAATCCACAACGTATCATCCCCGCGACCGACCTCGGCATGGTCGTAAAACTATATTTAGGCGGCCTCGGCACGTACTAACGGCCCCAGATGACGATCTCGCTATCTGGATAGCGAGATTAGTCTCAACGACCTCCCCCAATAGAGCCTCCCTCCAAACACGACGCCGACGTCCCCGGGTTCGTCGGCGCCCATAAGGATATACGAGGTATCAAACAGCGCCGGGGCGCTTCTCGCCCCCTCTCAATCGCAACCGCACCCGCGTAACGTAACTCCCCTCCTGGCGGTGACTCATCTTCGGGTTCGAGACTCACGCCAGTCGAAGGAACGCCCCCGAGAGCCCTTGAGCGTTGGGCGCTAAACGGGCTGAGGCTCCTTCAGAGTCTAGTCCAAAAAAGTCCGATTAAGCAGTAATGGCTGCAACGTCCAACTGCATAGTCAGTTCAACATAAAAAAAACCGAAAAGAACCGGCAAGAAACTCAGTAGTTAATCTACTATATTTTTTAATTTTATATTTAAAATAATACAATATTCTTTCTGACTTGCTAAAAAATCTAAAAGTCGCACTTCAAGACCGTCAAAGGCGGGGGTTGCAAGAAGTGCAAAAATATAGCTGAGCCAAACATTACCATAAATTTTTGCAGCTTCAAATTAACGAATCACCGTGGCTCCGACACAGCCCACTCCCCATTTTCGTTGTTGGTGTTTTTGTAATAAGCGCACACGTCACGTTTCCGCAAGTCTTAATTCTATATCTAAGCTCACATTATACCTAAGCTCGGGGTAACAAACTCGTTATTTATTATTTTAATTACTTAAAAGAGTTCTTACATTGTAGTGGCGGCAGTCAAGTTAAAATTCTTGCTAAAAGTACATTTCAAAGTTGTACTTACATGGCTCAGCCTACCGTAAAGGTTTCATACCATACTTTCTCATTAACAATTCAGAAAATCTCGACTTTTTGAATATTTATAGTTGCGTAGCGTTGCCTGATGCGGTACCATGTACACTCTAAGGTTTATGCTACGCTTCGCTACGGTACCTTCGAGACTTTAAAAGTTTATGGGAGACAGAGCTTTAGGGCTTTATAACTGTGTTCACTAGATTATTGACATGCTCGGATCTACCTCGCCTTAGTCAGATTTGATCAAGGTTCAATTTTAAAGCTTACAGCATTAGATGGGCCTATAAACTGACTGAGTTCCTACTACAAAACGTAGCAATATAGAACATATGTTTAGGTAACAACCTAAGGCTGCAGTCAGAAGTGCACAAAATAAATCAAAACGAGAGACATGTGACACAATCTCTTTAGCTTTCAGTTATGTCTGTTGGGGTTGTGAATTGAGATTGAGAACCTAAGGAAAAAGCATTCGCAGCATTTGCGGCGTAGATTGAATAAGGTCGTAACTACAGGTTCGGCTCAACTCGATTGCGCATGAATGTCAGTCTATTAAAATATATAGCTTTCTTTCAGATACAATGCTTTGTCATCTACAAAATATCTTGTCTTAGATATTTAAATATAGTGTAAGAAGGTATCTAATGTTGAATCTTATGACAATAAATTCATAGATCAGGTGAAAAATGCGTTATGCTACTTTACATCAACACTTAAGATTCACAGTAAAGATATGAGATCAGAATAGGTTGCAAGATAGTATTTTAATGTGAACAAATAACTAAAAAGAATTAAAAGAGGTAATTTTTGATTTATATGCGAACATATAAAAATTTATTCGTAGACCGACTATTGGACTACATAGAGAAAATTAAAACCATCTTTAACTATGTCGTGATAAAAAGAAATGTACATAAACATGAATATCGAATGCTACAGGGAATAACCGAATGCAAAATATGACAAATGCAGTATTAATAGCGGGCAGCAATTTTCAAACAACCATAAAGCGATGTTTCGTTTCAGATAGCGCGCAGTGAACGCCGCGGTTATCGCGCACATAAAGTCGGACCGTGCCTACCTACTCTGTTGTTGGCGCGAAATTAAAAAGAATAACGGTCCGTATCGGGTGCGCTCGCGGCAAAACCTAGCTCTGAATTTTTTTTTGTTTACGATCGCTTCGTAATTATTTTTACCGAGGGAAAAATTGTAGGCTTCTACTTCTGTGCCGTAATCAAGCTAAAAAGTCAGAGGCGGGATAAGTTTTACAATAGATATTATAATTTTATTAATTGCTAGGAATGTTTTTTATACCAAGATAAATTTGATTTTTTTAATACCATCTAACAAGCAAGTTATAAACTAGCTGATGTTAGACAAGCGGTCACCGTAACCTATGAACCCAATAAAAGTTAGTTTCCTGCAACAATTATCGTAAAGATAAACACCCCTCGGTTTGTAAGAAAATTTTAATATAGCATCAGCAGAAAACAAGAAATTGGTACATTCCTGAACCCACTCTGCAGAAAGTGACAATTAACATATATTAACATATATAGACTCCCTCGCAGCCTAGTTGGTAGTGTTGCCGACTGCTGCGCAGAGGGTATGGGTTCGATTTCCGCATTGGACAAACATTTATGTGATAAATAACATTTGTGTTTGTCTTGAGTCTGGGTGTATTTATGTATAATATGTATGTATTTACAAAAAAAAAGTAATATTTATGTATCTGTATCCGTTGTCTGAGACCCATAACACAAGCTCTGCTTACTTTGGGGCCAGACGGCGCTGTTTGTAACGTCCAAAAATAAAAAATAAAACATAGACCGTTGCCTTTATGCAATAATGAGAACTTTATTGATAAACATTTTTTTAACAAAAACATAAACCGACTTCAGATCCACTTAAAAGTAAAAAATAAATTGGCCAAGTGCGAGTCGGACTCGCGCACGAAGGGTTCCGTACCAATATCTTTAAAAATGACAAAAAACACGTTTGTTGTATGGGAGCCCCCCATAAATATTCGTTTTATTTTAATTTAATTATTTATTGTTAAAGTGACTATATAACTAAATATTTTGTGAATGTTTTAAGCGTCTACCTGTTGCCGTCATCAATATCGAGCGAAAACGAGCAAAAAAATCATGAGTTGTATGGGAGCTCCCTTAAATATTTATTATATTCCGTTTTTTAGTATTTGTTGTTATAGAGGCAACAGAAATACATCTTCTGTGAAGATTTTAACTGTCTTTCTATCACAGTTCATAAAATACAGCCTGGTGACAGACGGACGGACGGACGGAAGGACAGCGAAGTCTTAGTAATAGGGTTCCGCTAATTACCCTTTGGGTACGGAACCCTAACAAGTCCCTAAAGCAGACTTATTCACAAAACATTTAGCTACATGTTTTATTCGCCTTGAAGTCTATCGGTCAACCTTAACTCAATGCATGTACGACACGCACTTGGCCGTTTTTTTCTGTTTATTTAACTCAGATTCTTCGGAGGAGTTGTAACAGAAGTTTTTATTTATTGAATTGAAAACTTCTTTAGCTTGTGCACTTTTTTTGTGATGGTCAAAAAATTTTAAACTCGCGTCAGGATCACGTGACCTGATCGAAAATTCGTAAGATGGAACTCGCGTCAGGTCACGTTACCTTTATTTACATTAGGTTAGTTTTTATTTTTAGTATATGGCGATTATGAGTAGTACAGGGAGGTTGGATATGGGATTTTAATTCTATGACAGACTGAGATGTCAAATATACTACGTGAAAAAAGTAAATAAACAAACATTATTATTTATAATAAACAAATATGAATACGAAGTGATGGGAAGTAAATAGCTAGTATAGGAAAAATAAATAGTTAATATTCAAGTTTACACTTCGGCCGGCACTCTCGGAGTGCAACCCCTTTTTTTTATTTATTGATTTACCATCAGTTGTAACAATAATAATGGTTATGTACACAGGCAAAAATTAAAAACTAAATGTACAACTACTTATAGGTAAACTCAGCATGTACTAAAATTAGTATAGTATACTAAATTATTGAGAGTTAAAATATTAAATAAACGAAGAAAATAATATAAACTTTAAATTGAAAAATATAAGTAATTTGTAAAAATGAGAATTAAAAATCTACGAAATTCTCCTATTGTGCCATAGTTAAGAACTTAGACATTGCTGTGCTGGTTATAACGTTTTCTTAGTCTTGGTAAGGGTGACTTTGCTTCAAGAGACGTTCTACATTCAGCTTGCGAGAATAAAGTCAAAGGCTTCCTTGGCCAGTTAATTGGAATTTTGAAAATAAACTTATGTAGAATTTGTTTACTCGAATCTTTCTGTTACTACTGTTCGTCCACATTGGAGAACTAAGGAATTAATAAAAAGGCTGAACCTGTAAAATAATTATACAACATGTAAAATAAAACGATAATAGTACATTGTGTATTAAGGGCGCTAAGGAGAAAATTGTCACTTGAGTCTATTTAGAAGCTTAAGGCCGAAGGCCCGAAGGCTTTAACGACTCGAGTTTGTAATTTCCGTACGGCCCCTGTTACACACAACTTTACAATTTATAAAAACACAATAAACCTACATTGTTGCACTTTCAAAACAGAATTAACAACAAAATTTGTTTCAGCACGTTTTGGGATTTTTATGAAGGTTCCTAAACCAGTATTTGTGGTTCGATGAATTTGTATATATGAAGCATTTGAGTTTTTTTGCCTGAGATATATATTTTGGGAGATATAAGCTTTCAAAGAATATTTATGAGAAATATTTGCGTCATCCCTCCCCCCTCTTTTCAACTGCGTGTTCGAAAATCTGAAAAAAATCATCATAATTCGAACAAAATAAATGCCATGTATAAAATACATGGCATTTATTTTGTTCGAAATGTCCAACTCATTGAGATCTTTTACAGTGCCGTATAAAAGAATGTTGTCAGATAACGTATTTGTTAATTTCCAAATGATTTTCATATTACCGTGCTTAAGAGGAGCATTATTATATTGATTATAATATGTACCAACGAAGCGGAGCGCGGCGTAATGTTATTGCGGAGACGGCATGGCGAGTGCACAGAGTAATGGCATTCACCAACTTCAGAAATTACTTTTGTTCTGACAACGAAATACACAAAAAACCTAGATTTTGTTCTACTATCACAATATAATACTTAAATAATGATAGTATAAGTAAAAGATTGTTTGAAAAGATAGAAAAGAAGTAAGCCGAAAATACCTCGGCTAAAATGGAAATACTTCAAACTGCGGTAGATCCTCTTTTTTTCATACCACTAATGTGGCAAACAAGCTTTTTTCCTGATTTTAAGTGGTCACCGTAGCCTATGGACGATTGGAACACCAGGGGCATTATTCGTGCGTTGCCGACCCTTTAAAAATCTAATCACTTCGTTTTTGAAGAACCCAATACTGTAGTCTCTACTGTAGTTTTTAATCTAGGTACCAAATTATATGCCTATTATATAGGACATCAGAAACATAGGCCTTTCATAAAAAAAAAATTTATCCATCTTTAGTTCCGTTAGTCCGCCCCTGTCGCAAAATCCTTTCTCAATGGATATCTGCACCACATAAGAAATCTACATGCCAAATTTTTGCTTCTTCGGTATTTTACGTTTTATATTTTTTTTATTTTAGAGAGAAAAATAAACCACACTCATGTTTTATATAGAATAGTATAATAGTTGGATTCCAGTGAAACAAGGCCATGCTAAATCTATCTACTTGTGAAAACCACATGGAAATCCGTTCTGTGTTTTCGGAATAGACAGACTTTTGTTTCTGTACTTTTCACTCGTATCTATTCGCTCATTTTCAATTTATGAAAAATATATTAAATGAACAAACACGTGGTTTCTTATATTATATCATATGTATAGGTTACACTCATATTAGTGCAATCAAATAAACGAGCTTACGGAGGTAATGAAATTGTTATTTTCTAGATATATATACACAAAAATGCATTTAGCGACTCTAAGTGATCTTAATAAATTTTATACTTTACTTAATGAACTTTTGCCTTCAACTTCGACAGACACCAAAGTGATTATTTATTACTCACAATGCCACTATCGAACACTTAAGTTAGAAAATAAGTTAAACAACTTAGAAAAAACCCCTGTCTTCCTACTACACTGTGAGCAATCACAGACTAGTAAATCTAATATAGCACAACTAGTTTCAAAATCCAGCATCGTATATTATATTAGGCCCAGGACAGACTGCGCTTAAATAATTCACATGCAGCTCGTGTGGATCCGGCTTAACTGCAGATTTAATTTGCTCCACGGAAGCAATGGCTTGTAAAAGTCTGCTCAAGTTAAGCAGGCGTAAGTTTTGTGAAGCTTTTAGTTTAAATTTCTGAAGCGATACAGATTTTTGAGTAATGAATTCGTATCGGTTCATTTATTATGCTTTTGTAACATAAAATATATAATAAATATAATTTTAACACATTCACTATACCAACAAATTATAAAATTCAAAATATTTAATGAAAATGGATTTCTAAAAACCCTTGAATCGTCAAGAGAAATAAACAAGAATTTGCTTCAAAAACTAATTACAATACCAACTGGTTTATTGCCAGCATCCAATAGTTGTCTATTATTTGTAATACTACAAACAAAACATAATATTATAGTCAATCAAAACTCAAGCAATATTTTAATTGCCAATTGTTTTTCAGATTTGCATAGGGGGCACACCATGTGAAGCGTTAAATAAAAGTCCTCAATTCTGTGACGGGATTATGTATATTCAAATATCTTGTGGAGATATTTGAATATACATAATCCCATCAGACATACATATACAGATATACACTATAACAGGACAGGTTAAAGCAGTAGTGCCCTGTTACCGAATGCACCGGCTAGGTGCTCAGTAGGAGGAGAAAAGATAGAGGGAGTTCAAAGGCGAGTAAAGAAACACTTTTCAAGGGAAAGGCAGGTTATATTAGTATACTCTTTCATTATATAGTAACAGCTTTTAATGCACAAAATCCTAATCACATAGGGTGATTCGTAACACTTAAATATCTAGTTCACAGCTACCTAATTCACAATCATAAAGGACTACCTAAATAAATAGAAAGATAGCCAAACGCAAGCCTGCCTACACGGATTTTAAGTGTAGTTTTCAAAAGCTTTTATTAGGGAACTAGTACACTCAGGTCTCTTCGGCCTAGAGCCCGATTTGACGTCTTGCTCGCTGTGGGCACCCCTCAGGTCAGCACCGCCGTAGAAAGAAGACGCGGATGGGACTGATGTTACGTGGCCTAACAGCGTGTGGTGAGTAATGAATATGCCGCCCGTGGCAGGCACAAGGTAAGGCCGCACGTGGACGTAGCTCGCCAGTAGCTTCGGCGTAGAGCAGGTCGCCCCGTAGCCTTGGTGTGTAGCGATGTTTTAGATAGCACCACTACTGCACAGGCCGAAGTTTTGGAGTCAAGAAGACTCCGGACAGGCCGAGGATTTGGAGTTCAGTAGACTCCGGCCTCCCACAGTATAAGGACAGCAAAGCAGCTGCGGTGCGCCGTCGTTAGAAGACAAACGTGCACCAGCCCACAGAGAAGTCTTCTCGCGGACCTCAGTTACGGCGTAGAGCCGTAGTATAGTAATATATATACGTTGTATATATAAACTAAGAACCGTACTGTCAAGGAGAAAAATAAATGGATTATTGACTTACCAATAACTCACAAAACACAGAACGAGAACAAATAAATATATAAAATTACCGAGGACGGTTTTCTTTTGTAGAAGAGAAGTGGATATGCAATTAATTTGCAGTTTAGAAGAAGATCGTACAGTTTACTATCCGTAAAAATAATTAGTAGTAGAATTTTTACAACCACGTCAAGCAGAACGTAAAGTAATCTGTTTTTGACTTACCGATGTCAATCATCTAGAGATTCTTTGATCTCTAAATTTAAATTACCACAGTGGTAATGGACCTAAGAGCGAATGTCTAGAAACTTCTATCGTTTCCTACATCATCCGGTCCTTTACCGGAGACGGACCACCGGAAACGGCCGTTCCGTTACAACACACATATTTATATAAATAATAACAGATATTTCATATAAATAAAACAGCCCCCACACACAGGCTGGGCCACTTCCATGTATGCAATGTCTATCTGAATGTGTGTATGCATATATATTTATATATTCAAATGTATGACGCTGTCAGGGCTCCGAACGTGAGTAGGCGCATCACACAAAGCCTACATATACATATCTGCATACACACAGTCAGATAGACATTGCAGACCTGGAAGTGGCCCAGCCTGTGTGTGGGGGCTGTTTTATTTATACGAAATTTCTGTTATTTTTGTATGTAAAGCCTTACACAGTAAGAAGCTTTCTTTTCGCAAACATCCAGATAAGTGTTTTACTACCCTAGAGGGCAAAATAGGGGATAAAAAACAGTATCAGGATCGCGTTATTTTTGTGTCTAGAAACTTAAAATTTCGATGAGATTTCGGTTATAACTTACCTTCAGGATAAATAAAATAGGGCTTGAAAGTTTGTAAGGAAATTCGGCATGTTTCAAGGTGAATACATAAAAATTTATATTTGTCCTTGGGATTTAAAATTAAGATTTAAGTGTTTCATCGTTTTAAAAAATCATCTCCTAGAGGTCAAAGAAGAAGATGGACATGTGTTTTAGAATTCCAATAGTTTTGTTTCTGGACTTGACATTTTGAACTAAAATTACTATCAAAACGAAGGTCAGGATCGAAAAAAGATTTTACAGAATTCATCCTCCAGGACGTAAAATTGGAGACGAAAATTTGTATGAGAATTGAATGGTAATCTGTGTAGAGACTTGAAATTTTGCACAAACATTTTTGTTAACATAAGCGAGCATTTAGAAATAATTTTCCAAAATTCATCTTCTAAGGGGGTTATAATGGGGGTTAAAAACGTGTATGGAAGTCCGTAATTTTTAAAGCTTAATGCTTAAAATTTGATATTTATCCTTTTGGTTATAAATTAAAATTGATGTATTTCACCGTTTTCTTATCCCCTTGACCGCAAAATAGATGTGATAGTTTATTTGAGAATGTAGATATTATTGTAAAACCGTAAGCAGTCAAAATTTCCAAAAGTTCACGCGGATGAAGTCGCAGGTAAAAGCTAGTTCATTATATCCTTCCAGGAGTAGCTATTGACATTTATGTTAGTAGAACAATCATATCCTTGATACTAAATCCTAGTTTAAACACTATCAACGCTGAGGTTGCATCTTATCTGCGGCATAAATTTTTTTTTAGATCAACACAAATTTCACTCGTAATTTTTTTACATCTTTCAGTAAACTGCCATCTTCTGACAGTAGTTTCCATCTGAATTTTACATGAATAAACTTGCACGACATCCCCTGCCCCTGCATGCTAGTTAGAGGCAGCAAGTCTTCTGTGTCTCGAGAAGAATTTACCTAACCGCATTACTGACCCTAGATAGTATAGTCATCATCGGCCGCTGAACTAAAACTGTTTAAATAAATTTAAATACTTGTAAGAATTGTATCACAGTGTCATAAAGGGAGGATTACAAAAAAAGTTTTACAATTTGTAGAGGGCTATCTTTTTATAAATATATTTTAGCTTTAATCATAGACCTAGGATTTATTCACGACGTTCAAAAGACCAATAAAGCGAGAAATCCAAATTAAGTGCATAGTGCCCATGAGAAAATGAGATAGAAGAAAATGGCCGAAAATGTCAATAATTACATCGATAAGCGGGGATATGAGCGGGTCTATTTTATAGAGATTGGAATTTTCTGTTTTCCTCCTTGAAACCTTGATTTATATTTTAGAATATTTAATTTGGTATCTTTTTTGTGAGCCAATGTGACGTTACAAGTCGCATTAATCTGAATTAATACTGTTTTACCGGTAATTTATGATTTTTTTACTGCTTTGTTGCACGGCTTTGTTGTTAATAATATTTTATCGAATTTATCCGAAAAATTGACGTAAAAATCAATTACATATTATTCTCTAGATTTAATAACATATTTTATTGCTAAATCAAGATTTGGGGCATATTTTGTGTAAAATTTGTAATCATTTAGTTACGATAAAGATTGACTTAGCACTAACGTCATGCGTATCGATATCGATAAAAAAGTCCATCAGGAGTTCTTTTTGCGGTAAAGATATATACGTTTGACGGCTCCGTGGCTCTGTTGGTAGTGAAGACTATCTGCGGAAACGAGGTATGGAGGTTTGATCTCCGCACAAGAAAAAAAAGACCAATAAAGCGTGGAAGCTTGAAATCTAAATTAAGTGCATAGAGCCCGAGAAAAAACAAGACAGAAGAAAATAGGTGCCAATGTCTCCCGCGATAAAATCCGGTAAGGTCGTCATTTGTTTACTGCGGCTGGAATTTTCTTTTTTCTTTCTGTAATTCCAGAATACAGCACTTACCATCTCCAAGAGTATTGGGATCTTTGGTGTTGATATTTCCAGCAATATCCAGTTTGGTGACCATTTGGAAGACAACTGAGTCTGGCGTCCAAGAAACCAGGAGTACTCAACAGAGCGAAGCTATACTTCACCTCAGGACAAAGGTTGTTGCTTTACAAATAACAAGTCCGGCCCCATACGGAGTACTACGGCCATCCCTAGACGGGGGCACCTAGATACCAGCTTAGTCCTTTTGATTCGGTTCAACGACGGGCAATAAGAATCGTCGACGATCCCAAACTCACAAGTCGTATCAAAACTTTTAAGTCTGAGGAGAGATTTTGCCTCCCTGTGTGTGTTCTACCGCTTGTATAATGTGTTCTGTGTTTAGCCAATTGTTTAAAATAATATCCACAGCTACTTTTTACCATCGCTCCGCTCGCCATCGAACAGTGCGGTTTGAGAGGAACTTTCTCCCGCAAACGCCTAAGTTGTGGTATGAGCTCCCTGCCAAAGTTTTCTCCAGGGACTACGGTATGGGGTTCTTCGCAAGAAGGAAGTGATTAGATTTTTAAAATTCCTATAAGACGTGATTATAGTCCTAATAGTTTAGGTTCTACTGGTATGTTTACACTCTTGCATTCAACGCTATGTTATTGGGCACATGTACGAGCACAAGCATGTAAACAGTTTGCTTTGCCCGACAAAGCGTTCCGAGGCTGCGTGGCGCGAGTGTAAACGCGACATAGGTAATATTTTATTTCACCAGCGCGCTAGTTTGCAATAATTTTGTGCAGGTAAAATTATCGATAGTGTTGTTTGACAACACTATTCCACTCACACATTTTTTTTCTGTTTCGTTTTTCGTTTGGCATTGTTGATCTTGTACATTCTATATTTGTTGTTGTTTTAATTGATTTCTTTTTAAATATTAGAGTTTTGTTAGTTTTGTTGCTGTCGCTTATTTTAGTGTTTTCTTGAGTTAGAGTCAATTTAATTGCAACTTGGAGACACCCTTGCTCATTTGCCTCATTTTGCGGAAGAGAGGCTATCAAGAAAGATCTCAAAAAACGTATAAAAGTATTTATGTGGGCTTACAGACGCTCCCTACACTCATCATGATGGGCTAAAAAGGCGGTGAAAGAAACGTTAATCTACACAAAAGTTCTGGTAATGTTACATTCGTGTTCATTATTCTTTTATGATATACGGGCTTTTGCCCGCAGTTCCGCCCGCGCAAAATTCGATTATCGCCGTGGGACTTTTACTTGAAGTCCCTGATAATTCGTTTTCTAGGCGTCCTTTCAAAATGAAACATTCACCAGATAGAAGTTCAACTAGACCTTCAGCAATACAACTTTAAAAACCATTTCATGCAGTAGTTTTTGTGTGATGCACGTACAATAATTGTTTTGAGTTCTATTGCTCCAATAAGGACTGAATGATTTGCCTATAAAAAGTAGTGAAATCTCATAAACAGCCAAGTCTAGGAAATTTATTAAAACGAGTAATTTTGACTAAAGTATGACCTACTTATGCGAGCGTCTCCGCCCGCCGTAAATTTGGTTATCGGCGTGGGATTCTTTCGGCTACTTCTTGATTACACTAAAGAAATTTGTTATAGCAAGCTATAGCTGCAGCTTTGGTTCGTTCGTAGAATTTGGTTATAGTTACTCCTGCGGGACCTTTTGAATTTTTCGTGATAAAAGTAGCCTTTATCCTTCTCCGTATCTTTAACTGTCTGTGTTCAAAATTTCAGCTCAATTGATGCTCCGCTTAGACAGGATTAAGTAACAAACGTTGTAGTTATTCCCGCGGGAAATTTTGAATTTTCTGAGATGAAATCTAGCCTTTGGCCTTCCTTAGTACTCAAACTATCTCCAATTTTCATCTAAATCGGTTCAGCGGATGGGTATCTATCCAGTGGGTAAATCGTGATTGAGTAACAAACAACCAAACATCGAAATTTATATTAATAATATATAATTTATTTATAATATTAATGGGATACTGGTAATTAATGAATTTTGGTAGCGGCTCCACCCGCGCTAAATTTTGTTATCGGCGTTAAACTTCTTAATTATACTAATAAAGTTTGCTATAGCAATCTTTAGTTCGTTTAAACTCGGTGACAATTATTCCCGCGAGAACTTTTAAATTTTTGTCCTTCCCCGGGACTTAAACTATCTCCATACTTAATTTTATCTAAATCGGTTCAACGGTTTAAGTGTGAAGCGGTAACAGACAGACAGACAGAGATACTTTCGCATTTATAGTATTAGTATGGATCTTCAGCTCGTTAAATTCCATTCTTCAAAATGTACTGTGCCTAATATGAGCCTAAATCATTTTTATTAATGACATGCTTATTAGCTTAATATATTCTTATCATATGTTCCGCAATTTTATATCCATACTTATATTATAAATGCGAATGTAACTCTAAACGTCAGTTCTATTGTAGATCTTGTATACATAAAAGCAGACATATGAATAAAAAACTGGTTGCCTGTAAAGTCGGTATACGGGCGAAAGTTTTACGTGACAATGATTTTATGTCTGTCTCTCTCGCTCTTAGGCGGGCGCGTGCCTCTCACTCGCTCTCATTGTGAGCGCATAACGTGAGCGGAGCGTAACGCAGTTTCTTGAAGTGTCACCCGGCAAACCAATTTATAAGACGTTGTCACGTCAAAATAAAGATTAGTCGCGAAAGGGTTTACAAAACCATTTCTTGCAGCCGGTTTATATTATTAATAGATTGCATTGTAAAGATCAAATTACCATAAAAAATGTAACATAGAGATTATAGAATAACATTATTATTTCATGTTCCAACAGCTATGGCAGCGCTAAGGCCACGAGTTATCCTCAATGTAAATTCCTATCCAATATTCACAAATTTCCCCGACTATTTTTAATGTCCTTTCAGCAAATTGCAATTTTCTCACACTCGCTTCTCGACAACTTTTACAAGATGAAACTGCAGAATTTGTCTTATATTTGCATACAAAAAGTTCTTATGTAAGCATAGGAAGTTGAAATTCAAGAAACAATTTTTCTATAAAGACAATGCGGATGATTTCGTATTTTCGCTATTTTACTTCTAAGGTTTCATTAGGTTATCGATTGTTACGTACTCATTTACCAAATCAACTGCTATTATAAATGTAGTAGTAGTGGCCGATTTGGTAACTAGTGTTCTGTTTAGACTGTTTCTTTTCTTGTATATGTACAGTGTGTAACAGAATAGGGGTACTAACTCTTACACTATGGTTTATATATGTTAACGCAAAGTATGAAATTCAGGCACTCGATAAAATACCTAGCTTGTTTAGGTAATGTATAAAACTTTAAATCTTTCTTTGTATTTTATATACAACACCTATTGGGATTCTGAAGAAATACTATAGAATGCTAAAAGGATATTAGGTAAAGTATGAAACCAGAACTGGCGGTTTAACATGCCTTCCGTAGCGCGGAAGAGCTAAAAACACTAGACTCCTATCCGGGTACTGCCTACTCCCGAAGTTGTTTAACTTCATTTATCGTTTCTGATATACAAATACGACTGGGCTTCGACGTCCTTAATTATGACATATTTCAAGTGTACATAATTTTATCACCTACGAAATAAAACATTTTTGATCTATGTTCCTATATTTAAGCACTTACTTGAATACATGTCAAGTAAGTGCACATTCTTATGTATTAGAATATGTCCAGTGACAGCACTGCGTTCGTTATTGTAGCCTAGACCAAAATAAAGTTCATTGTATACATTTCCTAAACGTTTTAGGCATTCTATAGAATACCGGGTTACAAACATTGTTAACAACATATACATTACACAAATGTAAATATTTTGTAAAATTTCGCAGTTCAAGTTGTAATGCTGGGTTAATTACTCTATTTCGTTGCACGATGTATATTAACGACTAGATTTTGCCCACGGCTTCATTTAGATCGGCATGGGATTTCTACGGCAAGATTATGAAAAGAAAGTTTGTGTCACAATCGTATATAATTTATATTTGTATACTTAGGTATATTTAATGCTATATAATATAATTGTAACTAGCCGATGTCTGATGTCCGAAAAGAATAAAAGCCAAAACAATTGTCAGTTAAATTTTTGTTGGTTTTTCTGTCTCTCTGTTTATTATATGGTTGTTTTATTACCTGAATTTATGTAACCCGAATTTACCTATAGGTATTTATGTTTAATTACACAAAAACTGGTGCATGAAGTTGAATGCGATTTTTAACCCCCGACGAAAGAAGAAGTGTGTTATAAGTTTAATGTGTGTAACTGTGTATCTGTTTGTCTGTCTGTGGCTTCGTAGCACTCAAATTTTTGAAAGGTAACTTGATCAAGAATGTTCTTAGCTATTATTCATGAAAATCTGTTTAACCTTTTAGTGATCATCAGTTTTTGTGATCTAGATAACTTATATTGCAAATGATATATAAAAAAATAAATAAATAAAAAAACCCGACTGCAATAACTAAAAACATTAAGAACTAAACAGAAATTAAAACATACCAAATAATTAACTAAGCTTAATAAGCAAACGGAACTATTTTATTTACTTTATTTTCAGCTTTTTAATGTTTTCGTTTTATTTATTTTTTACTCGCACTTGACTATTTTATTTTAAGTGTTATATATATATTTTGTACTTGCCTTATAAAGCCCTTAACTCAAGGGTCTTAAAAAGATTTTTTAGCTCGCAAACTAAAGCGCATTATATCCGCTAATTTGATTTTTTTTAAGGATGTTATGTACCCAGTGTCACTCTCACGATTGAGACTATACTAACGACTCCTCTCAAGGTATAATCAATCACACCGTTTAGGCTACAGAGCGTGCCAATGAAATATGCATACATACCTTTATGCATACAAACACTCAAAAAACATAACCCTCCTGGCGCAGTCAGGTAATAAAACCACCGTTACATAGGGTCCGCAGCAAATGTATTTTGATCCTTGCCTCCACACACTCATCAAATACCCAAAGATCAACAACATTTATGTGGCGTGCTCTAAATAGGTTGGTAGTTGACGAAAGTACATGCGTAGTACAGACACGTACTTGACGGTTTTTTTATTACTGACAATAAAACTGATATTCATGTTTATGACCAAATACATTCAATTATAATAATTTTATTTATATACAATAATATTTGGCGGTTCAAATAACACATAACAAAATATTAACTTGTTTAAGCATAGCAACAAATAAAAATAATGCGATTTCCATCCCTTTGCCTATAAACAGGTCTCACTAGGCGCGGCATACATTTTTCTGCGCAAGCTGTGGTACGTTCTGAAGCTAGTCTGATTTATATGTCGCTTATCGCGCGGGGAATTTATATGTCTGCAGGCTCCTACCCAGCGCTGCAACCCTAGTTCTTTTAGAGTTTAGAAAGTATAGAATTGCAATATTTCTTGACGTCTACACTTGTAAGATCCTAATTATTTGTAACTCAGCACAAAGTACTACTTAATACTTACTGTCTTTCACTTGCCATCCCATTTCCGAAAATTTCACTGCTACATTCAGATTTTATGTTAAATTTATCTGTATATTTTAGGCGTAGGTACGTGAGTTATGTGAGTTATGTTTATTATCCTAGGAGCCCAGGAGTCCAGGAGTCTAGGAGCTGGCTCCCAAAGTAATAATAATTTGTTCATGTCAACCTGAAAGATTTCCCAATTTAAAAACTACGCTTGCGCCAAGTCACACCACAAATAAAAAATACGCCTACAAAATGTTTATGCAAATAAATAAATGTAACATGTAAGATCCTTCGATTGCGAAAGGAACCATAAATAATAATAATAATAATTAGCCGTTATATGATTGACGGTGATTCTGCGTAAACTTCAAAAAAATTTACACCTCAAAATCAGTGACTAAAATATCTGCCTTTTTTATTAACTCTTTATTTTGTATTTAGGAAGTTCTAGTGAATTGAAATGACGTAACTCAAATCATGAAGTAGAGATTTTTCTACATTTTTATAATTTAGAGGTTAATACTGTTCTACAACCAAATCTATATCCTGTGATAATGCAGAGCTCTGCATGTCAACTGCTTTGATTTTCTTCGTTTTCAGACGGATTCTGAACAGCATCCCCAGAGGCAGACATATACATGATTAACTTAAAAACACAGTGGCGTACGAATTTTATTGACTGGACCAAATCAATTCGTATTGATGTCAACTTTTATCCCTACCGATATTATGAAACATGAAAAATATTATATACCAAAATAGCACCCAGCTCTCTAACTACACTCGCGAGCAAAACTATGGAATCACTTACTTGGAATTGACTCCGCGCGCTCTTGAGTACCTTTATAACTAGTTAAGAATAATAAGAGTGATACCATTTTGAAGGTTAAACTGTTAGCTTTATATTGATACCAAATTCATTTAAATCACATCAGTATTAAAGGAGCAATCCCGGATTCAGTGAAGGAGTAAGGAAAAAGATATGTTTCAATTGTTTGATACGTCGCGAGTTGCGGCCTATTGACCCCCAATAAAAGCACATGTTATCGGGTTTTGACACTTACTCCACACGTTTAACGGTACACATCTCCGCTACTTTCGACCCTTGAACTTGGACAACAATGAATACTACACCTACTGCTCAGCCAGCGGGCTGTCGCACGTCAGCGCCACATAAGCCAGTCCTGTGTTTCGAAAGTTCATAAACGCTTTCGGGAGACTGGTGGCTTTATCCCGAGACCAAGATCTGGACGGCGCCAGTGCATATCGGAGAGGGATGACCGTTTTAGCGTCTCTCCGAAATCGGCATTTGACTAGTGTCGAAGTGTTCGTGGGTAGCTGCCAGCGAGTGGACAGTTCGTCGAAGACTTAAGCAAGCTAATATGACTCCAAAAAGGCCTGCCACAGGCTCGAAACTGAACGCAGATCACCGACAAGCTCTTCAGTTTGCTCGCTCCCATCTTGATTGGGAGGTTGAGCAATGGAGGCGGTTCCTGTTCGCCGACGAGTGCAGAATGTGTTTGCGCGGCAGCGACCAAAGGGGTCGGGTCTACAGGCGTCCTGGGGATCGATTTACGCAGTGCTGTTTCGCTGAGACGGTGGCTTATGGGGGCGGTTCTTGTATGATGTGGGCTGGCATTTTCTTCGACGATAAAACGGGGCTTGTTTTGTGCCTGGCGGGGGACGAGAAGGCGGTATAACTTCAGACCGCTACATTTCCGATATTCTGCTGGAACATTTCGTTCCCTATGCGGAATATATCGGTGATGACTTCCTGCTTATGCACGAAATCGCTCGTTGTCACACTTCCCGTACCACAACTGAATACCTTGAAGAAGTCGGTATCGCCACATTGGACTGTGCGACATTCAAGTGCGAATGAGCTGAAATCGGCATTGATGAGGAGTGGGAAGGTATACCGCAAGAATCGATTCAGAAGCTGATTAGGTCCATGAAGTACCGTCTTCGAGCAGTTATTAGAACGAGACGGAAAACACAAAATATTGAAACTTGATTTTAAGGCCAAATAAATTTTTTATTAATAATTTTTGTTGTTTTCTTCATTTATTATTTTTCCATATTCCTTATGTTTTCCTTACTCCTTCACTTAATCCGAGATGGCTCCTTAAATACTGGTGTGATTTAAATGAATTTAATATCAATTTAAAGTTAACAGTTTAACCTTTAAAATAGTACCATTTTTATTATTCTTAACTAGTTATTAAGTACTCAAGATCGCGCGGAGTAAATTCAAAGTAAGTGATTCCATAGTTTTGCTCGCAAGTGTGTATGATGTGTGCAACTTTCTTGTCTCATTTTATAACATTGCATTAATTTTATAACACCAAAACTTACAATTATTTATAAAACATCAAACACAAAAAAAAGCCACTTTGAAAAGTAACAAATAATATGGTAGTTTTAAAAGTTTATTAGCGCCGCCATAATAACTTCCGCTGTGTAACAAAGCTAATTTCAAAAATGTACTACAGATATATAAAACTATTTTATTTGTTTTATTTCAATTCAATTTATTTAATTTCAATCAGCTTTTTTCAGAAAGTTTTCTATTTTCATATAATAGTGCGTTGTAAATAACGTTTAAATAACATTAAAAGCAACTTTTGTAAAAAGTGTCTACTTGTTGCAGAAGTTCTATCTACAACTCTATAAACACAAAGCGTTCTGATAATAGCATCTTAGTATCTTTCGTTAGGATATCCCACTAAAATCCAGTCAATATCATATTACGATCCTCCAATAGATCCTCAATTTTTGAACTCCAAATTGAGTCTAGGTATTTCCGTCATTTCAAATCCAATCAATGCTACGCTAATCATTTTCAGATCCGCAACCAAACATGACTGCCACCCCGCAGTTGCATCAAAATCAAAATTATATGCAAGCTGACTACTGAATACTAAACTGTCATACCACAAACAGATAATGGACAATTTACACTCCTCTTCTTCGTTGTCTCTCTGTATATATAAAAGGCAACCATTACTCATTGACTGACTGATCTATCAACGCTCAGCTCCAACCACTGGACGGATCGAGCTGAATTTTGGCAAACATTTGGCTATTATGATGTAGGCGTGCGCTAAGAAAGGATTTTCCAAAACCCACCCCCTAAAGGTGAAACGGGAGTTCAAAAATAGTATGGAGCATCAAGTTCGTAACGTTAATCTATTAATTAAACCATTAGTTAATTAGTTTGTAATAGTTAATTATTTATTATTTTTGAGAGAGAGAAATCGTCAAGTGTGAATGGGTTTTTTTCTATAATTGAGGAGTTGCCGTAAGAATCCTACGCCGTTAACCAAATTTAGGGCGGGCGAAACCGCTAACAGAAGTTAGTGGTTTTTTAAAATAAAATGTAATGTCTAACCGTTTCTAAGTTCTACCGTCACTGATGTCTCGGGGTGCTGGTAATTGTACAAATTATAAATTTGTGACCGAATACCGCTCCTCGTTGTAGCGGAAGTTAATCCCTATAGAGGTCGGGGACTTACAGCCTGCTGCGAAGTATGAATTGTCATATATTTGTTTACGTTCTTGTAACAATAAAAAACTCTCTGCAACCGTTAACAATAAAGGTCACGTCCATCAGAAACTGATTTAATTATGTAGTTAACCTTCATTGCACTTATCAAAGTTATACACATTTAAGATTTTCATTTTGCTATGTGTAAAAAAGGAGAATGATACGCTTTCGGTTTTTGGTGCATACTTCTTAAGAATTGATGTTCATTTAAAGCCTCCTGTACGAAAATTTTATTGGCAGCAAAGTAAAGGAAAAGTTTTATAAATAATTTCATTTGTGGCCACCGGCACGAAAATATTATGTGTAGTGAAATCGAACGTTAAAAAAGCGTTATATTTTTAGAAATTATTGTTCTGCCTTTTCTGTTACTTTTGCGCTGTAGCGCCATCCCCCGTCGCATCGCCCACCGCGCTGTTTTTCTTTTGGCTTAGCTGCTTAGGGTCGCAGCGTGATGTTAAATAGCCTTTAACCTTTTTTAAACGTTAAGCTATCGAACACAAGAAAAAATATTCAAATCCGACCGGCACCGGTATTAAAACAATTATAATTTTGGAATAACAGTAACGTAACGCAAGCGGAAGTCTAGAACATTTGAACTCTGAAAGTAAAAAGTAACACGGCTCGTTATGTAACTTCCCAGCTGAAAGCAAACTGCAATACTCGCTGGCATAGAGCTACGAAATACAATGGATAGGTATAAATTTTAAGTTACTTGTAAAACAGAAATTATGAAAACAACAGAAAAGGCACGCTAAAAATCAACCTTTCAATATAAAAATACGTGTTTGTTTTTTTTTTATTATTCCATTCTCACACCTTAGAACCTTGATGGTCACCTATAGTGCGGTTTCAGAGAAACTTTCTGCCACGAACGCTAAAGTTGTGAAATGCCAAGGTTTTCTCTATGGACTGCCTTCAAGAAAAAAGTTATTAGATATTTAAAGGGTCGGCAACGCGCGAGTGATATTTTGCAGCACTAATATTAAGTCCAAATGCATCTGTGCATCAAAATATTAGTAGAATTGACGGTGTCACTCGTGTATTGTTATAACCACGCGGAAACTTGTGTATTTCAATATATACCTAAACACTTTCATTACACATTATAAGCATTATTTGGGAACCTGTGGACCTATGGACTGCAGTATGGGGTTCTTCAAGAAAAAAGTTATTAGATATTTAAAGGGACGGCAACGCGCGAGTTATGCCCCAGGTGTTGCAAGCGTATAAAAAAAAGTAATATTCTTTGTTAGTCGCAACTAAGACGCTTTATAACGTTCTGAAGTTAAAAATAATCAACTTACTCTTTGTGGGTTTTTCAAAGATGTTATCTTTTGGTAAGATAAAAAGGGTCAAAAACTTATACCATCTGAAAAGTACGAAAAAGGAAATATTCTTATCCGAAATACTTATCTTCCAACTAGAGAATTTGTTTACTTAACAATAGATAATTCAATATATATATAGGTATTCGACCACGGCTATTCTTTGTTGGTATATAAGAAAGTTTTGACAAAAATATTTTCTTTAAAAAAACTACTTTTCAGAGTTTATGAGAAGAGGTATTTTTCTGAGTTGAGTTGATTCAAAGGGTCGACAACGCACAAGTGATGCCCCATTCAGTCAATGCCAAGATACTTGGAGCTTAAAGAAAAGTGTTGTCAATGTACAATCGTTAGATGTCTTTTTCTTCACTTTTGGTAAGCACAAAGTGATCTGAAGTTTTATACCAAAACAATTAATTAAAAAAATTAAAAAAGCAACATTAATATATCATCACAGTCAATAAATAAATAAATGGCATGATAGATTTCAAAGAGAATTATTAACATACTGTACAAAAAAGTAACCTCTTATCAAAAGCTCTTTGTATTTCTTCTGTAGATTCTACTAATCCTATTTCTACTAATAATTTAAATGTGAAAGTTTGGATGTCTTGATGTTTTTTTCTTAATTACGCTTCAATTACTGAACGGTTCGGGATGAAACCTGGCACATATATAGGTTAAGTCCTGGAATAAGACTAAGACTACTTTTCATCACGAAAAATTCAAAAGTTCCCGCGGGAATAACCATAACTACAGTAGCTTAAACGAACTTTATTTATAGAAAACTTTATTAGTATAATTAAGAAGTTCCACACCGATAGCCGAATTTACAATTAAACCACAATTTGCTTTTTGATTCCACCGTCCACCGAATCATCTAGGATGGATAATACGGCTTTTCGTCTGAAAAATAGCACAAGTCTTCAAACTTTCTTAAGAAATAAAGAATGAAAATACTTTTCTCCAAGTTTTAAAATAATCCTTATGAGGGTCAATATTTACCTATCTGTTTTTTTTTTATAATTTCTTATGAGGTGCAAGGCCTGGCCTATTCATCTGGTTTTTTTATCATCCTACTAATATTATAAATGTGAAAGTTTGTATGTCTGGATGGATGTTGGTTACTCAATCACGCTTCAACCACTGGACGGATCGGGATAAAACTGGGCATAGATATTGGTTAGGTCCTGGAATAGCATATAAGCTACTTTTATCTCTAAAAATTCAAAAGTTCCTACGGGAATAACTATGACAGAGTTAAACGAACTATTGCTGCACCTATAGCATGCTATAGCAATTCATTGATAAAACTAATTAATTAATTAATTGGAGTTAATTAAGGAGTTCCACGCCGATAACCGAATTTAGGACGGGTGGAGCCGCTGACAAAGTCTAGTTTATAATATTTATCAGTTCACAAGTATTTACATCTCACAATTGACTTTTAAGTGTAGTTTGATCAACTTCGTACAACAAGTGAGTTTTCTATTTCTCTCGATTTTTTTAAGGTCATCAACGGGTACAATATCAAATAAGTTTTCCAAGCATATATTTAACTTGAACATTGCGTTTTGGAACACAGCCTAAAAGAATCTGATTGATTCCGTATCTGACGATTTGAAAGGTCTAGGAGTGATCCGATTCATCGGACAAAGCAGTCGGACTACTTGTCCAGGACGGGATTTTCATATACACTATGCTCCAAATATTAAGTCACTTCAGTTGTTAATTATAATTTAGCGTCATCAGTCTATATGGCACTGCTAAATCTATATTGATAGTTTGAAATCAGATTATTCAATTCCAAGTATGTAATTATCCGCTTGGTCATGACTTTCTCTAGATTTTTTGACAAGGTACTTAGAACTTTAGCTTTATTTACTGTTTTATATATAGGACATATTATAGCATTTTCCAATCTATAATCTATAAAATCTTCCAATCGTAAAACGTCCAGTCGTTAACTTGCACAAATAGGTTATTATCCTGATTTAATGAAAAGATTTTAATAAAATTTAGCACACTGTAAACTATTTATTCCAACTTGAGAGATAAGATTACAAACACACAAAGACACAAGTCTGCGCGTTTACCGCTAAGAAAACCCCATTCACTGTGGTTCCACAATTTCAGAACACTCCATCTCCAAGAGCATTGGGATCCTTGGTGTTGACTTCTCCAGCGATGTTGAGTTCCGAGTTCATTTGCAAGACAAGGAGAAGCTTGCGTCCAAAAAACTATGTGTACTCAACAGAGCGAGGCAGTACTTCATGTCGGGGCAGAGGTTGCTGCTTTGCAAGTCGTAAGTTCGGCCCCATTTGGAGTACTGCTGCCATCTCTGGGCGGGTGCACCCGGACACCAGCTTGGCCCCTTTTGACTCGATTCAACGACGAGTTGTGAGAATTATCAACGATTCGAAACTCACTTGCCGTATTGAACCCTTGAGTCTGAGGAGAGACTTTACCTACCTGTGTGTGTTCTGCCGCTTGTACAATGCGATATGTGTTCTGAGGATTGTTCTAAATGATGCCCACGAAATGATACCAGCGCACCGCTCGCCATCAGCCGGGAATACATTATCACACTTCAGAACCGAAAATTTATTTAAGATTAATTAAAAATATTTATAAAGTTTAAGGATGTCAGTTTCTATTTTTAAACGGATTGTATAAAATTTATTGTTGATATTTTGACTTTAATAATAAGCATAGAATTTAGGTAATTTAATATAGTGTCTGGGCGCCCTAAAAGCTAAAGCCGTAGTGGCTGGCTCATAAACAAGAATTGTAAAACACGTCGCCGTTTGGCCTATTAAAAAGTGAACTTACGAGTATCAACTTTTTCTTTCATGAATTTTAGCATTCAAGGTGTGCCCCGTGATTCTGCTCGTAAATGTAGTAGGTGTTTAAAATAGTAGATTATTCACCAAGGGAAACACCTTTGTTAGGTAAAGAGAGAAGAAGAGAATACTCTGGTTTTTACACCTAAGTGAAAGCTAAAACTATGTTTTAATTAATAATTGTTTTGACTAATTTTGACCTTAATAAAAGTGAGTGGTCATGTTTGATACATTAGACCAATTATGGAAGGTCAAAGTTATGGTTTTATTTGGTACATTTATCGTCGTTTTGGCTCGTGAAAGTTGATAAAGGTGGTGCTTGAGGTAGCGAGCAGGCTAGGTATAAAGTGTTGTGATGTGGATGGTTGCAGTGATAAAGGTTTCTAACATCAGCTATATTCGAGACGTTTTTAGATGATGTTGTCACCAATACGGCAAGATTTGTGTTCTTTTTTTTGTATAAAACTGTATATGGACGCAATTGCATCCGATTCACCTTGCCGTTTAATCTGAGTCATTTCTGCTCCTTAATCCGGCAACAAAGTGGCCGATTTTCTCTTAAAACAATGATCAGTAAAGCGCTTGACATTTTGCAATTGGTGCCATTTCAATTTTATTTTTACCAATGAGTTTAATGAATTGAATATTGCTTGGTGCATTTGCCACTACTGTAATTTTAGAAGAATCTGTTGGTGTTTGTATTAGAGAGGCGTAGACTTTGGTACTTTTCGACAATTCTAACATTCTCTCTTCTGACCGTTCGCTCTTTGCTTAACTATTGATTTTGGTATCTTCGATTTTTATATTTATTAGTTAATTTTCATGACAAGCGCCATTTACTCCAAAAATCAGGCCTCGTGTAACGAAAAATAGGCAGATTGGTGAGTATGTAAGGTAGGTTGTTCAGTACCCACTAATAATTATTATAATGTTATAAAGTAAATACTATAGAGTTATTTTGTAACGTCAAATGTAATCGGAGCATAACTAATATGATTTCAGCATTAGTATTGCATCCATAAAAATCATAACCCCCAACCCCCCCCCCCCCCCCCTAAGTGAAATATTTTGAGGAACTGCGGCTCAAAATTATTGTTTTGCCCTTAAGTACCTGTGTGCCAAACGGCTAAACATCGATTTGCGGTTTTCAAGCGAAATTGCCGTTGTACATCTGCCACTATAAGCGGTAAAGGTTATTTCCTGTTAATACGGAAGCAGTCTCTTGGAGTCAGTAGTATTACACACATCACAACAAGCACTACATATTAGCACCTCATCTGCCATATGAGTAACAAAATATGAACGTTATTTTAGATAGCAGTAATTTTTTCTAATACAAATGTGATCTTTATAGCAACTTATTTGCTTTGCGTAAAACCTACAGAGCTTTATGTATTAGTCAATAAACTTCAGTTTAGTGGGTAGGCGACGAAATCTCAATTATTGGTTTTCCTTTTACAAAAAACGAATATAGTAAACTAGTTTTCGTAGCTCTTGGAAACACTGATTCGTCTCGCGCCATATCGCGTTTTTGCTGCGCTAATTGGTGTCGCCCGACACTAGATACCAGTGCCTCGCTGCCTCACTGCTGCTACGATATTACTCCGATTAGTTTTTCGACCAATGTCGACTGTGGCGTTTTGCAGCACTAATATTAAGTCCAAATGCATCTGTGCATCATAATATTAGTAGAATCCCGGAAACTTGTGTATTTCAACATATACTTAAACACTTTTATTACACATTATAAACATTATTTGGGAACCTGTTTGAAAAGATTTTGCGATAGGCTCGTGGGACCCAATTGCATAGGAATGTATCAAATCCATAGCAACACGTATAAAAGCTTTAATGACAAAAGGGTTGGTTCAGAAAATAAGTAGGTATTTCGATAAAAATGCAGCCAATATTTTTCTATTACGTAGGCACACATTTGTTTTACTTAACTAACTTTTTTAGGTTTCCGTACCTCGAAAGGAAAAACCGAACCCTTATAGAATCACTTTGTTGTCCGTCCGTCCGTCTGTCAAGCCTCTTTATCTTAGGAACGCGTGGAGGTATCAAGCTAAATACTCAGGTCTACTGTCCCTTGAAGCTGTGAAAAAATCAAACTTCTAAGCCAACGCCATCAAAAGATACAGCCGTTTATTAAGTCGCGAGGGAATCAAAACCTACCTACAGAATACTTCCCGTGAATAAAGGAAAAATTGCGAAAACCGAAAATTTTTAGTTTCATCATAAAATAAAAAGTATTTTTTATAATATACAACAACAAATAATAAGTTTGCACGGAACACTCGGTGCGCCAGCCAGACTCGCACTTAGCCGGTTTTTTTACCTATGTTTAGTTTAGATTAAATTATTAATATAAAATTTTAGATGTGAAATACCCTTAACAAGGGCCTAATTACGGAAGAAACTGTTTTATTTTAATAAGTTTAAGGTTTTCGTACCAAACTATAATAAAAAGACACCCTTTTATAAGACTTAGCTATAGACCTACCTATACTGTATTCTAATGAATTCATCACAAAATACCTACAAACTAGTGAGCTTCTGCCGGAATGACAGACATTTTAGGGATCGAACCCAATCCGCCATAAACGCATTTACAATCTAATTGGTGAAAAATGGTACATGCTTATCAGAGCCGCTTGACATATACTAAAGTTGTACGGAGTAGTTACCTGATTGTGTTCAGGCGCGTTTTAAATGTACCTATACTGACAACGTGATTTACTCGCGATTATTTACACATTAAAATTAACATCAAAATGTACAATTACTTGGAAACAAATTTTATCTATTCCTGGAGTCTGCTGGACCATTAGCTAGTTAGTCCCCATCCTTGCAGTAGATTCTTATTATGGTATATAAATTGAAAGGGCTTGAAAAATGTTAGACAGTTAATCTGTAGTAATAGGAGTTTAAATATGAAATTGCCGTTTTAAAGCACTAACCACTTTAAATAAAAATTAAATCTGCTCTATCAGATTTTAGAGTGAAACTTTATTCACACGAAAACTATGCCATTCTTAATTTAAACATTAGCTTTTACATATGTAGGTAAGAAAATATATCTGGACAATTCACACAGCGCCATCTTGTTTCAAAGTAACCTAAGCTTGTAGTAACGATACCAGAAAACGGATACAAATACTCGTATAGACACTTTCTTTGATAATATATACTTATATACAACCCTCAGACAAGACAAACACAACTTTCCACCACATAAAAGTTTGTCTGGTGCGGGGGTCGAACCCACGCCCCTAAGGTCGGCAAGCAGCTTAGTAGTACTTCTTACCCTTAAGGGCCTAAAAGGTAAGAAGTTTAGGCTGTGCTATGTTTGGTGTGCTGTGGTTTTGATCTGTTTGTAAGTCAAAATACGCAAATGGGCGCATTTTTCAATGCGTTTACTAAGAAGCATGATCTTTTTACAGATCTAAGAAGCCGTATACGAAAGTCTTTTAAATTATTTTCTACTTGATACCTTCACGTACCATAATACGATCCCATGCATTTTTATTAATTTTAATGGGTATAAGCTTTTTTGACAAGTCTCTGTTTTACAATATACCTACTTTAACTTTTTTATACTTCTATTTTCATATCGCTCTATATCTGATTTACATACTTCTATATTATTGTAAAAAAGGGATACATAGTCCTTTAAATTATCTATTTTCTTGTGTTCTTGTATGTATAAGTGCAATTTAGTGTCTATTCCTAGAATTACAACTATAATTATCGCTAGTCTTTTAAAAACAATATTTTTATAAACATGAATTAAATTATC
Source organism: Apoda limacodes (assembly GCA_946406115.1). Taxonomy (NCBI): domain Eukaryota; kingdom Metazoa; phylum Arthropoda; class Insecta; order Lepidoptera; family Limacodidae; genus Apoda; species Apoda limacodes. The sequence continues at coordinate 14,960,305 of OX291540.1, forward strand.
TAATATATACTGAGACGGTGAGGTTTACCTTGATTTCCTAAAATTTTTCGTTTAAGGAGTAGGAGGAGAGAATAGAGAGTGTCTATGGGATATTTTGTAAATTGCTCGAACAGCCCTCTTCTTCTACCTTCTATTAATTTTAACTATTTTTATATTATTAATTATACCTTAACGCGTAATTGAGAAAAAGTGTCTTGATTGATAGACTAACAATTGTTTAATGTGTTATAACTATCTTATTAGTTTTTGAATGGCCGTTGTGGACACGTATGGAGAGGCCTACGTTCAGCAGTGGACGTCTTCTAGCTGAAACAAACTATACCGCAAAGAGCGTTGCTAAATAAATCTGTACAGATAGACATACAGACTGACAGACGGACATCAAAATTAAAAGATATTCTTTTCACAGCAAAAGTTACCCAAAGATTATTATAATACTCATCATCAATATCGGCTTAGCGCCTAAATTAAATCATCCCTATTTTTACCAGACTGCGGCAAAGCCAAAAAGAAAGGTACCTTGTTAGACCTGTATGTATGTGGGACTCTATGTTCCCTCGTAACTACTACCCGTGTAGTTACCCGGGGTTTAGCCGTCTAAACCGATTTTAATAAATTATACATGGTAGATTCGTCTTAACCACTAAAGTTTCATAGGCTATATTAAAATTATTGGAAATCAAAATGGCGGAAAGAAAAAGAAATTTCTTTTTTGCTTTTCAGTTACTAAGATTACCTTTTATTTTTTTAATCCGCAGTCGGGTTTTTTAATTTTTTAAATTACTATTTACTTGTTAGCGTTTATTTAGTTTCACTTCTCCCGTTGTGTATAATAAAATCCTGCAAGTTAAATTTGATTCACTTCCTGGTGTTCGATTGAGTCGAAATGTTGCATACACACGTAAATTGGATGACAATATAATGACGTAGTGCTAGTCTGATGATGAAGCCGGTAGGTGGTCATAGGACCTCTGTAACGAAACGATGCTGCCCCATCGAGTTTGGGATTGTTTAATTTGTCTTGACAAGTACTCTGGTCTTAAACGATAACCAGGGTATGACGAAAGCTTGTTTGTATATAGTTTTTTTCGTCTTTTTCAAATAAAACTCCGTTATTAGCATATGGCGACTAAAAAAAGTAACCGGGACGAACGAGCTGTTCCCGGGATAAACTTCAAGGTTATAGATATTGTGATGTTATGATAGCAGTCTTTAAGCCACGTCAGAGGCCTCGAGGGCGGCTACAAAATTCTGACAGTCGAGTGGCCACAAGCAGGACGTACAAATAGGTTAGGCATGTTTTGAATAATAGAAAATTGGTTGAGAGTTGCAATAATCCACGATACGAAAGTAAGTGCTGAATTTTAACGTACTATGTACCCAAATTATGAAATTGATATTAAATACTAAAGTGTATGGTCCGTTAGAGATGTTACAAAATCTATTCAGTCTACAGCCATTTTCATATTTTGACACTCCAAAATAAATCAAAACCTAGGGCAAGATCTAGATCTTGCCCTAGGTTTTGATTTATTTTTTATTTTGATTTATTTTAATTTAATAACAAATAAGGTAATGAAAGACAGATATTTTTTTATGTGATATGTACAAATCAACATTTTTCAGTTTTTTGCCATTACTTTTGCCACAAGACTTTGATACCAATTTCATGATTCTAGGTCAAGGGCAAGTACCTAACCTGTAGTTATCAATGAATTAACGAATGTTAAATACTATTACTACTAATTTTTATTTTCTACAGTAGAAATCTCCAGGAATGCTCATACCATTGGCTAAGAAGCTGTAATGGATACCGACACTAGTGTCCACGTAATAGTGACCATCACTTTTTAGGGATTAGTTTTCGTTTAGGTTGTTGCCTAGATGCTGAAACAAACTAACTCTAGAGTAACTAACACGATTAGCACCTACGATTGTCAAAAAATCCATTTCTCATCACAAATAACAATGCGTTTAAGAATCCCTTGATTTCTGTCCATTGAGCAACACAAGGCAAGGCTTAATGCATAGGCATAGGTATCGCGCTGGCAATCATTCAGTTCGTGAGAAACCCTTAGTCAAGGTCTTTACTTAGCCAATTTGACGCAAATGGATCAATATTGTTTTGAAGCTAACATCGAAAGCTGCTACTTACTCAGCTGTAGATTAAATAAGAACAAAATTTCTAGAACGGTAGTGTACAAACCAATAACGGGCCCTTCATTTCAATTAAATTTTAAATGGCCAGTGCTATATAGAAATGTCAAGCGCATAGGGTATCCGCTTTAAATATCCGCAATTGAGTGATAGAAGTTTTTAAATATTTATTATTAACAAAAAAAAATGTTTTGAAACTTGATTAGTAAGTAACCCAAAACAAAAACAGTTTCGTTTGTCGTTCTTTCCGTGCATTAATTGTATACGTCGCAGCCATCTGGTTAAATTAGCCAGTTATTTAAACGCCAAGGCAGATCATCAAGTATGGAAAAGAAAATAACAGAAATCGCACTGTGCGATCATGTATGTTGGGTTAGGTTCAGTTACTCTTGTTTATAAAAATTATATTCTTTTATGAACATAGATACAAAATAAATAAATATAAAAATAAATAAATGGCATCGTACCCAGAACACTGGCTGCATTTCCTCTTTGGATAGCAATACTTATCCTCTGAGCGAAATAGCAGCCAGCCCTCTTGTCAGCGCTAGCGATGACCAATCTAGGTGTTATTTTTTTTTAAATTCCTTAGCGCTAGGACCCCAGGGGTCTCCACAGCAAATGGTAGAAATATATAATTTTGAAGAAGTGAATTATATTATTGTTTTTTCTTAGATTCAGCTAAAAGCGCAGCAGCACCTGCGTTTAATGAAGTTTTAGAAACATGAGAGGGGGCTAAGAAGTCAACACATGTTGCGTCCCATAGTAATGCACGGCCTCTCTCCTAAGCTATTAAAGATAAATTAAAGATAGATCGTTACGATTTATTCCACTAGGTTCTAAAAGAGAGGGAACGTTAATGGCGGCAAGAGCTCTCTTTATAATATCACTAGCTGGTCTGTAAAGTTGATGCGCTGTAGCGCCATCTGTTACAACAAAGGGTAGGTAGGTAGCTATTACCCACGGCTACACCCGCGTGGATTTCTATTAGATACCTAGCTGACCCGGCGACGTTTTTTCTCCGCACCATTCATTGTGAAAAGGTTGTACTAATTCCGAAACCTTCTTCGGCATGTACATAATAACTTACTAAAATTTCATTATTCATTCATCACTTGACAGTTTTTTTCTTTCATAAAAACCTTGCCCTAACACTAACAAACACAACAAAAACAAATTACCCGAATAAGTCCAGCCGTCTTCAAGATTTCCTTAGTGCGCGAGTCCGACTCGCACTTGACCGTTTTTTTCTTCCATAACAACCTTGCCCTAACACTAACAAACACAACAAAAGAAAATTACCCAAATTGGTCCAGCCGTTTTTTTTTCATAAGAACCTTCTCCTGACAATAACAAACACAACAGAAAAATAATTAGGCAAATCGGTCCAGCCGTTCACGCGTGATGGCGTGACCAAGGGAAATAGGGATGCATTTTTATATATATAGATGTTATACAAATGCCTATAAATACAGAATAATATTGTGTAAAAATTGGTGATCCAAGTATTTTATTACCATCTTTACATACATAAATTAGGAAGAGACTATTCCACTAAGTTTAGAAGTATCAATTTAATAAGCGATTTGCTTTGATAGTATTATTATGTAAATAAAACTTTATAAATTTTCAAAAAATACTAAAAACTGGTATACAATCAAATTATTGGTAAAATGCCGGACCCGCAAAACGGGCGAAACGGACGGTCTCTCGGTTGACGTCACGGCAGTAAGATCCGCCGCGCGCGTAAGCATTTTACATAGAGTTTAGGTAGTACTGTCGCTTAGCAAAATAAGTAAAGACTATTTACTTTGTAATATAGCTATTAATGCTACTTTTATGAAATGAAGAAAATTTTTACATGTCGCGAGTACAAAAATACCAATTTTGTGCAGTTGCGTACAAGATTTCATCTACAACTGATAAAACAAAACACATTAAGGGAAATAATGCATATTAATAAGAAAAAATGTTTTTGGCACATTTCTAGATTCTCGCCACTTATAAAAATCTTCTAACCTTTATATAAAACCTTAATTTTTACTTGTTATAATAGCTCTTTGTAATGTTTGGAGGCGTATTTTCCATTCCATCGAATTATTTTTAATAATGCAACGAAAACAAAACATTTTGCGTGAATGTGTACTTGTTTGCCGCCTTTTGCCGCTCACTAAACTACCTACTGTAGGTATTTCAATGGAGCCAAAAGCAAGTAGGTAACAAAAAGGTCTTGCCAATATAGGTGTAATTATTCACATTTCAATCATAATCAGTAGGTACACTTTTGTGTAATATAATCTGATTTCTTACCCCAGGAGATCGGGTATCTTTCTTTTGAAGATTAAGCCGATAGCGTAGAAAATCTAAGTATAGTATTTGGTAGGTATCTTAATAAACACTTACGTCGAAATGGTCTTTACAGCAATAAGCTTTTCTTTTTATAGAGAGCTCATCCCTTGATGCATGTCCCCATTACTGACCCAATTTTTTCTAACATTTACGTCTTTCCGCACCAATAAAATATTTTTTCCGGTGTAGATAAAGTTGTTGACTTGCATTTTGGTAAAACACAATATTTATTTTTATATGACATCTGCTTAAACAGAGTGATATTAGTCAACTTTCGTTCTGTAGATTAGTGCACATACCTATAGTAGTTTGCAGTGTAACTACGCTGGGGTTTGGCAGTCTCAAGCACTGTGAAGTCATTTTACTTAGCGCTACATAAGAGCCAGCATATTTGCTCACGAAATAAAAAAGCAAACTATAAACTGCTCTAACTTTGTCAGTTTTTATCATATGATAATGTAATATGCATCAGAATTTAAGTTAAAAATAAAAAAAAATTAGGTGGAATAGTCTATTCAATAAAAAAAAAGGTTTAGGTAACATGATAATTGTACACAAAAATTGTAATAATTGTTTTGCCCCATTTCAAATCATCCTCTCAACACTTTGAATAGATATGGCAACTCTGTGTACCTAAAAAAAATTTGTTTGATAGCATGGAACTTCAAAACACACAGTAGTTTATAACCATTTTTTCAATTTACATATGTTACACCTATTACAAAATACACGGTAAACTATTTTAACCTAATACACAAAAGCACTAAAAATATTTATGGCTAAGCCCAGATTTCAATCCCTTGTGATATTACATGAAATTGAGAAACGCAGAGGTTTGTGAAAGCAGGAAATAGATTAGAATGTTGGGACCGTTATATCATCACAGAACTCATGCTACTGCCTTCAAGAACAAATGGCCACTATATAATCAGATTTAAACAACTAAAATAAAACAAATTCTTACTAAACAATACAATAATATTTTCTTAAATCTTAGCTTGTTTACTTTTCTTAGATTTTATCAAACTACTACTATTATCATTTAACTGTTGGAAGAATGCTTTTGAAGTCTTCAGAGACTTATCACTTGCTTCTACTCCCTTCCTTGTATTTCTCTGTTCAGTTACTTTAGTGACTTTGCCTTTTAACCTTTGTAGCTTCTTCTTCTTTCTTCTTTCTCTATTTTTATCTGTTTGAGTTCTTTCATCTTTACTCATTAAATCTCCCCTTCTCTTCTTTTTTATCTCCTCTGGAGCTAACAATGTTGCATCACTAGTTGCTACAGGAGCAACTTCTTCCATAGAAATAGCAGGTGTATTTGTAACAATTTTGACCTCAGCTTGTGGAGGCTTTGGAGTATAATGATAATGACATAATGCATCTAATTTGGAAAATAGTTGGCTCATAGTTTCTCTAATATCTTTGTGGCTCTCTGGTTCTTTCTCTTCTTCATTGTCACCTGATTGTGCTTGCTTTTGTTTCAGATATTCAGCCTCATACACTTGTGCTAAGCTTAATTTACTCTTAGATTGGTCAATTACTTCTGGCTTGCGGAATGAAAGCTGGTCATCAACTGGTTTTTGTTTTTTGACAACATCATCCCATGACTTGTCTTTTATTCTACGTTTGATTAGTTCTTCTAAAGTTACAGTTGTCTGTTCTGTAATTATTGGTGGAGGTCGAGATGTTAGGTCAAAGTCAACTACTTCTTCTAACAATGAATTTTGTGGTCTCTTACTAGCATCAACTTCACCTTTTAACTGCCAAGGTGCTTCTTTCATGGTTTTTTCTTCAAGTCTTTCTATATTTTGCTTTAAACGTTGTTGGCGGAGTTCAAAATCAGATTTTTTTTCAAATTTGCTTGGTATAGTTTGTATTTTTTGAGTAGCAGAATCTCTATCAACACTAGGCTCATCAGAATCACTATCATCTACAGACATTTCCTTAGCAAATGACACTTTCTTTATGGGTGTTTCTTCATTTTTAAAGATATTTTCATTTTCTAAGACCTGTTTATTGTTCTCTTCATCACTTTGATCACCAAAGAAATCAGAGTACATAGCATCATTACCAGTTTTTTCCTCACCGGATCCATTATCATTCATTTCTTCAAACATATCAATAGATTCATCATCACTGTCTTCAGCCATTTTATTATTATCTTTCTTCTCTTCTCTCAATAAGAACTTCTCCATCTCTGCTAGTTTAAAAAAATTATCATCAACCACTGACGTTTTTAAGTTTGTTTTTATTTTGGATTGTTTTGGATTAGTTGAATTTGCTGCTTCTACCACTTCATTTTCAGATTCGGACAATGAATTGCTCTCCTCTGATTCTAAGCTCTGATCTTTTTCTCCGCTCGAATGCTTTTTATTAGCATCTGATATTTTAACAGGGAAAACTAGATTAGTTTTTACTGATAATGAGTTGGCTATTTCCCTAACCAAATGATCCCAACACTCAACATTCTGTAACTCAATTTCTTGCCATATTTGCTCTTCATCGAAATCTCCAATTATTAATTCTGGTAAAGCATTTCTTTTTTCTTTTACATAGCTATGTTCTTGAATTTGAGTGTAGTCGTAAAGAGATTTAACCAAATTCTTTATGTCTTCTTGTAAGTTCTTTTGAGTGGTTAGATATTTCACAGGTTTATGAGTAAAAGTGTTGAATTTATTTATTAAGTCGTCAATATTTGTGTTAGCCATTGTTTTTCGTAAGTATTGATATAATTCACACAGGAAATTAAAAGTAGAACAACGTGTTTACTTCGCGCCTCATGTTCTTGATGTTTTTTAAGGTAAGCAGTTGGTTATGGATGGATACAAGTTGAAGTGCAGGGGAGCAGTGTTGCCAACTCGGTATCAAGTTTTCGGGCTAAGGGCCTGTTTGTTTAGCTTGCAATTTCTCGCAAATATTGAAAATTTGGCAACTGACAGCAGGATTGCAAATAGATTTTTCAACAAAACAGTTAGAAACAGCACGAAAGCAAATGCAATCGTAACAGCTAAATAGATTTAAAAGGGAGCGTTCATTTTGGGATTAAGTGTTCCCACGAATGATACTTTTCACACTTTTGATAATGCTAGTTTTGCCACTGATACTTACTATTCGTTTTGCAAGTTTTGTAACCAAAAATTTTGATAGTCACGTTTCAAAGCTAAAACACACACACACTATGTACCATAAACAATGAATATGTATAAGCAGTTTGACAGTTTAACATAATAACCCCACCTCCAGACATGGGTCTAAAGTTTCATTTTTCAGTGGCAGAAGTGACAAAAATTTTGATATTTTTGATACCAATGCTAATCGAACGGATGACAGGCGACAAAAGTAATGAAAATAATGATTCTGCATCCCAAAACGAACGCGCTGAAAAAGGCTAGATTTACTCCTTCAGAGTCTCGCCCAAAAGCCCGGTGGAGCAGTAAAACCAATCTGTAGTATTCATTCACAAAAAAAACTGAAAACAATTAGCCTTCTGCATTTTGTTGTGTATTGTGTCATTTTGTAAAATAGGTATTGAAAAGATTAGAGCTTCGTTAGGTTTAAATTTTTAATAAATTGTGTTGTTTGATTTTTATTCCATTTTCTAGTGCAGCCTAACTTGAATAGCTGGTTTCAAAAGAGATTAGAAAACACAGAAGTAGCTACGTTTATTTTTTGTTATCACAATTTCAATATCATTATGTATCTATTTTACGTAAATGTAAGTGTGTTTTTTTTAAACTTGGTAGCTTTCTTTTAATAAGACCCTCAATAATCAAAATAATTGGACGTAGTTTAGCAGAAACGACTCAACCCGCAAAAAATCACTTTTCAGATATTGAAGTTGTTACAACTTCAATACCCACACGACACACGTAATGAATGGCCATAGAATACTATAAAATTGTACTCTTAAGCTTAACAGAAGCCTTTAGAGTTTTTTAAAGTAATTATAAAAATAAATAAATTTACAACATGATTTTGAACTTGAAGCGATATTTTGACTCGCAGGCCAAAATCGCAGGGCTACAGTAGTTGAAATTCGGCTACATTAGGTATTAAAGCTGTAAAAAATGGCGACATCAAGGCCTACGAATATTATATTCTCTTTGGGCCTAAGTTGTTGGCAACACTGGCCACCAAGCGCCATTGTATATCGACGTCATTTGACTCTTTTCGACGTGTATTTCTTGAACTATTATTTATGATTGGCCTTGCAAATTTAATGTAAAGCCTTGTTAGCGAAAGTGCAAACTCTGATTCCAGGTATCATTTTTATTATTTTGCTTAACCTATTATTAAGACTAAAGTTTTATATTACCACACCACAAGCTATGATGTTACATAGCTTGGCTGGTCTTCTAACATAATGCTGTTGCACATTTTATAATCTTGTATGAGCAACTTTCTTTTCTTCTTTATAATATTCCTTTTAATATAGTTTGCTCACTGTAATGCCTTTCAAACCTTTTACCAATAATTTTATTAGAAAGTGTCTAGCAGATATGCAGAAAAAACTTGTTTTGTTCACAACTAAATAGATGGAGACTATTATAAGTTACAACAACGGGTCCAAGAACTTAATCTGAAATATTATTATATTGAAGTAACAATAGATCTGAATTGTACTTTTGCCCATCAAGTTGTTAAAAAGCTAGTTCACAATTTTAAACTAAGGCATTTCATAGCTTTTTGTATTTTTTTAAATTTAGAATCTTTAGTACAAGAGAAGATAATTTATAAGTACGTACTTTTCTGTATGTGAAAAATATTTACTCTTAATTTTGCAGTTCAGATATTTGATATTGTTCATAATATATCCTGATATCTTTATTACATGTTTTGCAGGTTCCTTGATACATATACCTATTATAAATATTATTTGAGTGAAATTTTGTTGAATACATAAATTATTTTATTTGATTGACATTGAAATAACATAGAGACAGTAACTCTTACTATACAAACCACAATACTTAAATTAAAAGCTGCTAAAGTATTGCCACAAAAATCCTATATCTAAGCCTAAGGGTGCATTGCCACCTGCAATGCAAAATAAAAATGGCCTCCAAAAATACTTGTGAAAACACTAAGTAAGGCATATTTATTAAAATCTTGATGAAAGCTTTAGTCCTTGTATGATATAATTTGTCATATTATTGGTTTCTTGGCAATTTTTGTAAAAAGTAGTACTTATATGACTAAAATATTATATATGTCAATATCAATTATATTTACAGTACCACATCTGAACAATTAGATTAAAATACATTAACAGCATGCTTTTATGAAGATAATTGTAAAAGTAATTCTTCTACAAAACATGTCCTTTAAGCAGTCAAATCGATTGCAGTAAACAGATTTTGTGGTTATAAATTCATATATTCCCATCACACATGTTTGAAAATATTAGCAGCCGCTCATAGGTTCATTGTGAATTCAAAACAATAGATTCCCCCTTCTGTGTGCATTGCTTAATCTAAAATATATCTTTCGCTGTGTATCCTGCATAGGTTTTGCAAAGTAAACACACGCCTGACGTCGTTGAAGATTCGCGCGGCGCACTTAGTAAAAGTGCTTTAATATAATTTTTTGTAGGTTTTTTGCCAAATATTTTTTATATCTAAAGGGAATGTGTTTAAGTACATTGTTCTTCAAATAATTCAATAATTTGTCTTTTTAATTCTTTAATACCTTGAGGCGGTCATTAAGGTTAAGCCCGACCGCTGCCATTACAAATGACCGCGCGCCCGCTTAAAGGATAAGAAGCCCACCCTTATAATCTTTTATCAATGTAAATAAATATTTTCATGGCAATGATTTAGTCAAAAGACTAACCTCGAGCCAGGACTTGAACCTGCAACTCCTCTTACATTCCATGTAAATGTTCTACCAATTGACCTATCGATGCACAAGTCTGGCTGATGTAAATCCTAACTACATATTCGCTCTGGAAATATGCTTGTTACGAACGTCACTTACAACTCCTACTTTTAGTAATAAGGTGGTTTTGCTAGTTTTGACAAACAAGCAAATGTTCAGCAGGTGCATATTTTATTTTGTTTTTACAAGATATATCTTTGTCATATCTTATCAATTAGTTAGTTGGACTTATGTTTTCCGCACTCAGCCTCATAATAGGGCCATTGTACGAAGGTAACCAATACCTGTCATTGGTTACCCATACCATCCCAGCTCCGTCCAAAAGTTAAGGAGGCATCTGATGTTATTATATCTTATCAATTAACCTTAACATATATTCACCATTGGCGAGCACCACCATTAGCGAGTGCTCAAGACAAGTGCGATTGGTGAGTACCACTACCTAATCCTGCCTCAGCACATGAGGTCGCTAATGACTGAGCGTACCGCAGCCCGCCGTAGATGCGATAGCGCTCCCTCTGCCGAAAACAAGCTCGCTTCAACGACTTGCCGGGTAAGATCAGCTGTAGCTGAGCTTAGCGCCCATTGTTTTGGTGATCTGATGGAGAATATCTCTTCTTCTATCTAGCTTATTGGCGCCTAGCCAGAGCGTTGATATCAGACACTTTCAAGTCCCTCCCTCCGCTAACTCGTCCAAACAACGTTTCCGCTTTCGATAACGACGAAAAAGCGGATTTCCATGCATCTAGCCTCCAAGCCCAATGTGGCTTAAGCAAACAACCATTCGATCCTGATCACGTGAGAGGTAGACGGTGAAGTGAAGCGCAGAGCATCTCTGCCCCCCGTTACGGTCGACGAAGACAAACAGGTCATCAAAGACCTACGCCCCCAGCGCGGACGGTATCTCTAACGACATCCTAAAGTGCCTTCCTTTTCCCCTTCTCTGCCTTCTAGCAGCCATCTTCAGTCCTCCTACCGCCCTATAAGTTAACTGAAGGCCTACGCAACGCTACAGTCTCCAAAGGTACCTTAATCGACGAGCAGTTCGACTTCCGCGCCAAACAATCGTGCGTCCACCAAGTTCTCCATATCACGGAACACATTCTCACTGGCTTCAATTCAGTATTAAGTAAGCCCCGTCACATGGGCACTGTCTTTTTCGATGCAGCGAAAGCCTTTGAAAACGTCTGGCACAACAGTTTATTTTATAAACTGTACATCTATTATTTTCACCACCGACAGGCAAGTGAGTCGAATCACTAAGAGATACCAATCCACAATCACCGTCCTAGGCAAATGGTTTCGGAAATCAAGAATCAAAGTAAATCCCGACAAAAGCTCTGCCGCTCTCTGTCCTCTCACTCTTCGACCGTGCCATTCCTCGGCAAAACAAGGCCAAATATCTCGGTGTGACCCTGGAGAGGCGTCTAAACTTCCGCGATCACACCAAAATAGTTAGAGACCGAGCCGCTTTGGTCCTCGGTCGGCTATATTCCATGATAGGCAACTACAGTAAGATGTCGCTTAGAAATAAGCTGACTCTTTACACCACTTGCATCCGCCCCATACTAGTATACGCTAGTGTCGTCTAAACTCAACCTCCATAGACTCCAGACCCTCCAAACCGCTTTCTCAGAGCGGCCTCCGGAGCCTCCTGGTTCGTCCGGAATTCGGACCTACACAGGGACTTCGAGCTCCCCACGATTTCCCAATACCTTAAAGACCTGGCATTCCGCTTTTTCAGCGTACACACAATCACCCGAACCAATAAATTGTGCAATCCACCAGCTACCATCCCCCCGATCGACCACGGCACGGTCGAAAAACTATTAGGCGGCCTCGGCACGTACTAGCGGCACCAGATGACGATCTCGCTATCCGGATAGCGAGACTAGTCTCAACGACCTCCCCTAATAGCCCCCCCCCTCACACGACGCCGACGTCCCCGGGTTCGGCGGCTAACGCACGGACCCACGTCATACACGAGGTATCAAAGAGTGCCGGGGCGCTTGTCGCCCCCACTCACTAGCCTAGCGCTTACTAACCTTTTTTTTTTCATACCACTAAGGTGGCAAACAAGAACACGGTCCGCCTGATGGTAAGCGGTCACCGTGGCAATAAATCCAATAACTTCTTTCTTGAAGAACCCCATACTGTAGTCCTTAGAGAAAACCTTGGCAGGGAGCTTATTCCACAACCCAAGCGTTCGCTGGAGGATGTTTCTCTGAAACCGCACTATACGCGACCATTTCGGTTCTAAAGTGTGAGAATGAATTCCCTGCCGATGGCCAGCGGTGCGATGGTAGAAAGTAGCCGTAGCATCAGTTTGAACAATTTCACAAAACACATCCCATTGTACAAGCAGTAGAACACACACAGGGAGGCAAAGTCTCTCCTCAGATTTAAGGGTTCGATACGGCAAGTGAGTTTGGGATCGTCGAAATTCTCACAGCCCGTCGTTGAACCGAGTCAAAAGGTCCAAGCTGGTACCCGGGTGCACCCGCCCAGAGATGGCAGCAGTAATCCATATGGGGCCGAACTTGCGACTTGTGTCACCTTCTGGTTCGAGGCTCACGCTGGAAGAGACGACCCCTAGAGCGACAACCCAAGCCGAGGCTCCCTCCGCAAGGAGCCCTTGAGCGTTGGGGGCTATATGGGCTGAGACTCCTTCAGAGTCTCGTCCCAAAAGACCGGTGGAGCAGTAATGGCTAAATCAGCCAACTGCATAGTCAGTTCAGAAAAAAAAGAAAAAACAAAGATGCATGTTGTCGCAGTCTTTTTATAGACCTTTTTGATCCCACAAAATATACCATAGAAAGCATTTAAATATCTCTTACAGTTTTTTTATAGATTTTAGTTACAAAACTTGTCACCATGGAGGGGCGAAAGGCCCTTTGTTTTAATGTTATATTTTAATGCCTATGTCTATCCTGAAATTCGATTCTAAATATTGGTAAAAGATTTTTTCAAAATCCGATGAGTAGTTTCAGAGATTATCTTCAATATCCAAATTTGCAAACATTACCTCTTTATAAAATTAATATAGATAGCAGGAATGACATAAAGTCATTGTTAATGTAGGCTATAAAGTAGGATAAATTAATATATGATAATTCATACATATTTATTACCAGGTGAGTATGGATTGCCAAGATCAGCAGATGGAGATGAAGTTTGGAGGTGAGGTTGGTGGCCTGGAGTTGTGCATTGTCTGTGGCGACAGAGCTTCTGGTAGACATTACGGAGCAATTAGTTGTGAAGGTATTAGTTAGTCATTGTTGTGAAATTTGTTAAAATTGCATATCAAGGAACTACTTTAAGTACAGTACTTATCATAATTACTGTATTGCAGGTTGCAAAGGGTTCTTTAAGCGTTCAATTCGAAAGAAACTAGGCTATCAATGCCGAGGTAGCATGAATTGTGAAGTGACCAAGCACCACCGAAACCGTTGCCAATATTGCCGGCTACAAAAGTGTCTCGCGTGTGGCATGCGGAGCGACTGTGAGTACCAGATACCTTTCTTTCATTTCTCTCTTAAGATTTTTTTTTTTATACTTTTGACACTTAGATTATATGTAAGCAAATAAACATTGTAAACTTCCAAATTTCGTCTTGCAACGGTACCACCTGTATTTTTGGTGCCTAGTGCCATGTATGAGCAGTAATTCTTGCACGTTGTTTACAGCGGTCCAGCACGAGCGGAAGCCCATAGTGGACAAAGGCAAGGGTGAGCGAGAGGTCCACGAGCGTCAGACTGCTTATTCTAAGCTGCTTGGTTTAGCTGGACAAGCCCAAGTTGCTCAGGTAAGGAATAGAATTACATCGAAACTTCGCCACATTCAATGCCTGTGTATAAACTTACAATGCCAGAACCACCCATTTATTTTTGACATTGACAAGAAAAAACACTATGCTGTTAACAAACTTCCCTTTTTTTTTTTGATTAAGTGAGATTTTGTGAAGAAACAAACTTCAAAATAATCTACATAATGAAACTAACTGCATAAACTGTTATCTAGTAAATTACTTGTTCAATAAACATTATCACATTTTGGGAACCAAAAAATATGTAGTTCATTTGAACACACCAAATATTCCAATATTTTACTGATATGCTAGTGACTTTTTACAGAAATAACATCAACCGGCCGGTGACTTACTATGACCACCGGCATACTATTAAACCCTATGTAATAAATACACCCATATATATAAGTTTATCTAAATTTGTGTGCATGAATTTTTTAAATACTAATTCATGATAACAATAACAGAGGTCTAGCATCCCCTACACTTACGTTCATACTCTTTAGTTATATCCGATCCGAATTGAGGTTATGTGGGTAAAAAAGCTAGTTCTTATGTAACCTACATATAAAACTTCTGAAGCTTCACTAATAAACGTATTTGTAATATGCACATATTACATTCAGTATTGCTGGTATTTGTAACAATTTATTGAGGGCGATTTTGCTTGTGTGAATTCAAATAATTGTTCAGTATTTATAAAGGTTGTGAAATATCTATGGAAGTTGGACCGCACCAATGCTGATTCTATTAATAATATTAGCAAATAAAAATATATACATCAACAAATATCGTATAAATATTAACAAATAATTACCAATATTTATTAGCATGAAATATGGTATGGAAATGTATTTGAATTTATTACTATTACTAATTCCATAGTAAATAAACGTAAAAAAATAGGGACTAGGAAATGATCATATTGTATTAAATCTGCATATATATCGATAGTCTCCATTCAAGTAGGTTGTTAAGAACACTTGTGTCATATGTGCAAGTAGAATTTAAGTACAAATTTTTGCAGAATTTGTCACAGCTGAAAAAACCAAAAATATGTTCATGTCCTTAAGGCTACAGCATTTTCTACCCTTAACATGATACTTTTAACATGGATTTTTACAATAATAGCTGCAATCACTGTGTTAAACTAGGATATAAGCATGTTTGTCAAGATTGTATGATTATTTACAAACAATTACCAATATTTATCAGCATGAAAATGGTATGGAAATGTATTTGAATTTATTGCTATTACTAATTCCCTAGTAAATAAACGTAAAAAAAATAGGGACTAGGAAATGATCATATTTTATTAAATTTGTATATATCGATAGTCTCCATTCAAGTAGGTTGTTAAGAACACTTGAATTGTCATATGAGCAAGTAGAATTTGAGTTCATATTTTTGCAGAATTTGTCACAGCTGAAAAAACCAAAAATATGTTCATTTCTTTAAGGCTACAGCATTTTCTACCCTTGACATCATACTTTTAACATGGATTTTAACAATAATAGCACTGCAATCACTGTGTTAAATTAGGATATAAGCGTGTTTGTCAAGATTACTACAAATATCAGGTGATATTTCTCAGTTTATTCTTTGTGGTTTTTTTGATTGTGATGTTCGTTATCTATCTCACTGAATACACCTCTGGTAATGATGGTATAATTTATAACATGACACTTAGGAATTTGTGAAAAGTGGTACAAATTACATTATTCCCTCAAAAAAATGTTTTTGACTACTTATTGACTTGTTTAAAAGCTACCTGGAATGCCACTTAATTTTTTGGAATACTTATTTATCACCGTTTAAATGATCATCCCAACAGATAAATCCAAAAGAAGAGCCTAGTGACACCTTTAGTGCTGTGTCGCCAGCTGCGCCTGCCATCAATTTCGCTCTTGCTGCTGCCGTCGCCTTCAATAAAGGGAATCCAGGTAAATCCTTAAAATATTGACAATGTCCAACTATATTATGTCATGCTGATCTAACCTTAAGTAAGTTATAATAGCCCTAGGGTCTAGCTGAAAAATAATGTATTGCATTTCTTTATAACTCGCTTGTCAATTTTGTGAATTAAATTTGAAATTTTAACTTATATTTTAATTTGACAACTCTCAACTTCAACTTTTGATACCAAACATCACTTTTAATTTAACGAAAATTGGTAACTATATTATATTCCAATTCATATTGAGCAAAAACTTACCTTTATGCTTTAATTATTTATTTTTGTGATTAAATACTCATATTTTATGCACTAGTATCACCATATTTGAATCCTGGCAATCCCGGTGACATTGAAGGCGCACGTCGGCAACAAATAATGTTGCAAACACAACTTGCCAAGAATCTCTTCAAAATGGGACAATTCGGTGAGTCTCTGCCGAAGATTTTGAAATATTATGTGTAATAGAAAACGCAATAAAATTTAAAAATATTTATATCTACTTTGATAATAAACAAACGACCATAAGTAACATTTATAGCAAAAGAGCGTGCATGATTTACTTACTCATCACTCGTCAATGTGCAAACACTTACCACTAGTTGTGCAAGCT